>OZ035994.1:11211175-11872285 GCA_964035005.1 Erebia palarica | reverse complement strand
TTTTTGGTTGTTGCGGGAACTCTTTAATTTACCAGGATAAATAGGTAGCCTATGTCATTTATTCCAAACATCCATCCATCCATCCAAACTTTCGCATTTATGATAATGGTATAGGTGTCGCTTTTACCATGCCAGCTTGGTAAGCTTCCCTTTTTTAGACAGGAATTTTCGTCTTTCTCTGTAGACATGAAAAATGACATTGGCCAAGTGCCAACTGCAAGAAAGCATGGAGAACGAACACATTCTGAAATTAGCTGCCTCAAATAAATCTATAGCGTAAACTTTTATAATTGACGTGAGCGTTGGAGTAAAATGGTTTCATATTAAATCACTAAGTCGTCGCGTCGTTTACTGAAGTAACTCTTTGTTGGAATAAAAATTAGCTTGTCTGTCAGGATGCAAAATTTTGTTGCGTTCGGTTGAGTAACCACGCTGTGAAAAGGTAACATACTGACAGACACTTTCTCATTTATAATATATTGTTGTAGCAATTCACGAGCGCGCGTGTAGTTTACTTGTAGTTACGCACATTGCGTTAGTGTGCGTGCCTCTCTGAGCAGTCAGTCGTACGCGCAATCACGTGCACGCACACGCATGTATACAAATGTGTACAGATAGAAGTTTAACACTACCATGAGGCCTCGTGAATTGCAAGAACTATACCTGAATAGCCAAAAAGACCACATTTGCACCCTTCTATTTTATCTTTTAACCTTTTTGTTTCTTTATTGTTTTTATTTTAAGTGTGTGCAATAAAGAGAGTTTGAAGCACTTACACACATTATGCGAATAAAGAATATTCTATTCTATTAGTTTTCAGTAATATTATCCTGTGTCACTGGAAGGAACTACCCTCTGCAAAACAGGTTATCCTAGCGTAGAGGGTAGGGACGCGTAATCATGTCACTCTTTTAAGAAAATAAATATTATTGTTATTCTTATCTATCTATCTGAAACCAAAAAGAAATTCTCAATCAGATGCTGTCATCTACTGAACCAACTGAAGCTCCGGACATATCGGAAGAAGGCGTAGAAGGTGTCAGTGGGCTATACGCTGGGGAGAAAGTGACCCTACAGTGGGCTAACGGGCGTCGGGCCACTTTGCACATAGTGGTCGCGCACGCACACCTCAAACTGCTGTGCTACGGGCCATCTTGCTGTGAGTATGGCTGTATGAGACCTTTATTTTCAGTCTTTAGGGGAATGCAGTAGAGTGAAGTGGGTAAAGGAGTAGTAGTGGAGCAAACTTAAGGCTGATGTGCTATCGTCAATTTCGTTGTATTCAAAAATTCAAATGCTTTTTATTCAAATTAACTTTTACAAGTGCTTTTGAATCGTCAAGTGAATCTACCATTGGTTCGGAATGCCATTCCTACCGAGAAGACCAGCAAGAAACTTTGCGGTTCCTCTTTTGAAAAAAATTGCTGGAGCGCGTCAATGCTTCTAGGATGGTACAGCAATTCTGTTTGCAGCCAGAATCGCATCCCTTAATTTTAGTTTGAAATAAAAAATAATGAATTTTGATGACGTCACTGATTCTTTGGTCAGCAGTACTTTGATTTGGAATATCCGGAAAGTTTATCAAAAAATGTCTGTTCCAGTGGACACAAACCAGGAGATGTACTCGTGGCTGCAATCCACCTGGGTAGGCAGCGATGCGCCTGAGGCCTTCGTATCGGAGTCCCCGGACGAGGCCGTGCTGTTACCGGATTGGCTGAGACTGAGCCTGGTGCGCTCGGCGCGCAAGCCTCTGCTTGAGGCCGGACTGAGGGGCTTGCCGGCCCACAAGCTGGCGCTTTTCATACAGACCTTCGGCATGCCCGTGCCTTCTATGAGGTGAGGCTTTCGTACTAGAATCTCTTGTTTTTTAAAGTGAAACTTCTTCAGAATCGTTGTGATTTGAAAATCTGATGAAACGAATAAACGACACCAAAAAGAGACAAACATATTCATAATAGAATTTAGTCTGATACAAGTTATATTTATATCATTCTCTCGTAAGGTACCTTTCTGAAGTTTCACTTCTGCCGTTTGTGAATTGCACACGCACACTTTTTTCATATCATAAAGTACCAACAACAGTTAGTAGTTAGTACCCTACTGAGGTTACGATCTAACCTATGAGTAAAAGACTTTTGCACTTGAATCAGTGTAGTGTAACAAGATTTAGGAAGGAAGGGTCCCTAAATTGGTCCTTATTGCTGTGTAATAAGCGACGCTCTCAGTAGCGGCCACGCCCACCCTTTCCAACGGGCCCTGTTATAAGTGCAGTGTAATAGGCCTATAAGGGTCCTTTGCAAAAGTGTAATAGGCCCATTAGTCCTTTTATGTGTACGCACCAAATCTGTATTGTCAAAGAGCTGGATGGCCTCGAAGTTTACCTGAAGATAAAACCTGTTGTCGTGGGATCTCGCTTGTTTTATGATTATGCCTACGGAGTCCATTAGCAGATCGTGATCCCTAGAATTTCTAGATGAAATGCCAAAGGACATTGACCAAATTCGCCTAAGAATCAAAACACGTTTGAAATATACAGTAATTCTTAGCTTAATTTATAGTCTTTATTCCAAATATCAGAATTTAACGGACACTTCAAATTAATTAAAAAATAAGTAAATGGGTATTAAATTGACTACTATACGTTTCCGTCTCTGGATTATTAACCACAGATCAATAACTTAAGTTTTAAATAATATACAATACCACCGCTTTAGCGCTAGATCTGTATCGTGAGAAACAAAATAAAAGCTGCTTAAAGTGCTAAGTGCGCTAGTATTCGGAATCTCGCAACGCCATCTATTGAAAGTACAATAATTTAATATTTTGAACGCCATCTGTGAAGTTCTCGATGAACTATGACGATACCTGCATTATTAATAACGCCATCTGTAATGTTTTTGATGAACTACGGCGAATCTTGTCTTATCTACATACTGTTTACAGCTCTATTACAAATGGATAGAGATGATATTAATTTGTTCAAGTAGATTGATCGTGAATGCTGAAATAAACTCAAAATTGAAAATATTTTTGGTAATAAGTAATTTTCTTGCAAGTGTCCGTAGTTTTAATCTGCTCTCAAGTATAAAAAGGTATTAATTTGAACCCAGTAATCGATGTTTTATAACGGTTGGTTCTTAGGCGAACTTTGTATGGGGACAGAACAATGTCCTTTGCACTGGATTGAAAATCTTTCTTCATTCAGTGCATTGCTCGAAGCCCTGGACGCGTGTCCCGCGGGCGCCGTGGTGAGGCTGGGAGTGGAGCGGGGCTACATGGCGCAGCTGCTGCTGGTGCAGAGAGCCCGCGGCGCCGTGGGAGGCCACGCCTTCGCCGCCGCTCTGCGCCTGCCCAGGCCTCAGTATCCGCCAGGTCTATACAAAATAAAACAAAAATATGAAAGAGTTTGGGGGTCTAGGGTAATTTAAGAAAGTTTGTACCTACTAATTATTTTGGAACAAATAAAGATTTATTATTATTATTATAATCATTAAAATATCTCAACAAATGAAAAAGTTATGGAACTTTAAAGTTGCGCTTGCAAGACAGGTGGCGTGACCTCATACCGCCCTATCAACCGACTTCATAAAGCCGAATAAAATAAATAAATAGACTTAACGTGACCTAATTGAATTAAGCACTTAATTTGTGCGTGAAGATAATTTTGAAGTATTAAATCTCGGCTAGGTATTAAAACTGACTCACTCGAATAAGATGCAGCAATCGGTGTACATTAAATAATTAAACTTTTAAATCGTCATTTCTCAGTCATTTATTGATGGTTTTATAAAGAAAACCACTGATTTATTAGTTTTAATCTATATTTTACTTCCGTTGAGTTAAATATGATATTCACATCATGAAACTTCTCATGTTGACCTTGACATCAATCAGTCAAAGTTTACAGTAAATTGCAATTTATATGTTTCTGTCCAGATGACACGCTGTTCACGGATGAAGTCCTCCCTGAAGAGGAAGAGGACCCGTGGGCCAGGCCTCGCGAACCTGTCAGATTGGATGCCAGCTCCATAGGCGCTCTGTTGGCCACCACATTCTCTGTCGCTGATATGTTCCGAGGAGACTTGGATGCTGCTTTCAGACAACTACATGGGGTAAGATCTTTTGCTTCATTGGCTTTAGATGACGCTATTCAGGGATGAAATCCTTCCTGAAGAGGAGGACTCCTGTGTCGCTTCTTCGGGATCCCGTCAGGTTGGATGACAGCTCTATAAGTACTCTTTTGGCCCCCAAATTCACCGCCACTGTTATGTTGTAGGGTCTTAAATGACGCTTTTAGACATGGGGACGTACGCCATACAGTAAACGACCAGAATATCTGTTCAAGAAATTAGAAGGGTGCAAGTTTTTGTGGATTTAGGACTGTTGTGTCTCCATTGTCAATTTCACGCCAGAGGTCTACAGCATTTAGTGGCAGTTTTAAATATCCGGCCACGAAATGCTGGAAGTATATTCCTCCACCTATTCGAAAAACGGATAATGCTTAAATAGGTGTAAAATACTCGGTGGAGAACAAATATGGGGGCAATGAATATGAAATGTATTTCTCTGCACAGTAATTTTTGCACGTTTTCAAGAAATTGTGTCCTTTGCGTTTGCTCCAAATTCAAAAGTATGCGAGTTAGCGTCTGGCAATCTAAATCCTTACTAATATTATAAACGCGAAAGTTTGTGCGTATCGATGTATGCATGTTTGTTTCTCTTTCACGCCAGAACGGCTGAACGGTTCTGGATGAAATTTAGCACAGACCTAATTATAGTCTGGAATAACGTATAGGCTACTGGAATAACTAGAAAAGAAATTAAAGAGTCACCGCCGGAACCAAAAAATCTCAATTAAGACTCTGGCATCAGCTAGTATATAAAAAAAAAAAGGTTACAGATCTATCAACGCAAAGCCCAAACCACTGTTTGATGAAAAGGATATTTAAAATTCCAACACCTATAGGGGTAAAATAGAGGTAACCTCGATTTGTAAACAAAATCTCAAGAGAGTTTGGTTAATATGTTGTGGTGTGTTATTCAGTTGATAGCGGACGAGGCGCGCTGCGGCGAGGGTCCATGCACACGCGCCACACTGGCGTTCCTGGTGACCGCGAATGTGGCCGGCCTGATACGACAGCCAGCGTATGCGGCGCCCTTGTTACGCGCGCTCATGCATGCCAGACCCGCTGGCTTCACAGAGGTTAGTACACTGTGCACCGTGCACCGTCCCAACTATTAATATTATAAAACGCTAATGTGAATTTTTGGAGTTTCCCTCCTTAAGAATCGGCATTCATATATAAGCCTGGGGTATGAAAATTTATGGGGAGTAAAATCAAACTTTCTCCGTTACGCTATTTACTTTGTGATTCGTCAATTTCTTTTTTGTGGTTTTCACTGCCCGTCCCGGGGAAAGCTACTTTATATCCCGAAAAATTACAGGCTACGCGGACGAAGGCGCGGGCATCAGCTAGTAATTAAATCAATTGACAGGTCTTAACGTAAACTAGTAGAGAAGACGGACGTTGTCATCATCAATGGATACGATGCAACTTCCGTTGCTGGACATGGGCCCAATTTTTGTAAACGAGTTTCTAAAAGATTTTTATCACGTGAGGAGTAAAATAGACGTTTTAAGTTTTAGCAACTATTTGGTACTAACCCGTGTTTTTAACATTTTGACACCGTGTCAATTATTATCTTTTTCTTTGTCCTTATATCTTTCTCTCCTTTCTAGCGGGGCGTCTGCTTGACTCTCTACCAATTCTTTTCTATCTTTCTCCCTGTCTTTATGTTTTTCTCGCCTTTATGGCGGGGCGCCTTTTTGACTTCCTACTAATTATTTTTTTTCATTCTCTTTGTCCTTATGTCTTTCTCCCCTTTCTGGGGCAGGTGTCCCAGGTGTGCAGATATTCCGCAATGAGCTAAGAGTCGGAAAGAGTGTTGAATTAAGCTACTAGATCTTAGCTGTGGTTGTATGATCCCAGGTGGCGAGAGGGCTGCTGTCTCAATGCAAATGCGCCCGCGGGCCCGTCGCGGACGCGCTGCGAGCCGCGGCCGGAGCCGCCGCGCCGAGCGACGCGCCTCTGCCCACTGTGCCGCCGCACGCCACTAAGGAGCAACTTGTCGCTGGTACTGTGCACACTCGTGCTTACCCGTTTTCCTACGTGAGCGACAAACGCGACACCGCGACTCGATACAACAACAACCAACAACAAAACAAAGAACAAAAGAAAATTTGTCATTTTCTATGGCGTATCGCATCGTGTCGCTTCTGTCGCTCACCTAGTACAACGGGTTCTATTTGCGGTATGCGGCGTGAGGGCTCTTGTCTCAATGCAAGTTGCGACCCGTAAGAAAAAGCACAGAAACTGCCCCTTAGTGTAGTGTTTAGAATGAACTACTGCTATTGGTGATTTCTGTGACCTATGTAAGTTTGATTGAGTTGATCACCTAACTATCCTCACTTCGTCACTTATAATTTACACAATTACAATGCCCATTATCCGAATTAAAGTATTAAAAAGGTAAATAACCTGAAGCTTCGGTTCGTTGGCTTTAATAAGTGTCCCTCAGGGCTTGGGTCCTTTACTATTTTTAATGAATATAAATGATTTCACAAGTAAGAATGCTAGCGACATTGTGCGGTTTGCAGATGACACCCAACAAAGTTTTTAAATTGATAGATTTAAATATAATTTTGAAGTTGCAAATAATGCTATATTATATTTGAATGTAAGAAATAAGTGTTTCGAGTTTGTACTTCCGTATCTAAAAATAATGTAGAAATAACCGATAATACAATACTGATGATGAAAAACACTAAAAATGTTTGGTTTAAAAATACTTTAGGCGTGTTTGACCGAATTTCTGTCAGTAGGACATTATTTTATGCTTAGTCTTTCTCCAACAGCGTTAGAAGCCACAACACCGAGTACCCTGGAAGTTGTGGGCAACAGGATCATTGAATCGCAAGACACGAACGTGGTCGTGGACACGATCACACAGCTGCTGGACAAAAACCAGAAGAACTGCTACGAAATCACGGTGAGTGATCCAATTGTCATCGTTATCTCAATAACTGAGTACCTATTATTCTAAATAGCCGCCGCCGCCCATAAAACCTGAATTAATCAATACCTGGCAATAACACAAGCAAGTGTTTTACAAGTAAGTACAAAATCTTCTAAAGCGTCTGAGCGTCGTCGTCGTTAATACTTACTTGTATTGATGCCAGCATTATGCATTATACAGCACAGGTTTAATGAGTGGCGGCTATTTCGAGAAAAAATAAAAATGGCGGAGCGGTAGGTAGGTCAGGCTCCATACGAAAATATTTTATCCCCTTTAAAGCGCCCTCAAACATATAGATTGTATGGTGTTACGGCTCTGTATATAAATAGTTTTTATTAGTATAAGCCCCGGCTGAGTTTGTGGTAAGTTTTCGAGGATTTTATAGACTGTCCTAATCACGGCATTAGGTTACCATATTATTTTAGTGCACTTTTTTAACGTCACTTAAACAAAGTATAAGACATGATGGTGATAATTAACGACGGTATCTTAAATGTTGTAGGATTTTAAAAGGTTATTAGGATTAACCGAATTATTCCATATAAAATACAGCAATTATATCGATCTTAAAAATGTCATATATTTTTATAAACACGTAACGTCGCAGGTGAAAGTGGAGGAGGACGAAAAGTACGCCAGTCTGCCGGCGCACGTTTTGTCCGTCGGCGGGCTGGGCTGCGGCCTGCTGCTGGACTGGCTCGCCGAGCTGCAGCGGGAGACGCTCGGCACACAGGTGGACTCAACAACATCGAACACGACTTATTGGAACGGAGTTCCTTATCGCGCGTTGCGGAAGGGGATAGACGGAAAAAATTAAGACCAAAAGTTGTAACGACACTTTTGGCTATAGTTGTAAGCCGTGCGGCGTGCGCGTGTTTCTCTGTCTGTCTGTCTCTCTCTCACTCTCTCTCTCTCATAGAAAGCAAGCCAGTTATTTTCGTTTCGTCTTTCTATTTCGCATTGAACAGTGTGGTGTTGCGAAGATTATTTTTGTGTGAGTGTATACAGGTTTTTTGTACATAATAAATAATAAAAAATAATAACAATAATGAATCCTGACAGTGTTTCTGCACAAGTTCCGGATATTGCTGATGAACTTCGTTCCATCCGGGTGTCCCTTGACACCTCTCAAGTTCTTTATATACTAGCTGATGCCCGCGAATTCGTCCGCGTGGTTTAAGTTTTTTGATTCCCGTGGGAACTCCTTAATTGGCTATGTCGTAATATGGCCTATGTCACTCTCCAGGTCCTCAACTGTACCCATGGCAAAAATCACGTCGATCCGTTGTTCCGTTACGGCGGGATTGAAGAACAAACCAATAAACCAACAAACAAACACACTTTTGCATGTATAGCCCGGGGTATGAAAATGTATGGGGAGTAAAATCAATACCGTTACGTTATTGACTTTATGTTTCCATGATTATATAATGTATTTTGATGAATATAATTATTATAATTAATATAAATAATTGTATCAAGCATCAACAGCCATTATGCATCCACTGTTGGACATAGGCCTCTTTTAAGTATCAAATAATTAAGTATCAAGCATGCTTTTAGTAATATAAAAATGCGTTCATTTACCCTCATTTACTAATAAATATTTTTTATAATCGTTAGTATGGAGGGTAAGGAGGATCATCTGAAATGTGTCCGTCGAAATGCATTAAATTGGGTGCGCCACATAAGCATCAGGGTAAATTTAAAAGGAAGCGCCAAATATTTTTAGAGTAGGTTTGAGAAATAAACAAGGAAAGAAAACATTCATTATTATTTTGTACAACATAAGTTGTAGAAATTTTTAATAAACAACTAGGTACTTTAGTCGACAATTATATTATTTTTTTTTAACTCGGCATACTTCACTACATAGTATTTACTGATAGAATAAAAATGTTAAAAAGTAAAAAGAATAAAAAAGGATATAATCCGACAAACTTATCTGACCCGGTGACAGCGTCGCTAGTATCTATGAAAAATAAAATTAAAAAAAAAACTTAACAGGTATAAAAATTAATTCCAATTTTGGCCACCGGGTTAGATAAGTTTGTGGGACTATACCGATCACCCCTATTTTTTTCGAGACGGCAAAAAACTTCACTCAGTATGGAAGATGCGTTAATAACTTGCTCGCGTTCGTTGTGCGGCGGTACAGATGCGGCTGATGTTCGTGCGCGGCGGCGCACGCTGGCGGCCGCTGCTGGTGACGCTGCTGGCGCACCGCGCGTCCTGGCGCACGCTGCACCGCTGCCTCGCCGCGCTGCTGCAGCACGGGTGAGTGTGTGGGAACAGGTTAGCCCGCTACCATCTTAGACTGCATCATCACTTACCATCAGGTGAGATCGCAGTCAAGGGCTAACTTGTAGAGGATTAAAAAAAAAAAAGAATACGCGAGCTAACAACTAGTCAGCCGACGGACCGATCTTACTTCGCCCAGTGCACGCGGCCCCCATGTCCTCCCGTGAGACAACGACCGGCGACGCGCTTGTCCGGTGTCCGTTGCCACACGTCGCCGGATAAGCCCGTGTCGCTCGAAGCAATTTTAAATCGCTGTCTGCTTTGTTGTCGTCTTATTTTTCTATACTACTGCTACTATCTAACTATCAATCACCATAAGTGCTTTTTAGGGTTCCGTACTCAAGAGGAAAAAAGGAACCTTGGACCACTTCGTTGTCCGTCTGTCTGTTAACCACCCTTTTCTCGGGAACGCGTGGAGGTATCAAGTTTAAATTAATATCAAACATTTGGGTCCACGGCCGTTTATGCCGCATATATTGCATATTTTATATTTGCTAATAAATCAAAACCTATAGGGTCCTTTCTGTTGAACTAGAATCATGAAAGGCAAGTAGCAAGGTCGCACAGCACAAGTATAGGAAAAAATCGTTTATTAGGTTTCCGTACACATAGGGTGTCGAATTGTTTGTTTGGAGCTACCAGTTTAGCGGCATATGTAAGCCAGTTATGATTGACACATGACACAGCATGATTGAGTAACAAACATCCATCCATCCATCCAATCTTTCGCAATTTTTTGGCAATAGAGAATATATATAATTAGTTCAGAGCGAACCACTAGTAATTTGTTTATTAATTTTTGTAATGTCAGAGGGTGGTCAGCGTCTGCGGTGCTGGACTTTGCGGAGACGCTGATAGGCAGCCCCCGAGTGTGGCAGGGGCGGGACCGTGCCACGCCCAAACACCACACGCCCGAGGACTCGCTGCGGCTCACACACACACAGGTATGTCTACATATTTAGGCATAATGTGTGTGCCAGGAATACTCACGCATAGTGTGTGTGCCAGGCGACTTAGAACTGAATCTAAGCAAGTACACCACTCGCAACTTCAGTTTGATTTTCAGTTGCTTTATTAGTTGCAATTCCATAGTTACATTATTTCTTAATTAACATATTATAGTCATTAGTAAATAAGGCATGCTATGGATACCCAGTTTTTGTTTGGCAACAGAACAGTACATGGTGGTAAGGACACCGATTTTATTAGTCCTTAGTGTTTGTCAGTATAATTAGGAATTCATTAATATTGTAGTAACATTTTTCAATCAGAGTTTTTTAGCGTGTTATTAAACTCTTTTTCTTTTCCAATGTTCCTAATGTAGTCTGGCAGATTGTTAAATATTTTTATAGACATTGAACAGGGGCTTGAGCTGTGCAGTGCCAATTTTGACGGTGGGAGAATCATTTTGTTTGCGTGTCTCTCGGGGAACCGGCGAGCTTCAATTCAAAGCGTGTGAAAAAATCTACCGCTACATTGCTATCTCTATTTGTCTGATGACAAATAGGTCCCGTGCAAACGCGATAGCAATTTTATCTTTCACAATTTGTTATATATTTGGTCTTGATCCGTAAATACCAAAAATGATGAATGAAAACTTGCGTTTTTCACTTAGTGTTGTTATGTAATTTGACAATATAGGCTATGATCCTGATCAATTAGTACATAAGATATTGTCGGTTTTAATATGAAGAATAGAAGAAAATCTGTCTTTTATGCTAAACGCTATTAGCTTACATCTCATTTTAGGAAAGTATTTTGATAATATGTATTCTTGCAAATTTATAGAGGATACTTGAAGAAGAAAGACGTAAAAGCTCTCCTGACTCATTTATTAACATGAACAATAAAAATATTACAGCGAGAAAATAAAATCACACAAGAACGATACGCAACGACGGGTGACAATGTAGTCCGCAGCAGATGCGCACGCATCCTTTTATAACCTCGTCTCTGACACCATCGTTATTTTTCTTAATCGCAGGGAATGTATTCCATTCTTGAATTTCATTTCTTTATCCTGAAACAAGTATCTTATGTTAGTAAATATCTTCAATAGTATATATTCAAGCACCTGATAAATACAATTTGAATCCAAATAATCGCATGATATGGTGGAAATATTCTCATGATTACAAATTATATTGGTAATAATATTATATTGGTATGGGCAATTCATCCTTCGCCGGCTTCTTAACCAACTGTTGGGGCATGACCGTCTGTCGACTTTGTAAATAGTACCCTCGACCCCGAGCGCGTTCGTTGGGGGTCGATTGGAGACGAACTGGGGGTCGCAAAGAGCCTCCTAGCGCACCGCAACCCGGCCTCAAACCCTGGGTGGCACCTTTTCTTTCAGACCAAATCCCACAGCAAAAAGGACTCTGATACCTTGTCAGATAATGATTAGAGTGCGAAACATTAAAAAATAAACCTTGGGTAACAGAGCCAGTACCTACGGGCATTAGGAGACTATAACTTACCTGGCAGTAGGCTTCATGGTAGGTCACTCCATTGGGCTGTGCGCAAAGACAGAAAGCCTATAGATAGATAAGCAAACAGCTAATTTCAGTCGCACAAGAAAAGAATGCATATTCATTAATTACGCGCGGAAAAATGAGATAGAACTACACAAATATGTCCTATTATCGCTTGCCGCATTTCGCTTAACTATTTCCCGCTCATTTCCCTTTTGTAGTGGATATGTCACCGTAAGATTGTAAAGACCGTTAGATTATAATCTAACTCGTGAAATTTTAAACTGTCGAAAGATTAGAATTTAACGCATTATTTTCCGGTAGATTGTAATCTGATAGGTATTTAAACCCGATAAAAACTAATTATATTGATACTTGATTATTACCCTAACCTAACCTACAAAAAAGAGACAAGAAAACGTAAATAAAATGAATATTTCAAAAATTGACACTCAGAACATTGAACAGTTTACAATCTGTCGACAGTTTAGAATTTCGCGAGTTAGATTATAATCTAACGGTTTTTACAATCTTACGGTGACAGATACACCGCTTGAGACCGACAAAGGCATTAACCTAAGCCCTCCCACGGAATCCTTTTAAAATTATATTGTGTCTGATATCAGTAGATGATTTTAAGGGGTACACACAACTCCGTCACATAAATGTTTTTTTCTCAAACATGCATGGAAATATTGACATTATTTTCGAAAAAAGAATACACGAAGTATCGAATTTTCGGACAAAGAAAATCAAAGCCGTTGCAGGAGCGTTTTTTGAATTTGGAACATTACACCGCTCCTGCAATGTTGTATGAAACGGCGTGCTGGAGTTATTAAATACTCTTTGATCGGATCTCTTTTGTCATTCTTGGCGATACCATAGTCTCTTTGCTTAGTACAAATTGGTGGCTGTATAGCCATAAATGCGTTTACCTGTCAGCACAGATGATAAAAAAAAAATTGGCGGCAAAGCTGAAAATTCGTCTTGATTTGTTATTTACTTATCTACATAATAAATATTTAATAATAAGTATAATGAGTTCCAACGGTTCAGAAAGTGAAATGGAGATTGATTGTACTCCATAATAATAAGTAAAATGAGTTCCAACGGTTCAGAGAGTGAAATGGAGATTGATTGTACTCCACCAGATTTAAGATCAGAAGCCAAATTGGCAATGGAAAACCTGCTTCCAGCGAAGTCCAAAGAAAAATATGAAAGTATATGAAAATTTTATGAGTTGGAAAAACAAGAAAAAAGTGAACATTTTCTCCGTAACAGTATTTTTGGCGTATTTTAATGAGATTGCTAAAACTAAAAAGCCATCTACATTATGGGCAATTTATTTCAATGCTGAAATGTACAGTTCATGTTAAAAACGGCATTAACTTGATAAATTATGGGAACTTAACTACTTTTCTTAAACGACAATCGACCGGATTCAAAAGCAAGAAATCGAAAATTTTTACTGGCAAAAACCTAAAGCAATTTTTAATTAAAGCCCCAGATGATATATATTTAGCGACAAAGGTAAAAAAGTATGTTTTATTTCCCTGCATTCTTTTGAGAAAAGCACTATATATGCCTCGGCGGAAATGGCGATTGCCTGTCTCGTATTAGTGAAGTCCTCGCCTACGGCTCGGCCTTCAAACTCATACTCGACCTGCAATTGCCTATTTCCCAGCCTTTGCAATAATGTACTATTATTATAATGCAGTGAAACTTCTTTAGAATCGTTGTGATTTAAAAATTCTATGAAACGAAATAGCGACACCAAAATGAGACAAACATATTCATAATAGGATTTAGCCTGGGAGAGAATGCGAATGCCTATTTCCCAGCCTTTGCAATAATGTACTATTTCCAGCTGGACGTCCTCATACAGTACGTGGGTCAGGAGGCGAGCGAAGCGGAGGTGGCGGGGGGCATGGAAGCGGCGCGGAGAAGCATCGAAGCCCGGCTTCCGCTCATACTGCGGTGTTGTTCCGCGCCGCACGCGCTTCTGGCCGCAGCGTTGGCCGCTTCCAAGGCGCACCCGCTTCTGTTGCTGCTGCTATACATGAAGGTAAGGCCGTAAATAATAATTATGCCCCGAACGGGTCAGCCCGCTACTGTCTTAGACTGCAACATATTTTTTTTTTTTGTAATATATAGGATAGCGCTTGGCTGCAATCAAACTTGCATGCAAGTGGCGTTGCAGCCTAAGATGGAGCGCGCTTGCCTAGAAGACGTCTATTCACTCTTGATTTGAAGATACCTATATTAAAAAAGTTACCATCAGGGGAGATCGCAGTCAAGGACTAACTTGTAGTGGATAAAAAAAAATGTTAGCATTTAGCAACTCCTTGACAGGGCCTCATGTCCATATATGCTAATTGTGTTAAGTAATATAATGTATTGAAGCACGAAAAGCTATCAATAAATTATTAAATCAGTCTCTGATCGCCATGTCAAAGGGAAAAAGGGAAGAACACACTTCAAAAGGTCCTTATGCTGATTGAACAAATGGTGGATTGACATTGTACAAGCAGATGTACGCGACATCGGTCTTCAAAAGGCTGAGCCGATACTGCAAGATACATGAAAATAAGGTTCTCACTTGGATTGGTTCCTGTTTGATAAGTAGGTCCAATTTAGTTTACAGAGTTAAATTCAAGGTCAAAAGTTATTTATTCATAGTGTGTTGGTAGAACTGTAGGTAAACCCCTTAGCGTACTCTCCCGTATGAGTAAAAGGTTTTCAGAAGTTCCATCCCAGTGAAACCGGGATCTATACTAAACTAATATAATATTATAAATGCGAAAGTTTGGATGGATAGATGTTTGTTACTCAATCACACCAGAAATTTGGCACAGAGATAGATTATAGTCTGGAATAGCACATACTTACTTACTTCCTTCGGCGCTACAAGCCTTTGTCGGTCTTGGCATAACTCACAGTTTGTCTCCACCTGGCTCTATCCTTGGCCTGGAATAACACATAAGCTACTTATTCTCCCGGAAAATTAAAGAGTTCCTGCAGGAACCAAAAAACGGGGAAGTCGCGGGCATCAGCTAGTTTCACATAAAAGAATAGTTTTCCAAGCTTGTTGATCTCGGCGCAGGTGCCGAAAGTGCTTCAATTGCTGCGAGAGTGTGAGGACCGCCCCCCGGCAAGTGTGGAAGATATCGCGCCCGTGGAGATGATGGCCGCCGCGCGTCTCTCCACCAGCGCGACTGACCGCGTCTCGCACGCCTTGCTGACCACGCTAGCCGCCACGCCGCCGCACCACTCCAAAGAACATTCGCAGAAGTGAGTAGCAACCTTGGGGGAAATATATTGGCGAGTGCTTACTATGGTTTGTATTGGTGTGGTTTAACTAGAAACAAACTATTGATCGGATATCGGATAAGTTCTTTTTGCATTACCATGTTGGGTATTCTCTCTCTGCGTAGTGTTCCTTATTACTGAGGGTCGTGACCCCTTTCCGTTTATCACATAATGGTAGTTGTTTTGGGATAATAATGCGGTGGTTTCCCATGTCCTTCCGGATAGCACTAAACTAAGAGTTTTTCAGCTCTTAAGTTTGATAGTGATTATAACCGGAACCAATGGCTTAACGTGCTCTCAGAGGCACGGAGGGTACGAAAATAACTAATTTAAACCGTAGCATTGTTTAACATTCGCAATCGACTGATATGCGTTGTCACAACTAGGTCACTTGTAATCTTTTGCGTTTGCCTAACAAAGACAATACTATTTTAAATGTAATGTGATATCTTTTAATTTTTTAAAAATAATCCGTGATCCCTGTTTATAAATAAAACTGATGGCTCTTTTCTCCAATATGGGAGACTACCTTTTTGCAGTTATACCTACTACTCCTTTTTAAATTGCATCCTGTACGATTACACAAGTGTGTGTGCAATAAAAATATGTAAATAAAGAATTTAAAAAATATTGTGATATCAGCTGCTCTGCCCCACTGATTATATCGTTGTTGGGCAGGATGTGGCGCACGGAGGCTCAGGTGCGCGCGGTGTGGGCGCGCTGCCGCGGCGCGGGCGAGCGCG
Organism: Erebia palarica; assembly: GCA_964035005.1. Lineage (NCBI taxonomy): Eukaryota > Metazoa > Arthropoda > Insecta > Lepidoptera > Nymphalidae > Erebia > Erebia palarica. Next base: position 11,856,381 of record OZ035994.1, on the reverse strand, counting down.
CGCTGCCGTTGACGGGCGCGCTGTTGCGCGGGGTGAGGGGCCGCACCCACCAGCACCACCACCACCTGCTGGCCGCGCTCGAGATACTGCCCGACAAGGAGCTTTTCGCGAACCACTGCAGGTGAGTAATGAGCTCTTGTCCAACAGAATATCAGCTCCGGCGGCCAATCCGCAGAGCACACTCAGCGTGAGTGTTGTGTGCAGTTTAGCAAAATATATTTTTAATCTCTCTCTGCGTCGTATTCCTGCAAATTATGGCACCAGCTTCTATCTTCTGTGTTCCCTAATGATCACAATATGGGACTATTCCAAGGGCGGATAAACAAATATCTCAAAAGAAAAAGAGTAGGTTGAAAGTTCTAATAGTACAATTCCGAAAGAACTTCGTTATTGTGATTCAGACGGCGGCACGTGATTGGCTTACGTGGCCGCGTCAAGTTTACGTCATCATGTAGGTATTTGTGTTGCCCCTACACATATATATTTTAAAAACCTCTTTGCTGAGGGTCGGTAACCCTCAGTAAACTACTCATATTATAATGGCAGGACGACTAGACTAAACTAGCGGCACGCTATGATGGCCGGTTTGACGTTTGTCCGCTCATGAAGTTCCGTATTAATTGATAACGACTTTGAAGGAAATAATTGTATTACTTTATTGACGATAGTGATGTGCAGAGATTCATAAATTTTATCGAATGTAGTTTCTCATGAAGTTCCGTATTAATTGATAACGACTTTGAAGGAAATAATTGTATTACTTTATTGACGATAGTGATGTGCAGAGATTCATAAATTTTATCGAATGTAGTTTTAGGTTTAGGACTCAAAATTTATTTATTAAATTGATTTCTTAAATGTATACAAGTGTAGAAAAATCAGTTTGCACCATTTAAGGGGTGAATGTACTTGTGAATATGAACAATTTTCACTATGTGGACAAACCTCTGAAATCGCAAAAAAATATCAATAAATTTTTAAAAATGGAATCTAATACGATCGTCACATAGGATCGCTGGCTAGCACAACTACTACCTCCGGCAAACTCGCGTCAATGCTCAATGCAAAACAAAGCAGTTTCGAATTGACGTTGCTTCGAAAAGTATAAACTGTCAGTGCAATGCGATTGTGATATAGTTTTGACCTGGCTTTGGATTTCAAATATTGATACTGCATTACTGTTGACCCTTGCTCGTTAATTTGGACTCTGTTCAAGCCCTTTGTTGTGGATTTCGTCGATATGACCGAACGTACGCAGAGAACTGTTCTAAATAGTCAGACACGTGAGTTCGTAATACGCCTTCGTAACTATTTCGATCGTGAAGCTCAAAATGGAGGGCCAATTTTACCTATAACGTCAGTGGTTGAACGCGTAGCTGATGCGCTTAATATTGGACAACGAACTGTTAGACGGATAACTAAAAAAAAATATGGCGAGACTGGCACAGAAGAAAATAAACTTCACACACCAAAAAAGAGAAAACGAGCAAAACCAGTCGTAGGCATCGATAGCTTTGATGCCGATGCTATCCGAAGACATGTTTACGGCTACTATTTACAGAAGGAGTATCCAACAAGAAAAAAGTTGGTGCATTCACTGAAGGAAGCTGGATTATTCTTCGGTGGGGAAAGTTCTTTAACGAAGATTTTGAAGACCATTGGATTTCGATACAAAAAATGTAACAAACGCAAAATATTGATGGAAAGATTTGATATAGCGATGGCAAGGTATACTTTTTTACGGCAAGTGAAAGAAATCAAAAATTGGCAAAATGTTGTGTTCTTGGATGAAACATGGCTTAATGCTAACCATACTGTAGGCCGTTCTTGGAACGATGACACAGCAGCATCTACTTCCAAAGTTCCTGTAGGAAAAGGATCGCGACTTATAATTTGTCACGCCGGAACCATCAACGGGTTTGTCGAAGGTTCTCTCATGGCTTTTGCGTCAAAAACCACTGGAGACTATCATGAAGACATGAATGGAGAAAAGTTTACTGAATGGTTTACCTCAATGTTGTGTAGCCTCCCTGAACCATCTATTATAATTATGGACAACGCCCCATACCACTCGATGCAAATTGACAAGCCACCTGCCCAATCCCAAAAGAAAGCTGATATCGTCGCATGGCTTCGTAAAAATGGCGTAGATGTAAACATGAATATGTTAAAAGCGGAATTAGTACGTCTTTTAAAAGAAAACAAACCAACCAAGATCCGATACGTCATTGACGAAATAGCATTAGAACATGGGCACAGAGTTATACGGTTACCGCCTTACCATTGTGAGTATAATGCGATTGAGTTGGTGTGGGCTCAAATTAAGGGATATGCTGCAAGACACAATACAGAACCCCCATTTACCACAAAAAAAATGCTAAAATTATTAGAAGAAGCTTGTGAACATGTGACTAAAGGAGACTGGGAAAAGGTTGTGAATAGAACTGTTAAATTAATAAGGGAAGATTATGAAAGAGATGTGAAAATAGATAATATTATAGAAAACGAACATATAATTATTAATGTATGTGATGATAGCAGTGACGACAGTGAAAATAGTAGTATGGACGAATCTGATTAATTATGGCCTTTTGTGGCACCTTTTTTGGTATCTTTTGTATTCATATGTTTCTTGTGTGCATATAAAGTATGTATATTCATTTTCGTTCAAATATTCAGTTCGTTCAAATAAATTAAATAAACATATTATACATTTTTGTTTTATTAAACCTATTTAATCAGGTACAAAAACAAAACTTAATTGTTTTTTGTTCGAGAATAAATTGACATTCCACATCACTATTGTAATGTGTCAAACCGGCCATCATAGCGTGCCGCTAGTGTAATGCTGAGATTTATAGAGCGTACTTTGACTTTGCTTAGACTTAAGACATGATTAAAACGAGACAGAATTATGTTACTCACATAAGACCATCTCGTTTTATCTCAAGTTATGTCTGAGCCAAGTCAAAGTACGCTCTATAGATCTCAGCACATGAGTAATATTTCAAATCTTTGGTTACTAACGATTATAATCAAATGTTAGTGATACTAACCAGATCCGATGGCTTAACGTGCTCTCGTTAAGCCGCCGTTATGGCACGGAGAAAACGAAAAGGCCAAATTCGGCCTTCCAAATTCGGTCACCCATCTAGTTACCGACTTGGGTCAGCGTTGTTTAACAATCGCAATCGACCGATATGCGTTATCACAACTTGACCACTCGTCCCACAGTTTGTATATAAATATAGCAAATAGGTTGGTTTTAGTAAAAAAAATCCTTTGAAAATACAAAAACATTTTGTATCATGTCTGTGTTTTTTTTCTATATTCTTTTTCTATAAACAGTATAAAATAATAATAATAACAATTCATACAATTGATTTGCTTGCATTGCTCATAAACAGCGAGTTATCTCCATGACGTGATGTTTTCACCAGTGAGGAGATCCACAACATCCTGGAGTGCTTCCTCACCATGGTGAAGGAGGGCGGCGCCGGCAGCGGCTCGCTCGCGCACCGCGTGGCCGCGCTGCTGCGCCGGTACCGCGCCGCCAGGCCCTCGCGCGCCGCCGCGCTGCTGGCCGCGCACCGCGACACTGTCGCGTGAGTACACTCCTTTAGCTGTATCATGAAACTAACCACAAGTAAAGTACACGCGCGCTCCTCAATGGGGATGATGACAACTCAATCAAATCAGCAACTCTTTATCAAACTCAATAACGCACATCTAGTATGGAAGGTGTATGAAATTCACCATTGTGACGTCGTAAAATTTCAACGCACTTTTTTTCTTTAATCTATATTTTAAAATGATTGTCATACCTAAAACTAACCGAGGATGTGAATTTTAGGTCTTTTGGAAGACCCTCTATTTAATAATCAGTTCAAAATAATTTATTTTTGATACTGGCATCATGCCTATTGCAACAACTAACTATAATAATTTATTTTTTTATTATTAATAATCTTATAAAATTAAATTAAGATGTGTTAGAAACAGTGCCACAAAACCCACAGTCGGTTAAAAGATAAAATAAATGTTTTTTTTTATAGGCTGATTAATTTTGGGGCTTTTCTTCACAAAACAAAGAACGTTAGCCCCATCGTTCCCTGACAAACTTATATCTAACTAGTTCTATTAATTATCTTAATTTAAAATCATAAAAGCATTCTGGCTGCCTCTGAATCAGAGTCAGCCAGTATGCTTCGAAACGCCCCCTCATAATTTGTCTTAAAATCAAACTTATGAAATATTTCGCGCCTCTACTGCGTTCCGGACACTCAACAAATGTTGGGTAACTTCCGGTAATCTTATTGGGTGCTATACTAAACACTGTATGCACGGCGCATGCGCAGATCGCAGGCGGCGCTGAGCGGGCTGATGGCGACGGAGGGTCCGCCCGCGTCTGTGGCACCGCCGCCGCACGCGCTGCACGCGCTTCAGCGCCGCGTGGCGCCACCGCCCGAACTCAGCTGGCTCATACAGGTAATGGATATGCTGACTGACTGACACACACACACACACACACACACGACGCGTGCGCACTGCAACCAACAGCTGCGCCCACAACCACAAACACCACCGCCCACCACAGCCAACAGCACCGCCCATCACAATAAACAGTGCCGCCCACCACCAATGACACCACAACAAACAGTTCTGCCCACCACAACAAACAGCTCCACCCAACACCACCAGCAGCTCCGCCCATCGACACCGCCCGTCACCACCAATCTCTACCATCACCAAAGACACCCCGCCCACCACATGTAGCAAAGCAACAATTTGTGATTTTACAAAATGTTGACCTCATATAGTCATTGACTTTGGTGCTTGTTAAACTATTGCATTGAGAAATACTGTGTTTAGGGCGTTCATTCGATGAGCCGTTTTTATAAGTTTAGGTATATATCTCGGAAAAATCCTTTGTCGCGGATAGTCGTTTGTTTGAGCGAGTAAACAGAAGGCGTCGGGTGCAAAGTAGTTTGACATACCGTTTTGATCCTAATCCCATTTTCAATTGCTACTACTAGTATTTCAATATTTTTAAAATTTTGTTTGATAATTTACTTTACATACGTTTCATGCAAAGCTATTTCTATTTCTTTATTTATTGCAATTCCATAGGTACACTTATTCCTTAAAATTGCTAATTATTGGTATGCGTGTATTCGACAGTGACTGCTAAATTGACGAGTGCGAAAGCAGCGAGTTGTAGTTACTCTTTAATATAAGCAAAAATTTCGGGTCAAGATTAATAGATGGCACTATAAATTTGTTCCTGTGGGCTATGTTGTGGACTGCCTCGTTGGTCTAGCGGTTAGCGAAGTCGACTGCGGATCACGAGGTCTTGGGTTCGATTCCTGGTCGGGCATAAAAATTGTTAGGTATTGGGTTTAATTATGAAATTCTCAGTGCCAGCCCGGAGTTGGAAGTTGGCGGTGTTTCACCCCCGTGCCTCGGAGAGCACGTTACGCCGTCGGTCACGGTTATTATCACTAACATGATAATAGTCGTTAAAGCCCGCCAACCCGCATTGGAGCAGCGTGGTGGGTCTAAGCTCCTAATTCCCTCTCTCCTATGAGAGTGGAGGCCTGTGCCCAGCAGTGGGACGTTAATAGGCTGTAGTGGGCTATGTTGTAAGTTTCCAGCCCATGCAGAGTATTGTTGTATGTTGTTGAGATGTATTGTTCATTTGTATATATTATGATCTCTCTCTGTCTGTGTGCAGGAGGTGGAGGCGTGGGGCGTGCGGCGCGGCGGCGCGTGGGGCGGCGCGCGCGCGGCGGACGCGCTGCTGCGCGCGGTGGCGCCGCTGGCCGCGTCGCCGCACGCGCCGCTCCGCACCGCCGCACTGTCGCTGCTCGCCAAGCTGCTGCCCGCCGCGCCGCACACGCACCCAGGTAGAGACCCCATTCCCGCGGGAACCAAAAAACCTCAATCCGCGGCCATCAGCCAGTTTTTGAAGTGAAAACTTCTTTAGGCGAGTTGAGCACTTTTTGGTAGGGGGTAAAAATGTAGATTCGCGTGACCGTGACCGACATGCTCGCGAACAGCGAATGCACGCGAACATATAAATATACTACATTCGAAATTAAACTTTAATGCATTAATGTTAAGGTTTATATATTCATAATTTTAATTAAAATTAAAAAATTAATAATTGCCGATAGAAGGGTAAACGAATATTTAATTTTTTTTGTTATAAAAAATATAAACCTTAATACTAAGGCATTAAAGTTTAATTTCGAATGTATTTTATTTATATTTAAGACATTTTGTTTTCGTAACAACGCGAGCATGACGCTGTTCGTGAGCATGTCGTTCGCGAGCATGTCGGTCACGCGAATCCACATTTTTACCTCCTACTAAAAAGTGCTCAACGGGGCTAACGAAGTTTTCACTTCAAAAGAAATATAATACAAAAATATTTAAAACACAAACCTTAAAACTAAGGCATTAAAGTTTAATTACGTATGTACTATATTTTTGTACTTAATACCTTTTGTCTAAAGAACAATGGACACCATTGTACATGACCGACTCCGTTCCACATTTTTACCCCCTACCAGAAAGTGCTCAATGCGCCTAAAGAAGTTTTCAGTTCAAAAATATTAATATGAATATTGTCCGCAGGTCTGCAAGCCATCCTAGAGTGCCTGGACTCAGACCAGCCGGAAGTTGCGCAGTCGGTCATAGACAAGCTGCCAGAGCTGATTGTGGGCGCGCAGGAGCACGCGGCGCGCATTCTGATGCGCGTGTTCGAGCTGGGCATGAAGTCGCGGTTGCCCGTAGAGGCGTGCATCGCCAAGTGTGTCAACACCATTAACTTGAACAGGGGCTGCTGAGCGACTCCGGTGTATACTCCCACAAACATAACTGACCCGGTGACAGCGTCGCTAGTAGACATTAAAATAAAATGTGTGTGTGTGTGCAATTCACACACAGCAGAAGTGAAACTTTAGAAAAGTAGCCGACATGAGAATGAGATAAATATACCCTTTTGAGCACATTGGAGCAGTAGCGCGAGTCAATATCGTACAGCGCTATCTATTGGTCGAACTTGTATTCTATCGCATTCTCTCCCAGGCTAAATCCTATTATGAATATGTTTGTCTCATTTTGGTGTCGCTATTTCGTTTCATAGAATTTTTAAATCACAACGATTCTAAAGAAGTTTCACTGCATTATAATAATAGTACATTATTGCAAAGGCTGGGAAATAGGCAATTGCAGGTCGAGTATGAGTTTGAAGGCCGAGCCGTAGGCGAGAACTTCACTAATACGAGACAGGCAATTGCCATTTCCGCCGAGGCATATATAGTGCTTTTCTCAAAAGAATGCAGGGAAATAAAACATACTTTTTTCCTTTGTCGCTATGTCATCTGGGGCTTTAATTAAAAATTGCTTTATGTTTTCGCCAGTAAAATTGTTCGATTTCTCGGTTTTGAATCCGGTCGATTGTCGTTTAAGAAAACAACTAAGTTCCCATAATTTTTCAAGTTAATGCCGTTTTTAACATGAACTTTACATTTCAGCATGCAATAAATTGCCCATAATGTAGATGACTTTTTAGTTTTAGAAATCTCATTAAAATACGCCAAAAATACTGTTTCGGAGAAAATGGTCACTTTTTTCTCGTTTTTCCAACTCATAAAATTTTCATATACTTTCATGTATTTTTCTTTGGACTTCGCTGGAAGCAGGTTTTCCATTGCCAATTTGGCTTCTGATCTTAAATCTGGTGGAGTACAATCAATCTCCATTTCACTCTCTGAACCGTTAGAACTCATTTTACTTATTATTAAATTTATATTATAAATAAATAACAAATCAAGACGAATTTTCAGCTTTGCCGCCAATTTTTTTTTTATCATCTGTACCGACACGCAAACAAATTTATGGCTATACAGCCACCAATTTGTACTAAGCAAAGAGACTATGGTATGCCAAGAATGACAAAAGAGATCCGATCAAAGAGTATTTAATAACCCCAGCACGCCGTTTCATACAACATTGCAGGAGCGTTGTAATGTTCCAAATTCAAAAAACGCTCCTGCAATGGATTTGATTTTCTTTGTCCGAAAATTCGATACTTCGCGTGTTCCTTTTTGCGAAAATAATTACAATATTTCCATGCATGTTTGAGAAAAAACAAATTACCGGTGTAAAAATGACTTCCAATTTTGGCCACTGGGTCAGATAAGTTTGTACTAGCCGTTCATTTCGAGATTGCCGTCCTCGACTGTTACAAAATGACGTCATAGGCACAACTACTAGTACCGTTGACACCACTACAGCCCATTAACGTCCCACTACTGGGCACGGGCCTCCACGCTCATAGGAGAGAGGGTATTAGAGCTTAAACCCATCACACTGCTCCAATGCGGGTTGGCGGGCTTTGACGACTATTAGACCTATCATGTTAGTGATAATAACCGGGACCGACAGCTTAACGTGCTCTCCGAGGCACGGGGGTGAAACACCACCAACTTCCTAACTCCGGGCTAGAACTGAGAATTTCTAGTTTTATGGCCCGACCCAGGACTCGGACCCGGGACCTCGTCGGCCGCAGTCGAATATGCTAACCACTAGAACAACGAGGCAGTTGACAAAACAATATGTACTTTCTACTGTAACCATTTTAATAATCCATACTTACTAATATTATACTAATAATATTAGTAAGTATGGCCAGCCAGAACGGCTTAACGGATCTGGATGAAATTTGACTCAGAGATAGATTATGGTCTGGAATAACACATACGCTACTTTTTATCCCGCAAAATTGAAGTTCCCGCGGGAACCAAAAATCCAGTACTATACACTGCGCCAGGGAGTTTGTCAAATATTTTTTGTAATTATTTAAGAATAAATATAGTATGTATTATTGTAAATAATTTATTAATTATAAATAAACAGTGATGTTATATTTAACTAGTTTTTTATCCTTATCAGCGTGCCGCGCCAGCATTCCTCTAGAATCATACTAAGTATGCAAACTTCTTATTTGTGAATAGACAGTATTTGCGCTTGAAGTGAAGTGCTCTGAAGAGTTATTTCATCTAATACCACCTTCCGTGTTCTCCAGTGGCACCCTTGGTCACAGAAACAAATTTCATCCTCACCACCTGGATGCCTGGTCATCTTCCACCTCCCGTTATCCCAGGTAATTTCTGCCACGTACCTGCAAGTTATGGAACCAGTTTCCAGCCTGTGTTCCCTCATAATTATAATAAGGGGCTCTTCAAAGGGCGGATAAACAAATATCTCAAAAGTCAGCAACGGATTGGCGGTTCCTCTGCTGCTGCAAATGATCATGGGCGGCGGTAATCACTTACCATCAGGTGACCCACCTGCCCGTTTCCTCTCTCTATATTATATATATATATTTTTTTTTTAAATTAATATATTTTAAAATATTTCTGCGTATTGTACGTACTCGAGTTGAATGCAGTCGGGGCCTGAGGTGACGGGCGGGCAGGCATCTCCCTCCCCCGGTCTATCTATCATCGCACAGCTCAAATCACTTCACAAATCGGGCTGTAATTTGGCATACAGATAGCTTTTATGACGTAGGCAAGTTCTACTTAAGAATTTTTGAAAACTAAACTCCCAAGATAGTAAAGTAGGGGTTAAAAAATCGTGAGCGAAAAATAAAACACGAATATAATGTAAAAATTTACTTTCATATAATTTACATATTACATTCATGATAGTACATTAAAATAAATACTTCTCTTCTTTAAACTTATATTCAACAACTACTTATTAACATTTTCATAAACTGACTCTGAAATTAACTTAATAATGATGGCCAGCATAATAAAATCGTGATTACAACTTTTGATCAATATACGTTTTTTTAAGCTGGACGATTTTGAACTAAATCTCCAAACAAAATGCCCATAGCTACAAAAATTGAGTCCTAAATATGTGATTTCGTAGTTTCAACTACATACCTTGTTGTTTTTACTCTTGTAACATTAAATGTTCAATAAAACCAATTTGTTCCCCAGCTCTGTATTTTTTAACTTGAAAAATATTTGCTTAGAAATGCCATAATGTTTCCAAAATTCTTAACCAACTGAGTATAAATAAAATTATATTGCAAAAAAAGCAAAGAACCCACTCTCCAGTATTGCTAGTATGAGATTTTATATCTCGCCAATGTTGATAGATTTCAAGCGTAATACCTAACACAAAACTTCAGAGATAAATGGGCATAAATTCCTTGATTTAAAGTCTAAAATTTAGTAACACCAATTTACTAAAGTTTCCTCCACCCTGACAGCAGATGTATAGGCGAATTTAACCTATAAAATAAATGAATTAAGGTTCATTTTACTTTAAACTGTTACGACTCAAGAATTATATCAACATTGGTAATCTTATACCAACAGAAGCTTAAAGCCACTCGCACCATACTTAAAGAACACATTTCATGTATAAAACTATTTGCGCTATAGTTCACCCTGGTCACCAGTCATTTGAGCCGAGGTCGGTGAACATTTTGTCTTTGATCTTTGGCTTGGGATCATCTGTTATCTTCGTGTCCACTGCGCCCACTTGGCCCAGGAGGAATTCAAGTTCTGAAACAAATAAACATGGAATTTAGCTAGAAATATACTTGAAATGATTTAATAATTTTTTGGAGACAGTCTATTAATGAGTAAAGAGAAAAATAACTTTTACTGTCATACTAGATGATGCCTGCACCTTCGTCTGCGTTGATTAAGATTTTTATTTCTGCGGGAAGGCTACAAAAAATAGTCTATGACTTCCCCGGGATTAAACCTACCTCTATACCAAATTTCACCAAAATCTATTTAATAGAGAGGCCCTTAAAGCGTAGCAAGCAGACACACATTTATAATATTAGTATTAATCTGATTGAAGACAAAATACAGTGTGTAGCAACATCAATTCAAATAGAATATTTCACAACAAAATTCTATGGGTCAATTGCATAACAGCTAGTTTATTAACATTCATTTTTAACACAAAAAGAAATAACCAAGAACCACTATAGCTTGCCAAATTCAGGATTCCCTAGATTTTACCAAAATTATAATAAGTGGTAATGTCACCGTAAGATTGTAAAAACCGTTAGATTATAATCTAACTCGCGAAATTCTAAACTGTCGAAAGATTAGAATTTAACGCATTATTTTCCGGTAGTTTGTAATCTGATAGGTATTTAAACCCGATAAAACCTAAGTGCCCGGGCTGGGGCCGGGCACTACTTGATTGTTTATGTCGAACCCTAACCTAACCTGCAAGGAAGAGACAAGAAAACGTAAATAAAATGAATATTTCAAAAATTTACACTCAGAACATTGAACAGTTAACAATCTTTCGACAGTTTAGAATTTCGCGAGTTAGATTATAATCTAACGGTTTTTACAGTCTTACGGTGACAGTAATAAAGCCTGAAGTAGCACAAGGCAGTATTCTTACATCGATAGTTAAGATTTCAAGCCAAACTTTGGTAAAAACTGAAAGAACCTTGACTTTTGTAACCCAAAGCAGTTGTTGAATTTTAGGTGGTCAAATTTAACAATAACTATTACCATATATGATGAAAATAATGCATTGGACCCTAAATCTTACCATCACAAGTCAGCGCAGTCCCCCTCAACTCGTGAGGTCCTACAAACTGCTTCTTCATATCCCCCTCGAAATACACAAACAGACTGGGCAGGTTCCTCTCTGGGAAGTTTGGTATACAAGTCTGCGCTATGGCCTTTATAAACTTGGTGTAGGGAAACTTGGCCGCTAACTGCTTCATGTGCTGGTTTATTAGTGCACATTGTTGAATACTTGAAATAAAGGAAGGAAAATAATTATAAAACAGTTCTTTTTTAACCACTATAAGTTAGCACTTGACTGAGATCTCACCCGATGGTAAATGATGCAGTCTAAGCTAACCTGCTGGGGGCATGGCAGTTATATTTAACCTATAACCCATAATCGGTTTCTACACAATATTGTACCATAATGTTTTATATCTTCACCATCAGATTGGAAAAAATTCTCTCTGAGAAGAACCAGCAAGAAACTTAACAGGCTATTTAATTAGTTTCAGTTATATACTTAATTTCAGTTACTATCAGATATCACCAAGATAATAAATTATATACTAATTGTATATAATTTATTCTATAACAATTATATACAAATCAATACAATTATAAACAATTTATAAAACAAAATTATAAATAACTAGCTTGATGTTAGATGCCGGTCTAACGTTAAGCTAGTTGCTGTGAAGGTAAAACAAACAGGCACACTTTCACATTTATAATATTTGGAGTATGGACTATAGCAGCTTAATCAACTCACCCCTGCTTATACAAGTGTATCACCACCCATATGCCTTCACCAGCCTTGTTCACCTCCTGCACATAGTCCTGGCCGGAAACCTCCCTCACGTCTCCAAACCTTGGCTTTTCTGACAACCTTTTCAGTTCTGCTATCCGTTTCCTCCTGTATTCTTCTATGACTGCCTCATCTTCTGAGTCTTCAAGCTCATCCAAACCATCAAGATCTAATTCCGAGAGTTGTTTGTCCTCTAGAAATAAGGAAAAATATCAATAGTTCAATTCAATGTGTTCTGTCTGTTTCAATCAGGGCCTTTGCACTTAGAACATTTTTCTGTTGTATGGGGATGTTAGTTCCACAACTCCCTAAAGGATGGCGCTCATGGCGCTTATCTTGTACTGAAAGTATGTATACTTAAAAGTCTGTGATCAGGGCCTGTGATGGCGCTGAAATAAGTGTTCGTTCAGAAGCTTATGTTTTAGATAAATTAATGATTTTGCCATTTATATAAACACAAAGCTAATAATATATGAAACTTTTTTTTTGAGCAGAATATGAGTTATCTTAGATAATTTATAAAGATTTATCTGTTAAATTAGTTTAGTGGAATGCGTTAGAAGTTTAATGAAACATTTGTGTTTTAATTTCCAAACGTGGACAGCCGCCATTTTAAAGTTTGAAATTCGACATTGACATTGACGTTTTCTGGCATGCCGGATGCCGGGTGGACAAAATCATTATTTTTTTGATAAATTCGTTACAATGTGAAACTATATTAATAGAGTGTGTATTAAGTGTGTATGATGTGAAAAACATGAAACTGTGGAATAATTGTTATACTTTACATATATTTTTTGTAATTGAGAATATACGAGAAAATAATCAACATGCGTTTCATTTACTAACATCTGAACATCTTTACAGTTTGTGTTTATCATATAATAATTTATCTTAATTATTACAAGGTCACATAATTCTATAGTTGCAGAATTAGGTGATCTTGTAATAATTAAGATAAATTATTATACAATACACTTTGTAATATATAGTACTGTGTACATTGTGTTATGGTTATATATATACCTATTTTAGTTGGACAATTACTTCCCGATAGATGTCGCTGTAAATGGAAAGTCGAGTAGCAACTCTATACCAGTATAAACAATGTAGAGTACATTTCAATTCTGAAACTATTATGAAGAAGTACTTTAAATAAGGACCTATAATATGTACTTTACAAATGTAGATGTAGACTGTATACAATTTTAAAATATGCACAGATTTTGGGCTTAAATGTATTGGTAAGGACTTTAAAACTAATTAAAAACATTTTAATCAATAAACAACAAGCATTAACTTAACGGAAATACAGTAATTTATAACGTAATCCAACAGGTGCACATAACCTAGAAAACTGTGAATTACTCACTTTCTTCTTGTTTTTTCTGTATGGTCTGCTCGATCATATTAACGATTTCATCTTCAGAAATCTCCTTTTCCTTGGGAGGCAGGATTCCTTTTGAACGAAGGACGTCGTTCCATTCTGTATCTTCATTTGGATCCTAAAAATGAATGATGAACTGCATAGGTTTAGCAAAAAATGGAAATTTAGAGTTTTCTTAGTAAGTTATTTAGCGAGCATAAACAGCGTGTTATAATACCTGCATTTTCAGTTACAATTAGCACTAATTTTTTGATTTTTAGTAAAAATTGTATTATTTATTTTTATGGAAATATGACACCTTTCCAAATCCAAAAAGAATCACAGGATTAGGGTTGCCAACTGCCAGAATTTACAATCATGATTTCCCCATTTCAATTGTCGAATTTTCACAACTGAAATGATATAAAAATGCACGATTTTAAAATAAATTCTAATAGGATATAAATTCCACAGCAACATAATTATACTTACCTTTTATTTCTGTCGGAGAACCAAATGACCGACTGGTAATAAACATAGTCCAAGGAAAGCAAATTAAAGTGGCATTGGGCAATTTCATTGTGGAAAAATCCATAGCAATCAGTGACGAAACGAAATGTGGTGACATAGTCTGTGTCTGCCTTTATTATTCATTGTTTTGCAGACATAGTCTATGTCCTCACAGTTGATAAGTGTCACTTTTGACATAATATGACACACTTGGCTGCGGTGGCGCTAGTTGGCGCTTAAGGACATCTGCGCCTGGTTTTTTCACGGGTGTCAAATTTCGCGAACTTTCGCGGCCCGTGCGAATATAAAAATTTATATCTCATATTACATGTACGAACTAGTAAACACAGTACCTCATTCAAATCGTTACGAAATACAGCAATAGATTAAAGTTATTATGGTTATCGTTTATGCTTTACACAGAAAAATAACAAAAACAACAACAAAAAATGACCCCGTTTTTAAAAATAAAACCTCAGAAAATTAAACAATATAATCAGTATCTTTGTTTTAAAAAGTTACTTACCACTATGGTTAGTAATTTCAGAGTAAAACAACAAGAAACAAAGATTCTTTTCAAAAATTCTCATTCTAGAACAAAAACCATGAATAAAAAATAAAGGTGTCAAATTACGGTTTCGTGTTTCACTCGCACGAAATTTCTACCCAATAAATTCATCTCCTAGAGTAGGGCCTCAAAAAAAATCCTACTGTGTCCTTGTCTATCCTATTCGTTTCAGCCAAAGTTAGAGAGGAATCGAGATAGTACTTTACTCTGTAGAAAATCATTCTCCCGCGTCGGCGATTACGCATTCCGCCATTGCGCGCCCGGAGCCAGTAAATGGCCGCGTGCCAGTTAACCCCAAATTCACCAAAAGTCATTTACTGGCTTCGTGACGGCCAAGGGGACTTGTCAATACTTGCCTACTGATTGAATAAAAACAAAGTTTACCCTATGGTTTTGATTGTGACTAGTTTTAACTGTAACTGTTTAAATAATAACTCTTTGTGTAACCTGTGAACTGTGAAGTTTCATGATGTATGTGTCACCGAAACATTGTAAAAACCGTTAGATTATAATCTAACTCGCGAAATTCTAAACTGTCGAAAGATTAGATTTTAACGCATTATTTTCCGGTAGATTGTACTCTGCTAGGTATTTAAACCCGATAAAACCTAAGTGCCCGGCCATGTCGAACCGTAACCTAACCTACAAGAAAGAGACAAGAAAACGTAAATAAAATGAATATTTCAAAAATTGACATTCAGAACATTGAACAGTTTACAATCTTTCGACAGTTTAGAATTTCGCGAGTTAGATTATAATCTAACGGTTTTTACAATCTTACGGTGACATAAGCACCATATTAAATAACTATTGATTACAAAGTGATGGGTGTTTGATTGGGCGAAGCCCTCCTTAACCATGACGAAATAATCTTAAAACTGTATAGGTATTTATATGTGATTGAGGAAGAGGGACGACTGTGTGTCAAATTATCTAAAATACCTTTTCTTTTATTTGAAACTCTTAATCACAAAGGTTATTTTTATCACTGCATCAATATAACATATTATTCACACTGAAAAGTATGGTTTTTATGTTTCGTTTTAAGGAAATGCTTAAATATTAATTTTGCCGTATATTGAGGAAATTACGAAAATATGGTAGCATTGAATAATTCAGGTATGGATTCTAGGTTTATGGTAATACTTATTATTACCAAAACCCTAGAATCCATAGCTGAATTTATTTGACATTTGACACTGACATTGACAGTTGACACGTCTTTTGCACGTTCAGCTGTCAGTGTCAATCTGCGTCGTGTTGGATTGGAAAAATTGCATGTCGCTATGTTCAGTCAAGTCAGGTCTCGAAATAAATAAAATTGGTCATGGCTGAAACCGAGGGACATAAACATCGGGATATAAATTTCCATGAGGGAGAAGGTAATAATTGTTCAAATATTAATGCTTAGAACGTGTGCTCCGTATGAGCGTGACGCGAACGACGACCGCGTAGCGTAACATACCCACTGGTACCCTCGTGTTAATGTGACATTGAAAAATGGGTTCTTTTTATACTTGCTGCCTGGATTTCGGTGCTGGCCCTCAAGGAACAGAGTGTGCCCACTGCATCAAGCGTTGAGGGACGTTTTGGCAGCACAGGCGCGGAAATGACGGGGGGCATCGACAGGACACTGGCCTCAGGTAACGAATGTTTTTGTTGTATCTAGACGATGTGTATGTGAACGGATTTGATATCGCGCAGTTTCACATTGAGAAACGTATAAATTTCCAAGTATAAACATTTAGCCGCGAACGACTTTTTTCATTAATGTTCTTTATTTACAAATTTTCCTTTGGAAATCAATTCTCATCTTCAAGATCAACAAAAGATTGCCATAAGTATGTAACATACAATTAAACGATAGAATAGACAAAGCCTATGACGTACCGTGAATGAACAAAGTGGCGTGTTTTTAATTTACATGAATTTTGAATTTATACTTAATCATTCACATACATTGGATGACAGTAATGTAGTTATAACTATGTGAGTTCCAAGTCAATGCTTGAATAATTAAGTAAACTTAAAAACACTTCAGTCGGATTACACTATCCATAACATTAACTTTGTTAAAGCAATAGTTTGTAGAAGCAAAGGTTGGTTATTATCCAGTTATCATTATTTTACATATTTGTAGGTAAATGTTTACCAAGTTGTTTATTTTATTTAATTTTACAATATGTAATCCATACTCATATAAATGTGAAAGTGTGTCTGTCTGTCTGCTATGCGTTCACAGCTCATCTGTTCAACTGATATTGATGAAATTTCATACAGGAATAGATTGTATCCTGGGAAAGGACATAGGCTACTTTTTATCCCGGAAAATTTAAGAGTTCCCACGGGAATCAAAAAGCATTAATCCACACGGAGGAAGTTGCGGGCATCATCTAGTTTATTATAATAACACACTGACTTCCATTGATTACTTAAAACATTGTTAGGTGATAATAACATATATTTTCTATATAGCACCTTTATATTATTTATATTATTACCTATTATTTTAAATCTCATCTTGTTCACCATTAGGTAAACATGTGATTTTATACAAAATATCACTAAAATATTACTTACATAGTTTTTTATGGCAAAGCAGAAAAATTACTTAAGTAAACAAAAAATATGCCACAGTAGCTTCTAATAGTGAAGAATTAACTAGCTTGCATTACTCTACTACATTAGTTGTATTACTGCAACAATTAAGTAAATTACTGTAATCTTGTCACAGTTATACATTTTATGAATCTAATAAAAAGTCTCATGTGGACTCTATATTCTTGGATATGTCACCGTAAGATTGTAAAAACCGTTAGATTATAATCTAACTCGCGAAATTCTAAACTGTCGAAAGATTAGAATTTGACGCATTATTTTCTGGTAGATTGTAATCTGATGGGCATTTAAACCCGATAAAACCTAAGTGCCCGGCCGCAGGCCGGGCACTACTTGATTATTTATGTCGAACACTAACCTAACCTACAAGAAAGAGACAAGAAAACGTAAATAAAATGAATATTTCAAAAATTGACACTCAGAACATTGAACTGTTTACAATCTTTCGACAGTTTAGAATTTCGCGAGTTAGATTATAATCTAACGGTTTTTACAATCTTGCGGTGACATACATCATAAACTTAATACATATTATTTTCAATCATCTTGAGAGGTCATGCTATATCACCTTGTAACTTGTGACAAGGCAAGAGGTAACAGACCTTGCAAAAGCTTGTATTTAATAATAATTGTTATAAGTGCTAACAATTCTTTCATTTTAGAAAATCTGGCTACAAATCAAAATATCGAAATAATGATGATTACAATCATTATTTTGTTCCAAATAATACTGCAATCTTTGATGTGCATATTAAAAATTATGTAAGAATGAATTGACAGCTGAAGAAAGGATGTAGGTCTAGTCTAGCTAAAGTACAGCATACTTGTAAAGTTGTGGGCGTTGTTCCAGTAGTAAGATACTGAGATAATAAGATACTGTGACCTGTGAGATAAAACGAGAGGCGTTAGCGCCGCTCCTGTATTATGAAACTTTTGAGATGCATTGCGATAATCACTATAATATATAGCTTTGTGTCGTGATTCGTACGTTTAAAACCATCGATCTTCTGCATCGCGTCAACCAATAGGTAACCCGTACCCGTTGTCCTAGGTGACCCTTTGTTCTGTGTAAAGTGATGCGATGCAACGCAACGTCACGGGATACTACTCGATAGGGATAACAAACATCAAACAGCTACTGTTTCATATGTCGTGTCACGTCGTATCGAGTCGTGTTTATCTAACGTATAGGACAGGGCCTTACAAGACAAACCGGCATAGCCAAGGCGTCCTTTTTTTTGCAGTTTCAGCCATTTATAAACTAGTAACTTTGGTGAGTGTGTTCAGAAATTTAACAACATTGTTCCTTATTCACCGTACTAGCACAGAACAGCGAGAAATCGACAGCGTTGGTGTCTTTGATGTGGTTGACGTCCAATCTGCGCCTGCATGCTTGAATGAAACGGTTTCTCTTTACGTTTCTGGAACCGCTAAAAGGTGTGGAATGCCCGCTCCAACCTCATCATTGCTTTCCATATGATTGTTGTGAAGCGCAAGCCTATTTTCAGAGATCCCCAGAGATGTCCACTGCTGGACAGATCTCTTGGCAGTCTCTCTTCCATACCGCGGTCTTGTGTCCCGTATCCAGCAGCTCCGTGCGACTCGTTTGATGTCATCTGTTCGCCTAGTTGGGGGTCTGCCAACACTGCGCTTTCCGGTGTGAGGCTATTCCAGCACTTTGAGCACGATTACATCAAGTAAACAAAAATAGGTCTTTGCAGAATGCACTTCTTATTTGTTTACACTTTACAAGTTCACACCTATCTTTTATACATATAGGTCGCCTGGATGAGATCACTCATAGTAAAAGCCTACCTTTAAACCGTAACAAGTTGTAAAATTTGGTCACAATTTTTGTTACGTCTGTTATGTTATCTTTTTGTGTGTAATAAAGTGTTTTTACTTGCTTCAGTCCTATTGGGTCTTTTGTATCTATTTTTGGAGACTAGCTTTTTACCGTAACCATTTAGGTACATGGTTGTAGGTTTAGCTATAATGCTCCTGTTTGATTCTTTTTCAAAATCCTTTTTTAACTAACTTTTTTAACTACACGTCTTTTTATCCTTACATTCCTATTTTATGGCATAAAGCCTTCTGATTCTACGAGGAGATTGGTGTTCGGTAGTTGGCTAGCGATGAACAATGATGATGATTTAGTTTTTATCGTCACAAATCATTGAGCACACATCCATTAGGCACATACCTAGTTAACAAAAATCAATGGCTTTCTATCGATAACCGACGACATAAAAAGTGGTGTTGGTAACGTCTCAGAGGTCAAGCTAACGGGCGCATATCCGCCGATTAGAGCAAACTACATATTTACACGCGTTACCTGTTTTCTGTATATCCTTTCCAATTTGTACCTATTCATTATTTCATGCTGAGTTAATACCTTGATAGACAAATTAAACCAAACAACAACACTTTCTTTTTTCACATGACTGCCCAAAAAAAGACGTGGTATGTTATCAGGGTTCATGTATGTATGTATGTGAGTTTCTTTATACTTCTAAATGCCTGAACAAATTTGGATTCATCGTCAATGGCGAGCTTTATGACTTACTAGCTGATGCCCGCGACTTCCGCGTGAATTAAGGTTTTCCGCGGTAACTCTTTAATTTTTCACGATAAAAAGTGGCCTATGTCTTATTCCAGACTATATCTCTGTGCCAAACATCCAGATCCATTAAGCCGTTCAGACGCGATTGAGTAACCATCCATCCGTCCAAACTTGTTTACAATATTAGTATAGAAGTGCATTTAGATATAGATGAGTTAATGACCTACCTATAAACGAATTCGAAACACGCATACGTTATGTACCTACGTCGATGTCTTGCGGTCATTTTTTGTTCTTTTACCTGCAGACCTTTAAACAAGTTTTTGTTAACCACACGCTTGAAAAAAAACTGCTGATATTTAGAATGGAAAATATTCATATAAGCGCTTTTTAAATAGCTACTTTACCACGCAACACAAGTGGCAAAACAACTACAAAAAGTTTCTTAAAGTTTACTTTTAATTTATTTTTTATTTTGAACGTGTGGATTATAGGTTTTGAAAATTTCGTAGAATCTCGATTATTCGGGATAAAATGACCCCTATATCCGTTCTTCGGTTGCCACCTATCTCTATGCCAAATTGCGAGAAAGTCAGTTAATTAACTTATTCCACGCGGATGAAGTCCCGGGCATGAGCTAGTTTTCTTAACTTTATTGGGTGTACTTACCTTGGATAAGGTTATCGACTTTACTACCTACGTTTCTAAAAAATAACACGAATTCTATTTAAAGTAAGGTGCGAGAAAAATTCAGGAAGAAAATCTTAACGCCACTTTGGATACCACCATCCAAATATTTTTGTGCCGCCTAAACAATTCCTGTCTATTATAGGATACTAATTAAAGCTTGTCCTGGAATATCTGAATTTACGAGAGAACTCAGCTATGTCAAACTTTTACGATATTTTAAACGGACTGCCAGCTGTTCTCGGTAGAGTCAAGTAAAAATTGCTGAAAATACTGAGATTGTATTATAAGAAATCGTGACTGATATCGATTTAATAACTGTAGAATTTAAAATAAACCCCTTTATTGCACACCAAAACTGTAATATAAAATAATTTTTCTTTTTTAGCCTTTCTCTTCACTAACTTGGACAATTCATAATAACCTACTCAGTCTAGTTCTGAGAGAAAACCCATGCTTCTGTTGGACTCCCTAAGTATCACTGATTCGACGGTTAAAATTATTTTGAAAAACTACGTCAGACGAGGTTTGCGCAATAGCCCATTTGCAAATATCAATTCCAAGCTGAAAACTATTCATAGATTATTCTAGACATCCTAACGAATGTAGTTAATATAGAAAAACATACATTGCTAGAATCCCTGGCCGACTCCCAAATACTATGTGTTAGTGTCAATAACCTGATCTGGAGGGAAGCCAGAGTATAATGAATAATGATAGATCATACCTACGCCCTACACATGTGTTTACAGCAGGCTAGGAAACCAACAGGTGGTTCGGAAGCCAAAGTGCGTTTTAGAATTGACCTAAATGTCCAGTGACCGAATTTTAAGTGTCAATTGTATGTATAGTAGAGTCAGTAGGTAATAGTACAAAGTAGATACCTAATAATATAGGCTCTAGTCTTGGTGGAATCCACCATGCACATTCAAAGTCGCGTTTAAATACGGCATTCTAACGAATTCAAAGCGGTGACACCCGTAAATGCGTTTGAGATTAAACCTTAAGATCAAGAGTTTGAGAGCGCCGACTGGTGTCTGCGCTTAGTATAGTTCCAACTTTCATACTTCTGTGTATATCTATCTAGCGGATTTACACATTATTTTAGGATACTCTGGGAAGAGTCTTCAGAAGAAAGAGATATATATG
Organism: Erebia palarica; assembly: GCA_964035005.1. Taxonomy (NCBI): domain Eukaryota; kingdom Metazoa; phylum Arthropoda; class Insecta; order Lepidoptera; family Nymphalidae; genus Erebia; species Erebia palarica. The sequence continues at coordinate 11,834,535 of OZ035994.1, read as the reverse complement.
CTTGTGCGATAAGGCCGTCAACTGAACCGACTTTTCTTTAGTTTTATTGTTTGTTATTATTTATGTTTTGATGTACATCATACTAATATTATAAATGCGAAAGTGTGTTTGTTTGTTGGTTTATTCAAAGTAAAACTAGCAGGGGGCGTGGATATTACGACTTTTGGGAGATCCTTTATTTAATAATCATTAAAAAAAAATATCTCACTAGTAGTCAAATACCCAATTAGGTACGCCAGTGTTGCTACTTGCCAGTTATCTAAAAATCGACACTCAGCTTTAGCTAGACTAACTTGTCGAGGCAGTTTACCCAACCGTGATATTATGCTCTATTATTTTAATATGTGATATGCCGTAAGATTGTGAAAACCGTTAGATTGTAATCTATCTAGCGAGATTGTAAACTTTCGAAAGATTACAATTTAACGTATTATTTTTCAGTAGATTGTAATCTGTCAATTATACTCGATAGAACCTAAGTACCCACTACTAAGGACACTACCTGATTATTTATGTCGAATCCTAACCTAACTTACAAGAAAGAGACAAGAAAACGTACATACAATGAATATTTCAAAAATTGACACTCAGAACATTGAACAGTTTACAATCTGACGGTTTTGCAATTTTACTGTGACATAATTATTTTCAATCTCTTTTCAATCGATTTTGGTGGAATTCGGTATAGAGGTAGGTTACAACTTACATCCTGGACAAGGACATACCTAGCCTACTTTTTTCCCGGAAAATTAAGTTAAGTAATCAGTTAAAGAGTTTTTTTATCTTTATTTTAAGAAATAATTAAGGTGTTCCCCCGGGAATTAAAATACTTAATCCACGCGGACGAACTCGCGGTCATCATATAGTTATCATGATATCATATAGATTATCATGTAGTTAATCATAATTTGTCTGTATGTGGCCCACTGTACCAGATACTATGTGTTAGAAACGATTATGTGCATTACATAAACCTCACAATGGTTCCTACGACCTTGTTGCGTGGTTCTATTCTATTTGAAAGCTTTTGATTTTGTTTGCGAGAGTAAATTGTGTGCGTTTAGCTTGCGAAATGTATTAATATAAATATGCATCTTGTTTTATCAGCCATAAATGTCAATATGCCGTGCCACGGATGCCACACATTAGTTCCAAGTGCTGAACAGACTATGATTGATGTAAAATTGCTTACAATTCCCCTGCAAGGCAATTTTAATCGTATCTATTCGTATGTAGGTGTTAAAATTGCAAAGCAATCTATAAATGTAACTGAGTAGCTTTACTAAGTATACAATTGCGTAATGTAAGGCTTCAAAATGTTAAGTTAAGGAAATTATCATAAGCAGTCCAAGGTAATTAAGTCAAGCTAGTAGACAATAGAGAAATACTTGGGCCTTCTAATAATAATACTGTACTTAAATTGATGCCCGCTACTTCGTCCGCTTGGATCAGTTTTCTTTATCCTCTTAACTCCTTGATTTTCCGGGATAAAAAGTAGCATCTGTCTTTCCGGGTTGCAATCTATCTGTACCCATCAAAATCAGTTGAAAAGATGGGTCCTGAAAGTGTAGCAGACAGACACAATTTCCCACTTAATATAATGGAAGACAAGTCATAATGTCCTTCCTACCGAATTTAGCCCACGGCGGCCTATCTCCAGAGAGATTGGCCATCTGCGCGGGATATATTATAGTGCACAAGTGTGTGCACATACAAAGGTGCACTCTCTGTTTTTTACTCTCATAGCCCGATGGGACGCAAAATCCGACACGACCGGAGAGAGATTAGGCGCAGGACCGATGGCTTTACGTGCTCTCCGTCGCACGGGGGTGGCTCCGCCAACTCCTTAAGTCCGGGCTGACTTAGGAATTCTGAGAACTGAGAATTTCTGGTCAGAAAAACCCAATATGGTCCGACCCGCGAGATTCGAACTTGGCACCGCAGTCGAACATGTTAACCACTAGAGTTAAACCAACGAGGCAGTTAAGACAAGTCATAAAGACGTTGCAGCTTCGAGAAGCAAAATCTGCTCATAGAAAGAACATCGGCGTTCGGCAGGAAACACTGGTTACTTTTTCTTGAGCAGTTGAGAGCTGAATGCAAAACAGTTTGCTACTGTGCACCTTTGCCGCGGAGTTCATCGTTAAACAAATAAATAAACCTTTATTTAAGATTTCACAACCTTCATTCAAAACCCATGTTTTTATACACCTTTTAAGTTTCTGAAATGTCGAGATAGGAAGTAACTGATTACCAGTTAATTAAATTTAGAAAATGATATGTTTCTAACTAGGTTTCGCCCGCGATTCAATTAAAGCGTTCCTACGAGATTTTTAAACGCTAGATTTAGCATATAAAAAATGCCATAGGACCGGAATTTTCTGGGATAAAAAGTAGCCTATGTTCTTTCTCGGTAGGTATGCGAACTACTTAGTAGATTGGTCGTAAAAGCTTATAAGACAGACACTTTCGCATTATTAAAAGTGTGAGTAAAAAGCGAAAGTGTGTCTTATCTTTTCAACCGATTTTGATGAAATTTGGTACAGAGGTAGGTGCTTCCTGGGGAATATTAGTGTTCCTACGGTAATTTTTGAAAGCTAAATCCACGTGTACGAAGTCGCGGGCATCATAATACTTTATAATAATTGTATTATTAAGTTATGGATTCATCTGATAACTGCCTCGTTGGTCTAGCGGTTAGCGTAGTCGACTGCGGATCACGAAGACCTGGGTTCGATTCCCGGTCGGGCATTAAAATTGTTAGGTATTGGGTTTTTCAATTAAATATTCTCAGTGCCAGCCCGGAGTTGGAAGTTGGCGGTGTTTCACCCCTGTGCCTCGGAGAGCACGTTAAGCCGTCGGTCCCGGTTATTATCACTAACATGATAATAGTCGTTAAAGCCCGCCAACCCGCATTTGAGCAGCGTGGTGGGTCTAAGCTCTTAATTCCCTCTCTCCTATGAGAGTGGAGGCCTGTGCCCAACAGTGGGACGTCAATAGGCTGTAGTGGTGGTGGTGGTGGTGGATTCATCTGAAAGACAGATTCTATGAATGAATTAATATTAGAAGCTACTCAAGCAGTCCAATAAAAAAAAAATGCGGCTTTTATCTGAATTCCAAAAGGAGGTTCTCTATTCAAAATTCATTTTTTTTTATTCAAATTGACTTTGACAAGTGCTTTTGAATAATGGGGTTCGGAAGTTCGGAACGCCATTCCTACCGGGAAGAACAAGCAAGAAACTCGGTGGTGGCTCTTTTGAAAAAATTCGGCGCGTACGATTTTCATGTTAATAATTACTATATCTGAGGACTCTGATTCTAGGCGATGAAGTGGTCGGCCGGCTGAGCTTGCAAGTTTCATATAAGAGCAAACATTGTAAGTTGTTCAATGCCTTATGTTTAAAGTAATCGTGTTTATGTATAATAACAGTTTGTTCTGTATTCTGAGTATTATCGGCTTCTCGCTTATTGTTAGCGCTTTATCTCTTCGCTGCGGCTCTATTCTCTAATGAAAAAAACCAGCAACGGTGTGAGTCGGTCTCACCTCACCCACCTAGTGTTCCGTAGCTTGAAAAGAAAGATTTAGTTGATTAAATTAGTCTACAAACCGCATATTTTTTAAACCGATTTTTAAAAAGCTGTTTTAGATTTTAAAAAAACTCTCGTAAATTATCGGTATGTAGTACCTACATACTACTTACTACACATACGGTACATAATATTGAATTATCAAGTTTTTGTTTACTACCTATATAATAGGAAAATTAACTTTTTTTTCATAATATCTGACACACTTGACGATTTAAAATCATTTACATATAAGCTTTTTTGGATCTTTTGATTTTATTAAATTTAAAATATTTTTCAAGGAACCCTAACTCTTGCGAGAAAGCTGTGGAATGTGTGTTTAATTGCATTAACACTGATAGACGTGATTTATATCAATATTGAATTGTTATCGCGGACGGTTTTAGCGCGCAACGCACGTCGCGACCTTCGCATCTATTTCTAAACCTCGGTTCAAAACATCTTACTAATGCAGATTTATATATGCGAAAGTGTTTTGGTGGTCTGTCCTTCAATCACGGCGCAACGGAGCATCATATCGACGTGATTTTTTGCATTATTTGCAAGAAACTTTGTACAATTATGATAACAAACTAAATACAGAACAGACACATGTTTCGTCGTTGCTGACGTGCAAAGGACATTGTTCCGTCCCCATACAAAGTTCGCCTAAGAACCAACCGTCATAAAACATTGATTACTGGGTTCAAATTAATACCTTTTTATACTTGAGAGCAGATTAAAACTACGGACACTTGCAAGAAAATTACTTATTACCAAAAACATTTTCAATTTTGAGTTTATTTCAGCATTCACGATCAATCTACTTGAACAAATAAATATCATCGTTGCGAGATTCCGAATACTAGCGCACTTAGCACTTTAAGCAGCTTTTATCTTGTTTCTTACGATACAGATCTAGCGCTCAAGCGGTGGTATTGTATATTATTTAAAACTTAAGCTATTGATCTGTGGTTAATAATCCAGAGACGGAAACGTATAGTAATAAATTTAATACCCATTTACTTATTTTTTAATTAATTTGAAGTGTCCGTTAAATTCTGATATTTGGAATAAAGACTATAAATTAAGCTAAGAATTACTGTATATTTCAAACGTGTGTTGATTCTTAGGCGAATTTGGTCAATGTCCTTTAAGAAGTAGGCAGACAGACTAGGCTGTTACCGTTTCACACACACACACACTTTCGCATTTGTAATATGTATATGTATGCATTTTTAAAATGACTGACACGGATGGGTTGACACTTGACTAGATGAAACAACACTCCTTTAGTTTCTTTTTTTTACTAAGGAACCCTAAATAAGAGATAGGATGTGCACATTCCGGGTCAATTTCTATTCATTCTCGTGTGTGCGGAGACGAGTGTTTGTGAATAACATTATCACTAGCGAAAGTTTGCATCTATATTTGATTTGATATACGCACGGCACCGTGCAGTGAGCGAAGCGATATCAAGCTAAAAAAATTATCAAGGTAACCTAACTATGATTTTACAAGAACTATTCATCGATACCCCACTTGCCATATTCGATTGACTTTTATTTTTTAAATTTGTTACATTATGGCTTCTAGAGGGCGCCATTTTGTTTTTTCTTAAATTCGGCTTTCACAGTTACACTCTAGTGATATACTCGGCATAAACTGGTACAAGAATCAAAGAATCATCGAAATCGGTCCACGCGTTTAGGCTGTAGCTGTCCTGCAAGGAACAAACAAACATATATAGACTGATGAACACATAACCATGTGCGTTCCGCAGTCGGGTAAAAAGGGGTTTTCCGGTCCGTGTGGATTTAGGTCTTTTTCCATGGATTTAACTCTTGATTTTCGGGAGTCAAATCAGTTGAAATTTCCTTTCCTGTTTGACTTGACTAGACTGGAGACTTGACTGGAACTTTAATTTTTTCTGGATAAAAATTCTATGCCCGTGTCCAGGATGCAAGCTAGGTCTGCAGTGTCAAATTCAGTTTAACGGATGCGACGTGAAATGGCGACGAATAGATTGGCAGAAAGACACATTTTATGATATGTTTTACGAACAAATTGGCAGAAAGATACTTTTTATGATATGTTTTAGTCATCATCATCTTTTCAACCCATTATCGGTTTACCTACTAATGCGCACGAGCTCTCTGAATGAGAAGGGATTAGGCTATCCACCAACGCTTGCCAAGTGCGGATTAACAAACTTCACGCATCTTTGAACACATTATGGAGAGCTTTCAGGCAGGTTTCCTCACGATGTTTTCCTTCAACTTTAGAGCAAGTGATATTTAATTGCTTAAAAAGGAACGTAACGAATTTTTATACTTAGTATTACTTATTATAGTACTGGTCAAACTTTGTTTCTTGAATTAAACTAGTGGTTATGAATGTAATTGTACCTATAGTTGATCTATAGTTAGTAGCTTAGCTCAGTGATGTGAGTGGAGAACATACTTTATGGCAGCTAGCGGTAACAATAAGAATCGTTAACAGGTTCTAGCGATAAACGGTATGTGGACTTGGGCTGTTTGATAAGTAGGTAGGTACTTTAATGACATGCCACATGACACCACAATGGCTACCGTTTTTGTGCTCACTAGTTGGCGCCACTGGCGAGTAAGGTCCCAAGTATAGCTGTAAATTCGGTAAACAAGCGTACTTTTGGCCAAAAAGTACGTTTGTAAATAGTAAACACACAGGAACCCGGGACTAACCTCTGAATTAGCTGATCTTTCAGCCCGCATAATTTTGCATCCCTTTTTCTTAGCTCTGCTTTGAAAGCACAAAGCACTGAAATATTTTTTGACGCGTATCTCACCTATTCCACAATTAATCGGATTTGTTAAATATTTACAACATTAAATAAATAATTAGATCCGCTATAAAAGCCCAGTGATATTTGACATTTCGGGGACCTCACTACACTAGCGCATCCAGCGCGAATTTAAACCCGGTAGCAATCATTCGACTTAGTACTAGCAATTTAGCGTTTCTGAGCTATTACGTACTCGTACATATGCATAGACCTCTAAAGAGTTATTTTATAGGTGTATGTACAAATGTGAGAAAAGTCCGGTTTCCGCTCAAGTTTTTGTCTGAATGTGTTGTGTGATTGTGACAGCACACTAACTAGCGGCGGTGGATCCCAGAACTTCAACCTCCTATGCTCCTATGCTCCGGGGTTCGAATCTCGGAGACGCATATCTTTTCTGAGCTTTGAGCTTTATAAGAAACGAAATAACTTGGTTAAAAGAAATTCTCTATAATCAGGATATGGCCAGCACAGTGTGGTGGACCACAGGCAACACTTCTCATTAATTCTCAGAGGGGAGTCCTATATTTACAGTTAGTGATGGTGATGACGTTTATGATCATAATACCTAATGATGTTTATCATGGTGATGACATCATCACCATTATGAACATCATAAAGGTACATACCTGTATTGTTCCAATAATTTGTCTTATTTGTCAAGGCTAATCTCTATGAGTAGCACAAAAAAAACTTGACCAAACCAAACCCTATCTACTTCATACCTGTTACTGAGAAAGATATACGATACGTCAAGCTACGAAACACATATATCTGAATTGTACCCTATTTCGAGGGTCTTAAGACACATTATGTTATAACTAGTTGTCAGCAGGGTACGGAAGTTTCGGTTTCATTAAGCAGAAGCGTGTGAAAATGACCACAAAGGATTAAGTTACATCAGCCTCTCGTCTGATACTTTGTCTTAAAGCTCGACAATGATGTAATATTATTTACTTAATGTTATGGAACTTTCATTGTGCATATAACAATAATTATGTTTATACAGATAGATATAAACACGACTACGTCTGCTATGTATGACAGATGTTTGTCTGTAACACCATTTGTGAATATATATGTTTTCTTTCTTTCTAAATTATGGTGTATACTCGTTTAATTTTTTTTTTATTAAGTTTAACCTTGTAAGCCTTAAAGAGCCTACTTTCATGCTTTCAGTTGTTAACTCAGTTTATTATAATTAAACTCATACCCCTCATCGGTTTCTGCGCGATATTGTACCAGTATGCCTATAATCGCTTGTCGCACGTCATTGCCATTTGCCGGTAAGGTGGCAACTCTCTCATCGAGTGGTATTCTTCATTACTGAAGGTCGTGACCCCTTTCCATCAATCACATAATGGTAGGAGTTTACTACCCATGGGTAATGTCTCCTACTAGACTAAAAAAATGATTCAAAACTAACCACTAAAAGCAAACAATCCAACAATAAAGTAATTGCTTGCACAGTAACAGAAAAACCGGCACCAGCGCCGAAGGCAGGTCCGCACGGCGTGCAAATCGTCAACACCGGCCCCGACCACTCGTTCATACTCGACGAAGATGCGCTCGAGGAGCTACTCTTACAAGAGGACATCAAAGACAGGCATGCCGTGGTCATCTCAGTGGCCGGCGCCTTCAGGAAGGGCAAATCTTTCCTACTGGACTTCTTCCTCCGCTATATGCACCACAAGGTTTGTGAAATTCCCCCTTCACCTTTCTACTATCGTACCGCAAGGCATCGTCTGGGTCTGCATTCGTATATAGTTGAAATTCCACGGACGCGTACGAAGCGATTTGCTTCCTTGTTCGCAATTGCTACAAAAAATTACACTGAAATCCAATTACAAGATTAAAGAACTGATCAATGGGCCTGTGTGTTGTCAGTTTTCTTCTTCATTGCCGCTTTCTTTGGTCTGGTTGAGCAATTTTTAAAGCTTTATTTAGTTTCATAACTAATCCAGTCGAAGACTGATCATTCTCGATAAATGTACCGGAAGGTCGACAGTAGGTTTTGCTAATTTACTGACTTTACCACCTTTTCACGGCTGCATAGCTGAACCAATCAAGATGATATTTTGACACAGAGGTAACTAGAATCGGCTATCGTAGGGTACTTTTTATCCCGGAAAATTTCAGAGTCCCATGATTTCTCTAGGAATTTGAGAATATCAAAATCCAAATGAATGAAATGGTTTATAATAATTTATGATTTAAATGGTTGTATCATAGTATGGTGCGGGCGGTGGCGGCGGCGAGTGGCTGGGCAGTGAGGACGAGCCGCTGGTGGGCTTCAGCTGGCGCGGTGGCTCCGAGCGCGACACCACCGGCATCCTCATGTGGTCCGAGATATTCAAGGCCACGCTCGAGGACGGGGAGAAGGTAACCAGTTGTTGTGGTACGACGCGAGGGGCTGGGCAGTGAAGATGAGCCGCTGGTGGGCTTCAGCTGGCGCGGCATCTCCGAGCGCGACACCACCGGCATCCTCATGTGGTCTGAGATATTCAAGGCCACGCTCGAGGACGGGGAGAAGGTAACCAGTTTTTGTGGTACGGCGCGAGGGGCTGGGCAGTGAGGATGAGCCGCTGGTCGGCTTCAGCTGGCGTGGTGGCTCCGAGCACGACACTACCGGCATCCTCATGTGGTCCGAGATATTCAAGGCCACGCTCGAGGACGGGGAGAAGGTAACCAGTTGTTGTGGTACGGCGCGAGGGGCTGGACAGTGAGGATGAGCCGCTGGTGGGCTTCAGCTGGCGCGGCGGCTCCGAGCGCGACACCACCAGCATCCTCATGTAATCCGAGATATTCAAGGCCACGCTCGAGGACGGGGAGAAGGTAACCAGTTGTTGTGGTACGGCGCGAGGGGCTGGACAGTGAGGATGAGCCGCTGGTGGGCTTCAGCTGGCGCGGCGGCTCCGAGCGCGACACCACCAGCATCCTCATGTAATCCGAGATATTCAAGGCCACGCTCGAGGACGGGGAGAAGGTAACCAGTTTTTGTGGTACGGCGCGAGGGGCTGGGCAGTGAGGATGAGCCGCTGGTGGGCTTCAGCTGGCGTGGTGGCTCCGAGCACGACACTACCGGCATCCTCATGTGGTCCGAGATATTCAAGGCCACGCTCGAGGACGGGGAGAAGGTAACCAGTTGTTGTGGTACGGCGCGAGGGGCTGGACAGTGAGGATGAGCCGCTGGTGGGCTTCAGCTGGCGCGGCGGCTCCGAGCGCGACACCACCAGCATCCTCATGTAATCCGAGATATTCAAGGCCACGCTCGAGGACGGGGAGAAGGTAACCAGTTGTTGTGGTACGGCGCGAGGGGCTGGACAGTGAGGATGAGCCGCTGGTGGGCTTCAGCTGGCGCGGCGGCTCCGAGCGCGACACCACCAGCATCCTCATGTAATCCGAGATATTCAAGGCCACGCTCGAGGACGGGGAGAAGGTAACCAGTTGTTGTGGTACGGCGCGAGTGGCTGGGCAGCGAGGATGAGCCGCTGGTGGGCTGCACCTGGCGCGGCGGCTCCGAGCGCGACACCACCGGCATCCTCATGTGGTCCGAGTCATTCAAGGCCACGCTCGAGGACGGGGAAAAAGTAACCAGTTATTGTGGTACGGTGCCACGAACAATTAATTAATGGCCAAGAACGACGCTATATCACAGAATAAAAAGAAAACCTCTCCTGACTTGGATGTACCAAAGTTGAACGGGACACATTGCAGGTGACGCTAATTTGGTGGGGGGCATTAGAAGCTTTATTCACCTATTTCATCTGTTTATCACACTATATAATATTATACCTCAGTAAAATCTTCTATAGTATTATTACTTCCAATGTTATGGATTATGATTATCAATTATTTTTCGTAGGTAGCAATAATCCTGCTGGACACACAAGGCGCGTTCGACAGTGAGTCGACGGTGCGCGACTGTGCCACTGTTTTTGCGCTATCTACGATGCTGTCCTCTGTACAAATCTACAACCTCTCTCAGAACATACAGGAGGACGACCTACAACACTTACAGGTACTTTGTCTTAGCCACAATTTACAAAATTGTATTAACTTGTAAACAGAAAAAAATCCTTAGATTGCATGAAAGTTAAATTATTATTTTCATACATAAATCTGTAGTAGTGTTGAAATATGGTCCAATTTTAAATTTTCAACCAACCAACCAGTCCAACTTAATTCCTAAAATGTATTCTGCAACAATTCAGAATTAAATGTTCAGCTCTAAGAAATCAGAAGGATCTGTTTTTGTCCCATAAAAGAAAACTAGTGTTAAGACTTAACAGAATTAATTAATTTATTTATTATTCGTGTATGTTAAAAATAATAGAGGAGCTAACACACTACCTTGTTTGACTCCAAGTTAATTTTTAAATTTTATTTGTCAAGTGTCATCTGCTCATAAAACATGACTTATGATCGTCATAATATTAAAAAACTTGAATCGTTTTCCAGCTATTTACAGAATACGGTCGTTTGGCGCTAGAAGACGGCGGGAGAACGCCTTTCCAAAGGCTACAGTTTGTGGTTAGAGACTGGAGCTTTCCCTATGAAGCGCCCTATGGCGCGCAGGGCGGGCAGACTATCTTACAGAGGAGACTAAAGGTACGGTTTATTTCATACTATTTCAATTTATTGTATGTACTAGATGATTCCCGCGAATTTGTCCGCGTGGTTTAAGTTTTTTCAATTCCCGCGGGAACTCCTCAATTTTCCGGGATAAAAAATGTCCTTCCCCGGGATACAAACTATCCCTGTACTAAATTTCATCAAAATCGGTTGAACAGGCAGGCCGTGCAAGCACGGCCGCTGAAGACACGCTTTCGCATTTATAATATTAGTAAGGATTATATTGTAGTGCTTTGTGCGACTCCAATTGACATATTTTCAAATCATAATATGCACTTTTTCAATTATTAACGTATAATTGAAAAAGTGTATATTATTACTTTTTATATTGATGAATTTATATATCTAACTTATTTTATATATAACATTACTATAAAAATAATATAAAGCTGTATATGTACAAAAATCAATAGGAACGTTTAGTTTAGTAGGTCAAGACTAGTTTTAAGTAGGTTAATAGATTTGAGCCGTTTACCTAATTAACTACCTATTTGTTTGGTGTAGGTGTCAGACAAACAGCATCCGGAGCTACAATCGCTGCGCAAACACATCACGTCGTGCTTCGCTGAGATAGCGTGCTTCCTTATGCCGCACCCGGGACTCAAGGTTGCTACTAGCCCTGACTTCGATGGACGACTTAATGGTGAGTGTTAGATCTTGTTCTCTTTAATAATATTATTTTTAAATTCAAAATTCAGATGTTTTTACTCAAATAAACTTTTAAGTGCTTTTGAATCTTCAAGAAAATGTACCTGTTACCTCAATCTGTTGTTTTACTTGTTGTTCTTGTTAAGTACAGAAAAAAATATTTTTATGCTGGAGTTGTTGCGATTGCCATGCCATATTAAGGAAGACAACTTAGGACCTATTGGACTTCCTTGCGGTACACCAACAGCCATAACAATAAGTGTAGTGTAAAGCAAACAGCCTAGTGGAACTACAAAGGGAATATTTAAATCTTCATATGCCAGTTATAGTATTAATTTAAACTACAAAAACATTTAATTTAATAAAAAACTATCGTTAAAGGGTTAAAAGTAAATAAGGTGAAGTTAATAAAATTACTGAATAGGTGATGTCCGTGACTTGGTCTGCTTCGATTAAGATTTTATGATTCCCGCGGGAATTTGTTAATTTACCGGGATAAAAAGGAGCTTATGTCCTTAGGCCACGGGAAGCATCTTTTCATTGTGTTGAATTTCATCGAAATCAGTTTAAAAAATGGGCCGTGAAAGCGTAGCAGACAGACACACTTTCTCATTTATAATAAAGTATGGATACGTTTTGTGATTTCTAGATAGCGTTTGACTTTGTCCATCACTACTTAAACTTCATCAAAATTAAACACTAGTTAACTTTTGAGCACTGGAGAGAGCTGGAGGAGGCCTTTGCCGCGAGGCACACAGAACTAAGGGACTTCTCGTGATTAATTTGTTAAAACTATAATTGTAAAAAGTTCTGTAATAAAAGGCTATTTTATTTTATTTAATGTAACTGCAGACATCGAGCCGGAGTTCAAGCGCACTCTGCAGCAGCTGGTGCCGATGCTGCTGGCGCCGCACAACCTGGTGCCCAAGCAGATCAACGGGCAGAGAGTACGGGCGAAGGAGCTGCTGCACTACTTCAAGAGTTACATGAACATATACAGAGGGAACGAGCTGCCCGAACCTAAGAGCATGCTTGTGGTGAGTCTGTGTATTGTTGAGGCAACGAAGAAAAGGCGACAGAATGACAGTATGGATTTATTGAACTAAAACTTCTTTACGCACGCTTGACTTGGGGAGTAAGCTGGCATGCGTTACGAAAAGTGCGAACGTAAGTTGAGGAAGTTAGTGAAGATAGAAAAAGAGAGAGTTACGTTTCGTATATTACTGTAGGGGCAAGAGAGAGAGGTGCGAGCACACATTTTCTTCTTCTCTCTCTCATAGCCAGCCAGTTACTAAGTTTTACTTCAGTCGTGTGGTTTAAAGCACACTTGTTTTTATTCATGCTTCTATCATTTGCATGAATTGATTTGGGAGAGTTTGAGGTTTTTTGGTTCCCGAAGGAACTCTTTTGTTTTTCGAGATAAAAACTAGCCTATGTGATAATCCAGACTATAATCTCTATTCCAAATTTCATCCAGATCCGTTCAACCTCTCTGGTGCAATTGAGCCACAAACATCTATCTATCCATCCATACAAACTTTCCCATTTATAATATTTAAGTACTAGCTGATGTCCGCGTTCAAATTGGTTTACCAACCTAAATGTTTTCTATATTTTGCTTCGATATTTTTTCTTTGATTTTCACCTCATTTTACTCGACCAATTTCTATAATCAGTCCATAATCAATCTATGTTTCTATTCCAGGCTACAGCGGAAGCGAACAACCTGACAGCGGTGGCGGAGGCGCGCGAAGTGTACACCACGCTGATGGAGGAGATTTGTGGTGGAGCGCGGCCTTACCTGCAGGCGCAGCTGCTCGAGGCGGAGCACGCTCGTATACGTGACAAGGCGCTGCACGCCTTCCGCGCCAAACGCAAGATGGGCGGCGACGACTTTAGCCGCGCCTACTGCGAACAACTCGTGCAGGTATACCACTTTAAGCGCAAAACACACAGGGTGCGGGCGCGGGTCGGGCGCAGTCCGCGTCACTCTTCACGCGCCCGACCCGCGGCCGCATTCTGTGTGATGTCCATATAAATACAAGGAATTCAACCCGCCGCGCACCCGACCCGACCCGCGCCTGCTCCCTGTGTGTTTTGCCCTTTCACGTTTCAGCAGCGCGGCGCGGGTCTTCTCTTCAGGGCTACGGACCTCGAGGTATGACCTCCTTACCCGGGCGGGGCGCAGGGTAATTCTGTACCCCTGTGAATATCTTCCAGCCTTGAGTCGGGTAGGGCCTGCCTTGTAGACTACAGGCCCCTAGATACTTTAACGATTAAACAATGGGTAGACACTGCAAAATTATCCCGCTAGGTATCGTATCGTCGCTGGTGTTATTTATCTATCAATAAAGTGTCAACGACCATACATTGAAAAAAAATTGATTAATTATTATGCCTAAATGTTCTGGATTGAAATCTATACTTAATATTGCATTTAGCAAAAGTTTGGATGGATGTTTGTTACTCAATCACGCCAGAACGGCTGAACAGATCTGGGTGAAATTTGGCACTGAGAAAGATTATAGTCTGGAATATCACATAGGCTACTATTTATCCCGGAAAATTAAAGAGTTCCCGCGGGTACCAAAAAACCTCATACCACGCGGATAAGTCGCGGGCATCAGCTAGTTTAATCATAATATTGTTTTCAATATTGCAAATGAATCTGACAATTGAACCGTGGGTGTCGCCATCTAAGATTAACTTAGCCTGTCCCTCCTCGTGAGTGATATTCTTTATAACTATATATATGTTACCGGTTGTAACTAACTCACTTGTGATGTTGGAAAATGCCCGACTAGGTTAGAACCTGTCCAGGGCCCTTATTTATGAGCCTGTTCGCGCGACACGGCAGCTGATTATTGACTGCGGGCTTCCCTGTCGTAGCGCTCGTTGCGAGGGCTGTTGTAGACAGGCAGAATGACGTGACCTTCGCATTATTTATATTATTAGTAAAGTATATATTTTTAATTTTTCATCATAATTTGTCAGTCCTAACGCAGACTATGGTCTATTTGGACTGCAAATTACAAACGCCAGCCTGTGTTTTTAGTCTAGTGCTTTGATCTGCAAAATTGTGTATTTTTTAAGGCATATAACAAAAATATTTTTTTTTACAATGTATCTAGCAAGTAAATGAGTGTATTGTGGTCTCCCACAGGACCTGGAAGACCAGTTCCTACAGTTCCGCGCGCATAACGAAAGTAAAAACATATTCAAAGCTGCGCGCACACCGTCCGTGCTGTTCGCGATCGCTCTCGTGTTCTACGTGCTGAGCGGCGTGCTCGGCCTCGTGGGACTCTACCCTCTGGCCAACGTCTGCAACCTTACCATGGGCATCGCGCTGCTCACGTTAGCACTGTGGGCGTACATCAGGTAAGGGCATTATGGCCACTTTTGTACTCGGGTTACTTTTACGAAAGCTAAAACATATATTCAAAGCTGCGTGCACACCGTCCGTGCTGTTCGCGATCGCGCTCGTGTTCTAAGCTCGTAAGGGCATTATGGCTTTTTACTTGGGTTACTTTAATTGGCTATTTGGCAGATTTCGGAAATATATTAAAAAATTTAGGTGGGTTTATTTTATACCAATTATCTTTTTCTCAAAAAAAAAACGCGTTGTTTATTATAAAAATATATATTTTTAATCCATTAATTGTAAATTCGCGTGAAAACAGCCGGTCACGTGAAGTCATATTTCCAAAAACAACAGAGCTAATTACGACGCTCAAAATCAAAAGTATATTTTTAGTGAAAAGTTTACAGCTTTTTTCTGTAAATGTGGAAATTATAAGCTACGTGTGCCGTGACTATGTGCAGAACTGCTAAGTAAAACTATTATTTAATAATATACTGAAAAATTATTTATACTAAACGTTCCTACGTCCTAAACGTCGAACCGCGCCGCCACAGCCTCGATCTCCGTAAGCCATAGTCGACGTATATTATTACATACGTAGTATTATAAGATCTGAGAATTGTACACGTTAACTTTTATTGATCTTATATATAAAGTTCTCGTGTCACAATGTTAATTACCATACTCCTCCGAATCGGCTATTATCTATTTTTCATATCCTTAAAACACCTCAATCCACGCGGACGGAGTCGCGGGCATCAGCTAGTATATTATATAAGTACTATTACTTTGTTTATTTCGGTACTTCCACGGATTTTTGTTCATTCCGAAACTCGGCAGTGCAAAAGTCAGGACTGCACGCAAATAAATTTTGAATGGACTTTAGTCAGATTTGCACTATCCGCTTCTCTCCATTTTATGAAACCTCGCACTGTCAAAAATCAAAATATTTTAGTTGTTTTCTCAATAATACGAAATGTTAACACGAACGTTTTAAAATGTGACGTCACACGATGCTCAATCATTGTCGCCTGCGTTACGGTTCTTGTAATCCACAGATTAGAAAACTCAAATTTGTAACAAAACTGACTTATTCCCTTGTTACGTTTACAGGTACAGTGGCGAGATGAGAGAACTGGGCGTCACCATAGACGAGTGGGCGAGCTGGTTGTGGGAAAACGTGAGTAGATTCCTAACATCATTTCTAAGCATATTATTTTTATAATCTATGCTAATATTATAAATGCGAAAGTTTGGATGGATGTTTGTTACTCAATCAATGAAATTTGACACAGAGATAGGTTCTAGTCTGCAATAACACATAGGCTACTTTTTATCCCGGAAAATTAAAGAGTTCTCGCGGGAGCGGTCATTCGACGCTGATGAAGTCGCGGGCTTTAGCTAGTTTATTTATAAGTTTGATGAAAAAATCACTTTTCAACAAGGGGATAAAATATTCATAATTTGAATGAAATCTAGGATTAAAATGTTTTATATTTTAGCTAGCTTTTGCCTGCAGCTTTGCTTAGGTTATGTTCAATTTTCATAAAATTTTCAAGCCCCTATTTTCTCCCTTTAGACATTGAATTTTAGAAAATCGTTACATTTCTGATCCATCCAGTGGTTTGTACTGTGCATTGATAGATCAGACAGTCAGATTTTCCTTTTATGTACTTGAGATTATATACCTGAACTTCATCTCCAGGGATTAAATTTTTTGAAAATTCTGTGCGAACTCTTTCATCTTCCGAGACAAGACATGTAGCTTGTGTTCTTCCGCAGGATGCACATGATACATATCTATGCCTAATTTCGCCAGCTTATGCCAGTTACATCTAAGTGTAAGATACATAACCGCAGTCCTGAGCATTGTTGGAGCGAGTCACATCAATAATATGATACATATTCCAGGTTTTCAAACCAGTGTACCAAGCCGGCATAGAGAAGGGCATGGAGCACGCGGCGGCCGCAGCGGCCGAGCGCGCCATGGGGCCCTCAGCGCCCAGCGCTAACGGCAAGCATAAGCATTTGTGATGCTGCCTCCGCGCCCGTCAGCCGCGGGGCGCCGCCGTGTACTGCGCGGGCACTCGTCTGCGCCGCCATGGTACACATGCGTGCCACGCGGGACCATTCGGCTACAGTGGTACACATCCGTGCCACAGGGGCACACTCGGCGACAGCGGTACACACAAGTGCCACGTGGACACTCCCATCAGCTATAGTGGTACACATACGTGCCACGCGGGCACTCCCATCAGCTACAGTGGTACACATACGTGCCACGCGGGCACTCCCATCAGCTACAGTGTTACACATCCGTGCCACAGAGGCACACTCGGTGACAGTGGTACACACACGTTCCACGTGGGTACTCCCATCAGTTACAGTGGTACACGTACGTGCCACGCGGATACTCCCTTCACCTACAGTGGTACACATACGTGCCATGAGGACACACTCCTGTGCCGCAGTGGTACACATCCGTGCCACAGGGGCACACTGGGGGACAGTAGTACACATCCTTTCCACGTGGGCGCATCTAGGCAGTGTAACACAACTATGAGCCATATTAACATGACATTGGATTACTGTGACATATCTTCGTGTTACTGCGGCATACATATGTGCCATCGTTACAAAACGCCTCATCACCTTCAAACAACGTGTTTCACATCGCCGAGGAGTTTCATATCAAAATGTTGCTGTGTCGCAACTACGTACCACTGTGAAATAACACTGTGCCACTATGGTCTGTTCAAGTGTTGTGAATCAAAGTGTTTTCACCCACAGTTCAACAAGTCCTTATGTTCATGCTATGTGTATAGTGTAGCAAAGTGTTGTGCATCAGGTAGTGTCAGTAAAGTGTGTCATAGAAGCATAAAGGAATTGTGCGATTCACCCTTGCCTAGTAGTGAAATTATGTGTCAATGAATATATAAAAACATAAAGGACACAGAAATTTGTCTCGTTTTGCCACAGAACATACACTTTAGACAAATTAAAATCAAAAGTGCCACAAAATACAAAATTTGTTTACTAATGCGATATCAGTGAATTTGGAAGTACCAATAAACTGTAGAATAAAACAAATATTGCCTTGTTTACTTATTGTTTTTGAGTAGATTATATTTACAGCTTGCGAAAGCTACTAGCAGCTACAAAATATTAAGCTATAATAATTATTTTATTAATATAAATTTCGGAAAAATGTCTGTTTGAATTAAACTAGTCGTAATAATTATTGTGATTGCAATTACAATCATAAGTCATTAAAACAAGTTAGTGTTCATTACAAAAATATTACAGCCTATGACTGCAAATATATAATGACTGCAAATAAGTTGCTTCAAAATAATAAATTGGTTATTATATTCTGTCCAACCATTTATTTTACTTTTGACATAAGCACTCCTGTGAAGTTAAAAATTATAGGCATGCAGTCGTCAACAGCTTCCATCAACTAGTAATTACAAATACGACTATCCTTTTGAAAATAGCCACAAAGGTGCAACACTAGCTTTCTTGATAGCACCGTACATCTTTGGCGATGGATGGTTTCTATGACTTCTTTCCTCTTTTTGTGCAAAGCTAAATTTCAATGTGTCAAATAGATTATAACTTCTTCATAAAGAAAGTTGATTGTTATCAAAAATAGAATCAGTAATGCATTAGAACAATGAATCAAGCTGCCAAAAGTAAAAAAAAATAATGGACAGAGAATAAATTATATTTATTTCACATATGACAACTTGTGCCACTTATGATACATCAAGAATCAAGACTACCACTGGTGGGGAAAGCTGATTCTCCTGAGAAGAGCAGAAACTCAGCAGTTGCTGTTTTCATAAAAAGTAAGAAGAGTTACAATGAGTAAACAATTATGTCATGTAACAAGTATTACACTGACTTATGGGCTACTGGATGCAAAGCCGGTTGCTTCCATGCAACTTTGTCATTAATTATTGTTATTAACTATTTAAGTACTTATAATATAAATATGGTATAGTTAATTAACAAGTATGCACCTGCTGTTTGTTAGTCTTCATAGTTAATCAGCTGCTGTGGCCAAAATTGGGTCAAGAGGTCATTAAAATATATTTCATATGCAATATGCTCATTTTAGCTATAATAAATATATTTTAATGTTAAAAAAGCTCAAGTCTTTAATTATAATTTCTGCTAAGAGAAAGCTCAAACATGGCAATAATTGTAAAAAAACTATATTCAATAATGTGGCTGTAAAAATATGCTTAAGCAATATTCCGAGCATTTAATGTAAGTTTTTGATTTGACATACTCTTCATTTAATGTCTTATTTTGTCAAATATCACTCTCACACATAATTCTGAGCTTACTAACTAGTGGTTAATGAAGCATACAAAAACCTACATTCAGGGTTGTTGTATGAAAATATTTGATTTTGAAAATATATTTTGCCCTTAAAAATATATAGTAAAAAGTATTAAGTAAATCAAAACACTCAAAATCTTGGTAACTACTAATCAAATATTGGCTTTGCCTCAATATAAAGTTTCGGAAACAAATTAATGGTGTTGAAATCAATAAATTGTGGCAAAAAAACATATCATGTAAAACATTTAAAAATTTTTATGTGGTACCATGTATTTTGGTGAAAGGACGTTGAAAAAAATTCTCTTATCTCACACTTAAATATTGAAACGTTTTTTAATATTTGAGACAACTTTAAATTTAATGAGGACAATTTTAAAATCTTTTTTCTAAAAGGGTTGTTTGTTAATTCTACTTCATAAGGTTATCTTAAGTGTTACGGGAAGTCTCAGTATTCGGATGTGAGTGTTGGTAACATTTGACCACTAGTTTTTAATCATTTTAAGGTAGCATAGTGGTTGGTTTTTAGAAATTTTATGGTTAAAGGAGTGTTGACGGAAATGGTGGAGGAATGTTTTCAATTTTGCGGGTCACAAATATTGGAGCGGACATCGCGTGACATACGTCTCTTTCTTTCTATCATGTTGAATTTTTCATTCATGGGACTGGCAAACTTTCTGTGGTATATTGCAACAAACTCTGGGTATGCAGAGTATCAACCAGAGCGCATATTCAAAAAAGCAGACTATATTAATAAATATAAAATGGATAAACTCTTGTTAGAGTACCATTATGAACATGTTCAAGGTCTAGCCCCACTAGCACTACTGAGGTGCGGCAGGTAACTGCAAATATCCTTTGTATGAAGCTGGTCCCACTTAAGCGACGCGGTACAGAGATGCACTGCGCTACGTGGCCCCGTACAAACTCATACAAATAATATTTGCCGCTACGTGTCGCGCCACTCCGTGCATCTCAAGTGGGCTAGAACTTCATGCGACACACTGCAACACAACCAATTTATTTACGAACCTAAACATATGATTATTTATTAATCTATTACTAATTCGAATGGGCCAGTAATTCTAGTAAAGAGAAAAAAATGCTGTATAGTCTGTCTAGTGAAAAGTGGATTAGGTTTGTTTGGCATTGAGTTTTGTAAGGCCTCAGTGTTGTCAATATCTACAAATGTTAAATGATCGACTAAGTTTTCTCTAGGCAGACTCTTATTATTATGTTATCATGCCACTCAATGCCCAGCGTTGGAGTTTGTGACCCAAAAGATTCTTGTACAGTCATAGACAAATTCTATTTTTAACTGTAGAATATTATCATAGGTTAAATTTATATTGCTTGATTAATCTTTAAGGGGCTCGAGAAAGTGGATAAGCAAATCACAGCTGGCTGTTTTGTTTGAAAATTATTTCTGTTTACACAATGAGCCACTAAAGAATTGAATCAAAGATTGGTGTTTATGCCTTCTCACTCGCACACTATACCTATTTGTTGTGTGAGAGTGAGAGGACAAGATCTGGTTAGCTTTATTTCGAATTTTGTCATTCTACTCGCTTATATTTTCCGTACAATATTATTGTGTGGATAAATCAATTATACAACTAACATCTATGATTTTAAAATCAAAAATCATACCTTGACGATTTAACTGAATGATACCGAAACTTGATCGATATTTTTTAACTTATGTTTTACATAATACACTCTGGCTCTACTTTGCGGAAGTCCATGATGATCAAGGAACAAGAAATTTTATTTGCTATAATCCTCCACAACACCGCCAAGATGTTTTGACGACCTCCGTGGCGTAGTGTGTAGCGCTGTTGTCTTCTCGTGCGGAGGCCCCGGGTTCGATCCCCGGCAGAGTCAATTTGTGAATTTATAATTTCTGAATTTTCCCTGGTCTGGCCTGGTGGGAGGCTTCGGCCGGGGCTAGTTACCACCATACCGGCAAAGACGTGCCGCCAAGCGATTTAGCGTTCCGGTACGATGCCGTGTAGAAACCGACTAGGGGTATGGGTTTAATATAACTGCCATGCCCCTAACAGGTTAGCCCGCTACCATCTTAGACTGCATCATCACTTACCATCAGGTGAGATCGCAGTCAAGGGCTAACTTGTAGTGGATAAAAAAAAAATAGGAAATTAAATTTCTTATTCCTTGATTGTGAATTGACAGGGCTAAGAGTAATGCTCATTAATCATTTTCTATTGGAGAACTGTAAAAGAGATAGCACTATCTAATTATTATACTTATTCCGATCTTCAACATCAAACAAATTTACTTAAAAACTCTATTATTTTTAACTTTTAGATTAATAAAGCAATAACTTGTGTATGTTAAAAACGCATAGATTAAATCTTTGTGAATAAAAAACATCATGTCAATAGAGACTATATTGCAACAAAATAACTGTACAATAATAATTATTATTTTATTATTCTGCACAAAACTTTGTAATATCTGAAATAGAGAAATTAATCAAGAAAAAAAGTCTTACGTTAGCTCACTTGTTAAGTTGCACTGTTATCATTGAACGTACTTAAAACATCCGTTAAGAGACAGTGAAATATTTGTTCAAAGTGTTTATATTAGAAATTCATAGAAACAGGCATTTACTTTGCAGAAGTCCATGATAATGAAGGGGCTAGAAGTTTAATTCGCTATAATCCGCAACAGCAGACCAATCTATGTGGTAACAGCGTGTATCTTTCACGTGTAGCTTGCGTTATTCACCGCCCAATAAGACAGCAAATTGCACTAGCACAACACACCACACAAATCTTGAAAATTATTCTTAACGTACATATCGCTCTGACACTGAGGAATCTTCAGATGTTGTCTCGACGATGCATAATTATTGTAAAATTACTAACGGCGGATTATAGCGACTTAAACTTGTAGTTCCTCCATTGTTTATATCTGCTTAAACTATAAGATAATAACACTTTCATTCATATTAAATGTAGTTTGAACCAACAAGGTATAAAATATTAATTTAATTAGTCTATCAAGTGTAAGTTGCGAGTTCAATAGTTTCAAAAATAAAAAGAAAAAGGGGAATCCCCAAATGTACTAGTTTTTTTTTGTTTAGCCTTGACTTTTGTATAACTCAGTGTTGCTAGTAATCCAACTCAGCTATTACTAGATAGACTATGACTATATTTGTGCTCTAGTACAAAACACTAACAAATATTTACTAGCTCTGAACCGATGTATATATATTAAAACATTAGTCATTCTGTTTCTCTGTATTCTATAAACTTTAGAATGAATTTTGTAAATAACTCCTTTATAACTACGTATCTCCTTTTTTAGTATGTACCTTACTAATCATTATCCTGAATGTGCCAATTGACAATTGTTTTTTTTTCCAAAATTTCTAACGCCACTGCGGGAATGAAACTTATTGAATTGTATTTGTTGTCAAGTTCAGAGTTTAATTTCGTTGTTTGTTGATCCAAAATTGAAATAATGGCCTGTTTACATATGTTTTAAACTGCCATCAATGAACTGTCAGCACTTGTATTATACATAATTATTTAAGGATCGAAGCCCTCTAGGAATTCTTCGCAAATCTGTCACCCGCTGTCAATTGTTTTCATACACATACAACCACAGTCTACCCAGGCACACATAGAAAGGATTCAGCCCCTACCACGGGTGCACACAATATGCGATCAATTATCTCACTATGGCAGAGATAATATTATTATTTATTGATTGATAGATAGATGATACGTACGATTTCGTCTGCATTCGTTTTTATTTCGGCGGGAATTTCTCAATTTTTCGGGATAAAGTTAACTTATTAAGTTATCCTTCCTCGGGATGTAATCTTACTCTATACCAACTCGGTTGAAAAAATAGGCCGTTCAAATACAGGTCTTTCGCATTTATAATATCATAGTATGGATAATGGAGGTGCTTCTTGATAATATACCAATTACCAACCGACTAATTCCTGCTAACTGATTTATAGCTATAAGACTGTATAGGTAGGTAGGTAGGTAGGCCTTTATCATATAAACACCTATCTATAGGTGTTTATATGATAAAGGTTGAAAGAAAAGTAAATTAAATTAATAATTAAAATAATCATGGCGCTTAGTATTAGAAGTAGTTCTGCATAAATAGTTTAAAAACGGTGTAAGACAGCACTAGGAGATTCCATTTCCATCTGGGATGTGCGATGTAGACGTAGTGGTTTTAGAAGTAGTCGGCTTCTGTGTTCCATACTTCAACTAGTAACATCTGGATGACCGAGCTTTGCTCGGTATATTCTTTTTTTTACTGCCTCGTTGGTCTAGTGGTTAGCATATTCGACTGCGACCTATGAGGTCCCGGGTTCGAGTCCCGAGTCGGGCCACAGGTATTGGGTTTTTCTTGCAAGAAATTCTCACTACTAGCCCGGAGTTAGGAAGTTGGCGGTGCTTCACCCCCGTGCCTCGGAGAGCACGTAAAGCCGTCGGTCCTGCGCCTGATCTCTCTCCGGTCGTGTCGGATTTCCGTCCCATCGGGCTATGAGAGTAAAGGAACAGAGAGTGCACCTGTGTATGCGCACACACTTTTGCACTATAATATCTCCTGCGCAGTTGGCTAATCTCTCTGGAGATTGGCCGCCGTGGCCGAAATTCGGTCGGGAGGGACATTTTTTTTTTTTAATCGTGTTTTTTGGAAAATAAATTTAAATTATAAATTATATTTTATTTTTAAAATAAAACATTGTATTATATTTAAAAAAAGGGGAAAAATAATCAGATTCAAGACTCTGGACTCGAACCGGGGTCTTCGGGTTTTGGTACAGCCCGCTTTTCCACCTGAGCTATTATAACCTTCTAAATGGTGGCGAAATATAATGTAGCAGTTTTTCATCGCCCCTAAACCCCCTGCATTTCCTATCCTCATTATGTAAAAAAACTTCGTTGCTTAGTTGAACTCCTTTCCACTAAAGCTAAGCTAGGTACATTATTGTATTTTTTTTTTCTTTTTATTAACTGCCGAGTTATTGTCATATGTTCTCAGTAGAATCTTCTTTTCAAGCTGGTGGTAAAGTCCCGTTGATTCATCATAAATGACACAATTAATCCTAAAAAAACCTATTTCCATTCTTTATTTAGTTTTTGGTGTGAAACTTTTATAGCACTTTGGAATGGGAAATAAAACCGATATTTATTAGTATAAACTATAAAGTAATTATATTTTTGATATAAAATAAATAAAAATTGTCCTTGTAACATTTTGCCAAATTGGTGTTTATATATAACGAAATAGTTTATTGACAGCAAAAAACGTATATAATAATATCATGACTATGAGATAGCTGCACTTTTGGTAACTATCGCCAGGAAGGCTGATTCAGTATTAGGTGGGTGTAGGGCTCTCCACTGATGATCTCTCCGATCTCCGATAGTGAAGGTCTGCCCAGAAGTCGCAGGCATCAGCTAATTTTTCATATAATCTGCATTGAGTGCGAGTTTTATGTATTTCTTAGTGGCCAGGTTGTTGTTTCCAAATATGATATCTGTCACTTTAGTTGATGGTAAAATGACAAATATTAAGGTTTGAAATAAACAATAGATACTCTGACAGGATTGCAAGAAGGGCTGCTACGTCATTCAGCAGGTACAAAACCAGCACTTTGATGATTTACGGACACACCCGAAACTAGTCAATTTCGTCTGAAATTGACTAGTTTCGGGTGGCTCAATTTTTTTCAATTTTGTATATTCTATTTTATTTTATATTTTATTTAGGATTTTTCAATTAGTTTACTATTTACAAAATATTTGAACTTGTTGAGACACATCTCCTATATTTCTTCTGTGAGTTTATTATAAAACTAGTTTTTTGCTCTGTGCGTGAGCTGCTTTAGCAGCTCACGGGTTGTGATTAAAAAAAAAAAAAAATGGCGCTGATTTTTTAAAACTTTGGTATCAGTTTCCTGTTTTGTAATCCCAGGGATCCTCAGATATCGATTCGGAAAAAAATCGGTAATTTAAAAAAGAATTTTAAAATGGCGCTGATTTTTTAAAACTTTGGTATCAGTTTCCTGTTTTGTAATCCCTGAGAACACTAAATATCGATTTTGAACGAAATCGGTCAAGTAACAAAGAATTTCAAAATGGCGCTGATTTTTTAAAATTTTGATACCAGTTTCCTGTTTTGTAATCCCAGGGAGCCCTAAATATCGATTTTAAACGAAATCGGTCAATTTACAAAGAATTTCAAAATGGCGCTGATTTTTTAAAATTTTGATACCAGTTTCCTGTTTTGTAATCCTAAGGAGCCCCAAATATCGATTTTGAACGGAATCGGTCAATTAACAAAGAATTTCAAAATAGCACTGATTTTTTAAAATTTGGTTCCAGTTTCCTGTTTTGCAATCCCAGGAAGCACTAAACATCGATTTTGAACGAAATCGGTCACTTAACAAAGAATTTCAAAATGGCGCTGCTATTTTAAACCTTTGGTATCAGTTTCCTGTTTTGTGATCCCAGGGAGTCCTAAATATCAATTATGAGTGAAACCGGTCAATTAACAAAGAATTTCAAAATAGCGCTGGTTTTTTTTAAATTTTGGTAACCGTTTCCTATTTTGTAATCCCAGGGATCCTCAGATATCGATTTTGAACGAAATCTGTTAATTAACAAAGAATTTCAAAATGGCGCTGATTTTGTAAAATTTTGGTACCAGTTTCCTGTCTTGTAATCCCATGGAGTACTAAATATCGATTTTTAACGAAATCGATCAATTAACAAAGAATTTCAAAATGGCGCTGATTTTTTAAAACTTTGGTATCGGTTTCCTGTTTTGTAATCCCAGGGATCCTCAGATATCGATTTTGAACTAAATCTGTAAATTAACAAAGATTTTCAAAATGGCGCTGATTTTTTAAAACTTTGGTATCGGTTTCCTGTTTTGTAATCCCAGGGATCCTCAGATATCGATTTTGAACGAAATCTGTTAATTAACAAAGAATTAAAAATGGCGCTGATTTTGTAAAATTTTGGTACCAGTTTCCTGTCTTGTAATCCCATGGAGTACTAAATATCGATTTTTAACGAAATCGATCAATTAACAAAGAATTTCAAAATGGCGCTGATTTTTTAAAACTTTGGTATCGGTTTCCTGTTTTGTAATCCCAGGGATCCTCAGATATCGATTTTGAACTAAATCTGTAAATTAACAAAGATTTTCAAAATGGCGCTGATTTTTTAAAATTTGGTATCAGTTTCCTGTGTTTTAATCTCAGGGATCCTCAGATATCGATTTTGAACTAAATCTGTAAATTAACAAAGATTTTCAAAACGGCGCTGATTTTTTAAAA
Source organism: Erebia palarica (assembly GCA_964035005.1). NCBI lineage: Eukaryota > Metazoa > Arthropoda > Insecta > Lepidoptera > Nymphalidae > Erebia > Erebia palarica. The sequence continues at coordinate 11,807,808 of OZ035994.1, read as the reverse complement.
TTTGGTATCAGTTTCCTGTGTTTTAATCCCAGGGATCCTCAGATATTGATTTTGAACGAAATCTGTCAATTAACAAAGAATTTCAAAATGGCGTTGATTTTTTAAATTCTGGTACCAGTTTCCTGTTTTGTGATCCCAGGGAGCCCTAAATATCGATTTTGAACGGAATCGGTCAATTAACAAAGAATTTCAAAATAGCACTGATTTTTTAAAATTTTGATACCAGTTTCCTGTTTTGTAATCCCAGGAAGTCCTAAATATTGATTTTGAACGAAATCGCTACAAGAACAAAGAATTTCAAAATGGCGCTTATTTTTTAAAATTTTGGTACCAGTTTCCTGTTTTGTAATCCTAGGGAGCCCCGTCGTGGGTAAACGGAACCATATCAAAATCTTGCATAGTTCTACTTTTGTAGTCTCTTCAATAATAATATAATTATATAATTTAAAAAATGAAAAAAAAAAATCCGCCATCTTGATTTTTTTAAATTTCGCTAAATAGACCTTCTCGTCCTGACCATCTCTTGCCACGAAACCACACTTCGATCTCTCATACTCTCCGAGATAGACACTAACGAAATTTGTATGGCAGCCATCTTGAATCCACCATTTTTGAGTTTTTTTTAAACTCATCGCTAATTGGATGAGGTTTCGAGTGACATTTGTTTGAGCACCCCCCACCTATCTTCAATACTTTGGCCGTGCTCTTTACCCGTCTCCGAAATCCTCAATCATCAGCTGTCTCCATATTTTTTTCAAGTTATATTTTCTGACTTCCATCCGAAGCCAGAAGTGAAAAAAAAAATTTTCATACAAAATTTTACACGAGGAAGTTTTAAGGGAAAATCTCGAAAACTACCCCGAATGTGGCAACACTGTATTGATTTCTCGATACTGCGCGTCGAGTTACACAATCGATCCATACATGTCAACTTTCCCAAATGTTGCCAACCGCCTCTAAGACGTGATTGAAATTTTCAAAAACACAAAAAGAATACAAAATGGCCGCCACCTCGCTTCACAGAATCATTTGACATAGTTTTATAATTTTCCCGTGAACTACAGGATACACCGCTCCTGATGACGTTTCAAATTTTCATCGCGCTTGCACCCAGCCGAAATGATAGCCCCTGAAAAAAGACCATGTCGAAAATCACTTTTACTTTGATAAATTCCAGTGTTGCCAAACCTCGGCGACGAAAATACCCAAATGTCATTCGTACAAGTGAGACACGTGGTTGTGGTGGTGGTGGTGGTACTCGAATTTTGCAAAAAATACGTATTACGATTTTTTAATTTTTGGGGTAAATCTTGAAATTTTCCCTAGAAATGGGGTAATTTTCTTCTCCAATCCATACCTCGAGTCTTCACACACAATCTCCCCTTAGCAGTCGAAACGTTCCGACGTTGCCATCTGCGAGAAATTTGAATTTTAGTATTGCGTTATTTCGTAACTCGAACCGGACGGCCGCCGTGACAGTCGCCATCTTGAATTTTCAAAAAATCCACACCCGTTCTGTCAAAATACAGGATAATTATAGGCGAAAAAAGAAAAAAACACTATGGTGCAACGGTTCGGGTCTAAAAATCAACAATTTGAAAACACTACAGCTTGGCCGCCATCTTGTTTTTCCAATTATTTCCACTTTTTCTATTAATCGTTTCCTAATTTCTTCAACAATTGCGAGTTGTAACGAAATCGGTTGGAAAACAAAAGAGTTGCAAGAATCATATCGGCCGCCATCTTGTTTTTCCGAAATGTCATAATTTTTCCCTACTCCCATGTCGCACCAGAACAGATCTCCCATACACCTTTGTATCATTTTCTGTTTCTTTCTAGGAGAACAATTTGGTCAATTACTAAACACTACTACAACACTTGTAGTCTCTTTAATATTCGCCATATAATTTGGTATGAAAAAAAATATTCCGCCATCTTGAATTTTTTTTCATTTCGCTAAATAGACCTCCTCGTCCTGATCATCTCTTGCCAAGAAACCACAATTCCATCTCTCATACTCTCCGAGATAGACACTCACGAAATTTGTATGGCAGCCATCTTGAATCCACCATTTTGAGTTTTTTTTTTACTTATTGCCAATTGGATGAGGTTTCGAGTGACATTTGTTCGAGCACCCCCCACCTATCTTCAATACCCTGGCCGTGCTCTTCACCCGTCTCCAAAATCCTCAATCATCAGCTGTCTCCATATTTTTCTTCAAGTTACATTTTCTGACTTCCATACGAAGCCAGCAGTGAAAAAAAAATTTTTCATACAAAACTTTACAGGAGAAAGTTTTTAGGGAAAATCTCGAAAACTACCCCGAATGTGGCAACACTGGTTTGATTTCTCGATACTGCCCGTCGAGTTACACAATCGATCCATACATGTCAACTTTCCCAAATGTTGCCAACGACCTCTAAGACGTGATCGAAATTTTCAAAAACACAAAAAGAATACAAAATGGCCGCCACCTCGTTTCACAGAATCATTTGACATAGTTTTATAATTTTCCCGTGAACTACAGGATACACCGCTCCTGATGACGTTTCAATTTTTTATCTCGCTCGCACGCAGCCGAAACGATAGCCCCTGAAAAAAGACCATGTCGAAAATCACTTTTTCTTTGATAAATTCCAGTGTTGCCAGACCTAGGCGACGAAATTACCCAAATGTCATTCGTACAAGTGGGACACGTGGTTGCCCATACTCGAATTTCGCAAAAAATACGTATTTCGATTTTTTAATTTTTGGGGTAAATCTTGAAATTTTCCCGAGAAATGGGGTACATTTTTTCCCCAATCCATACCTCGAGTCTGTACACACAATCTCCCCGTTTAAGTCGAAACGCTCCGACGTTGCCAACTGCGAGAAATTTGAATTTTAAAATTGCGTTTTTTCGTAACTCAAACCGAACGGCTGCCGGGACAGCCGCCATCTTGAATTTTTAAAAACCACCCCCATTTTGTCAAAATACAGGATAATTGTAGGCGGGAATAGAAAAAAAAATTATGCTCGACCACGCCGTTTCGGATCTGTGACACCGCGGTTCGAGGTCGAAAAATCAAAAATTTTAAAACACTACAGCTCGGCCGCCATCTTGTTTTTGTAATTTTTTCCACTTTTTCTGATGACCGTTTCCTAATTTCTTTAATCACTGCGAGTTGTAACGAAATCGGTTGGAAAACAAGAGAGTTACAAGAATCACGTCGGCCGCCATCTTGTTTTTTCGAAATGTCATAATTTTTCCCTACTCGACTCCCTCACTGGAACACATCTCCCATACATCATTGTATCATTTTCTGTCTCTTTCTAGGAGAACAATTATGTCAATGAGTGAGTCAGTCAGTGAGTGGTAATCGAGCTATATATATTATAAATAAACTAGTTTTTCGCTCTGTGCGCGAGCTGCTAAAGCAGCTCACGGGATGTGGTTAGACTTATAAGTAGCACAGTCTTTACCGTATCGATTTTGAACGAAATCGGTCAATTAACAAAAAAAATCAAAATGGCGCTGATTTTTTAACATTTGGTACCAGTTTCCTGTTTTGTAATCCCAGGAAGTCCTTTATATCTATTTTGAACGAAGTCGGTAAATTAAAAAAGAATTTCAAAATGGCGCTGGTTTTTTTTTAATTTTGATACCAGTTTCCTGTTCTGTAATCACAGGGAGCCCTAAATATCGATTTTGAACGAAATCGGTCAATTAACAAAGAATTTCAAAATGGCGCTGTTTTTTTTTTTTATTTTGGTAACAGTTTCCTGTTTTGTATCCCCAGGGAGTCCTAAATATCGATTGTGAACGATATCAGTCAATTAACAAAGAATTTCAAAATGGCGCTGATTTTTTTAAAGTTTTGATACCAGTTTCCTTTTCTGTAATCACAGGCAGCCCTAAATATCGATTTTGAACGAAATCGGACAATTAACAAAGAATTTCAAAATGGCGCTGGTTTTTTTTTATTTTGGTAACAGTTTCCTGTTTTGTATCCCCAGCGAGTCCTAAATATCGATTTCGAACCAAATCGGTCAATTAACAAAGAATTTCAAAATGGCGCTGATTTTTAAAACTTTGGTATCAGTTTCTTAACGGAACCGTATCAAAATCTTGCATAGTTCTATACTTGCAGTCTCTTCAATATTCGCCATATAATTTGGTATGAAAAAAAATATTCCGCCATCTTGTTTTTTTTTTCATTTCGCTTAATAGACCTCCTCGTCCTGATCATCTCTTGCTAAGAAACTACACTTCCATCTCTCATACTCTCCGAGATAGGCACTAACGAAATTTGTATGGCAGCCATCTTGAATCCACCATTTTTGAGTTTTTTTTAAGCTCATCGCCAATTGGATGAGGTTTCGAGTGACATTTGTTCGAGCACCCCCCAACTATCTTCAATACCCTGGCCGTGCTCTTTACCCGTCTCCGAACTCTTCAATCATCAGCTGTCTCCATATTTTTCTTCAAGTTATATTTTCTGACTTCCATACGAAGCCATAAGTGGAAAAAAAAAATTTCATACAAAATTTTACAGAAGGAAGTTTTTAGGGAAAATCTCGAAAACTACCCCGAATGTGGCAACACTTTTTTTATTTCTCGATACTGCCCGTCGAGTTACACAATCGATCCATACATGTCAACTTTCCCAAATGTTGCCAACCGCCTCTAAGACGTGATTGAAATTTTCAAAAACACAAAAAGAATACAAAATGGCCGCCACCTCGTTTCACAAAAACTTTTCGCATAGTTTAATAATTTTCCTGTGAACTACAGGATACACCGCTCCTGATGACGTTTCAATTGTTCATCTCGCTCGCACCCAGCCGACATGATAGCCCCTGACAGAAGACCATGTCGAAGATCACTTTTTCTTTGATAAATTCCAGTGTTGCCAGACCTCGGCGACGAAATTACCCAAATGTCATTCGTACAAGTGAGACACGTGGTTGCCCATACTCGAATTTTGCAAAAAATACGTATTTCGATTTTTTAATTTTTGGGGTAAATCTTGAAATTTTGCCGAGAAATGGGGTAATTTTTTTTCCCTAATCCATACCTCGAGTCTGTACACACAATCGCCCCATAGACGTCGAAACGCTCCGACGTTGCCAACTGCGAGAAATTTGAATTTTAAAATTGCGTTTTTTCGTAACTCGAACCGAACGGCCGCCGTGACGGCCGCCATCTTGAATTTTTAAAAACCACCCCCATTCTGTCAAAATACAGGATAATTGTGGGCGGAAATAGAAAAAAATATTATGCTCGACCCCGCCGTTTCGGATCTGTGGCGCCGCGGTTCGGGGTCGAAAAATCAAAAATTTTAAAACACTACAGCTCGGCCGCCATCTTGTTTTTCCAATTTTTTCTACATTTTCTAGTAATCGTTTCCTAATTTCTACAATCACTGCGAGTTGTAACGAAATCGGTTAGAAAACAAAAGAGTTACAAAAAGCACGTCGGCCGCCATCTTGTTTTTTCGAAATGTCATAATTTTTCCCTACTCGAATCCCCCACCAGAACACATCTCCCTTACATCATTGTATCGTTTTCTGTCTCTTTCTAGGAGAACAATTATGTCAATGAGTGAGTGAGTGAGTGGTAATCGAGCTATATATATTATAATTCGCTCTGTGCGTGAGCTGCTAAAGCAGCTCACGTGACGTAGTTAGACTTACAAGTAGGACAGTCTTTACTCTATCGATTTTGAATAAAATCGGTCACGTAACAAGAATTTCAAAATAGCGCTGATTTTTTAAAACTTTGGTATCAGTTTCCTGTTTTTTAATCCCAGGGATCCTCAGATATCGATTTTGAACGAATTCGGTCAATTAACAAAGAATTTCAAAAAATTGCTGATTTTTTTAAATTTTGATAACAGTTTACTGTTTAGTAACCCCATGGAGTCCTAAATATCGATTTTGAACGAAATTGGTCAATTAACAAAGAAGTTCAAAATGGCGCTGATTTTTTAAAATTTTGATAACAGTTTACTGTTTAGTAACCCCATGGAGTCCTAAATATCGATTTTGAACGAAATCGGTCAAGTAACAAAGAATTTCAAAATGGCGCTGATTTTTTAAAATTTTGATACCAGTTTCCTGTTTTGTAATCCCAGGGAGCCCTAAATATCGATTTTAAACGAAATCGGTCAATTTACAAAGAACTTCAAAATGGCGCTGCTATTTTAAACCTTTGGTATCAGTTTCCTGTTTTTTAATCCCAGGGAACCCTAAATATCAATTATGAGTGAAACCGGTCAATTAACAAAGAATTTCAAAATGGTGCTGGTTTTTTTTAAATTTTGGTAACCGTTTCCTATTTTGTAATCCCAGGGATCCTCAGATATCGATTTTGAACGAAATCGATCAATTAACAAATAATTTCAAAATGGCGCTGATTTTTTAAAATTTTGATACCAGTTTCCTGTTTTGTAATCCCAGGGAGCCCTAAATATCGATTTTAAACGAAATCGGTCAATTTACAAAGAATTTCAAAATGGCGCTGATTTTTTAAAATTTTGATACCAGTTTCCTGTTTTGTAATCCTAAGGAGCCCCAAATATCGATTTTGAACGGAATCGGTCAATTAAAAAAGAATTTCAAAATGGCGCTGATTTTGTAAAAATTTGGCATCAGTTTCTTGTTTTGAAATTCGAGGAAGTCCTAAATATCGATTTTGAACGAAATCGCTACAATAACAAAGAATTTCAAAATGGCGCTGAATTTTTGAAATTTTGGTACCAGTTTCCTGTTTTGCAATCCCACGGAGTCCTAAATATCGATTTTGAACGAAGTCGGTCAATTAACAAAGAATTTCAAAATGGCGCTGATTTTTTAAAACTTTGGTATCGGTTTCCTGTTTTGTAATCCCAGGGATCCTCAGATATCGATTTTGAACTAAATCTGTAAATTAACAAAGATTTTCAAAATGGCGCTGATGTTTTAAAACTTTGGTATCGGTTTCCTGTTTTTTAATCCCAGGGATCCTCAGATATCGATTTTGAACGAAATCTGTCAATTAACAAAGAATTTCAAAATGGCGCTGATTTTGTAAAATTTTCGTACCAGTTTCCTGTCTTGTAATCCCATGGAATACTAAATATCGATTTTGAACGAAATCGATCAATTAACAAATAATTTCAAAATGGCGCTGATTTTTTAAAACTTTGGTATCGGTTGCCTGTTTTGTAATCCCAGGAAGCCGTAAATAAGGATTTTGAGCGAAATCGCTACAATAACAAAGAATTTAAAAATGGCGCTGATTTTTTACAATTTTGGTATCAGTTTCCTGTTTTGAAATCCCAGGGAGTCCTAAACATCTATTTTGAACGAAATCGGTCAATTAAAAAAGAATTTCAAAATAGTGCTGGTTTTTTTAAATTTTGGTAACAGTTTACTGTTTAGTAACCCCATGTTCGTTCAAAATATCGATTTTGAACAAAATCGGTCAATTAACAAAGAATTCCAAAATGGCGCTGATTTTTTAAAACTGGAATCAGTTTCCTGTTTTGAAATTCAAGGAAGTCCTAAATATCGATTTTGAACGAAATCGCTACAATAACAAAGAATTTCAAAATGGCGCTGATTTTTTAAAACTTTGGTATCAGTTTCTTGTTTTTTAATCCCAGGCATCCTCAGATATCGATTTTGAACGAAATCTATTAATTAACAAAGAATTTCAAAATGGCGCTGATTTTGTAAAATTTTGGTACCAGTTTCCTGTCTTGTAATCTCATGGAGTACTAAATATCGATTTTGAACGAAATCGCTACAATAACAGAGAATTTCAAAATGGCGCTGAGTTTTTAAATTTTGGTACCAGTTTCCTGTTTTGCAATCCCATGGAGTCCTAAATATCGATTTTGAACGAAATCGGTCAATTAACAAAGAATTTCAAAATGGCGCTGATTTTTTAATACTTTGGTATGGTTTCCTGTTTTGTAATCCCAGGAATTCTCAGATATCAATTTTGAACTAAATCTGTAAATTAACAAAGATTTTCAAAATGGCGCTGATTTTTTAAAACTTTGGTATCAGTTTCTTGTTTTTTAATCCCAGGGATCCTCAGATATCGATTTTCAACGAAATCTGTTAATTAACAAAGAATTTCAAAATGGCGCTGATTTTGTAAAATTTTGGTACCAGTTTCCTGTCTTGTAATCCCATGGAGTACTAAATATCGATTTTGAACGAAATCGATCAATTAACAAAGAATTTCAAAATGGCGCTGATTTTTTATCTATCTATCTATCTATCTATCTATTCGCCATATAATTTGGTATGAAAAAAATGTTCCGCCATCTTGAACTAAATACACCTCCTCGTCCTGATCATCTCTTGCCGAGAAACCACACTTCCATCTCTTATACTCTCCGAGATAGACACTGACGAAATTTGTATGGCAGCCATCTTGAATCCACCATTTTTAAGTTTTTTTAAATTCACCGCCAATTGGATGAGGTTTCGAGTGACATTTGTTCGAGCACCCCCTACCTCTCTTCAATACCTTGGCCGTGCTCTTGACCCGTTGCCGAAATCCTCAATCATCAGCTGTCTCCATATTTTTCTTGGATACTGCTGGTCGAGTTACACAATCGATCAACTTTCCCAAATGTTGCCCACTGCCTCAAAAATGTGATCGAAATTTTCAAAAACACAAAAAGAATACAAAATCTCGTTTCACAGAATTTTTTTACATAGTTTTATAATTTTCATATGAATTACAGGATACACCGCTCCTGTTGACGTTTCAATTTTTCGTCTCGCTCGCACCGAGCCTAAACCATCGCCCCTGAAAAAATATCATGTCGAAAATCACTTTTACTTTGATAAATTCCAGTGCTGCCAGACCTCGGCGACGAAAATACCCAAATGTCATTCGTACAAGTGAAACACGTGGTTGCTCGTACTCGAATTTTCCAAAAACTACGTATTTCGATTTTTTAATTTTTGGGGTAAATCTTGAAATTTTCCCGAGAAATGGGGTAATTTTTTTCCTCAATCCATACCTCGAGTCTGTACACACAATCTCCCCGTTAAAGTCGAAACGTTCCGACGTTGCCAACTGCGAGAAAGTTGAATTTTAAAATTGCATTTTTTCGTAATTCAGACCGAACGGCCGCCGTGACAGCCGCCATCTTGTTTTTCCGAAATTTCATAATTTTTCCCTTCTCCCATCCCGCACCCGAACACATCTCCCTAACATAATTGTATCATTTTCTGTTTCTTTCTAGGAGAACAATTTGGTCAATTACTAAACACTACTACAACACTTGTAGTCTCTTCAATATTCGCCATATAATTTGGTATGAAAAAAAAATATTCCGCCACCTTGAATTTTTTTTCATTTGGCTACTGAACTTTTTTTACACTTCCATCTCTCATACTCTCCGAGATAGACACTCACGAAAATTGTATGGCAGCCATCTTGAATCCACCATTTTGAGTTTTTTTTTACTTTTTGCCAATTGGATGAGGTTTCGAGTGACATTTGTTCGAGCACCCCCCACCTATCTTCAATACCCTGGCCGTGCCCTTTACCGATCTCCGAAATCCTCAATCATCAGCTGTCTCCATATTTTTCTTCAAGTTATGTTTTCTAACTTCTATACGAAGCCATCGGTGAAAAAAATTTTTTCATACAAAATTTTACAGGAGGAAGTTTTTAGGGAAAATCTGGAAAACTACCCCGAATGTGGCAACACTGTTTTGATTTCTCGATACTGCCCGTCGAGTTACACAATCGATCCATACATGTCAACTTTCCCAAATGTTGCCAACCGCCTCTAAGACGTGATTGAAATTTTCAAAAACACAAAAGGAACACAAAATGGCCGCCACCTCGTTTCACAAATTTTTTTTGCAGTGTTTTATAATTTTCCTATGAACTACAGGATACCCCGCTCCTGACGACGTTTCAATTGTTCATCTCGCTCGCACCCAGCCGACATGATAGCCCCTGAAAAAAGACCGTGTCGAAAATCACTTTTTCTTTGATAAATTCCAGTGTTGCCAGACTTGGGCGGCGAAATTACCCAAATGTCATTCGTACAAGTGAGAAACGTGGTTGCTCGTACTCAAATTTTTAAAAAAGTTCGTATTTCGATTTTTTTATTTTTGGGGTAAATCTCGAAAATTTCCCTAGAAATGGGGTAATTTTATTTTCCCAATCCATACCTCGCGTCTGTACACACGATCACCCCGTAGAAGTCGAAACGCTCCGACGTTGCCAACTGCGAGCAATTTGAATTTTAAAATGGCGTTTTTTCGTAACTCGAACCGAACGGCCGCCGTGACAGCCGCCATCTTGAATTTTTAAAAACCACTCCCACTATGTCAAAGCAAGGATAATTGTAGACGAAAAAGAAAAAATATTATGCTCGACCACGCCGTTTCGGATCTGTGGCGCAACGGTTCGGGTCTAAAAATAAAAACTTTGAAAACACTACAGTTTGGCCGCCATCTTGTTTTTCCAATTATTTCCCGTTTTTCTATTAATCGTTTCCTAATTTCTTCAATAATTGCGAGTTGTAACGAAATCGGTTGGAAAACAAAAGAGTTGCAAGGATCACATCGGCCGCCATCTTATTTTTCCGAAATGTCATAATTTTTTCCTGCTCCCAACCCGCACTCAAAAACATCTCCCATTCACCATTGGTTCGTTTTCTGTCTCTTTCTAGGAGAACAGTTATGTCAATTACTACACACTACTACTACACTTGTAGTTTCTTCAATATTCGCCATATAATTTGGTATGAAAAAAATATTCCGCCATCTTGAATTTTTTTTCATTTCGATTAATAGACCTCTTCGTTCTGATCTTATCTTGCCAAGAAACCAAACTTCGATCTCTCATACTCTCCGAGATAGACACTAACGAAATTTGTATGGCAGCCATCTTGAATCCACCATTTTTGAGTTTTTTTTAAGCTCATCGCCAATTGGATGAGGTTTCGAGTGACATTTGTTCGAGCACCCCCCACCTACCTTCAATACCCTTGCCGTGCCCTTCACCCGTCTCCGAAATCCTCAATCATCAGGTGTCTCCATATTTTTCTTCAAGTTATATTTTCTGACTTCCATACGAAGCCATAAGTGGAAAAAAAAAATTTCATACAAAATTTTACAGGAGGAAGTTTTTAGGGAAAATCTGGAAAACTACCCCGAATGTGGCAACACTGTTTTGATTTCTCGATACTGCCCGTCGAGTTACACAATCGATCCATACATGTCAACTTTCCCAAATGTTGTCAGCCGCCTCTAAGACGTGATCGAAATTTTCAAAAACACAAAATGAATACAAAATGGCCGCCACCTCGTTTCACAAAAACTTTTTGCAGTGTTTTATAATTTTCCTGTGAACTACAGGATACACGGCTCCTGACGACGTTTCAATTGTTCATCTCGCTCGCACCCAGCCGACATGATAGCCCCTGAAAAAAGACCATGTCGAAAATCACTTTTTCTTTGATAAATTCCAGTGTTGCCAGACCTGGGCGCCGAAATTACCCAAATGTCATTCGTACAAGTGAGAAACGTGGTTGCTCGTACTCGAATTTTTAAAAAAGTTCGTATTTCGATTTTTTTATTTTTGGGGTAAATCTCGAAAATTTCCCTAGAAATGGGGTAATTTTATTTCCCAATCCATACCTCGTGTCTGTACACACAATCACCCCGTAGAAGTCGAAACGCTCCGACGTTGCCAACTGCGAGAAATTTGAATTTGAAAATTGCGTTTTTTCGTAACTCAAACCGAACGGCCGCCGCGACAGCCGCCATCTTGAATTTTTAAAAACCACCCCTATTCTGTCAAAATACAGGATAATTGTAGGCGGACATAGAAAAAAAAAATATGTTGGACCACGCCGTTTCGGATCTGTGGCGCCGCGGTTCGAGGTCGAAAAATCAAGAATTTTAAAACACTACAGCTCGGCCGCCATCTTGTTTTCCCAATTTTTTCCACTTTTTCTATTAATCGTTTCCTAATTTCTTCAATCACTGCGAGTTGCAACGAAACCGGTTGGAAAACAAAAGAGTTACAAATAGCTAGTCGGCCGCCATCTTGTTTTTTCGAAATGTCATAATTTTTCCCTACTCGAATCCCCCACCATAACACATCTCCCTAACATCATTATATCGTTTTCTGTCTCTTTCTAGGAGAACAATTATGTCAATGAGTGAGTGAGTGAGTGGTAATCGAGCTATATATATTATAATTCGCTCTGTGCGTGAGCTGCTAAAGCAGCTCACGGGTTGTGATTAAAAAAAACAAAAACGCGCTGATTTTTTAAAACTTTGGTATCAGTTTCCTGCTTTGTAATCCCAGGAAATTCTAAATATCGATTTTGAACGAAATAGCTACAATAACAAAGAATTTCAAAATGGCGCTGATTTAATTTTTTTTTAAAGTTTCCGGAATTGAATTCCCTAAGTATCAATTTTGAAATAAATCGGCCAATTAACGCTCATTTTTTTAAATTTTGGTATCAGTTTCCTGTTTTGTAATCCCAGGGAGCCCTAAATATCGATTTTGAACGAAATCGGTCAATTAACAAAGAATTTCAAAATGGCGCAGATTTTTTAAAACTTTGGCATCAGTTTCCTATTCCGTAATCCCAGAGAACCCTAAATATCGATTTTGAACGAAATCGGTCAATTAACAAAGAATTTCAAAATGGCGCTGGTTTTTTAAAACTTTGGTATCAATTTCCTGTATTGTAACCCCAGGGAGTCCTAAATATTGATATTGAACGAATTCGGAAAATTAAAAAAGAATTTCAAAACGGCGCTGGTATTTTTTAATTTTGGTACCAGTTTCCTGTTTTGTAAGCCCAAGAAGTGCTAAATATCGATTTTGAACGTAATCGGTCAATTAACAAAGAAATTCAAAATGGCGCTGGTTTTTTAAAACTTTGGTATCAATTTCCTGTATTGTAACCCCAGGGAGTCCTAAATATCGATATTGAACGAATTCGGAAAATTAAAAAAGAATTTCAAAACGGCGCTGGTATTTTTTAATTTTGGTACCAGTTTCCTGTTTTGTAAGTCTAAGAAGTGCTAAATATCGATTTTGAACGTAATCGGTCAATTAACAAAGAAATTCAAAATGGCGCTGATTTTTTAAAAATGTTGGTACCAGTTTTCTATTTTGTGCTCCCAGGGAGTGCTAAATATCGATTTTGAACGAAATCGGCCAATTAACAAAGAATTATAAAATCGCGCTGATTTTTTTAAACTTTGGTATCAGTTTCCTGTTTTGTGAACCCAGGGAGCCCTTACTATCGATTTTGAACGAAATCGGTAAATTAAAAAAGAATTTCAAAATGGCGCTGATTTTTTAAAACTTTGGTATCAGTTTCCTGTTTTTTAATCCCAGGGATCCTCAGATATCGATTTTGAACGAAATCTGTCAATTAACAAAGAATTTCAAAATGGCGCAGATTTTTTAAAATTTTGGTATCAGTTTCCTATTTTGTAATCCCAGGGAGCCCCAAATATCGATTTTGAACGAAATCGGTCAATTCACAAAGTATTTCAAAATGGCGTTGATTTTTTAAATTCTGGTACCAGTTTCCTGTTTTGTAATCCCAGGGAGCCCTAAATATCGATTTTGAACGAAATCGGTCAATTAACAAAGAATTTCAAAATGGCGCAGATTTTTTAAAACTTTGGCATCAGTTTCCTATTTCGTAATCCCAGAGAACCCTAAATATCGATTTTGAACGAAATCGGTCAATTAACAAAGAATTTCAAAATGGCGCTGGTTTTTTAAAACTTTGGTATCAATTTCCTGTATTGTAACCCCAGGGAGTCCTAAATATTGATATTGAACGAATTCGGAAAATTAAAAAAGAATTTCAAAACGGCGCTGGTATTTTTTAATTTTGGTACCAGTTTCCTGTTTTGTAAGCCCAAGAAGTGCTAAATATCGATTTTGAACGTAATCGGTCAATTAACAAAGAAATTCAAAATGGCGCTGATTTTTTAAAAATGTTGGTACCAGTTTTCTATTTTGTGCTCCCAGGGAGTGCTAAATATCGATTTTGAACGAAATCGGCCAATTAACAAAGAATTATAAAATCGCGCTGATTTTTTTAAACTTTGGTATCAGTTTCCTGTTTTGTGAACCCAGGGAGCCCTTACTATCGATTTTGAACGAAATCGGTAAATTAAAAAAGAATTTCAAAATGGCGCTGATTTTTTAAAACTTTGGTATCAGTTTCCTGTTTTTTAATCCCAGGGATCCTCAGATATCGATTTTGAACGAAATCTGTCAATTAACAAAGAATTTCAAAATGGCGCAGATTTTTTAAAATTTTGGTATCAGTTTCCTGTTTTGTAATCCCAGGGAGCCCCAAATATCGATTTTGAACGAAATCGGTCAATTCACAAAGTATTTCAAAATGGCGTTGATTTTTTAAATTCTGGTACCAGTTTCCTGTTTTGTAATCCCAGGGAGCCCTAAATATCGATTTTGAACGAAATCGGTCAATTAACAAAGAATTTCAAAATGGCGCAGATTTTTTAAAACTTTGGCATCAGTTTCCTATTTCGTAATCCCAGAGAACCCTAAATATCGATTTTGAACGAAATCGGTCAATTAACAAAGAATTTCAAAATGGCGCTGGTTTTTTAAAACTTTGGTATCAATTTCCTGTATTGTAACCCCAGGGAGTCCTAAATATTGATATTGAACGAATTCGGAAAATTAAAAAAGAATTTCAAAACGGCGCTGGTATTTTTTAATTTTGGTACCAGTTTCCTGTTTTGTAAGCCCAAGAAGTGCTAAATATCGATTTTGAACGTAATCGGTCAATTAACAAAGAAATTCAAAATGGCGCTGGTTTTTTAAAAATTTGGTATCAATTTCCTGTATTGTAACCCCAGGGAGTCCTAAATATCGATATTGAACGAATTCGGAAAATTAAAAAAGAATTTCAAAACGGCGCTGGTATTTTTTAATTTTGGTACCAGTTTCCTGTTTTGTAAGTCTAAGAAGTGCTAAATGTCGATTTTGAACGTAATCGGTCAATTAACAAAGAAATTCAAAATGGCGCTGATTTTTTAAAAATGTTGGTACCAGTTTTCTATTTTGTGCTCCCAGGGAGTGCTAAATATCGATTTTGAACGAAATCGGCCAATTAACAAAGAATTATAAAATCGCGCTGATTTTTTTAAACTTTGGTATCAGTTTCCTGTTTTGTGAACCCAGGGAGCCCTTAATATCGATTTTGAACGAAATCGGTAAACTAAAATAGAATTTCAAAATGGCGCTGATTTTTTAAAACTTTGGTATCAGTTTCCTGTTTTTTAATCCCAGGGATCCTCAGATATCGATTTTGAACGAAATCTGTCAATTAACAAAGAATTTCAAAATGGCGCAGATTTTTTAAAATTTTGGTATCAGTTTCCTGTTTTGTAATCCCAGGGAGCCCCAAATATCGATTTTGAACGAAATCGGTCAATTAACAAAGAATTTCAAAATGGCGTTGATTTTTAAAATTCTGGTACCAGTTTCCTGTTTTGTGATCCCAGGGAATCCTAAATATCGATTTTGAACGAAATCGGTCAATTCACAAAGTATTTCAAAATGGCGTTGATTTTTTAAATTCTGGTACCAGTTTCCTGTTTTGTGATCCCAGGGAGTCCTAAATATCGATTTTGAACAAAATCGGTCAATTAACACAGAATTTCAAAATGGCGCTGATTTTTTAAAATTTTGGTAACAGTTTCCTTTTCTGTAATCACAGGGAGCCCTAAATATCGATTTTGAACGAAATCGGGCAATTAACAAAGAATTTCAAAATGGCGCTGGTTTTTTTTATTTTGGTAACAGTTTCCTGTTTTGTATCCCCAGGGAGTCCTAAATATCGATTTTGAACGAAATCAGTCAATTAACAATTTCATAATTTTTCCCTACTCCCATCCCGCACCCGAACACATCTCCCATACACCATTGTATCGTTTTCTGTTTCTTTCTAGGAGAACAATTATTTCAATTACTACACACTACTACTACTCTTGTAGTCTCTTCAATATTCGCCATATAATTTGGTATGAAAAAAAATATTCCGCCATCTTGAATTTTTTTTCATTTCGCTAAATAGACCTCCTCGTCCTGATCATATCTTGCCAAGAAACCACCCTTCCATCTCTCATACTCTCCGAGATAGACACTAACGAAATTTGTATGGCAGCCATCTTGAATCCACCATTTTTGAGTTTTTTTTAAACTCACTGCCAATTGGACGAGGTTTCCAATGACATTTGTTAGAGCACCCCCCGCCTATCTTCAATACCTTGGCCGTGCTCTTCACCCGTCTCCGAAATCCTCAATCATCAGGTGTCTCCACATTTTTCTTCAAGTTATATTTTCTGACTTCCATACGAAGCCATAAGTGAAAAAAAATTTTTCATACAAAATTTTACAGGAGGAAATTTTTAGGGAAAATCTCGAAAACTTCCCCGAATGTGGCAACACTGTTTTGATTTCTCGATACTGCATGTCGAGTTACACAATCGATCCATACATGTCAACTTTCCCAAATGTTGCCAACCGCCTCTAAGACGTGATTGAAATTTTCAAAAACACAAAAAGAATACAAAATGGCCGCCACCTCGTTTCACAAAAACTTTTTGCATAGTTTTATAATTTTCCTGTGAACTACAGGATACACCGCTCCTGACGACGTTTCAATTGTTCATCTCGCTCGCACCCAGCCGACATGATAGCCCCTGAAAAAAGACCATGTCGAAAATCACTTTTTCTTTGATAAATTCCAGCGTTGCCAGACCTCGGCGACGAAATTACCCAAATGTCATTCGTACAAGTGAGACACGTGGTTGCCCGTACTCAAATTTTTAAAAAAGTTCGTATTTCGATTTTTTTATTTTTGGGGTAAATCTTGAAATTTTCCCGAGAAATGGGGTAATTTTTTTTCCCCAATCCATACCTCGAGTCTGTACACACAATCTCCCTGTAGAAGTCGAAACGCTCCGACGTTGCCAACTGCGAGAAATTTGAATTTTAAAATGGCGTTTTTTCGTAACTCGAACCGAACGGCCGCCGTGACAGCCGCCATCTTGAATTTTTAAAAACCACCCCCATTCCGTCAAAATGCAGGATAATTGTAGGCGGAAGTAGAAAAAAAAATTATGCTCGACCTCGCCGTTTCGGATCTGTGGCGCCGCGGTTCGAGGTCGAAAAATCAAAAATTTTAAAACACTACAGCTCGGCCGCCAACTTGTTTTTCCAATTTTTTCCCCTTTTCCTACTAATCGTTTCCTAATTTCTTCCATCACTGCGAGTTGTAACGAAATCGGTCGGAAAACAAAAGAGTTACAAGAATCACGTCAGCCGCCATCTTGTTTTTCTGAAATGTCATAATTTTTCCCTACTCGACTCCCGCACTCAAACACATCTCCCATACATCATTACATCGTTTTCTGTCTCTTTCTAGGAGAACAATTATGTCAATGAGTGAGTGAGTGAGTGAGTGGTAATTTAGCTATATATAGTATAATAACTAGTTTTTCGCTCTGTGCGTGAGCTGCTAAAGCAGCTCACGGGTTGTGATTAAAAAAAAAACAAAATGGCGCTGATTTTTTAAAACTTTGGTATCAGTTTCCTGTTTTGTAATCCCAGGGATCCTCAGATATCGATTTTGAACAAAATCGGTCAATTAACAAAAAATAACAAAATGGCGCAGATTTTTTTAAAATTTCATATCAGTTTCCTGTATTGTATTCCCAGGGAGTCCTAAATATCAGTTTTGAACTAAATTGGTCAATTCCCAAATAATTTCAAAATGGCGCTGATTTTTTAATACTTTGGTACCAGTTTCCTGTTTTGTAACCACAGGGAGCCCTAAATATCGATTTTGAACGAAATCGCTACAATAACAAAGAATTTCAAAATGGCGCTGAGGTTTTAAAATTTTGGTACCAGTTTCCTTTTTTGTGATCCCAGGGAGTCCTGAATATCGATTTTGAAATCGGTCAATTAACAAAGAATTTCTTAATGGCGCTGATTTTTTAAAACTTTGGTATCGGTTTCCTGTTTCAATTGTTCATCTCGCTCGCACCCAGCCGAAATGATAGCCCCTGAAAAAAGACCATGTTGAAAATCACTTTTTCTTTGATAATTTCCAGTGTTGCCAGACCTCGGCGACGAAATAACCCAAATGTCATTCGTACAAGTGGGACACGTGGTTCCTCGTACTCGAATTTTGTAAAAAATACGTATTTCGATATCTTGAAAATTTCCCTAGAAATGGTGTAATTTTATTTTCCCAATCCATACCTCGCGTCTGTACACACAATCGCCCCATAGAAGTCGAGACGCTCCGACGTTGCCAACTGTGAGAAAATTGAATTTTAAAATTGCATTTTTTCGTAATTCAACCGAACGGCCGCCGTGACAGCCGCCATCTTGTTTTTCCGAAATTTCATAATTTTTCCCTACTCCCATCCCGCACCCGAACACATCTCCCTAACATAATTGTATCGTTTTCTGTTTCTTCCTAGGAGAACAATTTGGCCAATTACTAAACACTACTACAACACTTGTAGTCTCTTCAAAATTCGCCATATAATTTGGTATGAAAAACAAAATTCCGCCATCTTGAATTTTTTTTCATTTCGCTTAATAGACCTCCTCGTCCTGATCATCTCTTGTCAAGAAACCACACGTCCATCTCTCATACTCTCCGAAATAGACACTCACGAAATTTGTATGGCAGCCATCTTGTATCCACCATTTTTGAGTTTTTTTAAACTCACCGCCAATTGGACGAGGTTTCGAGTGACATTTGTTCGAGCAACCTCCGCCTATCTTCAATACCTTGGCCGTGCTCTTCATCCGTCTCCGAAATCCTAAATCATCAGGTGTCTCCATATTTTTCTTCAAGTTATATTTTCTGACTTCCATACGAAGCCATAAGTGGAAAAAAAAATTTTCATACAAAATTTTACAGGAGGAAGTTTTTAGGGAAAATCTGGAAAACTACCCCGAATGTGGCAACACTATTGCTATTTCTCGATACTGCCCGTCGAGTTACACAATCGATCCATACATGTCAACTTTCCTAAATGTTGCCAACCGCCTCTAAGACGTGATTGAAATTTTCAAAAACACAAAAAGAATACAAAATGGCCGCCACCTCGTTTCACAAAAACTTTTTGCATAGTTTAAATTTCCTGTGAACTACAGGATACACCGCTCCTGATGACGTTTCAATTTTTCATCTCGCTCGCACCCAGTCGAAATGATAGCCCCTGAAAAAAGACCATGTCGAAAATCACTTTTTCCTTGAAATATTCCAGTGTTTCCAGACCTCGGCGACGAAAATACCCAAATGCCATTCACACAAGTGAGACACGTGGTTGCCCATACTCGAATTTTGCAAAAAATACGTATTTAAATTTTTTAATTTTTGGGGTAAATCTTGAAATTTTCCCGAGAAATGGGGTAATTTTTTTTCCCCAGTCCATACCTCGAGTCTGTACACACAATCTCCCCGTAGAAGTCGAACCGCTCCGACGTTGCTAACTGCAAGAAATTTGAATTTTAAAATTGCGTTTTTTCGTAATTCAGACCGAACGGCCGCCGTGACAGCCGCCATCTTGTTTTTCCGAAATTTCATAATTTTTCCCTACTCCCATCCCCCACCCGAATACATCTCCCTAACATAATTGTATCGTTTTCTGTTTATTTTTAGGAGAACAATTTGGTCAATTACTAAACACTACTACAACACTTGTAGTCTCTTCAATATTCGCCATATAATTTGGTATTAAAAAAAAAACCGCCATTTTGAATTTTTTTTCGTTTCGCTAAATAGACCTCCTCGTCCTGATCATCTCTTGCCATGGAACCACACTTCCATCTATTATACTCTCCGAGATAGACACTGACGAAATTTGTATGGCAGCCATCTTGAATCCACCATTTTAAGATTTTTTTTTACTTTTTGCCAATCGGATGAGGTTTCGAGTGACATTTGTTCGAGCACCCCCCACCTATCTTCAATACCCTGGCCGTGCCCTTCACCCGTCTCCAAAATCCTCAATCATCAGCTGTCTCCATATTTTTCTTCAAGTTATATTTTCTGACTTCCATACGAATTTATAAGTGGAAAAAAAACTTTCATACAAAATTTTACAGGAGGAAGTTTTTAGGGAAAATCTGGAAAACTACCCCGAATGTGGCAACACTGTTTTTATTTCTCGATACTGCCCGTCGAGTTACACAATCGATCCATACATCAAAACTTTCCCAAATGTTGCCAACCACCTCTAAGACGTGATTGAAATTTTCAAAAACACAAACAGAATACAAAATGGCCGCCACCTCGTTTCACAAAAACTTTTTGCATAGTTTCATAATTTTCCTGTAAACTACAGGATACACCGCTCCTGACGACGTTTCAATTGTTCATCTCACTCGCACCCAGCCGACATGATAGCCCCTGAAAAAAGACCATGTCGAAAATCACTTTTTCTTTGATAAATTCAAGTGTTGCCAGACCTCGGCGACGAAATTACCCAAATGTCATTCGTACAAGTGGGACACGTGGTTGCTCGTACTCGAATTTTTAAAAAAGTTCGTATTTCGATTTTTTAGTTTTTGGGGTAAATCTTGAAATTTTCCCGAGAAATGGGGTAATTTTTTTTCCCCTATCCATACCTCGAGTCTGTGCACACAATCTCCCCTTAGAAGTCGAAACGCTCCGACGTTGCCAACTGCGAGAAATTTGAATTTTAAAATTGCGTTTTTTCGTAACTCAAACCGAACGGCCGCCGTGACAGCCGCCATCTTGAATTTTTTTAAATCAGTCCCATTCTGCCAAAATACAGGACAATTGTAGGCGGGAATAGAAAAAAAAATTATGCTCGACCACGCCGTTTCGGATCTGTGGCGCCGCGGTTCGAGGTCGAAAAATCAAAAATTTTAAAACACTACAGCTCGGCCGCCATCTTGTTTTTCCAATTTTTTCCACTTTTTCTATAGATCGTTTCCTAATTTCTTCCATCACTGCGAGTTGTAACGAAATCGCTCGGAAAACAAAAGAGTTACAAGAATCACGTCGGCCGCCATCTTGTTTTTCCGAAATGTCATAATTTTTCCCCACTCGACTCCCGCACTCGAACACTTCTCCCATACATCATTGTATCATTTTCTGTCTCTTTCTAGGAGAACAATTATGTCAATGAGTCAGTGAGTGAGTGGTAATCGAGCTATATATATTATAATAATAATTATAATATAAGTAATTGAGCTATATATAGTATAATATAATAATAATAATATAATATAATAATAATAATAATATATTTATATATAATAATAATAAAATAATATAATAATTATAAAGGCATACTGTTACCGACAACTGAATAACTAATTTTACAAAGTCAGGAAGCGGGTCTAAATTCTCATATTTTCTTGTATGGTCATTATTTTCTTTCTTGAATTTATTGATGTTTTTATGCACATACCTATACTAAATCCATACTATCCGTAATCCATACTAATATTATAAATTAATACGTGAAAATATTACGTGAAATTATGATTGTTAGTCTGCTATGCTTTCACGACTCATCCGTTCATCCGATTTTAATGACATTTAGTACAGGAGTAAGTTGTATCCCGGGCAAGGACATAGGTTAGGTACTAATTTTTATCCTGGAAAATTAAAGAGTTTCCGCGGGAATCAAAAATCCACGCGGACGAAATCGCGGGCATCATCTAGTTTTCAATTATGTATTGGTCGATAAAAAATTATAACAATTATTAATTTATTAGTAATTTAGCCGAATAATTATTTTATTAAAATGGCAATAAAAGAAAAATTATGTATTGATCGTGGACCGTCATAATTTCAACTTCTTTGAATTTAGTTTTGTATATGGCACGAACAGTCCTTTCTGCAAGACGAAAACAGAATGACAGACATAATACTGTGAAAGTAACCAAAATATACCACTCTCGCAGTTTCTAAATCTGTCAAGTGGCGAATCTTTCTAAAATGCAGCAGAACTGAGTCTGTTCGATAAGTCATCTATATGATGGCCCCATTGGAGTTTCTTACGTTTTTCCGAGAAAAACATCTGTATCCACTAAATCTAATTCCTCATGATCAAGTTGTACAGTGGGTTTTACCTGTTTTATCATTATATTAATATCATTTGTAGGTAGAGTGTCCATAAGTGGATGTAAAAGGATGCTCTACGCAAAACATTCAATAAAGGTCGAGTATAGATGAATTGAATGAAGGGGCGACGCTTCATTCAATTCATCTATACTCGACCTTTATTTCGCTGCCTAAAATCGATATTTCGCCAGTTACCTCCTTCGGATGACTGTTTTAATAGAAAAAAATCTACAGAACCAAAATACCTATTCAAAGTTAGTTCAATCTGTAGTAGTGGAGTGTGTGCACAGAACAGGCAAAATAAGACAAGAGAATAAAATACCGTTTTGGGTTCAGTAAATAATAAAATAACCACCAATTACAAATATAATAAATTTAAATATTTTCAAAATAAATATTTTATATACAGAAATCGTCCAGTTACATTTTTTTATACGTATATTGATCGATGATTAGTTTTGTTCGATGGTAGTGGATTCATTAACGTTTGTGTACGGATACTAACAGTGACAGACGTCATTTCAGAAGCAAGGGAACGCAACCTCCCGCTTTGAGAGCCCGGAGGCGTATGGAATCTGACTGCCGAATTTCATGAATATATAACAAAATTTTGAGATGCGCGCCCGTACTAAATCTGTATGAAAAATTCGTGCTGTAAAAATGAGGAATGTTTGGAACCAGATTGTAAAAAAACTAAGTTGTATTGAAAATATTATTTATTTAAAGTGTTCTTTGATCTTTTACGATTAATTTGAAATAACTTTTGTTTAAATCATGTCTCAAATTAAATCACAATAGTCGTAAAGTGATAACGCCTTTTTTGAGATTTCCATGAATTTCCCGATAATTTTCTGCTTTTACTATACGACTTTTTGACCACTTTTTTTAATTACGTCATACTCCATTTATCTGAGTAGCGAATGGTATTTATTTGGTAATGAAATTTTAATTTTTACTATCCTAAAAAGTGGTAGAAGAAAACCATGTTTTGAGTACATCCAGCCTTAAGGCAAGATTAGATCACGACACTGGCAATAGCGAATCAGGCATAGCGTCATAGTGGCCTTCTGATAACTGTCTTGTAAATGTATAGTCCCACTAACTTATCTGACCCGGTGACAACGTCGCTAGTAGATTATGTGTGAAAATATAAAATTAAAAAAAACTTAACAGGCATAAAAATTGGTTCAAATTTTGGCCACTGGGTCAGATAAGTTTGACGGAAGCTTGATAGTAAAAGTTAAAAATGCTTTACTCAAACAATAACACTTTTCCGTTTATAATATTAGTATGATAGTAGCGTTTTCATTGGTGGCAGTTAAACGCCTAATGTGAATAGAGCATCAGTTTGTTACTCCTTTCTACATACCTTTTACTTGTTTTCATTACATACAGGAATTATTAATATTACATTATATTTTAATAATTTAAGTCAGTTTTAAATTTATAAAAAGGATAATTAATAATAATGATTTTTTTATAAATGTGCATGTGTCTGAACAACATTGACTTGAAAGATGATAAAAGGATTACTAAAAGTTTACAAAATCTTTTATTTTATTACTGTAATTTCTAAATCAGGCAGTTATGAATTATTATTCAGACTTATTGCACCCTAGGCCTGGGTTCGATTCCCAGTCAGATTGTTGGCGTACATGGGTTAAAGATAAAAACATTATAGAAAAAGTAATAATTTATTAAAATTTTAACCATTGCATTATACTTAAATAGATAAAAAACAACATTTTTCATCCTTACATTTTGTACTTTTAGTACTTTATCACTTGTATGTATAAAATTAAAATCATTTATTAAATAAATTAATTCCATATGGGTAGGTACTTGTGATCCGTAAACGAGTTTTTTGACAAAATTGTATGGTCCTTTTTGTTTTTTTTTCTAATTAATTCACCTGATTTCAAATGGGTTTGAATATTGTTGCCTACCTACCTACCATTGCGCCATTTTTTTTTCAAATAGCGACCACTCATAAAACCTGTATTAATCAATAGTCGACATTAATAAGTATAATCATAACAAAGTTATTATAGGTTTACTCGATGCTGGCGCCACCATGCCAATTCCTTGCTTTAATAGCTTCTCCGATCCTTACAATTTAGAAAATTTTGTCTTAAGACGAAATGGCACAGCGTTTTCTCCATACAAACATATTTATCTGTTTTTTTCTGTGGATAATTACAATAGAGAAAATGTTTTTTGCACTATAAAATCACAAATCAAAATACGTATCCGTGCCATGTCTCTATGTTTTGCTTTTTTCAATAAGTTAATAAAAAGAACAAGGAACTTAAATATTGCAAAAATGGCCCATTTTTCACGCTGTCATTAGACATCTTGCAAACAAATATAATCAAAAAAAGAAAAACATACCGACATAGCCAAAGTCATTTTAAAATTATTATTGAAAATTATTGTAATATCGGTTCATTTTTGGAGAAGGAAACAGCAGAATACGAGAGTAAGAATTCGACTGTTTTTCATACGTATAAACTATAATCGGTCCAAGCTAAAGTTGTTTCTGTCGGGTGAGTCCTTTAACTCTTCGAGGAGCAGCGCGATGGCAATGTATTGGTAACCTATTCTTCCAATGCCAATTTCAATTCCAATTCTTAAAATATTAATGCCAGATTGATTTATACGTTTTAAGAGCGGCCGTTTAAAAATGAAAATGGCGAAAGTAGGCCAGTCTCCATACAAGAATATTCAAACCCCCTTTTTAAACACTCCACAATTTATTAAATTCTGGAACGCGGGCGAAGTCATGGGCTTTTTATTAGTCTTATATAAAACTTATATAACTATTCTTACACCTAGTAATATAAAGTTATTACGCTACAGTACATTGAGACAACACGGA
Source organism: Erebia palarica (assembly GCA_964035005.1). Classification (NCBI taxonomy): domain Eukaryota; kingdom Metazoa; phylum Arthropoda; class Insecta; order Lepidoptera; family Nymphalidae; genus Erebia; species Erebia palarica. The sequence continues at coordinate 11,782,773 of OZ035994.1, read as the reverse complement.
TGGCATCGTGCAAGGTAACATGTGTCGTGGGTGTAGGGCGCTACGATTGCTTTTTGTCCGCGCTATAGCTGGTCTTGTCTGCACTATAGCTCATCGCCACGCTAACGGCTTGTCTGCCCGCGTACTGGCCCGCTAGTTCCATCACCTGAAAAAAAAAAGTAAACTTAGGATGTTGTTGGAACGATCAGTGATGTGATTTGGACGACCTCAATTTACATAGACGGGCCCTGTCAAACAAAGAATGTGGAATTATTTTATTACCGCCATCTAATAATAGACTTATGCTACATGTGCAGCATGATGAAAATTATACTCGAGGCACAAACTTTGATAGGTACCCGAGCTGCAAGCGAGGTTATGAAATAGCGCCGAGGGTTTACGCAATTATTGATACTCTCTCTAGTGCAGTAGATGCTACGGTAAGCTGTCACTTTGCAAGAGGTGCCGGGTTCGATTCCCGGTATGGTTTGTATTAGTTAATTGTGTATCTATGCAATAACTTCCTTTTTTATTTTGAAGTCGTAGCTAGGTTACATCTACTTGTACCTATTAAAACTACTTGAGTATAACTTACAGAATCTGCTAGTTGATCCATTTGTGAGCCTAGCTCACGCATGTTGCCAGTTGCTCTGCAAAACAGCAAAACGTTAACAATTAAAAAATATGTAGCAACTATTTAAATGGTACTTAAGTAGGTAAATATAAGATCGACACCAAAGGAGCAGCCTCGCATCATTCTGAGAGGAGACTCCTGCTCAGTAGTGGGCCGGTGAAATGATGATTATGCCAACGAGGGGGAATGTGGGTGCCTTTTGCTAATGGATGTCTAGGCTTGATGGAGGATCTGGTTCCTCCGTCACCTTTTTATCATCGAACCGCAAGGCATCGACAAGGTCTGCACCCTTACGTAGTCGAAATTCCACGGACTCGTACGAAGCGATTTGTTTCCTCGTTCCTAATTCGAAACACTAGTATATGGAATACCCTTCCGGCTTTCGTTTTCCCCTCCTCTTTTAATATAGGTACCTTCAAATCACGAGTGTATAGGCATCTTCTAGGCGAGCGCGCTCCACCTTAGGCTGCATCACCTCTTGCAAGCAAGTCTAATTGCAGCCAAGCGCTAGCATATATATCTATACTATAATATTATAAAGAGGTAAAGTTTGTGAGGTTGTAGGGGGTAATCTCTGGATCTACTGAACCGATTTTGAAAATAAAAGTGTGAAAACTGAAAATGGTGCCATATATGCTAACGAGAGGGAAACTGATGCTTAAAAGTGGCCCTGAACTTGTTGAAATGTTACCTGGAGTAGCCCCACACGAGTATCATGCCGACGCAAGCGAGCGCCGCCGTCTGCGCCAGCATCGCCACGCTCTGGAGCCCCAGGACTCCCGCGAGGATGGACAGCAGGTAGCAGGCCAGCGCCAGAGCCCCCAGCACCGCCGCCGTGCCCAGCTTGCGCAGTAGATTCTTGTCCTCGTTGTGGAGTCTGTACTGCTCGTATTGCTCTTCTAGTTCCTGTAATGATTGTTATAGAAAAAAATAAATGTTGGATAGAAACAGGCGGTAGTTTTCGCTAGTCGCAGCAGGGGTCTTCTCCGGTTGCGAAGCTGGGCTTCGGAGTTCGAGGCCTGGCCTCATTACCCGGATAGGGCGCAGGGTAACTTTGCACCCTCGTGAGTGTATTTTAGCCTTGGTTGGCTAGTAACTCACCCCGGTGTGTGTCTTTTAGCCTTGGTTCGCTAAGGGTCTGCCATGAAGGCTAGGGGCCCCTAGGCCGGATGTCGTGTTCGGTGTTGGATGTGGAATGTGATTAGAAAGTCCATGATGATCAAGGAATAAGAAGCTTAATTCGCTATAATTCGCCAAAACACACAAATCTATGTGATACATCAGCTATGGATAGTTATCCCCCTACGGCAAAGATGTACTGCCAAGCCATTTACAAGCGAAAAGCCAAGAAAATCTTTAATTCCAATTAGGTATGTCTTTTGAAAATATCAATAATTGACTAATAAATAATTACGATACATACCTTGGTTAACTTAATGCTATATGTCTCCGATAAACTATCTCCTCCCATCTTCTTCTTCGAGCTGAAGCTGTGTAGAGCCTTGTCCTTCGCCCGCCGATGCTCCTCCTCCAGGAGTTGTGGCTGCAGGTACGGCTTGGCGCCGCCTGCTACTTCCTCCATCAGGGTCTCGTACACTTCCTTAGCCGCGGCCACGGCTGATAGGTTGTTCGCTTCTGCAGTCGCCTGGTGAAAAATGTGACTTGAAAACTGTGTAAAATGGGCGCAAGGGAATCAACGTCTTATAAAGAACTTCTCTTTCTCCCCTCCGTCCCATATGTTCTTATATAATATTATCAACTCATTGTCGGTTCAGTACTGAGCAGTGAATGAGAAGGGTTTGGCCATAGTTCACCACGCGTGCCAAGTTCAGATTGGCAGACTCTACACACCTCTCGGAAGAAATCTCGGGCATGCAGGTTTCACAATGTTTTCCTTCACGGTTCAAAGCAAGTAATATTTTATTTCATAAAACGCATATAACTTCGAAAAGTTGGAAGTGAAAAGTCGGGTGGGGTGCTTCTTCTCAAAAATCGAAATGCTTTAATCATAACTACCACCATACCACAAATAAATAATCATTAATTACCACACCGCAAATTCGGATCCCATTTGACTTGGGGACAAATACAGGAAACTTCAGATCCAGATATTCTAAGTAGACTATCACCGTTTTTGACTCATTATGGTGAACACTTATTTATAGGTAGGTAGGTACTTTACCTCCAAAATAGTTTTAGGTTCCGGTAAACTGGTTCCGTTGAAAATGTTTATGTAAGACTTGAAGTAGAGCAACAAATCTTTGGATTTTAACTTCTGGCCGCCGATCCTCTTGGGTATCAAGTTCTCTGGCGCGAGCAGCATCGGCACAAACTGCTTGAGAGCTATCTTGAATTCTTGACTTATATCTGAAAGAAAATTAAGCTCGAAGCTTATAATTTACAACCGTTTATGAAAAGAAATATTGGTCGATAGAATGCATGGTTTATCGCTGGTTATATTTTTTTTTATGAGTCCTCGATATGAATAATTCTCTCTGCATATCAATACGCACTTTTAGTGACATGAGCGCGAAACTGGAAGGTCCATAGATAACAGAACTTATATTTCCCTACTCAGAGGGAAAGACCGACGTGAAGTCTAAACTAGTACCTAGGTTCAGTGGCGGCGTTAGGCCTCGTGCCTAAGGGGGCCTCGCAAAAATATTTTACAAGTTATTTTAATGTTTACTTCTTGACTGGAAAATGAAAGGGGTCTCTCGCAAAGCTTATTTTCAAGTTTGGTCTAGCGCCACCACTGAGTAGGTTAATCACCCCTTCAGATCTACTTCTAATCTAATCTAGCCTGTGCTGTCCTACGACTGGGCAAAGGCTTCCCTCCGATTCTTCCATATCTCCCTATTTTGTGCTTCTATGGGTCACTCAACTTGAAATTTATCTATTTGAATACGCCAGCGTAATCCGGCCTACCAAGCTGGCGTTGATGATTTTGGGGAGTCCAGAAGGAAGTAGATCTACTTACATTTAGAAAATGTAGGTTTTGAATCGTCCTTAGCCAAATTTAAGTTGCCTGAAGGCTCTGTTATCCCACCTTAGTATCAGCTTACCGGATAGTTTTCCGTTGAATGCGGGGTTGGTGGCGACGTTCAGCCCCGGATGCGGCATGAGGAAGCACGCCAGCTCTTCGAAGCAGCTCGCGATGTGCTTCCTCAGCGACTGCAGCTCCTGGTGCTGACCCTCGTGGATCTGGAGGAAGCATACATCCATTTGTAGGGGCACATGCCTACATCAATAATAATTTGGCAATAGATGGCGCTGTTTAGATCTACAACGTAAACAGGACGCAGTCCGAGCAAAGTAAAATTAGCCAATCACGAATTTCACGAAGTTCTTTCGGAATACATATAGATATAGAACTTTCAACCTATACATATAACAGTTGGCCCAGCTGGGATCTCCGAGCATGACACCGGCTCGAAGGAAGATCTTCCATCGATTGATCGAGCATACCAACTCCCGACACGTAATTATTATAAATGCAAAAGTGTGTCTGTCTATCTGTCTGCTACGCTTTCACGGCCCAGTTTTTCAACAGATTTTGATGAAATTTGGTACAGAGATAGAGGAGAGGTACATCCCTGGGACGGACATAATATGTCCAGCATATTATGCTGTACGAACTGAATAAATTAATCTTGTGTTAAATAATAATTCAATCAATATTATTGTAGATCGAAGACTAAATTGTGTTATTGACCGTCTTGCATTTTATTTCCATCCGTGCTTCAACTCCGTTCACATCTACGATCCCACAAACGCTAGTAGGTACCTAGATGTGAAAAGTAAAATAAAAAAAACTTAACAGGCACAAAAATTTGTTCCAATTTTGGCCACCAGGTCAGATAAGTTGAACGGACTATACTCCCTCTGCAACATCAAAGACTAAATACCACCACCGCCACCCCTCCCAAGAACAAGGATATGCTTGCAAGGTAAATATACCGTAAGACGTTTGGCGAGCAGTTCCTTCCCTCCCTCAACGCCGTACGCGTAGTCGTAAGGGAAGCTCCAGTCCCGCACCAGCAGCTGTAGCCTCTGGAAGGGTTTGCCGCCGCTGGTCTCTTGCGCAAGCCGGCCGTAATCCGTGAATAGCTGGAAACAAATGAACAATTGCTTAAAGAACTTTTCACTTCTCAAAGTCTCAAATTGCTCTCCTATTCTTTTTTTATCCACTACCAGCTAGCCCTTGACCGCGATCTCACCTGATGGTATGTGATAATGCAGTCTAAGATTGTAGCGGGCTAACCTGTTAGGGAGTATGGCAGTTATGTTAAAACCCATGCCCCTATTCAGGTTCCTATACGGCATTGTACCGGAACGCTAAATAGCTTTGCGGCACGTCTATGCCGGTAGGGTGGTAACTAGCCACGGCCGAAGCCTCGAGCGATCGAAACGAACCTAGCTGTCGGATGTCCTAAAATAAATAAATATTTGGTACTTACTTGCAAATGTTGCAGATCATCTTCCTCAATGTTCTGCGAGAGGTTGTATATCTGCACTGACGACAGCATAGTGGATAGTGCAAAGACTGTCGCGTTGTCGCGCACTGTCGACTCGCTGTCAAACGTTCCTTGTGTGTCCATCAGGTAAATTACTACCTGGAATGTGTGACACAGGAATTTGAGGTACTGTTTAGGCTTCTCAAGCATTTATTTTTAGAAGTTATAATTTTAAAATTCTACTCAATAAAAAGTACTGTCGAAAACAGCTCTTTTTACGTTTTTTTTATTCCACTAGCGGGCTAACCTGTTAGGGGTATTCAACCCACCCCTAGTTGGTTTCTACACGGCATCGTACCGGAATGCTAAATCGCTTAGCGGTGCGTCTTTGCCTGTGGGGTGGTAACTAGCTACAGACTTAAACAACGTAATTCAGAAAAAAAAATTACATATTTACAAGAAAAACGAAAATATGTAAATCGGCTGGTCTAAGACGGCATTATTCTATTAGCCGTGCGATCGGTCGGGTTATTGAACGATTATTACTGCCAACTATTAAACACACAGCTGAAGAGTATCTAGCGCGAGAGAGCAGTTATTACTTTAGAGCCGCTCGCTAAACGATGACTTAAAATGTTGTGGTAAGGGTACTGGAGTATCAACCGATTAGTTCACATGCGTCCGCTGTTGGATTAGAGAAACACGGCCCTTCGCCCGAATGAAGAATTCACCCGCTTCCTTATGGTCCTTATTGTCATTGGTCATCAATGGATTCATAAGTTATTGATATAATCGAATAGCCAGAAATGTGAAAGCTATAAAGTACCTTCTCTCCATTTGCAAGGGTAGTCTTAAAGGGTTGTGACCACAGCAGCAGGCCCGTGGTGTCGCGCTCGGAGCCCCCGCGCCAGGTGAAGCCCTGCAGCGGCTCATCCTCGCTGCCCAGCCAGTCGCCGCTGCTTCCTAGATTATACTGAAAAGTATTTCTATTTACAGTCCCACAAAGTTATCTGAACCGGTGACAGCATCGCTACTAGGTATATATTAAAAATAAAATTAAAAATGAACTAAATCAGACAACTTCAATTAATTCCAATTTTGGCCACCAAGACAGATAAGTTGGTGGCCGGACTATATGTATCAAGTATTTTTACTTCTGTGTAATTTTTAAATTACATCATACGAACAAATATTTAAAGAAAGATAAATGAAAAAACTCATAGTAAGTAATTATTATATAATTTACAAAAAATACACGCCGTCCAAGAGATCGTTAATGGGCATTCGAAAACGCTGGCTATTATCTCGTTGAATGGCAAGGTTATGTTACAAGTTAGCCCTTGACTGCAATCTCACAAAGTATTTAGTATACTCAACTTTAGTTGGTAATAATGCATTCTAATGCCCGTATTAATAAGTCGATATCGCAAGGTATCGATCTAACATGTTCATGTTTGATAACTTATTAATACCGGCCTACTCCTTAAGACGGTATATATCCCGCGCCAATCAGTAGTACGTACGTTGACAGTTTTTTAGAAGAGCTGCGCAAACAAGCGCTCGCACTTCAGCTCAGAGATTGGCGCTAACTATAGCGAACGGTATATGAATCATGATTTCACAAACCTTGTGGTGCATATACCGGAGGAAGAAGTCCAGTAGGAAAGACTTGCCCTTCCTGAAGGGGCCGGCCACTGAGATGACGATGACGGAACTATCCTTGACGTCGTCTCGCAGCAGCAGTCCTTCCAGCGCCTCCTCGTCCAGGGCGAACGTGTGGTCCGGACCTGGAGTCACCACTTGTATACCACGCCCCGATGTTAGGTCTTCCATGTTTTATCTGCAAAGTGACCAGACATAATCGATAGGTATAGTCCCACAAACATAAAGACCCAGTGACAGCGTCGCTAGTAGATATGAAAATAAAAACTAAACGGGCATAAAAATTCCTTACTTCCAGTTTTGGCCACCGACCGAGCAAGACAAGTTTGACGGACTATACCTGTGGATTGCAATAGTTTGAAATCAGGGTAGGAATTTTGGAAGAAACCTATTCACTAATAGTTCGTTAAAAAAGTAAGCATAGAGTAACAGCTAACGTAAGCAGTGCTTTTATTCCTCTATGGCCTGCACGCCACTACTTTATTACGAATAAATACTAGTTTTAAACTTCGTTCACGTGGATATAGGTTTTTACTTTTTATGCATCATTCTTTAATCTTCTGAGTTTAAAAGTAAGCCGAGATCGTTTCGTGGGATGCCTCATGCCACCTATCCATAATCTATGTACCAAATTTTATCAAACTTGGTTAAAAACCTGTGCCGTAAAGGGGTAGCAGTCTCACTTTTACATATTATTATAAGCTTAGACTAATAACGCCTATAAGCGTCGGTACCAAGGGTATAGGTAGAGCAAAGAAACCTCCCATCAGACTTAGAAACCAGAGACCATTAAAAAAAAATTCCGGTATCAAACCCGGGACATCCGAGTTACAACAGCGCAGCGTTATCACTTATCTCCACTGTGCCATAGAGGTCGTCCCATTTTGTGTTTGTGTTTTTCACGTTACGTTTGATTTATTTCGAGCCACAGAACAAAAGTGTTGGGTAATTACTAATATCATAATATGGCTGCTAAAGTATGGATGGATGTTTGTTACTCAATCACGTCAGAACGGCTGAACGGATATGAATGAACTTTGGTACAGAGATAGATTATAGCCTGGAATAACACATGGGACAAAAAAACCTCAATTCACGCGGACGAAGCCGCGGGTATCAGCAGCATCTTTTATTTTTTTTCGGTTTGACGGGAAGGAAATCGGAAAGAGCTACAATCTACATACGAGAGCAAATTAAATATTTTCCTTGTAGAAATTAGTTAAATGCAGGAAAATTTTATTTCAAAATAAATACCTATCTTCCAATAATCCAGATCCAAATGTTTTCGTTGTTGGCTAATTATTTATGGTAACTTCCGCCTATCACAGGGGTCAAGTAATTACATATATTATGTAATTAAAACGAATCTGATTTCATTCGAGTACCTACTTACGTAAGTAGGCCTAGACTTTAGTAGGGTCAGGTGGGGTGATTATAAGACACTCAATATTTTGGGTAATAATAAGACACTTAAATAAACCTAAGAAAATGCTTAGATTTTAAATCCATTTTCAGTTAATAACATTCCTTAGGGTTTATTTTATAACGTCAATAATTTTTATGACTGTACCTCATAATTGTGTTAGAATTTTATTACACTTTGTATTTTGTTGACAATTTAGGCGCGAAAACTTTTGGTAGGCGTCGGTGAACTTTTGTTGTGGTCACTCCCGAATTACTCGCGTATGTACTTCCTTGCCCCCCGCGCGCGCGGTAGGGGCAAAACTATCGTGCGGAGGCGGCCATTCCAGTGTGCAATGCGCTAGCGCACAGAGCGGCCGCATTACTTTTGGGGGAAAATATAAGACGAGCTTGAGGGAAAATATGAGACTCTACAGAGTGTAAATATGAGACAGCTACCCATAGCAGCAAATCAAAATGCCGAGGAACTACGTGCCAGTGCCAACGTGCTATACTGAATTGATGTTGAGCGAAGCCATAGCAAAGGTACGAAGAGGTGAATTATCTTTCAGGGAAGCCGGATTGAAGTATAACTTAAACAAGTCATTAATATGGCGAAAAATTCACAACCGCAACAATTCGAAACAAGGAAGAAAAACTGTTTTATCAAAAGAAGAAGAAGAGGATTTAGATAAGAAAGAACGAATAAAATAAGAACGATGGACAAGGAAAGAAATTAGAGAGCTGGTTCACATTTACGTGGTGCAAAACAGCATCACAAACAACTTCAAAGACGATAACCTCTCAGTGATTTGAAACGAGCAAAAAAAATTTTCTTTCTCTACCCTGATACTCGTATCATTTACTCTATTTGCAAAAACGAAATTGTCATGAAATTGCCATCACCGAAGAAAGAAGGCAAGAGAGGTGCACTTATGTTCGATATCGATCTCGAAAAATATAATGATAATTAGTTTAAAAACGTCTCATAATTACCTCGCCATATTAGTTTTTTTTTAATTAGAATTTTTGATGTAACCAGTTCATTTGGTGCTGATATTTCGATCTCTTAGATACATAAGTATTACAACAAAAACATTTATTACTTTAATTAATATTCTGTTGATAATATTAACATTCCAAAGACTATAATTGCTATTCAAAATGTTGTGGGTAGCTGAATTTTCAAAAAAGTTATACCAAATAAAAATATTTCCTACTTTGTGAATTATTTATTAGTATTATTTTTTCCCGCTCTGTCTCATGACAACCCAGCCAGTTCAAAATTACTTATATTATGGAAGTTATACGCCGTCTTGTTTTTACACTGGTGTGTCTCATATTTACCCCAAAGTAGCGGAAAAAAATGAGACACACATTTTACTACTTTGTGTTACATAGATAGTACTTATAAGAAAACTGGTAGCAATTTACTGTAGAAAATTAGGGAATGCAAAATACAATTGGTTGAAAGATAGATAAAAATAACTTTATCAACCTTAAAACTTAAAAGTTTTCATTTTTGACTCATATTTACCCCACCTGACCCTAACTGTCTTGTTTTTGAATGGACAAAGCGATGGCGTAAAATATTCCGCTGGATTTTCATTTTCCATACGTTTCAAAGAAAATACCTATTAAAGTCGGTCTTTGAGTAAAAGTTCCCTTTACAGTCTCATAAGTGTATTAATTACCGTACACCGCGTGTGTATTGAGCACCTACCTAATTCCATACTAATATTATAAATGCGAAAGTGTGTCTGTCTGTCAGTCTGCTACGCTTACGCGGCCTATTTGTTCTACCGATTTTGATGAAATTTGGTACAGGGATAGGTTGTAACTTGTATCCCGGGGAAGGATATAGGCTACTTTTTAACCCGGAAACTTAAAGAATCTAACGGTTTCTATCCCACGAGATTGTAAACTACCCAAAGATTGTGAACCGTTCAATGTTCTAAGTATTAATTTTTGAAATATTTATTGTATTTACGTTTTCTTGTTCAATTCAACTCGCGCGCGAACTATAGGTTAGGTTAGGGTTTGACATAAGTACCCAGGTAGTGCTCGGCCTCGGCCGGGCACTTACTTTCTTTATGGTTAATATACATAATAGATTACAATTTGCCGAAAAATAATGCGTTAAATGGTAAGCAGTATGTTACGGTACACAATCTGTCGACAGTTTACAATCTATCGAGATAAAAAGCGTTAGATTACAATTTTACGGTGACTGAATTTTATGCATTGCGTTGCATACAGCGACCCGTTATACCTACCTACATATCCGTGATTTTAATTTTTAATTGTTTCCCAAACATTTTTTAAAACTAAAAGCTATAAAATAATAATAGTCTCATATTGCGACCTCTCTGATTTTATATAAACTCGCCGGCATATTTAGCGGAACATAAAAAAAGGTCCATAATTAAAAAAATATGGTTTTATTTTAAAATCTACTTACTACTTACACTTGTGGCGACTGCGGTTGGCTCAGAACCATAGTATTAATCATTCTTTTATCTTTGATCTCATATCAATATTCCGAACGCAGTCGTCACTGTCAAGTGTCAACAAAAATTGACAACTGTTGGCGCGAAAGTGCCCGCTTTTTTGGTACTGTCTGTCATTGTGAACAAGTAACAACAACTATTGTATTCTGGTACTATTTATAAAACTTTTATATTATTAGTGAATACATCAGTACATAACGGAGCTACCATTGTTATTATTGGACTCCAGGGTCCGCCGCCAAATTGGTGACCCCGACGAGCGAATCGGAATAACACTGTTGGATTGTTTTTTTTGCCCCGTCGTCGACGCTAGTAAGCAGGCCCCCGCATTGTTCCGCCACATGTCTAAACTAGTATGTGGAGTCACTAACAGATAGTGGACAAGTGATTGACATCGCCTTTCACTACCTAGTGACCTGCGCCTCGCTTCGTGCCTGGATACCTGCTTGGCTAAAAGCCGGGCAACTGCCTGGTTAGCAGCCCTTAGCCTTCCTGGTTTGCATGTAGACTTCGGTGATATGTGCCTTGTGTTGTGTATAGTGATTCCCACTCTCATGTAAATAAAAGAAACCCCCAACTAATAAGTGACTAATAACTAACATCTTAGAACTAACAAACTTTTAACCAACTATTATATTATAACTAAACTTTATTTTTAGTACTACTAAGGTGATTAAAAAGGACTCTAATGTTTGTATATAAATGACTAGTGTTTTTTTTTTTTTTTTTTTTTTTATATATATAGGACTCTAATTGGTAAGTTTAATAGCTATTTTGCTTAGCATGTTTTGTTATACTTTTTACAACTGTTAGTTATTTTTGTAATTGTGTTTGTGTTCTACATATAGTTACTTGCATAAATTAACTTAATATTTAATTTTCTAAACATAATTACTAATATTGGGAGATTAAGGATAGATTTATTTGTTCAGTTTACCTTATGGTTTGAACGGGGAATACTTAACCATTAACATAACTAAATACATTTTAACAGTATGGAGGAGGAACTAAAAAGACTTAATTTTCTCCCCAGATGTTGAGAGCCACAAGGAACATCTTAGTATTCTTTTTAAAAGATTTCAAGAGTACGGAGTGGTAATTAACCCATCCAAGTGTGTTCTGGGCGCAAAAGAAGTATTATTTCTCGGTTATATCATCAATGCTCAAGGTACCCGTCCCCCTCAGGAACGTGTCCAAAATTTACTAGATTTTCCACCACCTGAAACAGTGCAGGCCATGAGGAGGTTCCTTGGCATGTTAAACTTTTATCGCAGGTTTATTCCTCATGCTGCACGGTTTCAGGCCCCATTAATTGACGCTCTTGTTTCCACTAACAGCAAAGGTGCAAAACCATTTCCATGGACACCCGAGCTGTTGAAACAATTTGAAGCGTGTAAGAAAAATCTATGCGATGCAACACTCCTACAACATCCTGTAGATGGTGCAGAATTAGGCCTTTTTACTGACGCGTCTAGTATACACATTGGTTCCTGCTTACAACAGCAAGTTAACGGAGAATGGGTTCCTCTCGCTTTCTTTAGCAAGAAACTCACTCCTAACCAGTCAGAATGGCCAGCCTACTATAGGGAACTTTTGGCGGTGTACGAAAGTGTACAGCATTTCCGTCATATTCTCGAGGTTCAGCATTGCACAATCTACACGGATCATAAGCCGTTATTGTACGCTTTCGTACAACGTCGAGAGAAACTCCCTCCCGCGCAACTTAACCAGTTATCTTTTATCAGCCAGTTTACTACTGATATTAGATACATAAAAGGTGAGGACAACGTGGTGGCTGACGCCTTTTCACGAATTGATGCCATCAGCCTTGAGCAAGAGTATGAAGCTCTTGCCAAAGCTCAGGAAGCTGACCAAGAGCTGCAACAACTTTTGCGCTCTAATTCATCCAGCCTTAAATTGACAAATGTCAAAGCACCTGGCACGGATATAACTTTGGTATGCGATGAATCAACTGGCAAATTTCGTCCTTATGTCCCACCTAATTCCCGTCGTATAATATTTTCTAAATTGCACAACTTGAGCCATCCAGGTGCGAGAGCGACTGTTCGCCTCGTGTCTGATCGATATGTTTGGCCATCAGTGAATAAGGATTGTCGAGAGTGGTCTCGCTCTTGCGGTGCTTGCCAGCGAAGTAAAGTGTCAAGACACAATTCTGCTCCGCTGGGCAATTTCGATACACCGACTGGGCGATTTTTGCATGTCCACATGGACATAGTGGGACCTTTGCCTGTCTCTGACGATTATCGATACTGTCTTACGGCAATTGATAGAGTAACACGGTGGCCGGAAGTTTGGCCTATGCGAACTACTACCGCGGAGGAGGTTGCCTCTACGTTCACGCGTGAGTGGGTATCCCGTTTTGGCGTGCCTTCGGTCATTACAACAGATCGAGGAACTCAATTTGAGTCCGATTTGTTTCGCCGATTAATGCACAGTTTCGCCACCAAGCGGGTTAGGACCACGGCTTATCACCCTGCCGCTAATGGCATGATAGAACGCGTGCACCGGCAATTAAAAGCCTCTTTAATGTGCCATGGTGATTCTTGGACGAAAGCTCTTCCCTTAGTACTTTTAGGAATGCGTTCAGCTTTTAAAGCTGATCTTAAAGCTACTGCTGCAGAGCTGGTATACGGAGAGACACTCCGTCTTCCAGGAGAGATTGTGGTTGCGGTTCCAGAACCACCCGGTCCTCAGGATTTAGCCGATTTTGTTTCGCAATTGCGACAGCATATGTCGAACGTTCGACCGGTGCCAGCATCGCGGCATTCTCAACCGAAGTCTTTTCTGTTCAAGAATCTAGATGAGTCTTCACATATACTTTTAAGAGATGATGCTGTGCGTCGTCCATTACAGCCTCCATACACAGGTCCTTACAAAGTTCTGGAAAGAGCCGCAGACATGAAAACGGTCACTATAGACTTTAAAGGTAAACCAGTCGTAGTTACTATGGACCGAGTAAAGCCGTACTTCCAAGAGGAAATACCCTTAACAGATTGTCCGTCACCGGGACCATCGGTAGATTATCCAGTACCGGTATCGGTACCAGCAATACCACGGAAGGAAGTCGGTATTCCTGATACAGATTACAGGACCCGTTCAGGTCGTACGGTGCGTTTCACAAAACCATTTGATTTGTAAATAATTGTATGACTTACTTTAGTATTTTGTTTTTTTTTTTGTACCTATTTTTCTCCGTAGGGGGGTGGTGTGGCGACTGCGGTTGGCTCAGAACCATAGTATTAATCATTCTTTTATCTTTGATCTCATATCAATATTCCGAACGCAGTCGTCACTGTCAAGTGTCAACAAAAATTGACAACTGTTGGCGCGAAAGTGCCCGCTTTTTTGGTACTGTCTGTCATTGTGAACAAGTAACAACAACTATTGTATTCTGGTACTATTTATAAAACTTTTATATTATTAGTGAATACATCAGTACATAACGGAGCTACCATTGTTATTATTGGACTCCAGGGTCCGCCGCCAAACACTTCTTTTGTTATTTAAAGTTTCATTTGTTTTACTTATAATGAGATCACATTAAGAACAGATTTTGCGAGTAAAGGCTATTTGTGAAAAATGGTACATTTTTGAACTTTTCATGTAACCGGGAAAAGTGAAATTTAATATTAAAATAACAATTAATTAAAGGACATGACCAGTAATTGCCCTCCGATTCGGGACAATGCACAGGATTTCCGTTTTTACAGTAGGGTTTAATTATATTATGAATGATTTATTTTTGATTAATTAAATAGTAATGAAAAGGAAATGTATGTTTTGTTTATAATTATTTTTATTTTTTGACAAGTCTCAAACTAATAGATCGAACAAAGCATTTTGAAATACTGCGTTTAAAGGAACGCCCTTTCACATTGCATATGCTGCCATCTGTGGTTGAATAGTTGAACTTCTTAACCAAAAGTAGTGACCAATACTTAAAAATATTTTCTAGACTCACCACAATAACTAGCGCCATCTAGTGTGGGAAAGCAGTTTTTGGTGAAACTTTTTTTATTTATTTTCTCAGTTTTCAGAGCCTTCAGACTCCTGAAACTTTTTTATTTGAAAACTATAAAATATAACAATTACAATAATAAAGAAATAATACTTGAAAATATTTTTTTAGACTCGCTCAACACAATAAATTGCGCCATCTAGTGTGGGAGAGCAGTCTTTTGGTGAAACTTTTTTTGTTCATTTTCGCAGTTTTCCGAGCCTTCAGACTCCTGAAACTTTTTTATCTGAAAACAGTGAAATATTACAATTACAATAATAAAGAAATCATTGCTGAACATTGATTTTTGACACCTAGGCAAGCTGCCATAGTTCCACCGGTCAAGTCCTTAGAAAAATTGTGATTAATATCGCGTATTTCCTCCACGTGCTCTTATTAAAGTTTCTACCCGTCTAGGCATACTGAGAATGATGTTATCGATGGTCTCCTGGGATAGTCTCCGCCATTCCTCAACTACGGCGATTCGCAGTTCTCCCACGTTGGCAGCAGCTGGAATTCTGGACTTAACTTTTCTTTTCAGCAAGTCCCAAACGTGCTCTATTGGGTTCATATCCGGTGATCTCGCCGGCCACTCCATAACAGTGATATTCATATCATTAAGATAAGCTTGAGTTACCCGAGCGGTATGCAGCCGAGCATTATCCTGCATAAAAACAAAATCTTCACCGATATATGGGGCAAACGGTACGACATTTTCTTCTAAAACTTCTCTGATATAGCGGTCTGCAGTCAGACTCCCTCTGTCAATCACTACCAAGTCTGTGCGAACTCCCAAACAAATGCCCGCCCAAACCATTATTGATCGACCACCGTATGCAACTGTACCTAGTTTCAAAATTTGTCTGAATGTATCGTTCTCCTTTGCGTTTGTATATTCTTTGCCTGCCGTCAATTTGATTTAAGAGAATTCTGCACTCATCACTAAACAATACCTTACTCCATTGGTCCGCGTTCCAAAGTCGATGTTCCTGAGCAAAAGTTAACCTGTTTCTACGATGATTTACCTCGAGCCTTGGAGCCTTGGCGGGCACAAATGAACCCAAACCAGCTTCTTCGAGCCTTCTTCGTACCGTACGCTCACTTACGGTTACACCCCGCACTGCTTCTAACTCATGTCGGGCTTGGACGGTCGTCAAACGGGGGTTCCTACGTACACGAAGCCGAATGAAACTTTTCTGCCTTGTCCTGCTCTTCTCACATTTAAGTACCGGTCTCCCTGAACCGTTGGATACTGCGATGGATCGTTGAAACTGGTCGACGAAGATCTCTGGATATCACTCTGTAGGTTTGACCATTTCTTCGCATTTCGAGTGCCCTGGCAATCTCCGTTGGGGCTAAGTCAGGCATAATTCAGTCATCAACTCCAGAAAGATACGCGATTAAAAAAAACTAACAAAAAACAGTATTTCAATAAAATTTTAAATCAAACTCAGAAGGAAGAAATACTCGGTGTTCGCTCCAGATAAGGTGTATTTGAATAAAATTAAAACAATTGCATAAAATGTGATGTTCAGTTGTTTTCTTAATTTGAAAATATTTGACCTATAAACCAGCCAGCAACCTTATATTATGATACTGATACCCTTTTTTTATATTCCGCTAAATATGCCGGCTAGTTTAGTTGACCGAGCGAAGCGAAGGTCTCTGAGTTTACTTGAGTGAATATGCACTTGTCCGTCCTAGGGTTGCCAAAAAAAATTGTCCGTCTGTCAGAGCCTTATAATTTCTGAATTTCTGAACGTAATTACTTCAAATTTAAATATAATATGTAAACTTAAGGCCTCCAGCCGAATATGGCTTAAAAAGTTGTGAAAATCTTTATTTCAGGGGGGCTCTCATAGAAGCGAATGCGAAGTAAAATATTCTTTCTAGCGTTACAAGGGGTTGCGGTATATCATTTTAAAGATATTAGGAATAGAGTCCAAAAATATATTCTTTTTTAATTTTTCCCCAAAAATTGACGAAATGGGGGCTTTCAAAGTGGAGATTTTCTAACGTCCAAAGTTGACCTTAGAACTCTCAATTTTCTGAAAGGCTGAGCCTGAATCTTGATCAATTATTTGAATTATATCCTGTACTTGAACAACAAATACTAAAATAAGATAAATTATAAGGAAACGAAATTATTTAATTTTTAATGAGCTTCAGTATTTTTAACAGAACTTCACAATGATGTCAATAGATGGCGCTCTGTAAAAGTTTATTCGTTTCTCCAATAACTCTTGAGCTGTTTTGCGTGTAATGTTAAAAGTTAATCTGTTCACCGGCACCGAGCCGTATACGGCTTACAGGTAGGTATCACCCTATATTGTTAAAACTATCTTATGGATACCGCGAGGTCTCAGTTCGGGGCGAACCACTAGTATAGATGAGTATTGCCTTGAGCGAGTTATGGAGGTCAGTTGCCAATTACTCCGTATACTAAACTAACTTTAAAATTAAACTAGTTCAGGCCTTGTTAGGTAGGTAGGCATATTTCAAATATCAGTTAGATTAAGACATTAACAGCATGGGTAAAACTACTAAAATATCCCACATACGCAGTAACTAGGTAGGTTTAAGCAGGTTGTAAGCAGACCTTTAAAAAATCACGAATGACTAACAAAATATTTGCCATAGCTTAGCAATCTTTCTATAGCCATTTAGGTAGTTGGCTATTAAAGATCGTACAATCTTCTTAAATTTTATTATTAATGCATAATAATTTAGCGAAAACATCTGTAAATAACTACCGCTGGTAAATACAAAAGTAAGATGTATATATCAATAATTTATAGATAAAAAAATAATCACTTCAATGAATCTTTACCAACTACCTCTGTCTCATTCAGACAGAATTTAAGGAAATTCATTCATTACCATCTAACACGACTCGCTATTATTAGACCATTCCAACCATTTAACTTAAAGATAAACAAAACACAATCAAAGCACTCACTTCACTTGTTTGCTAAAATAGAGAAAGTAATTACAGATTGTAAATAGAGTTCTTTATGTTAATGAGCAAAAAGGATGAGATTCGCGCGTCTTGTGCACATGGGAGCGCCGTGGTTACTAAACACGACGTAATATGAGGCGCTAGCTTCGGTGTAAGGCTGTATGATGTCATAGGGTGTGCGAGTCCACGGCGCGATGATATCATTTATTGGCGAGAAATAAACCTGTTTTATGTACTGTCGCAGAATTTATTATTGTTTAATTTTAACGCTTTAGCTTTACAGGAAAGTTGATCCTAGACTTGAGTCACTGCTAGGCAATTTCCATATTAAGTACTAGATGATCCCGCGACTTCGTACGCGTGGATTAGGATTTTAATTCCCGCGGGAACTCATTAATTTTCCGGGATAAATGCCTATAGGTAGCCTACGTCCTTCCCCGGGATATATCTACCCTACCCCTGTACCAAATTTCATCAAAATCGGTTAGACGGATGGGCCTTGAAAGCGTAACAGATTGACAGACACACTTTCGCATTTATAATATTAGTATGGATAAACATTAACCACAGTTAAATACGATAAAACTGTGGTTTTAACGCTAGCTAAATTTTTGAAATACACAGATTCGAATAAGCAGATCATTATTTCCCAGCTAGCAAATCGTCACTGGCAACTGCAGCAGCAGCAACTGGTCATTCTGGCACTTATACTCGACAGATAGCGCTTATATGCTCGATCTTAGCCTCCGCTCAACAAATCGCACCTAAGCTCGATATTTAGTACATACGCTCGACAGATGGCACTCAGTTACGCTCGACATTTAGCACTTACCCTCATTCAGATTGTACTGACGCTCGACTGATCTATTTTTTGCTCGACTTTGAGTGCTTTCGCTCAACGATGTCATTTAGCAAATCGATATTTTAACCAATAGGTCAATATTAGTAAGAATAAATAACCGGACTGTGTGACGTAGCTCAAGTCGATATTATATTATATTGCATCTAAGTATATTTTTTAAAATAAATTTTTAATTTATTGTATTTTTTTTTATGAGTCAATTTTATTTTATTTTAAAATATAAATTACTCACATGGGTTCTTTCTCTAAGTACCTTGTCGCCTATGTAATGCCCTGTGTCTCAATAATAATATGTATATATACCTACCTATATATATTATGTATACTAGCTGACCCGGCCACGCGTTGCTGTGGCTAAAGTTTTTGTTATATTACATTATAGTAAACAATTGTGACTGTCAAATAATAACAGACAAATAATTAGCTGAATTATACGGTATTTCGTTCACTACAAAATAAATTTAATTAATTTTATAGCGTCAACAACACGTGGTAATTATGCTGTTAAAATGTAGCTTATATGACACGTTCGTAGATTTACCATAGCAGCGCCATCTATTGATTACTTACTCAACCCAGTCGAAAGGTATCGACATCTGTTAGAATCATTTGGAGTTAACAGATAATTGTGACTGTCAAATAATAACAGACAAATAATTAGCAATAAATTAAAATTGCGACTATAATTTGAGATTTAAACTATCCTATCTCTCAAGTTGGATCGAACTGCACATGGTGTGCGAATTTTATTATAATCGGTTATGTGGTTTAGGAGTCCATTGAGGACAAACATTGTGACACGAGATTTATATATATTAGATTTATTTGCAATAAGTAACACAGTAGCTAGTTACATTGTTATAGTAAAACAATAGTTAAAACCAGTTTTATTGTAAAACTGTGGTTTTACCGCTAGCTAAAGTTAGCTCTACAGGAAAATTGATCCTAGTCTCTGGTTAGGCAGTTTTCCTTCTCATGCTGATCAATTTGTCTGCTAGTTTTTTTGCATACTTGTACAAATAGCAAAATTTATCTCCTTAGCGAACTAAGTAAGGAACACAGAGTAATTCATAGATTAGATTAGAGCCCAGTGTTTGTCTAATTATAAAGTTACGAGCATCTAATGATGCACATTATAAACTCACTACAAACCAAATTTTTCGGAAATTCATTCACTTGTGCAGGCAATTGAACTGTGGAATGCAATCCCACTGAATATACGGTCGAAATCGCAAATTGAAGACGACTTTAGTTTATATTTAATTTTATTGTAAGTATATGTATGTATAGTATGTTATTGTATATATGTCACCGTAAGATTGTAAAAACCGTTAGATTATAATCTAACTCGCGAAATTCTGAACTGTCGAAAGATTGTAAACTGTTCAATGTTCTGAGTGTCAATTTTTGAAATATTCATTTTATTTACGTTTTCTTGTCTCTTTCTTGTAGGTTAGGTTAGGGTTCGACTCAAATAATCAAGTAGTGCCCGGCCCCAGGCCGGGCACTTAGATTTTGTCGGGTTTAAAAACATATAAGATTACAATCTACCGGAAAATAATGCGTTAAATTGTAATCTTTCGACAGTTTAGAAATTCGCGAGTTACATTATAATCTAACGGTTTTACAATCTTACGGTGACATATATAAGTTTATAATAAGGTACTTAAGTATATTATCTATACTCTATACCTATTAATATTATACATGCGAACGTTTGGATGGATGTATGGATGTGTGGATGGATATCTGTTACTCAATCACGCCCGAATGGCTGAACGGATTTGGATGAAATTTGGCACAGAGATAGATTATAGTCTGGAATAACACATAGGCATTTATGATATTTGTGTATTGTTATGTAGTTTTTTGTATGTAGTGTTAGTATAATTTTGCGCCACCTGCAGTCTGGTTTCCTTTTGTTCTCCTTATAAGGTAGCCTGGAAGAAATTGCTACTAAGCAATAAGGCCGCCCTTTGTACTTCTTTGTTTTATTTTATCTTTTCTGTAATTTACTTTTGTTAAGTGTGATACAAATAAAGAGTTTAATAATAATAATACACTTTAATCTAGAAGTCCTTGCAGCGTGACAGAAAACACCGAAAGGATTCATTTCAATGCATCTTATCCATTTTTCTCTAACGTCCGCATCATTGGAATAATAATTAACTGGTTTAGAGCATGGCAATTCTAATATGCCCCACACTTCTTCATATATAACTTACCCTTGAAAATTATTAAACTGTCTTTTTGAAAAGCATCTTTTGGTTTTTGGAAGGTCTGGGATTGTCTTGGAATCTTTCAACAGGGCACTTAGAGGCTCTTGAAGACTTCATCGTCATTAGGTAGATAAAATATTATTATTAAATCATCCTTTGGACCAGTATTAACCTTTTCTTAGCAAAAAGCATACAATAGGGTGGCGCGCTCTCGAAAAGGCCTGCTTATGTCCAGAAGTGGACACATACAGGCTGATAGATGGATGGAAGGTAAGTACCTACTTAAGCAATTTAGCAATTTATTAGGGACAGTCGGGTACGTAAGCTGCGATATTGCATGTATCTTTACAGGGTACGTTTCGGATTTCTCTTTGGATCATTAATCATTAATTAATCAATTTCAAAACAATGCACAATACGAAGATGCATTGTGCATTGTTTTGATTATTTTGTGGTTACCCTTTTTTTTCTAATTCAGCATTGTATGGTGTTAAAAAAATAATACCTACTTACCTATGTAATATTTAGGACCTACGTGGTCTGAGGGTTGAACTAATGGGAAATACCCATCGCCTATATATTATCATTACTTGAAGTACCACCATTTGAGATCGCAGTCAAGGGCTAACTTGTATCAGAGTAAAAACAAATCGTGTGCAAATGGAAACGTTCTCCACTCTACGTACCTATATCAGTATGAAGTATCACGAGTGAGGGACACTTTGCACTTTCATTCCGTGCGCGCGAACGTTGCGTGCGATGCGTTGACGAGTTTTTGTCACTTTTTTTATAATAAATGCGAAAGTGTGTCCATCTGTTTGTCTGTTACGCTTTTACGGCCCATCTTTTCAACCGATTTTGATAACATTTGTTACAAGGATAGGTTACATTCCTTCACTTTTAAGTAATTCCGGAAAATTAGAGTTCCTGCGGGAATCAAAAACCTAAATGTAGATGCGAGTAATAAGGCCTGTCGGCTAATAAGGCCTAAGTATATTTTCGGAAAGAAATTCTACTGATAAGAGATGAAGGGCTGGCAAGAAACACAGTAGGTACTAGGTAGTTACATTGTACATACTAGCTGATGCCCGCAAATTCGTCCGCGTAGATTGAGGTTTTTGGTTACCGCGGGAACTCTATTATTTTCCGGGATAAAAAGTAGCCTGTGTTATTCCATCTATGTACCAAATTTCATTCAGATCCGTTCAGCCGTTCTGGCGTAATTGAATAACAAACATCCACCCATCCATGCAAACTTTCGCAATTATAATAATATTAGTATATCGATGTACACATAAATGTAAAAGAAATAAAACTAGTATGTAAAAAATTCAACGATTTAATTTCCTATCATTACGAATCACATTGATGACAATATGAGTATCTACAGGCTAAATATACTAGTTTAGCAATCACACAGTAAGACCATTTCATAGACAGAGCTAATAGGAAGTTTTATATAGCTCTGCCGGAATTTGTAGGCAGAGCTTATCAATGACTCGTCCCAATTACTGACTTTCTGTCTAAGAACCTTACGTACGCAGGGATTTTTAGTATTTTTTTTAATCAACGCCTGATAGCTGTCGCCCACGCGTGTTTTAAAGAGATAGAATTACATGACTGTTGCTTCGCTAGTTTTCCCACGTTACAAGTGGGACAGAATCGAGCGTACTATAATCAAGTTTAATTTGTTTCACTGTATGATTGCTAAACCGTTATCTATATTTTTAGTATGTCTCCTTATGTTAAATTACAATTATTATAATATATATTGTAAATCACTAAGGACCGAATTTTTTATTAGAAAGGAAGTAAGGTATTTATGCTAAACCCAATTGTTAAAGCAGGAAGGTACATACATTATCGCGTAAATTGATTTAAATATCGTTTTCTGCGTGCTTATATCCGTTGATATTTCGGTTTTGGGTGTAAATATACTACCTACTTACTATTATATAACAAAATCGAAATAAATATTAAGTTTTAAATTATTCAGCCAAAAGTTTTCGGTATTAATACATAACTTCCGTACGTTTTTTTTGTTGATCTTTTTGTATAAGTTTTGGTTCATACCATACTACAACCACTATTCTGTGCTAAAACCCTGCCAAGTTTCAACGACTGAGGATTTAATACAGGGTCTCCATACAACAAATCGCCTCGTGTCCAAGACTACAATCTGCAGTGGCGTGCAGTTCATAGAGGCGTAAAAGCACTGCTTACCCAAATGAAAATACGTCAATGCTCATTTTTCATCCAAACATCTAGTAAATAGGTATTTTGACTAACTAATGCCTACCCTAGCTTCAAAAGCTGTGCACGCCGCTGACAATCTATAGTCACCAATCAGTAACCAGTGGGCATACAAGGTAGGTGCAACCATTTTACTATCCATCAGCAGTTCGGACAAGAGATTGATACCTCTCAACATTTATACAGTCTATACTTATCACATCCAACCAGTGCTAAGATTAAAGTTGTGCAAAACCCGCACAATTTTTTGGTCTTTCGAACCGGATTCCTATAATTCATTCGTATAATATCCAAGATGTTTATTTTCCTATCGAAATATTACTAAATCCACACTTTATTATACTCAGTTATAAATATATTATGTATACTATTTAGTGTTTCACAGGAACATTATTACTACAAAATGTACAATATATCTGTCACCGTAAGATTGTAAAAACCGTTAGATTATAATCTAACTCGCGAAATTCTAAACTGTCGAAAGATTGTAAACTGTTCAATGTTCTTAGTTTCAATTTATGAAATATTTATTTTATTTACGTTTTCTTGTCTCGTTCTTGTAGGTTCGGTTAGGGTTCGACATAAATAATCAAGTAGTGCCCGGCCCCAGGCCGGGCACTTAGGTTTTATCGGGTTTAAAAACTTATCAGATTACAATCTACCGGAAAATAATTCGTTAAATTGTAATCTTTCGACAGTTTAGAATTTCGCGAGTTAGATTATAATCTAACGGTTTTTACAATCTTACGGTGATATATCTAACAATTACTAAAAAACGTTCATTGATATTTAAAGTCCAGTCCATTCAGCAAATGTATGATTGTTTCTTCATAAACCTTGTGATCTAATATTTGCACAATTATAATGTTAACACCAATTACTATATTATCCTACTAACATGTATGGGCATAACAAAATTTTATACGCACCAACTAAGCCCGCCGTCCTAGGTGAGCGACAGAAGCGACGCGACGCTACGCGGCGCGACATGACGCCATAGAAAATGACAAACTTGTCTACGCGACAATGTAGGCCACGTGAAGGGTCAGCTACTGTCTGATACTGTCGCGTCGCGTCGTTTCGAGTCGCGGTGTCGCGATTGTCGCTCACATAGGACACTGGGTAAATGACTTATGGTATTGTCATTTTAATAATTTTTATTATTGTTTAACATAAATTTTATTAACATTAAGATAAAATAGCTCATGTTTTATGGGTTTTCGGCCAGTATATTATTTAAACAATTTTTTTAAAGAGACATTAATAAGATACTTATTAGTATACTGAAATTTTTCTATTCTTCATAATTTATATTTATTCATAATTAGTTAAGCAAAACTATTACAGAATAAAGCACAACAGCTAAGGTTCTAAAAACAACAGTTTAAATTACAGGTCTTATAAAATGCATTCTTGTTGAAACAGAACATACAAAACACATGAGAGAAAAAGAGATAGTGCTCTGTACATACAACCAGAAGCAATAGTTGCTTGTAAGTTGTAAGTCTTTAACACATGTACTTTTTTGAAGTGAAACTTCTCGATTTAGGATTGGTCTCCGCTGCGCTACAACTAGATACCGTCGGCGTACTAGCAAATTGCGGCAATTTAACATGTGCCGAGCCGGCATATGACTCATATGCCGGCTCACTCATATGATATGAGTTTCAGTCTCATAGCAACAGATGTTTGACGCTGACGTGCTGTGTGTCTGCTATGGAATTTTGGTAGTAAACCAATGTAATATGCCGGCTATAATGTGTATTGAAACTGTGTAAAAATAATTCAACAAATAATAAAACAGACACTGAAATCACACACCATAATCATTCCAGTGTGTGTAATTATTGATTAATTTATTTATTTCAATGTAAAATAACACTAACCGTAAGACGCCATTGAGTGTTACCACGTTTTAGAGAAATCCGTTACCACATGTATGCGATTTTTATTATTCTGTAATAGATATTTTTATAATAACGTCAACGCAATCAAAAGATACAGCCGTTCATGCTACAAATTTACGACACTTGCAAGGGAATCAAAACCTGCAGGGTACTTCCCGTGAACTCAGAATCTTGAATTTTGTGTTTGTGTCTTATAGCACAGATAAAGGAAAATTGCGAAAAGCATAAATTTTTAGTTACATCATTAAATAAAAATATTTTTAATAATTTTAAACTTACTACAGGTTTGTACGGAACCCTAGGTGCGCGAGTCTGACTCGCACTTCGCCGGTTTTTTTTTAATATAAGTCTACATGGTCAACTGTTTACATGTGGTTGAAGTTGTGGCCATCAGCTAATTTCATACATGACACACATAACCAGGCTAGGTTTTGTATAGGTAGGTTGTATGTTGCCTCTACTGATTTTTGTTTCAAAAAATGCAGTTACCTTTCTCAAAGGCACACCAAACGCGCACCAAATCTTTATTGAATAGACTCAATCTTATTTGTTATTAACGATAATCATTTTTAAAAACAAAATCAATCTAACCAAACATTTTCTTAATAACGTTGGAGTAGTCTTTGTTAATTCTTTCTATATGAGGCCTCAACTCCTTGGCCTTAGCTATGGAGGCCTTATCGGTGGGGTCTATCTCCAGTGCCCGCTGTATATCTCCCCAGGCCTCCTCGTACATGAAGAGGCCCACATATGCGATGCTGCGCCTGTATAAGGACTTTATGTTGTCTGGGTCCAATTTTAAGGCCCTGCTACATAAGTCCAAAGTTGCGCCATACTCTTCGAATTGAAGTTGACAGTGCGCCATATTGTTGAATAACTTTACCTGGAAAAAGTTTTTAAATTTAAAGTCATATATGTTTTTAAATACATTTTTATATTGGCTAACTTGTGTTTAGGATAATCAACATTTCTGCATCAAATCCTGTGTGTGTAAAGAAAGCCCAAAATAGCTAAGTAATTATAGAGTAGATAAAAGATAGAAATCACAAAAAGTTTTAGGAAAAAACAGAAAGAAATGCACAAATACAACCAGGATAAAGAAAACAGGCTAATTAAAATAATATCCTCCCAACCGAATTTTGGCCATGGCGGCCTATCTCCAGGGAGATTAGCCATCTGCTTGGTAGATATTATAGTGCACAAGTGTGTGTACTCTCTGTTCCTTTACTCTCAAGCTCGATAGGACGAAAAATACGACACAGCCAGAGCATAATTACAGCTTTAGCAATAAACAGTAGCAAGTGAAGTGAAAGTTTGAAGACCTACAATCTGAGAACAACTCATAAGACCAATTCATCAGTCTAATAAGTGGGAAGTCACAGCCAGGGATGTTATGAAGCTCCCTATCCATAAACAAAACTATTTGATATCTGAAATAAAAATCGATTTGTAACTGTAACCAAATCCCGATACAAAGATTTCAAATAATTTTGGATAGGGGCAGTCTAAGTGAGACATGTTATGACAGTTTTTGTCTGGCTGAGCATACACACTAGACTCATGCTAAATCATAAAAATCTAATCTGGTCTCAGGCTCATTCGTCAGCTACCTATCTAGCTACCCTCGCCCGGCTGTTAGTAGCATTTTTAACCTTTGGTATCTCTCTCTAAGGTTGAATGTAGAAAGTAAAATCTTTGTAAGTATTGGGATGAAAAACTAATTCCTTACCCTCATATTGACCAACTCCTTAATTCTCTCTTCATCAACTGTCAACCTGTCCACGGGCTCTATGGCCACCAACATCTTCAAAGCCTTGGAGAATCTTCGGAAACCATCCACTATCCTCTTATCCTTCACTAACTGCACCCCACGCTCCTATAAGAGAAATAAACTCATACAGCTGTTATCTAAACTAAGATGTGGGTTGACTCCAAATTCAAATGATTTATATTGATATAAGGTTTGAATCAAACAAGTGCTTTTGAATTGTCTAAAAGAAAGAAGTGAATCTACCACTGATTTAAATTACCTTTCCTACAGATATAACTAAAATTCATATGTTTTCAATTTAAATAAACTTTGCTATTGATGCTTTTGGCTATTGATTGGCTTGGACTTCAGCCCAAACATAAGTCTGGACCTTAAGATGCTTTACTGGCATATAGAATTAATCTAACTGAGATTAATACAAGAGCATGTTAAGTGTACATTATGGTATTGAACATAGATTAATTAATTGCACTGAATCAGAAATATAATCCCCAGTGAGTGCAGGAATAAAAATATGAGTATAATATGCCTAGATGATAAATGCTACTTTATCTGCGTTGATTAAGTTTTTTTTAATTAACACAAGAACTCCTTAATTTTCCGGGATAACCTATGTCCTTCCTCTATCTCAATAATTTTTATCAAAATCAGTTGAAAAGATGGGCTGTTAAAGACAGACAGACGAACTTTCGCATTTATAATATTAATAACATAGTAAAGTAACATGGACATAATAAAGTATGGATAATACCTTATGATGTACAGCAGACTCAAATAACCTCGCCCAACTCCAGTCACTTATCAACTGCTCCTCTGTCAAATCCACTAACTCCACTCTACAGGAAATCTCCTTTACTAAATCACCAAACACATTCCTGTATATGAAACGCGCGTCACAAATTTCTCCTAGGCACATCTGTTGCAAAACCAACTCAAAATCTTTGTCGATAAAAGAATCCATATCACCGATTATAACGTTCCCATCGAATGGAGAGTTGAGTATACGACATTCTGACTCAATTTCACACGGGCCGGCCTTATTTTCACACTTTACATTGCAAAGTCTGATCTTACAACGCGAGTCTTCATAGGGAACCATGGTATAGTCGCCCGGTTTTACCACCGTTTTCCGAATTTCTCGATCCGGTCTGCTGCTAACTAAAGTTTCTTTATTCATGGTTGTTATTAGCTCACAGTTTTTCACTTCGGCTAGTAACCTCCTGTGATAGTTTTCCAATAAAACTTTCTTTTCCATGCAGATTTTATCGACCGTAAGTTCGAGGATTTTCTTTGTTTTGTTACAGACAGAGACAAGTAACATATGTTACAGAGACAAGTTTATATTCACAGACAAGTAACTGTACTCTGTGTAACATAACAGCCAATTACTCGAAATTGCTCTAAACTAGTTGTCTATGATTTTTTTGTTCGGAAACGCGAGGCGATGCGATTTGTTGGCCAGGTTGGTGATTTAGCACAAACAAGACCTACCATAGAGAACAAAAAGTGAATAGTCCACGGTTTATACGATACTAATTAAAAAACGAGAATGTAGAGGTGCAAGTGGGCAATTTTTTTAGTATGTTGTTAGCATTTCATTCCTGTTAATGTCACTAATAATTCAATAGTTTTCTTCTTTTCAGCCAATTTTCGATTTTTTTGTAAACAATTGTTTTATTTTATATCTAATTTACGACATATCTTAAAAAGTTTATTTGAAGAAAAATTTACATATCCATGTAATTCAAGTTACATATTAATTAATAACGGCGAAAATTATTAGCATTATTTTATGTAAGAATTTAAATCTCATCTTGATTTTAAAATAGAATAACAATCGTTAGTTCGTACTTTAATGCCAAGGTGGAATTTATTATTATATTATGTGCATCATTACATTTTCAAAACAATACAATTTTATCAATATTTAATATTATATGATACATAACCTGAAAGTGTTATTTTGGCTATATGATGTTGCAGTTGCAATGACGTTACTACTTAAAAGTGTTTGGCGCAACGTGTTGAGAGGAGGTCAACTCAGTAACAACACACTGAGGTCTACCAGCTTTTCAAGTGGTAAAATATTTATTTTATTTCTTGATTAAATATAAAATTAATACTTGATAATGCCTACGCCTTTTACCACTTGGATTGTAGCGTTTTTTAATCGTCTCAACTTAAAAAGCTTCTCAAAACCTTTTTTACATATTTTGAATGGCTGGAAAATTGTTAAGTATATTTCAATAGTTTTATTTTTAATTTTCAGCAGTGTCAGTGACAGAAACTCGATCCAAAACACCAGATAATATTATGATGACCATAAAGACAGCACCAAGCACAAGTGAAGTGCTGGCCGCAGTGCAAACCAATCTGCCTCTCTTGACACATAGACATATGATGCAGGCACTGAGGAGCTTGTTCGAACTGCAGAAGACTAGCAAGTATGTAGTTTTTGTATACTTTTTAATCATTTTTCCCAATAGTTGTATAGCTCATACTTGCATGGATTAATTCAAGTTTCTGTCACAGCTAGAATTGGATATGTTGTCCAATAAAATTGAAACTTTTTATGGACCTTTTTTCGTAATTAATAATTAATTAATAACATAAATTATCATAATTATAAACAACAGGACGGAACTGATTTTTGTGCAGTTTATTTTTGACAATGCTCAAATCAGGTTTCATAAAATAATAGAAAATCTAAATTAGGTGAAACATGGTAACCCACTCATTTAATTAAGCTTTATCTTCCTGAAGCTGAACAGAAAATACGGGTGAAAAATATATGTGTAGGGGCCGATTTTTCCAACTCCAATCATTTGTTTTGTAATAAAACTACATCAGAAATTATCATTTTTCTTTACAGATATGACAAAAAACAAGACACAGATGCGATAATTAAAGACCCAACGTTCAGTGTACTCTGTCAAAACTTTAAAAAACATGCACCTGCGCTTGAGACAAATGAAATCGTTGAGGCTGTCAAAGTGCTATCCTACCTCAAAGTCCCAGTTGACTCTCTTATCGTTCAAACTATGCTACAATTGATTAGATGTAACATCAATATGTTGAATACCCAACAGATTATGTTTATGGACTTTATTTTGTCCCAATTTGATGAAAAAAACCATTTAGTAGATGCCCTTAAATTAGCCTTACCTTTAGCATTCCAAATACATCTTCCTCTAGAATTAGATGATCAAGACTTGCCTTTGTTAAGGGATATGTTAATTTACTCTTGCTCTCACGATTTACCGGACCGTTGTATTAACAATGTGGTAACTGGGCTATTAATTCACGATCAAGCGATAAATGCTCATATGGCCAAGTCTATAATCTGGGCGTTATGCCAAGTCAACTGCACAGAGCAAGCGTTTCCGACTAGAGCTCAACTACTCCATATTTGCTGTGGTATATTGACGCAGTCGATAGATAATTTATCGTACGACGATGTTCTGAGAACAACAGCTAGGTTGAAAGGGAGGATTTTAGAGAAGCACCCAGAGTACTATCACCAGCAACTGATGGATGCCATCGCTAATTACGTCATAAATAATGATATTGAGTTTGAAAAGGGCCTGCTTGTTGCAAGGGTTCTGTCTAGGATTGTGAGTACATTTATCTATTTTTGAAATGGAGAAATTGATGGTCATTATGAAAGGTTTTCGTGAAATTCAGATCGCTGAAAAAATTCTACTAGTTTACTAAACTTTTTTGTTTTACATATAATGAGATTCTTGGTTTTAAAACAATGATGTTATATGCTGGGCTAAAATATCAATGTTTAAAACATTGAGCGAAATCTATGGCCACCTACCACTTATTTCAGTAGTGCCATTTAGAACTAATTTTGAGCTTGCATTGATGCCTTGTTACTTATTTAGTCAAACCTGGATGTAATTATTAAAACTGCCAAGTTAAGTTTTGACAGAAAACTTAAATGAAAACGTAGGAAATTTTGAAATAATTCGTCTTTTCTAGGCACACACACATCTCGCCCTAGTGGAATACCTCTGCCAAAAGGCCGTTTCGAACCCTGAGACATTATCAAACGCACGCACAAACATATTCTTCGGATTTATCAACTGCTTGGCCAATAACAACTTTACGCCACAACCTGACCAATGGGCAGAGTTACGGAGACAAATATCAGCCAATCCGGTGCTAAATGCAACCAATGCTGCATTACCTTGGACAAAGGTTTGCTTGGAACTGGCTTCGTTGGGACATTATGAAGATAGACTGTTGAATCGTGTGTTTTCTAGAGAGTTTTTGGATGAATATTTGGCCAGGGACAACAATACATTAGACTACCTCCAACTGCTAACTCTGTATCAGGCAGTCCATACTTTTTATAGTGATAATTATAAACTGTCAGAGAATGTTCTGCAGAAAGCAAAAGATAAGTACCCAGTTCATGCTATGACGGGTGTATTGGTGGAGCATTTAGCGAGAGGGTTGGGAGGGCCGCAATATGTTGCCAAGAATGTGGCGCTACCCAATGGTATCGTTTCTGGTAAGTAAAGCTTTATTTAGTTGTGGTAAAGTGTTTTAAATTTTAAATTTATTTATTTATTCTACTATCATCTCATTTTTTCTGTTTTTTAGGGGGGAGCTGGGGGGGGGGGGGGTGTCAGGGCTCTGCTTGAAATATTCACTATAAAATTTTAGGCAGTTTCCCTATGTAATTTTTTTTTTCACTTCATTTAAAGGAAGCTCGTAAAATTTGATTTCAGATGTGCTTGTTGCTGTGAAGGGAGGATATCCCATAGAATTGCCGGCAATCAGTAGCAGTTTGAAACTGCCCCTCGAACAACTCAATATTCCTCAGGAGGCCATTATGTGAGTATTTATGTACACTAATATATCCAAATCAAACAAGGATATATGGATTCTAGCTAAAAAAATTACATTGTACCGATAATTGAACAGTGCATGCAGTTAAAAACCAAACCTTATAGGTGATTTATTGATCTATTTAATTTTAGTGGTACCAAGTGTAGTATAAAGCATTTTGTGTCTTTGCCCCAACCATGTAAGATGTTCCTAACACAATGGCCCCAACGCATTACTTCATCTGATAATATATAAAAGGAAGAGGTGACTGACTGACTAATCTATCAACACACTGCTCATACCACTAGACGGATCGGGCTGAAATTTGGCATGCAGATAGCTATTATGACATAGGCCTCCACTAAGAAAGGTTTTTTGAAGATTCAACTTCTAAGGGGGTAAAATAGGGGTTTGAATTCGGCTGCGTGGTTAGTCCACGAGTTAGCCGAATTCGCGGACAACAGCTAGTCTTACATAAGACCATAATATACTCAAATGAGGACATTCCTGCCAAATGTATGTATTGATTAAAACATTTGCCGAATAACTGTTTTAAAATTTATTCTTTTTTTTTCAGAATATGCGTCATGAATTTCAACCAAGGCTGTTTCTCGATGAACAGCAATCGCCTGCGAGGACCGTTCCGCCTCATTCTTGACATCCTAGAGAAGCAGGGATACGCCACAGTGGCCTTCAATGTCAACGAGTGGCTCAGTTCGCCCGCGCACGAGCGAACGCCGTACCTCATGAGGGAAGTAGGCTATAAATGTGGAGAAATAGGGCTGAAATTATCGACGACTTGATTAAAAAAAAATTGTTTGTGTATGGTTTGGTTAGATTTTTTGGCGTCAAGTCTGTCGTACGCAAAACTTTTAATTGACAGAACTACAAAACATGTTTTCCTTTTTTTATAGAAACTAGTGTGTTAGGATGAAATTGTTTTTATTTCAGTTTAGTGTACGATAGATTGTTGCGTTAATTACCTTGTGTAAATTTTTGTGCATTAAAAAAGACTGTTTTTATTATGAATTTTGTCTTATTTTCTATTTTTTATGTCATCCTATAATTTTGCAAGGTGTGTGGCGGTAGGGTTTGAACTTTGAAGAACGTCTTACCTCAACTTGAAATGCATTTTAAAAAGTTTTATCACAACAATACTACTACTACTTAGTTACTAGTACTTATCTGTCCAAAAATCGTTGTTTTTCACTGAATCATTGACTTTTCATGTCCTTGAATAAAATTATTGTCACTCCACTGCAGGGCCTTTGCACTTAGAACATTTTTCTGTTGTATGGGGATGTTAGTTCCACAACTCCCTAAAGGATGGCGCCCATGGCGCTTATCTTGTACTGAAAGTATGTGTACTTATAAGTCTGTGATCAGGGTCTGTGATGGCGCTGAACTAAGTGTTCGTTCAGAAGCATAAGTTTTAGATAAATTAATGATTTTGCCATTTATATAAACACAAAGCTAATAATATATAAAACTTTTTTTTTTGAGCAGAATTTGAGTTATCTTAGATAATCTATAAAGATTTATCTGTTATAAATTAAGTTTAGTGGAATGAGTTAGAAGTTTAATGAAACATTTGTGTTTTAATTTCCAAACGTGGACAGCCGCCATTTTAAAGTTTGAAATTCGACATTGACATTGACGTTTTCTGGCATGCCGGATGCCGGGTGGACAAAATTATTATTTTTTTGATAAATTCGTTACAATGTGAAACTATATTAATAGAGTGTGTATTAAGTGTGTACGATGTGTAAAAAATTAAAGTATGGAATAATTGCTATACTTTATGTATACTTTTTGTAATTGAGAATATAAGAGAAAATAATCAACATGCGTTTCATTTACTAACATCTGAACATATTTACAGTTTGTGTTTATCGTATAATAATTTATCTTAATTATTACAAGGTCACATAATTCTATAGTTGCAGAATTAGGTGATCTTGTAATAATTGAGATAAATTATTAAACAATACTCTTTGTAATATAATATAGTACTATAGCATTGTGCTATGGTTATATATATACATATTTTAGTTGGACAACTTCCCGATAGATGTCGCTGTACATGGAAAGTCGAGTAGCAACTCTATACCAGTATATATAATGTACTCTGTGCTCCACTGCTGTGTATCTTAAAGAATACTTATTGTCTCTGCTGCTGTGCAGAGACAAGTAACATATTGCTGCTGTGCTCCACTGATTTTCAATTCTTGATTTTGACAGTAGGGTGACCTTAATTTTCGTAATTTAACATTTTACAAATGTCCGTAAAATGTCTATGGATTTGACAGTAACAGCTGACTTTGAAGTTTGAAATTCAAAACAACAACAAAGATATTGCAAATGTGTTAGAATGATTTGCTCTTATCTTTGAACTATTTTATTTGATACAGTTATAATTTAAATGGGTTATTTATCTCTTTGTTTAGAAGAATGTTACTAACTTTTTGAGACCGGTATTTTTTTGCTGAATGTTGTAACAAAGGAACGTTTAATTCGAAGTTATGTTTTTACATGGTGTAGCTTCAAAATGCTGTGTTTTGGTGTTACTTAGCCTATTAGCATTAGGAGAGAGCAAGTATGGGTTCGTAACATGGTCTTACGGGAAAGCTCAGGTGTCGGTTACTGATAATTCGGCGGAAATTTCAAAAGTCCACATAGCTCGAGCAACCTACACCAATGAAATAAATTCAACCGGGTATGATCCTATTTTTAAATTTAATACCTAAAATTATTTATTAGATCTTCTAAACATGGCAAAGTTAAGTTCCTCTTTCTTGTCCATAATATTAGCAGCAATTCTGGTAAAGTTCCAAAAAGTGTGTACATTAAGTAAACTATTGAGGTGTATGTATTAAGAGTTAGTAAAACTACCTCATGTCTTATTTATTCAGGTACATACAAAGGTTATAAACAGACAGAAAAATGAGAAATTTAGGCTTTACACCAGACTGGCTAGATTTAAGATTTAAAAACAGTTGTGAAATAAAAGTTTTTTAGTATTATGTAGAGATGTTGCCTTATTTGCCTTGGTACCTACATGCTACACTTTATGAAGTTCAATTATACAAAGTAGAAGATGTAATGGTGATAATTAACCATGGTATGTCAAAACTAAATCTATAATTCTATGAGGTTTCCAAACGCGTTCTGGTTTGAGAAGAGCCCACAACAAACTCAGCCTGGTTTGTTTTTAATTATCAAGACTGTGTCACAAATCATTCTAAACTAAAGACCTAACAGAGCCGTTAGAGCAAATTATTGCCAAGCTTCCTTGTCATTTGATTACTCAACTCAACATTGTAATACATGCAGACTGTTTCCAATAAATGAATTGCTAGTTTTACTAAGCCTAGAAGCAGGCATTACTTTTATTTCTAGTATTAACATTATGATTATTATGACAATCACTTTTCTTCTTGAATTAATCTATAGTGCATAATGTTTTAAAGCTGGGCCTTCCTAGAGCTGCACACGACCGCGGGCGCCAGTGACGAGAAGCAGGCGTACGCTGCCGGCTTCCTGGAGGGCTTCCTCACACGGGACCTCATCTGGATGCACTGGCAGAATGTGCTCAAAGGGTATTTAACACTTAATACCAGGGTTTGAAAATATCCGATATTTTATTATAAATATCAAAATATCCGATATTTAAGATATATATTTATTGGATATATATCAAGTTTGACATAAGTACATCAATTTTGTATGAAAGTGATATTATGATTTTATTGTATTATTTATGAATACTATTTGCATATGTATTACAGAAACATACGGAAATTATCAAAAATTATAAAAAATTAAAATGACGTTTTTATTGACGGACTGACGCCATTAAAGCCGGCAGAAGTGTTGCCATTTATGGATTAGAACTTACCATTAGGGAGTATGTTTTAACTCTAGTCCCACTCCATCTGCATTTGGGAAGTAGAAATACAGTAACAAGCGCTAAAAATTACATAATAATGAATATACTTTATTGTACACCAAAAAACAATAACAACAGTAAACTTAGCTAATAACAAAGGAAGTATACAATTTGGCGGCCTTATCGCTTCACAGCGATCTCTTCCAGACAACCAATGGTTTAAAAGAACATAGCTACAGAAACAACCGGTAGATGGTGCAGAAATAAAAAAAAAAAAATATTGATATAAAGCTACAAATTATAATACATATACATATATATACTAAGTATAACAAAGTAAATAAAATATAATATACTAAATAAAAATCATAACTACTACACATAATATATAAATAAACATACATACTTATATATACTCACAAATAAACAAAAATATAAATAAATAAACGTTAACCTCAAAAACAAAAAAAAGAAAGAAACAATACTTAGGTATCAAAATATATAAAATAAACTACAATGTAAATAATATTATTGTGACAAATAGTATTTCTTTACAAGTCTTATAAAGATATTTATCGATTGAGCCTCTAATGTCAAGAGGCAGTGCATTCCACAACTTAACAGCTTGTACAGA
The DNA here is from genome assembly GCA_964035005.1 of Erebia palarica. Taxonomy (NCBI): domain Eukaryota; kingdom Metazoa; phylum Arthropoda; class Insecta; order Lepidoptera; family Nymphalidae; genus Erebia; species Erebia palarica. The sequence goes on along the minus strand of OZ035994.1, from coordinate 11,746,776 downwards.
AAAGGGTTTATGGAAGAAAGAGGAATTATGAGTAGGCGTCCTTAAAACAAGTTTCCTTGTAGTACGTAAATGTTCTCCTGCCCCCCGATTCTGTAACTCGGTGGCTATCGAAAAATGAAAGCCACTGACATATATATTTTGTCCATTGAAGGTTTACTATGAAAAAATGAAAGAACATTTCATAGTAAACCTTCAATGGACAAAATGTATATGTCAGTGGCTTTCATTTTTCGATAGCCACTGAGTTACAGAATAGGGGAGCTGGACGGCCTACGAATTCAAACTTCTCCTTTAAATAAGCAGGAGATGAAGGATTAAATAACGCACAGTACAGAATAGAAAGGATATGCAAGTTCAGGCGAAGACGGATGGGTAACCACTTGAGACGAGAACGAAATTGAGATACATGGTCATATTTGCGCAATCCAAATATAATAATTTTTGTATTGCAATATATTAATAAAAAAAACATTTGATATATAACGTTTGATATATCAAGATATATACCCGATAGGGTATATATCTTGATATATATCTGTCACCGTAAGATTGTAAATACCGTTAGATTATAATCTAACTAGCGAAATTGTAAACTATCGAAAGATTGTGAACTGTTCAATGTTCCAATCTGAGTGTCAGTTTTTGAAATATTCATTGTATTAACGGTTATATTCATTGTACTCATTGTAAGGTCACGGGCATCAGCTAGTTAATAAATAACAGACTGATACACCATTGCATTTATTATGTTAGATTGGATTTGATAACCTATAATATTTTGTTTTAGGTATTGCTACAATAAGACAGAGGTGTGCGGAATGATTGAGGACTTTGTTGACAAGAATGAGGATTACATTGCATCCATGATTGCTGAAAATCCCATTGATCCATACTGGTACCAGGTGATTACCATCGTCCATACAAGGAGACGACACCCTTGATGTTTGCGGACGAGTCAGATCTACTGCAGATCTACTGCTACTCTGCTCGTAGCTACTAGGCCTTAACACACGGTTTCCGTATTATCGGTACCGTTATGTAATAATAATAGGAATAGTCCTCCCGACCGAATTTCGGCCACGGCGGCCAATCTCCATAGAGATTTGCCATCTGCGCCGGAGATGTGTGTGTGTGTGTGTGTGTGAATCACACGTGCACTCTCTGTTCTTTTACACTCATAGCCCGGTGGGACGAAAAATCCGACACGATCGGAGAAAGGTCAGGCTCAGGACCTACAGCTTTGCGCGCTCTCCAAGACACGGGGGTGAAACACGACCAACTCCCTAAGTCTGGGTTAGTACTGAGAATTTCTTAAAAGGTCTTACGAAAAACTTGTGTGTGTGAAAAGGGCCTTATACACAAACAAGCTGTCTTCACTACAAAGGAAAATAATGTCTGAATTTTTGCCACAGTGGACCAGTGGTCAATTCCCAGAGATTAGCTCTCAAACTCAAAATCGTAACATATTCTGTTACGTCTTATTTTGGGTATGTTCCGATATACACTGCAAGCACTGTTAAGTGCTCTTACTGGGGAGAAATTCGTCCCTTTGTTGACTGACAGTATACTGCCGCAGTATCCTAGGGAATTATATGACGGCATAAATCGTCGCCATTGTAGTACTGTAAGCACTGGCATTTTCGAGGTAAGGTGCTCTCAGTGCTGACTGCGTTCCGTTTTAAACAGTAACCAGTATAGCTAATTCTAAAGGAACTCTAAGGCTTCGCAGTATACTAAATTGACGTCACACCTTACAGTGCTCGCAGTGTTTATCGGAACATACTCTTTGTCAATAACCATCACCTGTTCAGTTCTCAAAGTCAAAGTCAAATCTTTTTTATTAAAGTGACTATGACAAGTGCTTTTGAATCGTCGAGTGAATCTATCACTGGTTTAGAATGCTATTCCTACCAAGAAGAACCAGCATGAAACACGGTGCTTGCTCTTTTGAAAATATTAATCTAAAATTACATCAATTTGTAGATTACACAAGTAACCGCTACCTTACCATTGTTGGAGCGAGCCAAATCGATGTTTTTTTCGTTTACATAATATTCAACAGTAAATTAAGCTTTTTTTCTTTAAATGATTTCTTAAACTTGTGTAAAGGCAAGTTTAAAATAGGTTGTGGAATTATAGAAAACGTTTGTTATAGAAAAGAATGCTCATACGATGTTCTAATCACCAGTATATCACAATTAATTGTTATCATTTCCTTTGCAGATGAAACTGTACTACATCCAAATCGAGGGTTTGGCTGTTGGGTACAACCAAGCGACCAGCGATGCTTATGAGTGGCTCACTGTGAGGGATATAATGTGAGTTGAGTAAAAAGATCTGAGAATAATCGGCTGCGTAAATAGTAAAATTTACACGAAAACAATGTATGATAAGTCCTCTCAAAAAGTTCTAAAAAAATCCGCTATAGCATATATCTATCTTTTAAGTTTGTCTAACAACAACCATTTTTATGATTTTAAAATTTGGTCTGAAACAAAACTTTACTTTTGAAGGTTTTTTTACTGGCATTGTATAAAACCTTATCAAAATAAAATGGTTAGTCATTTCAAGTATTTAATATAGACCAAAATTGCTGTTAACACCATTTAATTCAAATGAATATCTTAGAAGATATCATAGAAATAAAGTAACGCGCAATAGAAATAGAGGCAGCCGCGACCTGCAATGGCAGGCGGGGTGCGGCCCGCGGGCGGTGGTGCGGAGATATCGCAGTGCTAATGTGTAACCTAATGTGCTGCTCAGTATTGACTGACTATTATTATTGGGTATGGACTATTAATATGATGATTAGTGCTACCTGTGTGAAGCCGGGGCGGACCACTAGTATGATATAAAAGGCAAAGGTGACTGACTGAGTGACTGGTAGCTTTTGTGACGTAGGCATCCGTTAAAGAAAGGATTTTTGAAAATTCAACCAGTAAGGGGGTAAAATAGGGCTTTGAAATTTGTATGAAAGTCGAACCTAACATGAGCGAAGCTGCGGGAAGCTAGGTTTATGTATAAACATCTTGTAACATCCCATATTCTCACTAATAAATAAACATTTCATTTCAACTTGTATTCCTTTTTTCCCCAGCTGGCTCAACATGCTCGGGGATCTAGACGACCTGGCGTTCGCGCTGTCGATGCCGCGGGAGACGCCCGAGGGGCTGATGTTCGGAGAGCACTGCAGCGGGCTGGTCAAGCTGCTGCCGGACCTAAGCAACCTTTACACCTCGCACGTCACGTGGAACAGGTAACTCAGGGGATCTAGACGACCTGGCGTTCGCGCTGGTTATGCCGCGGGAGACCCCGAGGGGCTGATGTTCGGAGAGCACTGCAGCGGGCTGGTCAAGCTGCTGCCGGACCTGAGCAACCTTTACACCTAGGACGTCACGTGGAACAGGTAACTCAGGGGATCTAGACGACCTGGCGTTCGCGCTGGCGATGCCGCGGGAGACGCCCGAGGGGCTGATCTTCGGAGAGCACGGCAGCGGGCTGGTCAAGCTGCTGCCGGACCTGAGCAACCTTAACACCTCGCACGTCACGTGGAACAGGTAACTCAGGGAGATTCCCAGAAATTACTATGAACAGGTATCTGTTTAAGTAAAACATATTGGAAGCGACAAATCCCTTTTATTTTAACCTTTGCGAACAGTTTTAATGTATTTAGCTATTTTTCCACATGGAAATTTTGACAAGAGAGAAGAGTATTATTAATATTTTTTGACAATTCTTCACGGACAATTTTAACGTCAATGTTAGTCTAGTGTCTATGGCTGGTGTTTCGAGTGCGCGTACACACTCCCCCGCTGGAATACCCTTGGGTATTACAGGGTATTTTCAGCTTCGCAGAGCAGAGGGCAGAGCTTTGTGAGCGTCCGACGGACATCGCCTCTTTGTGTGGTGATTTCTGCTACTCTGGCCACGCCGTCAACTCCGGGGAATAATTGTTTGACGCGCCCCAAGCGCCAGTGTAATGGAGCGCAGTTTTCTTCCTGAAGAAGGACAAGGTCTCCCACTCGTAGGGTGTTGCCCTTCTTAGTGCGCCACTTCGTGCGCTGTTGCAACTCGCTTACATATTCGTTTTGCCAGCGCCTCCAGAAGTGCTGGCGTGCTTGCTCAACTCGCGCGTACCGTTGCAGGTTAGACGTTTTTTCTACCTCGAGCGTCGGGTCTGGCAGCGATGTTAGCGGCCTACCAATCAGAAAGTGCCCTGGGGTGAGTGATTGGAGATCATGAGGAGATGATGAGATAGGACACAGGGGTCGGCTATTAAGGATAGCGCTCACCTGTGCGAGCAAAGTGGACAACTCCTCGTAGGTTAAATTACAGCTACCCACAGCACGCTTTATATGATACTTGGCCGACTTAATACCGGCCTCCCATAGGCCCCCAAAATTTGGCGCGTAAACAGGAATGAAGTGAAATTTAATCTGTTCATCAGCCGAAAAGTCAGATACAAGATTTGGTCCGTCTTCCAAGAAGCTAGCGAGCTCCTTGGCAGCAGCGACAAAGTTCCTCCCATTGTCGCTATAAATTTCAAGCGGTTTACCCCGGCGCCCGATGAATCTACGTAGCGTTAATATAAAGGCCTCTTTAGAAAGCTCGGTTACAGCTTCCAGGTGAACACATTTATATCTAAAGCAAATGAAAAGACACAAGTAGCATTTTGAAGTCTTTGAGCCGCGACCCTTGCGATTTAAAATAGTGAACGGGCCTGCAAAATCAATGCCAGTCGTTTGGAAAGGAGATGCTGGCATAGTACGCTGCGCTGGAAGTTGACCCATTAGGGGTGTGACCGTTTTTCCTTGAAAACGTCTGCACTTTACACAGTTGCGTGCCGTTCGGCGTGCCAGTTGTCTTCCACCTAATGGCCATACGTAATTTCGCACTGTGTACAATAATAGCTGGGGACCCGCGTGCATGTGACGAATGTGCTCATATCGAAAAATGAGGTCAGATAAGTGGTGCTTCGAATGCAATAGTACGGGATGCTTCTTGTCATAGTCATATTCTGAGTGTTCTAGTCTGCCACCGACACGCACGACGCCCTTTTCATCCAGAAAAGGAGTGAGGGCTTTAAGCTTGCTTTGAGCTGGAATATCATGGCCGTTAGCCAAGGCATGATATTCTTTTGAGAATGATTGAAGCTGAGCGAATTTACAAAGCTGCATGAAAGACTGGTTTAATTCGTCGACCGACAGAGGTTCAGTTCGTTTAGCATGAGGATGTTTAACATTGTGTACGAAACGCAAAGCAAAGGCAAACGCACGTTTCAGCCTCATTAAGTTAGAAAACCTTTCGAAAAGGATGAAATCTTCTGAAACTTGAACCGAATGGACCTTTATTTCAGGTAGCTCACTTTCGACCTGCTCTCCCAAAACCGGCCACGAGGATTCCGCCTCAGTTAAAAATTCCGGACCTGACCACCATAAATGAGAATCTAGAAGACTGCTAGCCGTCATGCCTCGAGAGATCAAATCCGCGGGATTACAGGACGTAGGGACATGGCGCCAGTTCCCTGACGTAGTGGTCTCGCAGATTTCTACGAAACGGTTACCAACAAATGTCTTTAGTTTGCTGGGGTTAGTGCCCAACCAGCCCAGCACGACACTAGAGTCACTCCAATGGATACAACGTGAAATCGTGCACCGAAGAGACTCGAGAGCAGATTTGCACAACCGAGCAGCCAGTAGGGCGCCAAGCAATTCCAATCGAGGAATCGTAGTCGGCTTGCTAGGGTTGACCTTTGATTTAGCGCATAGCAATCTGACCATCACCTGTCCATTATTGTTGACGGAACGCAAATAAAGACAACAACCGTGTGCTGTAGAAGATGCATCACAAAAAGAGTGAAGCTCCAGGGTAACAAACGAATTGCAAAGGGCTTGTCTGGGAACTTCAACAAATTCTAATTGGCTCAGGTCCTGTTTTAAATCATCCCATGTTTTTTGCAAATCACAAGGCACTGGTTCGTCCCAATCAATGCTACGACGCCATAATTCTTGCATGAGTACCTTGGGTCGGATCGTACATGGGCTGATAAGGCCCAAAGGGTCGAAAATTTTAAATGAATGTGAAAGTATCAATCGTTTAGTTATATAATCATCGGTATGATCTGGAATGCTTACTACGATATTTAATGTGTCAGTGGAGGGCTTCCACTGCATTCCCAAAGTGCTAGTAGATTCGCTTAGCGTTAAATTTTCAAGCGGGTCTATCAAAGGAGTTTCGAAAATTGACGGTTCGTTAGATTTAAACTTTCGCAATGGAAAACAACCTGAGCGCAAAACGGATACGACTGAATCCAAAATATGACGCAAATCGGATATAAAGTCGGCTCCAGTCAACAGATCATCCATATAAAAGTCGTGCTGGATGATCGTCTTAATAAAGTCGTCATCGCATTCTTCACCTAAGCGCCATAGACATTTAGTGCTAAGATAGCTAGCGCTCGCGAAGCCGTACGTGACCGTATTGAGTCTTAGAGTTTGCAGTGGGCTATGCTCAGCGTTTCTCCAGAGAATAAGCTGCAACTTGCGGTCCTTCTCATGGACGTTTACTTGTCGGAACATCTTTTCAATGTCCCCTGTTAACACGTATCGGTGTTGACGGAAACGTAGCAAAATGGAAAATAGCGTGTCTTGAACCGTTGGACCAATGTATTGCAAGTCGTTAATTGAAAGACCCGACGACGTGGAACACGACGCGTCAAACACCACCCTTAGTTTAGTTGATTCGCTTTGTTCCTTAATGACAGCGTGATGACATAAGAAATAGGATGGATCCACTCGGGGACCGGTTAAGATAGTGCAGTGCCCTAGTTTGATATATTCATCAATGAATTTAATGTATTGAGCTTTGAGCTCGGGATGTGCCCTAAAGCGTTTTTCCAAGTTTAAGAATCTTTTCTTGGCAGTGATGTACGAATTTCCTAAGCAATCTGGTGAATCCTTGAGAGGTAGTCGCACGCAAAATCTGCCTGTGGAATCTCGAGTTGTATGAGCTTGGAAGTGCTCCTCACAAGCCTTTTCATCTGGGCTCAATAATTTCTTGGGTGAGAATTCTTCCAGCTCCCAAAATCGAATGAGCAACTTGTCGAGATTATCTAACGGGGAACTTGCAACTTGGAAATTGCAATTTATATTAGAGGGGCGAGTTCCTGCATAAATAGGGCCAGATAAAATCCAGCCGAACTCTGAACTTATTAGGTAAGGTTTGTTTGAACCTAATGATTGACGCTCGCATCCTACGATGTGCCAAAAAAGATCAGCGCCGACTAGCACGTCAATTGGTGACGGCATATGAAAATTTGAATCGGCCAACTGAACATCTGAAGGAATTTTGAGATTGTTCGTGTTGATTGATAACCTTGGTATATCACCTGTAAGTTCCGGTAGTACTGGGCAAGTCAGCTTCACTACATAGTCACTGTACAATGATTTCAAATGAAACGAACAAACTTCGTTTGTACAGTGAGAGATTGCATTGCCTATTCCTATTAATTTAACAGGTTCCATAGGTGATGACTGTAATTCTAATCTATCGTGCAAATTTTTTGATATGAGGCTAGACTCCGCACCACAGTCTAGTAAAACGCACGATTTCAGCCTTATTATTGACTGGATTAACCGCCTCGACCAAGGCTGTGGACAAAAGCGTAACCTTATTAACATTGTCTCTAGCTAAGTTAACAGTGAGCTCTGCCGCAGGTGGGGAGACAGTTGCTATCTCAGGTGCAGCATTGTCCTGAGGGGCTAATTGTTGGCTATTACTGCAGATTAATGAATTATGACGCCGTTTACACTTGCGACAAGATCTCGCGCGACAGAAATATACGTCGTGGCCCCTTCTGAGACAGTTGCGGCAAAGCTTTAAACTACTTACTAGCGCCTGCCGTTCTTCAATAGTTTTATTTTTAAAATTTTCACAATCGTAAATTCGGTGTGTGCCTTTGCATACCTCACATGTGGGAGTGTGACCCTTAACAGTCTCGTTCGGCTCAGATAATCTAGCCGTGAACACGTTGGCCTGAGCCCGCTTCTTCTTGCTATTGTTGTACGATTCAGTATTAGTATTACCGCTTGACCTTGGATGGTTGTAAGTTTCTAGTATATCAGCGCGGTCCTTAAGAAACTTATTAAACTGTTCAAGAGAAGGAGCGTCAGGGATTGAGTTCCTGTACTCTTCCCACTTCATACTAGTTTGACTTGCAAGTTTTGAAGAGACTATATGAATGATTAAAGTATCCCAGTGTGCAGTGGGCTCACCAAGGCTTGAAAGGGCACGCAAATTTTTATTAATGTTGTCTACTATAGATCTAAGCACCTTGTCTGATTCGCTTGACTTAATATCAAAGTTCAATAGTGAATTTAAATGGCTTTTAATTAACAACCGCTTGTTGTCGTAGCGTTCACGCAGTAGGTCCCAAGCTTTATTGTAATTGGCCTCAGTGACTTCAAGATTGCTGATTACCCGTGAAGCCTCACCTTCCAGATAGGAGTTAAGATAACAAAATTTGATCGGAGCAGGTATACGCTTGTTGTCATGGACTAGCGAGCAATAAAGGTCTCGAAACTCGAGCCACTTGTTATAACTCCCATCAAATTTTCCTATCTGCAAGGTAGGCGGCCTGAAACCTATACCTGATTGCTCGTTGCAACAGTGAGAGGAGCCGTTAACATCTACATTAGAATTGCTGGCTTGATTGTGAGCGTTCTGAAATTGTTGAGCTGTAGCAATCAAGGTAGCAAATTCTAGCTCAATGGAGTCACGCTCCTCAAGTTCTTCCTCCAGCTCTGTCGGATTCAAAACTTCTATCTGACTTTGTATTTCATAGAAGATGTTACATAGACTTTCAATCTTGCCTAGCTGGATATTCAATTTAGATTGTTCTATCTCATCTAATGATTTCAACGACTCATGTTGACTTAGGAAATTCTTAAATTTGGTTAAACGCCCTTTTACTGAGCTGCGCTTTACAATAAGTTCCCTTAATTTAGCCTCAGACATGATCCTATTTGTGAATTAATCAATAAATGACAAACAAATCAAAACAACTTATTATAACTTACTCCGCATATAATGAGATTTGGTATTTTTATAACAAACTTATCTGAATGTATCTGAGTTTTATCTGGATAAGCACTTAACGATAAAGCACAAGACTTGATATAGGCACATCCCCAAAGATGCTCCTATTATTAAGAATAATAAGTAATAATGTTTTCTTCAATAATAATGTTTGCCTAAACAAGCTTGTTTAAATGTTTGAATCAGCAAACTATGTGAACCTTTGCCTAGGGTGGCTGGGTACCTTTACCGCACAGAATGGAAGCTACACTTGGTAATATTAGGTGGCTTATATATGAGATTTGGAGGGAAAGGCAGGGACACTTAGCTGACTTGGCTGACTGCTGCGGCGCTGATTGCTGACCGGCGATGACTCGATGCTAATGTGTCGTGGTTCTGTGACCACAATGCTGCTGCTTGCCCGTGTGGTGTAAAACTTAAAGGGTATTTGATATCGCTTCTTGGGCCCGCTGCTGCGATGCTACTTGTGACCGGCGCGTAGTTTGCCCAAAACTTTTCTTTTACGTGAGTAATGAAGTCCTGTCACGGTCGCCAAAGTAAAACATATTGGAAGCGACAAATCCCTTTTATTTTAACCTTTGCGAACAGTTTTAATGTATTTAGCTATTTTTCCACATGGAAATTTTGACAAGAGAGAAGAGTATTATTAATATTTTTTGACAATTCTTCACGGACAATTTTAACGTCAATGTTAGTCTAGTGTCTATGGCTGGTGTTGCGAGTGCGCGTACAGGTATCTCAGGGGATTTCCCTGCCGTTACGGCGACTAGGTATTTCAGAAGATTTCCCTGGAGTAAGAAGATTTCCCTGAAATTACTATGAACAGGTAACTCGGGGGATTTCCCTAGCGTTCGGGCCATCGGGCCCATTCCTAGCGAGAAGAACCAGCAAGAGACTCTGTGGTTGCTCTTTCGAAAAAAAATATTTACAATTGCATCAATATGTAGATACATAAGTAACCGCAGTCCTAAGAATTGCTGGAGTGAGTCAAATCCATGCTCTTTATCCGTTACATAATCTCAAATAAGCTAATCAGGAGCGTACTTTTAATGGATTTCTTAAACTTGTGTAAATGAAAGTTTAACTTAAGTTGTGGAATTTTGCTATAGAATAGAATGCTCATCCCTCGAACGAACTTCGGACTTTCTTGAGGCAGAGCAGTGGAGTCTATTGCGGCCTCTAGTTTGCCTATCATGTAGCCCACAGCTATATGTAGATAAAGTTATGTTTGTTTGATACTCTCTAGTTACCAGTCCATGCTGCGTTTCCAAAAGATGTACGTGCTGAACTACAAGTTGTCCCCCGATAGCGACGAGCTGATACCCGGACGGAAGATATCCTTCACCTCATACCCTGGCTTTGTGCAAGTAAGAACTTTAATATCATCACACATTGCTGAGCACGGCTCTCCACACAGAACAAGAAGAGTTTAGATCATGGTCCATCACGCTGCATTGCATAAGACATCATTAATTTAGAAATTTGTAACCTTTATACAGACAGACAGACACGCTTGCATTTATTATATTAGTATGGATTAGGTAAGTGGAATATAAGGTATATCTGGTATTATTTATCAAATTTTTTTAGTTTAACTATAGTCCATAATATCCATAAAACTACTTAAACGCACGACGCGATGAATTTACGCAACAGCTGACTGCGTTCGGTTCTACGAACTCGCGTGTGTGAACTCTGACAGAGTCAAGTACGTTGACAATGATTTACAATTTGAATAACTTAATTTTTCATGTTGAATTCCTTTTTTTAATGTTTTAACATAAAAATACTCTAAATGAGTAGCAAATATTGATAGAATATAAAAAAGCAAAAAAATTATAAAGTAACGATGCCATGGGCTTCTATTCCATTTACCTATCACCCCTATTTTTTTCGAGACGACAAAAAATTCACCCAGTATAGTGATAATACATCGTTAGTCCACAGATGATTTCTACATCATATCGACGGGTCTAGTCACTGCGGAGACTACCATCGGTAACAGCAACAGAACTCTATTCGAAAATGTTAAGCCGGTCGGACAAGTGAGTTTCTTTGTAAAAGTGCGATTTAATTATTTAACCGACTAAATCAGTATGAGTAGTACGATGCATTGTTGATTTGGTATGTTTTAGTAAATATTTTTCTTCCAAAAAGAACTCAGCTGTTACTTCAAAGTATATTATAAACTATGTTTATTATATATAGTATTATAGTATTATACTAAGTATTTGAAGACTAGTCAAATCAGCAACTTCTTCCAAACGTCAAAAGGCGTGCTTTTGTATGAAATACAGAATTGTGATGGCATCATAGTTCTACGCACTTTTTTACTTTAATCTATAGTTTAAAATGGTTATTCAACATAAAACTATCAGGAGACGTCGAGATTACGACTTCAAAAAAAATATTTATTTGACTAGTACGCAATTTTGAGTATGTTCCGATATACACTGCGAACACTGTAAGGTGTTACGTCAATTTAGGTAACGTTCCGAAATACGTAATGTAAATTTGGGATGCTGCGAAACCTTTCCTTTATAGTTAGCTGTACAGGTTACTGTTTAAAACGGAACGCAGTCAGCACTGAGTGCTGACTGTTTTACTTCGCTGTTCGAGTTTACTTCGAAACGCCAGTGCTCACAGTACAAAAATGGCGACGGTTTATGACGTCATATATTTCCCTAAGATACTGCGGCAGTATACTGTCAGTCCATAACGGAATTTCGCCCCAGTAAGAGCACGGAACAGTGCTCGCAGTGAATATCGGAACATACCCTTTGTCTATCTATTTGTCAGATAATGGAGTACGCGCGCGCGATGGTGGCCAACAGACTGGCTCGCGACGGCAAACAGTGGGCGGACGCGTTCCGCAGGCACAACAGCGGCACATACAACAACCAGTGGTGAGGCTTCTGCTCAAAATATTTGAACCCTCCTAGCTTTATTTGATAAATGATTTACTTATTGAAGTGCAACTTCTTTGGAATCGTTGTGATTTGAAAATTCAACGAATTGAAAAAGCGACACCAAAAAGACAATTATTATTATTATTCCTTATCTTTAACATTATTTTATCTTATGACTACACTTAACTATTATACAATATTCGCTCCTAATGTAAGTATTGTTAGTATATTAAAAAGACAGAAACATATTTATAATTAGGATTTAGCCTGCGAGAGAATGAGAAAGAATACAAGTTATATTTATCTCATTCTCTCGTAGGCTACTTTTCTGAAGTTTCACTTCTGCTGTGTGTGAATTGCACACACACACTTTTTTTGTTTCACACACACGTGCAAGCTACACGCTGTACCACAAGGATTTGTCTGTTTTGGCGGATTATAGCGAATTAAACTTCTTGTTCCTCGATTATCATGGACTTCCGCAAAGTAACGCCTGCTTCTATCCAATAGAAATCCTTCACCTTTCTACTATCATACCGCAAGGCATCGTCAGGACCTGCTTCCGTATATAGTTGAAATTCCACTGACGCGTACAAAGCGATTTGCTTCCTCGTTTGGTAGGATATGGCCTTCCGTTGGCTTCCGTTTTCCCCTCTTTGAATATCGCTACCTTCAAATCAAGAGTGAATAGGCATCTTCTAGGCAAGCGCGCTCCACCTTAGGCTGCATCACGACTTGCAAGCAGGTCTGATCGCAGCTATGCGCTAGCATATATACCTATCATACTAATAATATAACTGCGGAAGTGTGTTTGTTTGTTGGTTTATTGGTTTGTTGGTTTGTCATTCAATCACGCCGAAACAGAGCAACGGATCAACGTGATTTTTGGCATGGGAATAGTTGAGGACCTGGAGATATACTGATAGATATACATAGGCTACTTTTATCCCGGAAAATTAAGTAGTTTCCGCGCGTAATCTAATCTTAAACCACGCGGACGAAGTCTCGGGCATCAGCTAGTTTAAAATAAAGATAAAAACTTCAACAGTATAATAAGTTTTTTTCAGGAGCTGCATTTCATTTCTTTTTAAACTTATGTAAAGGGAAGTTTCATGATGTTGTTAATATCATATTTAACGGAACGGAAATAAAATATAGATTAAAACTAATAAATCAGTGTTTTTAAATCCATCAATAAATGACTGAGAAATTAATTATTTAATAAGTGTATTTAATGTACCTACACCGATTGCTGTATATTACTCAAGTGAGAAATTTTGTGAGTGAGTTTTACATTTAATAATTCAAAATTATCACACACAAATTAAGTGCTTTTAATTCAATTATGTCACTTCAGTCCATTTCTTTCTTTTATTCGGCTTTAAAAAGTCGATTGTTAAGGTCGTGTGACGTCACACGACCGTAATGTAAGCGCAACTTTATAGTTCCATAACTTTTTCATTTGTCGAGATATTTTAATGATTCTTTCATATTTTCGTTTTATTATGTCTTAATTTTCATAATAAATTTGAAAGAATGGAAATTTCTCCATTGGGCTTTCTTATGGCGGAGCGATGGAGTCTAGCGCCCTGTAGTGGGCCAGTCGCTCGGTTGATGATAACGATGATGATGAAGTATTATGGTAGTCAGTAAAGCGCATAATTTGCAGGTATGTGGTCGACTACAACAAGTTCAGAGCGAGCAAAGGGCAAAGCCCCGGCGTTATCAAACCCGGCCTCCTGTGGGTCGTCGAACAGTTGCCTGGCAACACTGAGGCGGCGGATCTGTGAGTTCTATTTTAAAGCAGACTTACCTGAAACTGAAAATGGCTTCAAGCCACTCTTAGATTTACATAACTGATGTGGCCAATTCTGTATTACACAATCTCTAAACTAGACTAAAATGACAGCTTTAATCTAGTGCTGTCCTTTCCGCAGGGATTATTATGAAAGGGTTATCAGTATTTTAAATGCTGTCATTTTAGTTTAGATTAGAGATTGTGCACTACAGATTCAGCCCCAATTAGGGCCGATTGTTCAATCCTCAGATAAACGACTGGATAACTATCGTGAAAATAAAATTATTTGAGAGTTTATCAAGGGATTATAATTTTTAAATTTTTGAATCACTTTTTAACCAATGGATAGCTATCTATGGTCTTTTCTAAGCAACTTCACACTAAATATGTGCAAGCGAGAAAGACACATATATCATTCAATGCATAAGACTGGGAAAGGACGTTTGTTTATCAATTAATAATCAAATGAAATGACGTTTATCACAAGAATTCTTTACCTCGAATTTGCGCAATATTCATTTCGTGTTTGGTTTTATTTATATGTTTATTTTATTTTAGACAGGTTCCCACATAGAGGTGCATTCTTAAAAATATGGAGTACCTAGGTAAAGAAACGTGATAGTGCATCAAACTTTCAAAAGTCGGAAGTAAACTTATTAACCTTACTTGTAACGAAATATTTGGGTCAATATTTATATTATACAATACTTTTACTATATACTATATTATAAATGCGAAAGTTTGGATGGATGTATGGATGGATGGATGATTATTACTTAATCATGCCAGAACGGCTGAACGGATCTGCATGGAAGGCACAGAGATAGATTATAACTGGTCTGGAATAGCATACAGGCTACTTTTATCCCGGAATATTAAGGAGTTCCCGCGGGAACCAAAAACTTCAATCCACGCGGACAAAGTAGCATCGGCTAGTTAGTAAATAAAAAAACAGACGCCGTGACCAACACAGACAAAGATGCAGCGTGGAACAAGTGTGGAAAATATCCATTGTTATCAATAGGTACCTACCACTAATGACCGTATATTGCGTATGTCACCGTAAGATTATAAAAACCGTTAGATTATAATCTAACTCGCTAAATTCTAAATTGTCGAAAGATTAGAATTTAACGCATTATTTTCCGGTAGATTGTAATCTGATAGGTATTTAAACCCGATAAAACCTAAGTGCCCGGCCCCAGGCCGGGCACTACTTGATTATTTATGTCGAACCCTAACTTAACCTACAAGAAAGAGACAAGAAAACGTAAATACAATGAATATTTCAAAAATTTACACTCAGAACATTGAACAGTTTACAATCTTTCGACAGTTTAGAATTTCGCGAGTTAGATTATAATCTAACGGTTTTTACAATCTTACGGTGACACGTACAAGGAGGACACGGAATGAAAATTGATAATTCTGAATGAAAGAATAAAATTATAAAAACCAGGCACATAGGTCTTAAGTACCTACTAGCTACACAATTATAACCTAAATACTAGAAAACGTCATAACAAACGGGCAGCTTTATCCGGCTCTCAAAGAAGCAGATAAATATATTCGTCCGTTACAGACTTTATCTACTGAGAAGTACGAATTTGCGCTATCCGTCCAATAGGTATCTACTATCTAGTCTTTTATCTGAGGATTGAAAAATCGGCCCTTTGACACAAAAGTGTAATTCAAAATTTTAATTATTTTGATGAAACTAGAGTGGCATTTTGTTTAAAACACCTGAAGTTATACTCCAAACAGTAAGTTTTTCTTTTATGTAAAATACGTAAACTCTATCGTGTAATTGTGTTAAAGTGTAATAATTTTCCAGAACAGAACATCTGAAAACGACTTCCTATTTCCCCTCGTACAACATAGCGTATTTCCCTCGCATCTTCAACTTGAGCGGCGGCAACGACCGGATCGCGACCTTTGGGGCTGGTTCGGATACCACACCAACCCCAGGGCGAAGATATTTCACAAGAAACAGGTCAGTTTTAATATAAATGACACTGTAAATAACTTTATTTAAATTTTGATTACAAGGTACTTGGGTAACTTATTAATTTTTATGACATATCAATGTAAATTTGTATCAATTATTGTATTGAACTATACCGATCTGACTTTCGTAAGCGGTTTTTATAAGTCTATGCGAAGAATAAATATAAATATACGTAAATATACGTTGTATTGAATTTGTGACTTTAAGTAATGACTTTTACTTTGACGTCAATGTGATCGAACGCACGATTACGATCAATCGAGTTTGCAATGTAAAAACTTAGACTAAGCTTATTAATAGATCTTTACCTATGAAATTGCCGTTTTGTATGGAATAAGTGAAAGTACTTATTTTTTTAAACTTTTTTATTTCTGTTATTCGAAGTAATCACCCATTCAATCGACGCATCTTTGCCAACGCATTGGCAGTTTATTTATGCCCTTCTTGTAAACATCAGCTGGACGGGAGGCAACAAACTCTTCAAAGGCATTTTGAACTGCCTCTCGGGAATTGAATTTTTTACCCACTAAAAAGTTGTCTAAATTTTGGAAATAGTAATAGTCGGTAGGTGCAAGATCTGGTGAGTATGGCGGATGAGGGAGAGCTTCCAACCCCAGCTCTTGCAGCTTGGAGATGTCTGTTGCGCAGTATGGGGTCGCGCGTTGTCGTGAAGGAGCAGAGGGGACGACCGATTGACCAAAGCTGGTTGCAGATGTGCAAGCTTCTCCATCATTCTCTCCAGTTCTTCACAGTACACATCTGCAGTAATGCTCATGCCGTTTTGTAAAAAGCTGTGGTGAATCACACCCGCACTAGTCCACCAAACAGTGACCATCACCTTTGTAGGGGTCATTTTTGGTTTAGGGCATTGCTTTGGTGCTGAACCAGGATCTAACCAACTTGCTGAGCGCTTTCGATTGTCGAACAGAATCCATTTTTCGTCGCACGTAACAATTCGTTTCAAAATTCCTTCGTTTCTTTGCCTGTTGAGCAGCGCAAGGCAGGTCTCGACACGTTGCGCTGGCGATCGTTAAGGTCGTGGGGCACCCATCTATCAAGCTTTTTTACCTTGCCAATTTGTCGCAAATGGATCAATATTGTATAATTTTGATGCTTACATCAAAAGCTGCTGCTAGCTCAGCTGTAGATTGAGTTTCGTCAGCTTCCACAATCGCCTTTAATTCATTATTTTTGACCAAAGTCTCCGGACGACCACGAGCTTTATTTTTCAAGTCTAAATTTCCAGAACGGAACCGGGAAAACCAATAACGGGTTGTGCGTTCGTTTGTACAGTTCTCTCCGTAAAAGTTTTTGATGTTACGTGCCGTTTGTGTCGCGTTGGTGCCACGACGGAACTCATATTCCATAATTACACGAATTTTTAAAGTATCCATTATGACGAAAATTTTTGAAATGTAATGAAAATACAACGCTAATCAAAAAACAAAAGACTGAGTTTATAAAAAGAATGTCATGGTTTTAAAACAAAATTAATTTGAATTTAGAATACAGAGCCATTACAAACTTTTTTTTATTTGAAATGACCAGTACTGAAGAAAGGCAATTTCATAGGTAAAGACCTAATATTTAGTGTGATTCTCCATACCAAACTGGGTTAATCTTAGCGCTGTAGAGTTCTGAGCCTGGCCCTGTTTATCGTCTGAAATACAGTGTAAACTTCAGATCAATGACCTCAAACTCTATTAGCCACACTGAAGGGACTGCGCATTTTATGGCGTTATTGAGAGTTGTCGTTAAATGGAGAGAAGAAAAATCAATATGATTTTACTATTATAATATTATTTACTAATAATGACGTACTGTTGTCTTTATTTAGAATGGGTGTGCTGCTACATAGAGTGTCATTGTATCGACAACAAGATAAACTAACCAGCCCCCCGATTGTGTAAGGTAGTCGTTAAAACGACGAACTCTGTAAAACATCGAAATCTCGAATTATCGAGTGACGTAAAATGGATTTTATACTTTTTGAAATCTAATACGTATTGCAGGCTGGCATCAACAACGTACGAGACATGTTCACAGTGATGCGATACAACGACTTCAAGCACGACCCGCTCGCGCGCTGCGAGTGTCACCCGCCTTACAGCGCCTGTAACGCGATCGCCGCGAGAAACGACCTCAACCCCGCCAATGGTGAGTGTTTATATGTATTGAGACATGTTCACAGTGATGCCATACAACGACTTCAAGCACGACCCGCTCACGCGCTGCGAGTGTCACCCGCCTTACAGCGCCTGTAACGCGATAGCCGTGAGAAACGACCTCAACCCCGCCAATGGTGAGTGTTTATATGTATTGAGACATGTTCACAGTGATGCCATACAACGACTTCAAGCACGACCCGCTCACGCGCTGCGAGTGTCACCCGCCTTACAGCGCCTGTAACGCGATCGCCGCGAGAAACGACCTCAACCCCGCCAATGGTGAGTGTTTATATGTATTGAGACATGTTCACAGTGATGCCATACAACGACTTCAAGCACGACCCGCTCACGCGCTGCGAGTGTCACCCGCCTTACAGCGCCTGTAACGCGATCGCCGCGACAAACGACCCCAACCCCGCCAATGGTGAGTGTTTAAATGTATTGAGACATTTTCACAGTGATGCCATACAACGACTTCAAGCACGAGCCGCTCGCGCGCTGTGAGTGTCACCCGCCTTACAGCGCCTGTAACGCGATCGCCGCGAGAAACGACCTCAACCCCGCCAATGGTGGGTGTTCTGTTATGTTCATTGTTTTCTCGCTAATTAGAGAAAAGTACTAAGTACCGCATTACTTTACTATCCCAAGAAAACTCCTATCATTATGTGATTAATGGAAAGGGACTCTAAAGGGGGAAGACTCTCAGTAATGAGGAATACGACGCAAAGGGAGAATCTAAGTATACAAGTCTCGACCGAAACAGCAATTCACGGCCTCGTTTACTTTTTAAATAAACGAGGCTGTGAATTAGGCCGATACTTGTATAGTACTATTTCTTGTATGCGAGGAAACAATAAAACAATGTTTTAATTGAATTAATACATATTTATCGTCCTCCGGACTTATTTTGCTGCCGGACGGAAATTGCTGGCATGCGGCTATAAAAGAGCCAAGGTACGTATTGTTTTTTTTCAATAATGACGCAATTTCCGAGCAAGTGGGAGAAAAAATGGTTGTCAAACTTAAAAACTAACCGAGGATGTGAAATTTAGGTTTTTTGAAGACCCTCTTTTTAATAATCAGTGTGAAATTATTTATTTTTGACATAGACGTCACCCCCATTCCAGGCACGTACCCGTTCCGGGCGCTAGGGCACCGCAGCCACGGTGCCACGGACGCGAAGGTGACGAGCGTAACCCTGCGGCGATCCTACCAGTTCCTGTCCGTCGCCAGCCCTACGTACAACATCTCTAGGGGTATACCGCCCTTCCGGTGAGTTACTTTTTACAAGCTACTTTTGTTTATACTGTATTGCGTAAAAAAGGACATATACAAAGGACATTGTTACTCAATAAACTCAAACTCAACCCAATTTATTTATAATATGTAGGTCATACAGTTGTCTCTTATGTTACGTCATGTTTTGACCCTAAGAGCCGGCAGGAAACTCAACAGTTACTCTTTTTTTTAAAGATTTTACAATACGTAGGTATATAAATTAAATATTGCATAATGTAAGTTATTATACCTATGGGGCGCTGGACCCGAAGTAGATTGCTTCCATACAACTTTGTCATTAAGAAATTCGTCAACTGTATCAACAGGTGTTCCTTTACGGCTTTTTTAATTTGTGTAACGGCAAATCAAAAAGTTCTTTTGGAACCATATTATAAAAGCTAATACTCAACCCCACAAAGGATTTCTGCACCTTATCACTAAAGTGATCTTTGCCAGGCGACCTACATGAAGTGACGTCATTCCAAATCCAATATGGCTGACTCTTAAAGATGGTGGACATGATATTTTTATGGATCTCCATGATAAGGCTATCAATTAGTTTAAAGGGTCTACAGAGAAGAATAATAAAAATAACATGACGTATATACGTAGACGTCATTTTAGTAGTAGTACGAGAATGCCTATACCTACGGTGCGACTTCGTGGAATATCTATCTGTTTTGTGGTATTTTTTATACGACTGCCTGAAAAAAGGAGTATATTGTTTTCAGGGTTCATGTATGTATGTATGTATGTATGTATGTATGTATGTATGTGAGTTTGTATATTTCACCATAACTTCTATACGCCTGAACCGATTTTGATAAATGAGGTATCGTTAGAATCCTTAGCTTATTCCGGGTGACATAGGCTAGATTTTTTTTTAAATTAATGGGGTGACCATGGTCCCGCATTAAAGACCAAAATTAAAAAAAAAAATCGATTCGAGATTAACTATATAATCATCATCTAGAAAATGATGAGTAGATTCCAAAAATATATAACACTATAGTTCAATCGTTAGTGATTCACAAAAATATATCATTTAATAAATGTGAATAAGATTCCAAAGGCTATATATGCAAATCGCTTCATAAGGAGGTAAACTCCAAAAATAATATTGCAGGGCAGTCGTATTTTTTAATTCGTTAAATTAATTTCACTTGTTTTGTATTTATATAACGAGCAAACGAGCAGGCGGATCCACCTGATGTTAGGTGATTACCGCCGCCAATGAACATTTCCAACACCAGAGGAACCGCCAATGGGTTGCCGGCTTGTGAGATATTTGTTTATACGCCCTTTGAAGACCCCATAATATTGTAGTCATGAGGGAACACAGAAGATGGAAGCTGGTTCCATAATTTACAGCAGTTCTCAGTATTCTTTATTTTGTTGCAGATGGAGTGAGTTCGACATGGGGCCACATATCTCTCACGTTGGCCATCCTGATCTGTGGATGTTCCCGCCCATACTGCACCGCTGGGAGTGGGGATGAACTCATTGAATCGCTATGTCATAAGAGCCAATTCTGCTTGTAACTGTGAATCCCAAATAATGCTCATTTAATTTTATATTGTATAGTTATGTTTTAAACTAAGAATCCTTTAAAACATATTTACTACATTTTATAATCGAACATAATATATGAAATATTATATGCTTAAGTACTTAAAATGTTTTATTTTAAAACTTAGACCAGCATACTTTCATCCGTTTGTATGTTGATGGCAATCACAGGAAACTACACGCAAGTGCTAACAAACAACGTATGAAGTTACAACTCAATCAGATGAATAATATTTTTTTACTTAAATAGGTACGTAAGTTTGTGTCATCCTCAACTCGTCGGCCCAGAATAAGAATCAGAATAAGAATCAGATCTCAGAATAAGAAGGTCTTCATACGCCTTTCAACATCATTAAGTACTTTAAAAATAAAATCTAAACAGGCATAAACATTACTTCCAATTTTGGCCACCGTGTCAGATAAGTTTGACGGACTTTAAATTAGTAAATTAATGTATCCTAGCTCTGCTGGGCGACCGCGTATCTCTGACAGCTACAGTGTAACGATCGCAATCACCTCTGATTGGATAACACTCTTCCACTATTGGACAAAATCCATTGACGCAGCAAGAATACCATAAATTCAGCCAATCACAACAATTGTAACAGTTACAGTACGTAACAATGATTGATGCAAAAGATACGCGGTCGCCCTGCTGATGTGTCAGAACTGCCATTTTTGATTTGTCATGACGTCATATGTCATTCAAAATTCTGGTAAAAACACGATAAAAATAAACCCCAAAAATTAATGTGACAACATTTTTAATATACAATGGAATGAGTACTGACTATAAAATAGTAAATGGTCTTTAAAATATAGTAATGTTAACTTACACTTGGGAAAAATCTTATAGGCAAAAATAATTTTACCAGATACATTTTACTACATTTTTACAGTAAAATAATAATATACTTATTTAAGAAGAGCATTATCTAATTAATTCATAAGTTGATTAAGCTTCTGCATTTGAAGCTTGAAATATGTTTTAAATTTACAATATTTATATTCATTACTATTTCTAACAACTGCCAATTATACAAACACCAATATTCTAGTCATCTACTCTACAATAGAATTATATTATTATTTATAAATTACTTTTTTAATATAAGGTATGTAGGGCGTGATCCAAAGGCAGCTTAAGAAAGTATTCACGACCCCTTCAGTGCAGTTACATTACACTGACTGCTTTAGATTTGTTGACTGCTCAAGCAAGGTAACCCTTCTAGTTTTTATATTGCACCTGCATTGTTGAATTGTTAACTGCTCAACCAGTTGAAAATGACTGCTGAAGCAGTTGAAATTCAACAGCTTGAGCAGTCAACAATGGGTGCTGAACGGTTGAACTTGACAGCTCGAGCAGTTGAAAATGACTGCCCAACCGGTTCATTTGTTTCATATCCCATCTTATTCTAAAGAGTTGAGCATTAACAGCTGTTTCAGTACTTTAGTCTGGGAGGTTTCCCGAATCTCTCCGGCCAGGAACATCTCATCCACTACTGTGTATACCTGAAAATAAAAAATATATCTCTTGTAACTAAATATAAAAATGTAACCCAATACTAAGGATCTAAAATGTAATAAGCTGAGCTTCAGGTGTGGAACCATCAGAACTTATCATTTACTAGCTGATTCCTGCGACATAGTACGTGCGATTAAACTTTTCTTAATTCTCACCAGAACTCCTTAATTTTACGAGATAAAAAGTAGGCTGTCTTTCCCCGGTAGACAATCTTAGACTGTACCACATTTTATCAAAATAGGTTGTAAAGATGGGCTATGAAAGTACAAAAAACAAACAAACTCACATTCGCATTTATAATATAATTGAGGAGCCTCTAATTTGTAGAGCATTTAATTTGTATTGTTTTTAGTTTTGAAGTTTGTATTTTATGTATTTCATAATATGGGCCTTGTTGCCTGATATATATAATAATAATAGTTTCACTGACCTTATAGAAATTGAAGACCAAGTCCAGCTCGCACACATTGTGGAAGTACTCATTGAGCACCTCCACAAAGTTGTGGATTGCCTCCAGATAGCACAGGTTGTTGTCGTTCACGTCCACGCAGATGCAGAAATACAGGCCCGCATACCGCCGGTACACTATCTTGAAGTTGCGGAACTAGATATAACAGAGTCAAATTAGTAAAGTGAGACCAGCAGCCCGATTCTGTAACTCAGTGGTTATCAAAAAATGAAAGCCACTGACTTATATTTTTTATCCATTGAAGATTTACTATGTTCTTCCATTTTTTCATAGTAAACCTTCAATGGACAAAATATATATGTCAGTGGCTTTCATTTTTCGATAGCCACTGAGTTACAGAATCGGGCTGCTGATGAGCATAACTTTCTAAGTTGTAAGTCGAATAATTTCTGATTCATACAAAAATCCGAAACTGCCACACAAATCAAACTTACGTGTGGCAGGGCAGTTTCAGACTTTTATATGAAAAAGTCCAAGGACTGATTTAGAATAGAAGAGAACTAAAAGAATTAAATAAAAACTACCCTACTCATCTAAAAAGTACAATTACATTTAAAAGTCCAAGTAGGTTTTACCTCAACAAAGTTGGTGTGCTTGGCGTCACGGACGGTGACCACCGCGTGGACTTCCTCGATCAGCTTCTGCTTCTCATCGTCATCAAAATTCATGTACCATTTCGCTAATCGAGTCTTGCCCGCTCGATTTTGTATTAGGATGAAGCGAATCTAAAGAAGTTAACACAATTTTAACTTGATATCAGTCTCCTCTTTTACAAGCAATAAATATTTGTTCCTTACCATTTTTTTTTATGTATGAATAATATATTTCTACCACTAAAAAAATGATGAAAAAATTAGAATATTGAGAAAAACGCCTCCTTACATCTGAGTCAATGTCAATTGTCAATTGATGTCAATAATTGTGTCAAACTCATTTGTCACTGTCAATCGTCCTTCATTTGTTTTTGTATTTACTTAGCCTCTTTGGCTTCGTGGTCGAGTTCAAAAAACACCCTCGTTTGGACTATTGAATATTTTATCAAAAAATTAATGAATGCTGTAAACCACGAGGGTAAATCTAGTAGATGGAGTACACTCTAAATACCTATTTGAAGCCAATCACATTGGTGCAACTATATCTTCAAGTAGATATTATGAGTAAACATTTCAGTTTTTTCATAAAGCTTGAAAGTAAACTCTCTGTAAAGTTTCAAGCGAAGAAGGTCACCCAACTGTCTATCAAATTACTCCGTGGGAGTAGAGAGACCTTATAACACCTAAACAAAGAAAGGCGATATTTTAATCTTAGACTATCCAACACGCTTTTGTAAGTATAAAAGAGCCACACGCACGTCATCAAAGTTCACATCTGAGTCTGCACACGACTACATCACTAGTCAGCTAGCACCCATAAACAATATTAGAATAAACGTTAACATTTTATTTGTTTTCTACTGGCAACACAAATATTGAGTTGTTTTTTGTTAACTTGTCTCTGATTTTTGACGTTGCTGGTACTTGTCGGGTTTAATAAGATTTTTTCGATGTAATTGTAATGTAGTGCATAAAGGATATTCCATAGTTGTAGGATTATTCAATATGTTTAAATAAGTACAATAAAAACGAGTTCCAATTTCCATTCATGACGCCCACGAAGACTGTCGAAGTAGAAATGGTGGTGATACGGAACAGAAAAACTGTTATGAAAGACGGGATCATGACGATGTCTGGTATCGGGGAGCCTTCCGTTTTCCACGCGCTGGTGGTGATTTTCCTGGAGTTTTTCGCGTGGGGCCTGCTCACGATGCCCATCATGACGGTGCTGAATGCTACGTTTCCCGAACACACGTTTCTAATGAACGGACTGATTATGGGTATCAAGGGTATCCTTTCGTTCCTGTCTGCACCGCTGATCGGCGCACTTTCGGATGTGTGGGGACGAAAGTTCTTCCTGCTGGTGACGGTGTTCTTCACGTGCGCGCCCATCCCACTCATGACCATCAACACATGGTGGTTCTTCGCCATGATCAGTATCAGTGGAGTGTTCGCGGTCACCTTTTCTATCGTTTTCGCGTACGTGGCCGATGTGACGACGGAGGCTGAGAGATCGCGCGCGTACGGCCTCGTATCGGCCACCTTTGCGGCCAGTATGGTGATCTCGCCCGCGCTCGGTACCTACCTGATGCACACATATAGCGAGTCTCTAGTCGTGGCAGCCGCCACGGCCGTCGCCGTACTCGACGTTTTCTTTATCATGGTCGCCGTCCCAGAGAGTCTGCCCGAGAAGGTTCGCCCGAGCGGTTGGGGCGCCAATATCAGCTGGGAACAAGCGGACCCCTTCGCGGCACTGAGAAAAGTCGGCGCAGAACGCACAGTGCTCATGTTGTGTGTCGCAGTGTTCTTGTCTTACTTGCCTGAAGCTGGACAGTATTCGTGCATATTCATGTACTTGA
Organism: Erebia palarica; assembly: GCA_964035005.1. Classification (NCBI taxonomy): domain Eukaryota; kingdom Metazoa; phylum Arthropoda; class Insecta; order Lepidoptera; family Nymphalidae; genus Erebia; species Erebia palarica. Next base: position 11,721,504 of record OZ035994.1, on the reverse strand, counting down.
AACTAGTGATGGGCTTTGGAATGGCGAAGGTGGCGATATTCATCGCGCTAGTGGGCGTGCTGAGCATCGCGGTGCAGGTGGTGCTAGGCTTTTTGATGCGCTCGCTGGGCGCTAAGCATACTATAATGTTGGGACTGCTGTTTGAGATGATGCAGCTCATGTGGTACGGCTTCGGGAGCCGCCCGTGGATGATGTGGGCCGCCGGAGTGCTGGCGGCGCTGGGCTCGGTCACGTACCCAGCGATCAGTGCATATGTGTCAGTGAACAGTCGCGCGGACAGACAGGGTGTAGTGCAGGGGATGGTGACGGGGGTGCGCGGGCTGTGTAACGGCCTAGGGCCGGCGATGTTCGGCGTGATATTCTCGCTGTTTCACGTGGATCTGAACGAGGAGCACGCGGCGGCTGGTATCGACCGTCCGGATGAGGAGAAATACATCCGGTTAGTGCCAGGGCCGCCTTTCGTTCTGGGTGCTTTACTGGTGATATGTGCGCTGTTGGTGGCCGCTTTCCTGCCTGAGGACGGCACGGTGGGCGCGCGGCGGACTTCGCCAGACCTGCGCTTCGAGTTGGAGCGTGGGCGGCGCGTGGCCGGGCCTCTGTCGCCGCTGATGGCGCCCGAGTCTGCTGCCCTCTAGCTAGCGGCCAAGGCCGGACGAGCGGCCAGCGTGTAGACGGACGAAGCCGCGCCACGACGGCGCCACAGAGAATGCATTTAGAAGGTACCAAAGTGAACTCTGTGAAAAAAGTTCTATTGCACCGACTACATTCCTGCTACCATCTGTTGATTTCCGCTTTTACTGCCCCCTAGCACTTACAAATCATCACAGTGTTTATAAATTATTGTTATGGCTACAGTACGATTGATAAAAGATTGTTTGTTAGCCAATAGTGGAAGTGACAGTGATTGTGATCATCACATTGTAGCTATCAAGGTTTGGTGCTAGGGTGCTGATGCTGATACTTGTTCATGTTTTTTAAAACTTTATACCTACTTATTTTTGTAATAGTTTCGAACGGCTCTTAAGGGCATGTACATATTTATTAAAATAAAATTTAACTAAGATCGTTTTAAATTCTGTTTAAAGTTTTAAGCTTAACATCACACAATCTCGTTTTTTTTATATGACAAAAGTGCACTATATTGTCCATTAATGACTCAATATAATTAACTTTTGACTAATATTGATGACTTCACTAGTCAGGTGCTTATCACAATCATAAAATTTCATATCATAATATGATATTGATTGCTGCTATCAATAGTTTGTAGCAATCTCTAAACTTAACTAAATTGACAACTGTGTATATGTTGCTAACCCTTCGTAATACTTCCATCGGAAAAAAGACAGCACTAGCTTTGCTGCTTTCAATTTAGTTTACAGATTAATGCAACCAATTCTAATTATCACAATCTCTAAACTGTATATCTAGTTCTGTCCTTTTCTGCAGGGAGTATTATGAAAGGGTTAGCAATATATTAAAAAAAAATGCTGTCATTTTGGTTTAGTTTAGAGATTCTGTACAACAGAATTAGCCCCGATAATAGTAGGTTAAAATACTTATATCATAATACTTCTGGACTCACTTGAAATTTAAATTCGCTATATTCCACCACAGTAGGTAAATCTATGTGTGTAGTGTGTACTGTGTATCTTGCAATATTCTAGTAAGCAGATTTAATGCACGTGCATTGTAAAAGTATGCACGATTGTAAAGTGTGTTGTTGAGTCAACATCTCCTGAAGATGCTCCTGTGTCAGAGTGAAATGTATGTTGAGAATAGTTTGGAAGATTTATGTGGTGTGGTGAATATTGCAAGATACACAGTACACACTACCCACATAGATTTACCTACTGTGGCGGAATATAGCAAATTAAGTTTCAAGTTCTTTCACTATCATGGACTTCTGCAAAGTAACGCCTGCTTCTATCCAATATTTCCAGATTTAGGTTACTTAAATTGGTTCTTTAATGGTGGTAATGATTAACTATCATGAACATAAATCAGACTGGGAACAACCGGTTAAACTCCTCTGTGTTTTCTCCAATTAAACTCCTCTGTGTTTTCTCCAAGCAATAGGTCATTGGTGAAGTAATTTGTGCTGTGTTGACACAATTTTTTTTTTTTTTTTTTCTTAGCATGATATGTGATCAGTCCAAGGACTATAAGCAAATGAGTTGAATGGGTGATTTGTCGTATAGAGCTGATCCTCATATAGGAGTCAGGACTCGTTAGTCATTTAACCCAGGTCAAGTATGCATTTTCTTTTAAGGCGTCTTGGGCAATCCTCGACCAAGAGTCTGTTGCCTATCGGATTTGGATTTTACATTCTTTGTAAGATGTTGAGGCTGGAGTCGCATGCACTGCCCCACAGTTGTGCTCCATATGCCCAGGCTGGTTTTAAGATTGACGTATATATTAGTAGCTTATTATCCACTGATAGTTTGGAGTTTCTACCCAGTAGCCAATGGAATGTTTTGTACCGGATGTTAAGTTCATCTCTTTTCGTCTTGATGTGCTTCTTCCACGTCAGTCTTCTGTCAAGATGGAGACTCAGATATTGGTCATTGTGAGGCACCCACCTGTGTTATCATCCAAATTAACTGGTGGGCAGTTTCCGCAAATGTTACATGCACTGATTTATTAGCGCTTGCCTTAATTCTCCAGTTCTGTAGCCAGGTAGAGGTCAAGTCCTTGTTGCAATAGTACAGAGGCACTTGCAGCATTTTTGTGACTAGCTAGGATAGCTGTATCATCTGCAAAAGTTGCTGTAGTAATGTTCGGCATGGTTGGCAGATCTGCAGTGTATATTGTGTACAGAGTAGGCCCAAGAACAGATCCTTGTGGCACTACAGCACTGATGTTGTAGAAATTTGATGTAGTGTCTCCTTCCTTTATTTGGAATATTCTTTCAGACAGATACTAAGCTAAGAGTGGAACATAACTGTGTGGTAACACCGATTTTAGCTTACAGAGGAGGCCCTTGTGCCAGACCTTATCGAATGCTTGTTGTATGTCCAAGAATGCAGAGGAGCAGTATAATTAATTAGCAGTATAATTTCTGCTCTAGGGAATTCCGAATTTTATCACAAACTCTGTGGACTTGTTCCACCGTTGAGTGCTCTTGCCTAAAACCAAATTGATGGGAGGGCACAATGTTGTTTTTGGTTTATATTGGTGTTATTCTATGAAGCAGAGCTTTCTCAAATAGCTTGGACAAAGTTGGCAGCAAGCTTATAGGCCTGTAGACTTGATATCTTGTGGTGGTTTTCCTGCTTTACGTACCATTAGTATTTGGGAGACCTTCCATAGGCTAGGGAAGTGCTGAGTTCTTAATATGCCATTGAACAAGTAGGCTATGAAGACTAGTGCCTTTTTAGGTATCTCTTTTAATACTTCCTTGGTTATCAAGTCAAATCCAGGTGCCTTTTTGTTATCTAGGCCTCTAATTAGTCTAGCTATTTCACAAGGAGATATTGATTTTGGTGGAACGTCTAGTTGGTAGGCCGCATTGATGATCGAGTCACAATAGGCTTCGAAACCGCTGTTATTCCCTGCTTCATCTGGGGTGAACACCACTGAATCTAGGTGCTCAGCAAAGGCATTTACTTTTTCTTGGCCACTTCTTGCCCAGGTGCCATTTCCTAGTTTCAACGGGGGTTTTGCTTGAGTGGGCTTACTAACTTTGTGTTGACACAAATAAAAGCCAAAAAATAAACTACGAAGAAGAACTAAAGTAATAGCGATTCCAAAGGGGCCTGAAAAGTGGAGAACTTTAGATGCAACCTCACAAGTTAACAGCAAATGATAATAAAAATATTAAAGTACTAAGAAGTAATAAAAAATAAAAAGAATTGAGAAAAAGGGTAAATATTATCATTCAAATAAGTAGGTATGCTGATATTTCCTAGTTTAGTTTGTTAAATTGATTACATTGCTAACTACAAATGAATTTTTCTGATAACCTTGATAAAGTTACTTTGGGTGAAAACATTATTTTTAGTCTTAACTAATGTAAAATTTTAGTAAACGTGGTTAATACAAATCACTACTTTATTGATAACAACTTTATTAGCTAGGTGTCTTAAAAACTGGTCAAGTGCGAGTTGGACTTGCACATGAAGGGTTCAGTCTGGTCAGGGTACTATTATACAAGATTTTACACTATCCCCCTGTATGCATCCACTGTTGGACATAGGCCTTTTCGAGAGCGCGCCACCAAACTCTGTACTATGTTTTTAATTATACTTTCGTAAAAGAAAGTCTAGGCAACGGGGCGGTCCGTTTTATGGAGACCCCCGCATTAAATCCTTAGTCGATGAAACTTGGCTGGGTTTTAGTATTAGATGATCCAAAACTTACACAAAAATATCCAACAAAAAAAACATCTGGAAGTTAGGTATTTATACCTAAAACTTAAAATTTATGATTGAATATTTTCTCAATTTCTGTAGGTAGCATGTTTACACTTAGAACCGAAATATCAAACGAAAATACGACTGCCCTACAAAAAAACGAACTACAAAGTTAAAAATCTAAATTAATCTAGTTAAATTAGAATCACTGGATATTGAACTATAGTATTATATATTTTTGGAATCTACTCATCATTTTCTAGATGATGATTTTTTATTTGATATTTATAATATACGTTTAACTCATGATACTTTATCATACTGTAAAGTTTCGTCCGCTGAGAAATTATTATTGGGGTCAACTAACTTTAGTGCCTAGGCTAGAAGTCACGTTTCTTGTATGGAGGCCTGCCTTTATTTATTATATGTTGTTATTATGGCAATAGACACACATTCACACACACACATACAATGTGAAAATTTCAACTGTCTACTACAAATCGATATATACGTAGGCACTAGATGGGCCCTTTCATAGAAATAAGTTAGGCATCTGACTTGTGGTGCATGCCCCTCACCTCTATAAGCCTGTCCTTGTAAGACTTCCTGTATAAGACTTTCACTATCGTCATTAGTGGAGAGCCCTACACCCACCTAATACTGAATTAGCCTTTCTGGCGATAGTTACTACTGCATCTATCTCTAAGTCTATTACCCCATTATGGGTTGAATTATCGAAAAACCTTTCTTAGCGTAAAAGCTATCTGTATGCCTAATTTCAACCCGATCTGTCCAGTGGTTTGAGCTGTGCATTGATAGATCACTCAATCACCTTTTCATTTTATATATTTAGATAAGGGGTAACTAATTTAAACTGCCATACTATATCCATGTAAGCTTGCTTCTCAGGCTGCATCAGCATTTGATGTCACATGCCTTGACATTCCTAAAACAAGGATTATATTGCTAAAACACAAAAGTCAACAATAATAACACAATAGTAAGGCCCCAGGTGAGATCGTCAAGGGCTAACTCATATCTGAACAAAAAATATCATTGAAAGGTAAGAGATCTGCATAGCTAAATTAAATAAAATAATTCATACAAAAGATTTTATTAAAACTTGATTTTTGTTAAGAAAATTGAGATTTTAAATTTATATTTGTTACTAGATGATGCCCGCGACTTCATTCGCTTGGAATACGTGTTTTAATTCCCGGGGAACTTCTCTTTAATTTTCCGGGATAAAAGTAGCCGATGTTCCCGTGACTTCGTCTGCGTGGTTTGAGAGTTTTTGGTTCCCGCGGGAACTTTTTAATATTCCGGGATAAAAAGTAGCGGATGTGCTATTATCTTATATATATTTATCTTTATATTATAATCTATGTCTGTGCCAAATTTCATACAGATCCGTTCAGCCATTCTGGCGTGATTGAGTAACAAACATCCATCCATACATCCATCCAAACTGTTGCATTTATAATATTAGTATAGATAATAGTAGTTACTATCAGATGGAATCAATGTATGGTTAGTAGCTGCAAAATGCAATTCATAGCAGCCTTGTTTATTTCCTGTAGGGTATTCATGTTTTAATTTCCTTATAAATTGCCTGTTTCCTACTGAATATGATCGAAATTTTAATATTACTGGATTTGTTAAGCTACTTTATATGAAATTTTTTATAGTAATTATTCTAATAGACTAGGCTCTGTAATGGTTACTTAGGTAGGTAGGCAATGGGGCGGTTCGTTGTATGGAGACCCCCACATTAAATCCTCAGTCGATGAAATTTGTCTGGGTTTTTGTATTGGATGATCCAAAACTTACACAAAAATATCAAATGAAATAATCATGCAGAGCAACGGTATTTAAACCGATTTTATGATGAAATCTATGCTGCGTTTACGCGATAATGTACCTGCTATAACAATTGGGTAGAGCATAAAAAAACCTTACTTCCTTTCTGATTTTTTGGTGGATATTTTACTATATATTTATAATATACATTTAACTCATGATACTTTAACATGCTATAAAGTTTCGTCGGCTGAGGAATTATTATTGGGGTCAACTAGCTTTATTGCTTAGTGGAAATTGATAGTTATCAAAGCAAATGACTAATTTTGTCACAGCATTTAAACTTTGAATTTTATTTTGTCACGTCTCCTTGGTCTGGTGGTTCATTAATGGTTGGCTGATCGACTGCAATAACGAGGTCCTTGGCTCGTTTCCCGGACGGGGCCAAACCGAAAATTGTTATTTTATTTATTGGATTTTTGAAGTGAAACTTTTTTAGAATCGTTGTGATTTGAATATTCAATGAAACGAAAAAGGCAAGAGAAGATACACATTCATAATAGGATTTAGCCTGCGAGAGAATGAGATAGAATACAAGTTATATTTATTATCTCGTAGGCAACTTTTCTGATGTTTCACTTCTGCCGTGTGTGTTTTGAACACACACTTTTTTTTCTTTAAAAAATTCTCAGTAAGTTTGTTCAGCGCCTGATCTCTCCGATCGTGTCAGATTGCCGTCCCCTCAGACTATCCATGTAAAAATCATATCCATCCGTTGCAGCGTGATTGAAGGACATACATATGCATTTTTGCATTTATAATGTAAGATGGAAAGGCAAACTAATCTAAACAATGAAGAATGAAAAGCGTTTGGAGAGAGTTCTTCCCATAAAAAACTGAAATTGAAAGTTATAAAACGCAGAAATTTCTATCCATTAGAAACTGAACCAGAGGCCGTACTGCTAACACTTAAAGCAACATTGTTTCATTATTGTTGACTTTCGCGTTTCAGAATTATAATCCTTATACATATAAGAAACGTCAAGGTGCGTGACATCAAACTGTCATTTTGAGTAATATTGCTTAGGTATTGCTTTAAGCGTTGGCAGTATGGCCCCTGTACGTGCATATCCAGTCTTTATATCATTAGTCGCTCGATCTAGGCAGGTCGAATCTCAGTGGGCTGGACGATCCCGTCTTGTACCCCGCGGCGGTGTAGGCACGTTGCGACACGGTGACGTTGCAGTTTCGATATCGGCTGACCTTACGTTTAGATGACTTTACTTGTTAGTCAGCGTTGCTTTTCAACAGCTGGTGCGATTGGTTAATTTCGTTTGAAGCGGAAAACCCCTGTAGACGATTTTTACTCCACCAAGGACTTATGACTAGCAGTCTTGGATGAAGATGAAATAAACACGTGATAGGAAACGTAAGAAAAATGTATAAAATCACGTCCGACTAACTTTTGCAATGCAAACTCAAATCGCATTCTGACGACACCAATAATTGCTGTTAAGTCTTTTTGAAGAGTTGGGACTGTTTACCACAATTGTATGATTCATCGATGATTCATTCAGTGTTGCCTTTATACTATTTTTCAATTACCTTCTAATTTACCCATGTAAATTGACATAATGAACGTCGTTTCATCCGATTGCTTTTCAGCGGTCGACATCGATGAGGTCGGTGATTACTGCATTCGGCCACCACTGCACAATGCACCATTCTTTCGGCCTAGACAATGCGGATTGTTTTATTTCATCGATTCATGCCATATTTGTTGTTAGGTAATGGATGATTTTGGATGAAAAATCATTTGGAATTTTTTTGATTTTCCGGGATGAAAAGTAGATGAAAAGTCCTTCCCCGGGATTCTTCGATAATCTTTACAAGTACCAGATTTTATCAAAATCGGTAGAATCGGCATTTAGGAATATTGGTATGGTTTCCATCACACTGTATCATAAGTAATTTAATTTATGTATTTTTTTAGCTGATGCGGAGAGACGAGTGGCCTATTGCGACAACGCATATCAATCGATTGCGAATGTTAAGCAACGTTGACCCAAGTCGGTAACTGGATGGGTGACCGAATTTGACCTTTTCGTTTCCCCCATGTCTCGGAGAGCACGTTAAGCCCCGTCGGTCCCGGTTATTATAGCTAACATCTGATAATGATTGTTAGTAACCTACGAGTTGAAATATGTAGTACTCTGTCGAGTCGTATGCAGAATGACCTGGGAACCGCATTATTATACCAAGAAAACCCCTGCCATTATGTGATTAATGGAAGGGGGATGTCGCCATATCAATTGGGATGATGCCCAAGTTAAAAATAATTTCTTGCTGATTATTTATTAAAAAGAGGGTCTTTCAAAAGTCTTAAAATTCAAATCCTCGGTTAGTTTTAAGTTAGATAAATAATTTAAACTATAGATTAAAGAAAAAAGTGCGTTGAAAATTGATGACGTCACAACTATGTATTTCATACAAACTTCCATACTAGAAGCGCGTTTTTAAGATTGTTTAAGAGTTGCTGATTTGATTCAGTTGTCATCATCCCAATTGTAGTCAAGAGTACTCGGCAGATCATCCGACGTTGCGTTTTACAGTTCAAGACCTCTCCATTGAAGATCCTCTCAACAAGAGTCTTTCCGCTTTTTTCGACGCTGACACTCGCAACGCGAATAAAATGAACGGGATTTCCTTTAACCTGGATTCCAATTTCCAGTCCTTTATAAGGCCTTTCATTAAAATACTAATTGCTGAACAAGTCACCTTTTGAAATGAAAATAATATACTTAAATAAGTATATTATTTCTTGGGGTAACTAAATAGTTACCCCAAGATAATCTACCGTAGAAATCTCTGTCTTTAGGCCCTGTAGTAAAAAGCAAAATAACAATAGCAATCCCTTCTGATTAACCTAGAACTAAGTATTTAGGGATAGAATCCGACGTTGCGTTTTACAGTTCAAGACCTCTCCATTGAAGATCCTCTCAACAAGAGTCTTTTCGCTTTTTTCGACGCTGACACTCGCAACGCGAATAAAATGAACGGGATTTCCTTTAACCTGGATTCCAATTTCCAGTCCTTTATAAGGCCTTTCATTAAAATACTAATTGCTGAACAAGTCACCTTTTGAAATGAAAATAATATACTTAAATAAGTATATTATTTCTTGGGGTAACTAAATAGTTACCCCAAGATAATCTACCGTAGAAATCTCTGTCTTTAGGCCCTCTAGTAAAAAGCAAAATAACAATAGCAATCCCTTCTGATTAACCTAGAACTAAGTATTTAGGGATAGAACTGGCAGATCAAAATTTTTATTGAGGCATGTTTTTTTGAGGTCCTATCACGGTTTCATAGTACATTTTACGTACTGACCGAATTTATTTTACGAGTAAGTAATACTTACCTAGTTACTTGGGGTAACCTATGTAGCTAGGATACGTCTTATTGACGGGTAACTTGACATTTTAAAGTTCTCAATGGTTCTCTTATGTATGTAATCCAGAGGCATGTAAGATTTAAAACCATTGTAAGGATCTTATGTTTGTTAATCTACTTAACACTTTAGGGCAATATAATATGACAAACATAATCAGATTAAAGGTATTCGTCAAATGCGTTGGTATTTTCGACCACGGTAAAACTTTACGCCAAATTGAAGGTTGTTATTTTATCATTTGTGTCTTGTTTTGTTATATACTTAATTAGATAATTGTTACACTCCGTCCGAAAAGAGAGAGAAAATATTTTTTTTAAATAAACTTTTATTAACTTGACCCATATAAGTACCTATATAGGAAAATATTCGTATTAGGTAATTCGGTAGGTTCGAGGTTTGAGGTATTACCAACGCACTATTACCTATTCTGTTGTATTATACTACGATAGGAATGGCATTCCTAACCAGTGCAGTGGTAGTTTAACCTGAAAGACGATTAAAAAGTACACGTAAAAATGTATATTTAAACATTTAAATTTTATGTCTCCTTTGGGCAAAAATAATTGAACACCAGTTTTCGAAAATAACTACGTAAAATAATGATTCGCTTAACAACAGGTGAAATGCTGAAACGACGTAAATTCCAAAGCAAACAAAGTACCAAGATAACGAGCACTTGATCAAATTATACCTGCTTAGGTACTTATATTATTATATTATTATGAGTAACATCTTCTTAGTAGGTACTTCAACATACCTACCGCTCTACCTACTCGCAAATGTTACAGTTGGTAAGCAATACAACCCACTTACCTTTCTCGATTCAAGACCACTCAAAAATTTTTGCTATATCTTTATTCTTTGCTAGTTGCCTCTCTTCCTTTGCTATTAAATTTATAGCGAAAATATTTGGTAAGATAATCATTATTATTAAAAATGTGTAGGTAAGTTGGTTTGTTCTTTAATCACGCTACAACAGAGCAACGGATCGATGTGATTTTTTATACCACTGCCCGAAAAAAGGAGTATAATGTTGTAAGGGTTCATGTATGTATGTATGTGAGATTGTATATTCCACCATTACTTCTATACGCCTGAACCGATTTTGATAAATTAGATATCGTTAGAATCCTTAGCTTATTCCGGGTGACAAAAGCTAGTAAAATTTGAAAAAAATTATGGGGTGACCATGGTCCCGCATTAAAGACTAAATTTGATAAAAAAAATCGAAAATAAGATTAACTATATAATCATCATCTAGAAAATGATGAGTAGATTCCAAAAATATATAACACTATAGATCAATATCCAGTGATTCACAAAAAATATTATTTAATAAAAATGTGAATAAGATTATAATTTAACTAGATTCATTTAGATTTTTTAACTTTTTAGTTCTGTTTTTGGCAGGGCAGTTTTTTTTAATTATGACTGGATATAGCTGGGGGCCTGCAGGCTTAGCATACCTACGCACTACGAAATATCTCGCGACGAGAGGGAGATGTTGTCGTTGCCGGCTAATTTATCGTTTACCCAACATGCACAAAATGCGGTACATGAAAAAAATGGTCTGCATGTAAGCGTTCGTAGAGAAAAATACCACAGATAAGAAATATTACTTTTGACGTAACGAGACAAGTAACAATGTTAGCTTCTGTTGACAAATGGAGATAACTGGATGACATAATTTTACTCGTACTCATGCTAGCCCTACTGGAGAGTGACATAGTCTACTTTTTATCCCGGAAAGTTAACTAGCTATACCCCTATCTTGTAAGAAATCACGTCGCCCCTGGCGTGAGAGCACAAGGATTTTAAGAGACACTGGTTAAGAAGTTGTGGCCAAGAAGAATTCATTGGTGATTTACTTACTTAGTGAGAGATAGTGGAAAATTTTATTAGGAGCTTTCGTTCACCAGTGGGCCAATATAGATAAACGATAAGATAAATTGATATCATATTGTGCAAATTCTGTTCTGTTGTAAGTATGACGCATTCAACAACTCTTTAAGAATAATAAAATTATTGTTGTTTTATCATTGTTCATCACTAAGCTAATTGCTATACTAATATTATATATGCGAAAGTTTGGATGGATGTATGGATGTTAGTTACTCAATCACGCCCCAACGGCTGAACGGATCTGGCTGAAATTTGGCACAGAGATAGATTATAGTCTGGAATAGCACATATGCTACTTTTTATCCCGGAAAATTAAAGAGTTACCGCGAGAACCAAAAAACCTCAAACCACGCAGTCGCGGGCATTCGCTAGTCCTTTATAAATTACAATTATTTTCTTCGTTAAAGTTTATTACACAACTGCTTTCTTGGAGGTATTAAGTACTTATTTTTGTTTAATGCATTGATATTGTTTTTTGAATTAGGTAATAGGTAGATACAACAGCTAATTATTCAGGGCATTTTTTTAAAACTTCAGAATACAATGATTGCATGAAAATTAAATGTCTTCAACCAAATTATTTGCACTCTTACGCCCTAGTCTTATTTCCAGTTAAAATTTACAGCAAATTATAATTTATCCCCGCAAATTTGTCCGCTTGGGATTAAGGGTCCCTCTGGATTTACTCAAAAATCTTTCTTTTCTAGATTTTTCACGTTCTTGTGCAAAATCTTAAAGTTTCTCGACCCGGTTGACCTAGATGATTCCAGCAACTTCACCCGCGTGAATAAAGGTTTGCCGCGGGTACTTACTCATTAATTTTCTGTGATAATATTCTATTTCCTTCCCCAGGATGCAACCTACTTCTTTGCCAAATTTCGTCAAAATCGGTTAAAAAGACTGGAAAGCGTAGCAGATAGACAGACACACTTTCGCATCATTCAGTAATCTTATGATTAAATTTTGTGTTGGTAAATTAAATATATACTAAATTTAAATTATTTATATACTTACTTGAGTAATTAGTAAGTTTCCTAACCACTGTTGTTGTCATTTCTTATCTGGGTATGTACTATGTACATGCCAGCAAATAAATTACCATGTACCTTGATATACCTATAGTATGAAGCATTTGAACTAGCTGCCCACGGTATGTTTGCACTACACTGATAACCGCTATGATATAAGATATACAATAATTATATCTTTGTCTAGCTGTACTGCTGTACTTAATTATTCTATTGCTACTTCGTTTCGATTTCCGAAGATAAGACAATTGATTAAAAACTGTCGATATCAAATTAATTTATTTACCTAATCACTTATTTGTCTTGTACATTTGGAAGGAAAAGATGTCTGGCTGACTTATATATCCACTGGATGTCCACTGGTCTATCAACAACGCATACAAACATTTGGCATACAGTCCGCTATGAAAGGATTTTTGAATATTCAACCCCTAAAGAAGTAAAAAATAGGGGTTTAAAATTTATATGAAAAACGAACTTAACGTGAGGGAAGCCGCGGTCAAAAGCTAGTTCGATAATCGATAGTAGTTTTAAATGTTTTACTAAATCTAACTCAATCTAATCAAATAAATATTTTATAGTAACAAATTCATATAGTTTATACACATTATATTATATATACAAATAAAATATAGATCAATAAAAATGCACAGAATACAGATAATTCAAATAAACTAAAAACTAAGTAATTATAACATTACTTATAGTAATTGTTCTATATCTTAAAAAATATAATTAAATATACTTATATAACATTCTCCTAAATCCTTAACTAAATAACTCTTGAAAAATGATTATTTCCTTAAATTATAACTTGCAAACGTTGAATTACAAAATGTAAATATTGTCTTACAGTTTTTGATATTTTTGCATATACCTACTATCGCTCTCATCACGTCCGTGGTACCTATCGTCGCTCGACTCATACCGAGGCGATATTATTATCTTTTTGTACGACTACCCACCAACACGAAAGAAAGTAACTTTTAGATCATGTATTGTGTATAACTTTTTATTATTCGATTCCATTTTTTTACTAAACATAGATCCTATTTTTGTTGTGTTCGGGCGAAGAACTGGCTTCCCATAGCACAGGGAATCCTAGTTTGGGGGCCAGGAACTTAGCTAGACACTGTTTTTGTTTTTCTATTCATTTTATAAGTATTAACCTCAATATACGTACATTGTTTACTTAGTTAGTAGGGCCAGGAACCTTAGCCAGATACTATCTCTGTTATATATATATATTTTATATAGATTATAATATATGTATATAACTTTGTACCTACTACTACTACTATTGTTTAATTGTACTATATTTCATACTTTAAAAAAAACAGTGTATTTAAGTGTGTTTTTCATTGAATAAATATGTAAATAAATAAAAATAAATAAAATGAAAGGGATCTGTTTTTGGGACAGTAAAGACAGATTACTTCTATTAATCGGCGAATTTAACTCGCTCGTGGCTGATTTTTTTCTTCGAGCTAGGGCCATTGGTACTGACACGCTTAAAGCCATATTGTTTCATTATTATTGACTTTCGTGTTTTATTGATATATATGTCACCGTAAGATTTTAAAAACCGTTAGATTATAATCTAACTCGCGAAATTCTAAACTGTCGAAAGATTGTAAACTGTTCAATGTTCTGAGTGTCAATTTTTGAAATATTAGGCTTTGGCTTGGCTAGTTTTCATATACGAATTATAGCCTTCACAAGTTGTAAAGCTGTAAGTTCTTATTTTATTCTTCCGAAAACTTGGCTTGCTGGTAGAAACTGTACTTTTAGGTACCTACTTAATAATAATTCGTATATGGAAACTAGCCAAGCCAAAGCCTTAGTCTTCAACATTTTATACTAAGTTATAAGAAGAAATGATATTTTAAGTTGTTATAAAATATTATATGTTGTTATAAATAAATTTCAGGACTGACCATTGAACTTGGCACCCATTTAGATCTCACTTCTTTTGTCGCTGAAGTCAACAACCAAGGCATATATATTACAATTTTGAACTTGGCTCTCATTTTACATTTATGTTTTTGATGGGATATAATTACTTTTTGTACAGAAATTATTGAACTCAATCTCAAACTCAAAACATATTTATTCAAAATATGTACCTACAAAGTACACCTTCTGAACGTCACGCTTACAGAGCATAAGACGTGATGGTGATAATTAACTACGGTATTTTAAAACTAAAGCTACGAGGGTTCCAAACGTGCCCTGGTCTGAGAAGAGCCCGCAATAAACTCCGCATTGTTTTTTTTAATATCACCATCTCACAAATATTTGAAATTATATATATGTACTTATAATATAACATTACATAATCAGCCGCTGTAACAATTCATATCCATGCCTTGCTATCATTCAAATAATCCTTTACACTGTAATAGGACTTTTCTATTAGTTTAGTTTACGTTTTACATTAGTAGGTACTTATTATTCGGTGTAAGGTCAGTGTGTCACCCACCAGTAATTCTATTGTACGACTCATTGTACAAGTTAATTAAAGACGAGAATTCTTAAGAAAAATATATAGTGTACCTAGAGTTGCACTGACATTGACAGATTACATCTATAGTCAGACTACCTATAAAGCACATTTCTACATCTCATCAATTTTGATTGCAAAAGTTCAAAATCAAAAGTTTTTAGTGAAACATTGAAAACAAGCACGGTAAACAGTCGATATCACTAAAACCACTATAAACAATGAATACAAATCACAATGACTGACAGCTTGAACTGACGACTTCAAATACGTTTCTTCTTCTTTTCTGTCAATGACGTTTCGTTGCACAAAATGCATGAATACGAAGGTAAGGTTTTAATGTAACTATATTATTATTCATTATTAATTAAATTAAAAATAATTATGTGTCATTTTCAATAGTTAAAGAGTTACTACCACCGCTTAAAGCAGTATTGTTTCAAAATAACGGTTGAATGTCACGTACTTTGACGTCCTTAAAATAATGATTATAACACTACAACATAAACGTCAACAATATTAAAATAATACGGCTTTAAGCAATGGTAGTATGCCCCGTGTCAGAGTTTTGATCTATACCTAGGTAGATCATAAAAATGACGATTTTTGTACGTTTATATCTAAATAACCATTTGAGGTGTGCTTATGAAATTTGGAGCACATATGTATCTCAAGGGTCTCAATATATGCGCTAAATTTGACATGTTTATGTGAAATAGTTTTTGAGTTATGAGGGGGTCAAAAGTGGCTCCAAATGGTTCGTGTAATATTACACACGGTGATGCTCGCCAGTTTTTTTGAACTTTGGCTGGACACGCTTCCGCGTGTCTTGATTCAAAGTAATTTTCGCTAGGTACGCACTCAAACTTGTCACAACCTGCTACGAGACCACGAGCCGGATATCCATAGCCATCTTGCGGCGTAGTTAGCCGGATATCCGGTATCCGGCCAAACAACGATCAGTACGGTTACTCCGAGTTTGATCGAATTTGAAATACGTCTCACTAAAGTGAGGCGAGAGTGAGCTCCTCCATACATCTACAGCCAGCGCTCCAAGCGGCAACATGGTGAACAAAAAGTCACCGAGTCATTCCCACTCCAAGTGAAATTCGATGAGAAAGATCGAGTCTTTAACTCACCAAACGTACAAAAAATACGTTATGAGTAATGTCATTTGCTATTTTGGCACTCCGAGTGTTACTTTTTACACAGATTGACATCTCAAAATGCGAGAATGACGTAATTTTCACATTCGATAGCGGATTCTTAACTCACCGAAAATATTCCAGTGATAAACTATTATATTGGGACTCGATTATGACTGCGAGGCTTTATTTTGCTTGGAAAAAGATAATGGACGCTGCGGAATGACCGACGTGAAGAGAGGCGTGATTAATTTCGTTCAGCTATATCGGCTCACGAAGAGAGCTTTTATTTATTTGTGCAAAATGTCGAGGGTAAACAGTGACCTCAAAGGCTCGCAAAGAGTATCGCTGGAGACGAAGGTACGTATGACAATTCATTTGGAAAGTATTGTTAATTCCACATAGTATTTAGGTTATATTTATTGTAGCAGCCCCAAGAACTATGTATTTATTTTATTAGTAACTCTAAGTCGCTGTATTAACAACGCAACGTACCTACTTATCTACTAAACGTAGAGCTATGCATTTACCTACCTACATTTGTACTAAAATACAAAGGTTCATACACACTTACACTTACCTACCTAAAACATAATTCTGTCAAATTACAGCTGCTTAGTGCACTGCTTTTTTATGCCAATGGCGATTATCAGAGGATGGTTTGTGAGGCCTGTCATCTTGGACAGCAAACTGAGCAAATATGTGCATCACAGAGGCACTTAACCATCCTAATGTGGAGAAATATGTATATAAAAAAAACTAGATGATTCCCGCGACTGTGTGGATTAAGATTTTTGATTCCCGCAGGTACTCTTTAATTTTCCAGGATAAAAAGTAGCCTATGTCCATCCCCAGGATACAGGTAGACTGGTGGGAGGCTTCGGCCGTGGCTAGTTACCACCCTTCCGGCAAAGACGTGCCGCCAAGCAATTTAGCGTTCCGGTACGATGCCGTGTAGAAACCGAATAGGGCTATGGGTTTAATATAACTGACATGCCCCTAACAGGTTAGCCTGCTACCATCTTAGAGTGCATCATTACTTACCATCAGGTGAGATTGCAGTCAAGGGCTAACTTGTAGTGGATAAAAAAAACAATCTACTCCTGTACCAAATTTCATCAAAATCGGTTGAGTAGATGGGTTGTGAAAGCATAGCAGACACACACTTTCGCATTTATAATATTAGTATGGATTATAGTGTTATAATCATATACTTCCCTCTCCCCTGAAAATAAGCATAAAGCTTGTGCTAGAAATAGGTACAACAATAGACCTGCGATAGATCTTACAACCATTAACCATTGAGCTATTGGTGGTTACTTCATGATTAAATGTTACAGGCTGTGGATGTTGACTGCCACATCATTAACATCAACCCAAGATACCCAGTATGACTCCACAATCAGTTCATCTTTAAGCTAAAGTTAAAACTCCAATTTTAAAGCTGAACTGAAATGCCTGCATGTAAATCAGGCAATACTATCTTTTAGGTATGATATTTTAAATTAATTTTCTTTAGCAAACCAAATAATTGAGGCCAATTCTGTTGTACACAGGGTTTGAAGCTAGGTTAAGCATTAGTTTGAATACCTATTTATTGACTGTCATGATGAAAAATGAGCATTGATGTATTTCAATATGGGTAAGCAGTGCTTTTGTGCCTCTATGAACTGCACGCCACTGGTTGTACACCATAACTAAATTTAAATGACAGCTCTATTTAAGTTGCTATCCCTTTTACATTATATTTATTTTTCTTGTGGAATTGACCGGCAATAGATTTAAAGCTGTCATTTTAATTTAGATATTGTGTTAAACAGAATTGGCCACAATATCTAACGGGCTAATTTACATAATTTAAGGGAAAAAAAACACACTGATACTCATAAAATTGTTTACTGGAATCCTACACATCTGCCTCTAGTTTGTCTGTTGTGTATATTAATCTTTTTTTAACAAAAATGTGTTAATTATTTATTAAATTTGAATATTTCAGAATTCCAATGGAACAGCCCACGGATAACAACTCTGATGTAACAAGTGAAGTGAACAATCCTCTCATCGCATCTTTTGTGGATCAAACCAGGCTGCTGACAATTGCCCAACAAAAGAGACAGATTAATCAATACATATTTCAACTAAAATATATTTGTATGATTACCTTTTCAACCTTTTCAATTTATTTTACAAACACAACACAATATTAAAACAAAATGAGTAGACACATTTAACTAACTAATCAATGATCATTCTGGCCCAATGCCGATAGACTATTGAGGACTTGTGCCCAATTACATTAAGCACTTTGGTGCTAACTTCCGAGACAGTGGGGTCTCCGCATTTCCAGTTGCACTGAGTGCCCGAACTGCTGCAGTGTTCTCAGTGCGGGCACCTTTTTTTAAATCTTTGTAAGTCTGCAAATAAAAATATAATATTATTATGTACCTGCAACTTTCTTGTGGATAAAATTAGTATATATCAACAGTGGCATGCACAGGGTTTGAATCTAGAGTAGGCATTAGTACTATTTACTAGCTGTTTTGATGATAAATACATATTGACTTATATCCATTTGGGTAGCAGTACTTTTATGAACTGCATGCCACTGTATATCATTTTATTTTGTCTATATTGTAGTTTACTTGACTTTAAGTACTGTAATATGTCGTGATCTTACCTGCTTTCAGTGTTCGACAGTCCTGTCTGGCCCATGCTCTTTTAAGATATCTTTAGGTATTTGCAACTGGAAGTCCACCCTTTTGGCGCTTAACAGTCCTGTGAACTCACCACAGTGGCTTGGTGGTCGTATGTCGACTAACATTTTTATTTGTTGTTTCTTGATCTAAATGAAGAGAATAATAGTTGATTATGGCGATAAAACTAGACGAACACGTTTGAATAAATATGAAATATTAATTTAATATCAATAATAGGTAAACAGAAAGATTTGTCGAGAAAATTTGACATTTCGCATTCGCATCTACTTACTTTTAGGCACAGTTTATGTTCGCTTTCCCTCCATGTACAATCAATTATAATTAAAAAACAAGTTAAACCGGTGAATCCGAATACCACTACCCGCTACATAGGAGCCGAAACGAAAATTATTAATTGTAAATAAAACAGAGTACATTATTTAGATACTACAGCGCGACCGCGTATCTCTGACAGCTAAAGTGTAACGGTCGCAATCACCTCTGATTGGATAACACTCTTCCACTATTGGACAAAATCCATTGAAGTAGCAAGAATACCATAAATTTAGCCAATCACAACAATTGATACTGTAACAATGATTGATGCCGAATACCGACAAAAAATGCTGGTCAATATCACGAGCAGTGTTACCAACTCTCGAAAATATTTGTCCCTAAAACATAAGTCAAAAAGCCCCAAATATATTTTTTATACGACTGCCTGAAAAAAGGAGTATATTGTTTTCAGGGTTCATGTATGTATGTATGTATGTAAGTATGTATGTATGTATATATGTATGTATGTATGTGAGTTTGTATATTCCACCATAACTTCTATACGCCTGACCCGATTTTGATAAATGAGGTATCGTTAGAATCCCTAGCTTATTCCGGGTGACAGCTAGTAAATTTTTTAAAAAAGTTGATGGGGTGACCATGGTCCCGCATTAAAGACTAAAGTTGAAAAAAAAATCGAAAATAAGATTAACTATATAATCATCATCTAGAAAATGATGAGTAGATTCCAAAAATATATAACATTATAGTTCAATATCCAGTGATTCACAAACAAATATCATTTAATAAAAATGTGAATAAGACTCCAAAGGCATGCAAATCGCTTCATAAGGAGGTAAACTCCGAAAATAATATAGCATGGCAGTCGTATTTTTTAATTCGTTAAATTAATTTCACTTGTTTACCGTACATTCAAAATTAAGATTCACAATGAATGATTCAAATTTTCGCTAATAATGAAAATCTTAATTTTGGAATTACGGTTTTCTTATTGATCGTAAGAAAAAATTACAATAAACATTATTTTTAGAAAATTAAATATTGAACAAGTAACTTCAAAAAATTATAATAATAGCGTGAAGTTTGGGAATTAATTTCAAAATATTTACTAACTCGATTCCTTTGAAATTTTTTTCTATGCGAATAGGTTAGACAAGGACAGAGTATGAATTTTTTGGAGAACCTGATCTATGACATGAATTTATGGGTAGAAATTTCGTGCGAGTGAAACACGAAATGTAAGGTGATACCCTCTATTTTTTATTTTTGGTTTTTGTTCTTGAAATAGACAAATGGAACAGAATCTTTGGTTCTTGTTGTTTTACTCTGGAATGACTAATCATAGTGTCAATAAACCTTTATAAACAAAGTTAGAGGTTATATTTTTTTTTTTGTTGATGTTTTTATTTCAAAAACGGGGTCATTTTTTGTTGTTGTTTTTGTTATTTTTTTGTGTAAACTCTATTAGAAGTGCGATAACCTTTTTAACTGTAATCTATAGCTATGTTTCGTAACGATTTGAATGACGTACTGTGTGTTTACGTAGCTCGTACAAGTGATACGATATGATTTAAATAAACACGCCCGGCCGGCGAAATTCGACACCGCCACTAGATATCTTGAGATTGGCGCAGATCCGCGGTAACCGAATAAAATTGCGCGCCAGACGAAGGGTTATACAACCAATATTTTGTTTGACTTGTTATTCATTCAACTCCGCATTCTTAATAAAAAGAATCGGTAGTAGATGATAGATCTAAGAAATAAAAAATAGGTAAAAAATATAAGAAGCCAAAAAATCCCTAAAAATATAAGGGCCCTAAAAGAAGCCCTTCGCATTTGTTTACGCCCTAAATTTGGGGCCAAAAGCCCTAAGTTGGGAACCATGATCCCGTGCATAGATAAAACACAGACTTAAGATAAAAATAATGACTCTTTGACATAGAGTAGACATGAATTTTGAAATATTGTGGCATTTTACATCTTACATCCATGATTTTCTTATAATGGCAACAATTGCGAGGACAAGTCTCTCTGCCTCGGACTGCAACAGTCAAGTGTGGTCTGGTGGTACTGGCTGCTATTTTTCCTCGTAGTACGTACGTCCGATATCCCCCTCCTTGAAATCACACTTTTCAGCATCGATTTGCATGTTCGCGGGAGATATCTGTCCCCCTGAGGAGACAGATTGGAATTATTTATTATTATTAATAATTAATGTTGTATGCATTTGGTTGGGGTAGGTACCTCGAGGGTACTTAATACTAGTTCCACTGAGTTTTTATTCCCCAGTAGTTCACCTGTGGATAAATAGTTGCATAGAAATACATATAACGGGGATTCAAAGACATAACGTAGGCATCTTGCATTTAATGACAACTAGTGATGAGTAATGAATTTATTAATGTGCTGATTTCTGACAGATTTCTCATACGTCTGGCAACTCTGCGGGCCTATCACACAGCCTATCCTAGCGCTGATTTAAAAAATTTTGGTTACAGTTTCATGTTTTGTCATTTAGCCACCTCCCGGCCAGTTGCTAGGATCCTCAGATATCGATTTTGAACGGAATCAATATAATATTTTTAGCTGCTAAACATTATATTTAACTCCCTAAAATAATAAAAAAACTCGCTAAAGTGGCAACACTGGAAACCCCAAGCTTTTTGAATGTTTTGATTAGAGACAATGAAGATTTTGGCATTTATACTTTTTTATGACATTCTACCATAAAGAACGTAGCATAGTGTGCGCTAGGCTGTCAGTGTCAAACTGCCAAAAAACTGTCAAATTACGCAATGAAAAATGCCAAAATGCCGCATGTATCTGTCTCACTTTTTTGCGAATGTATGAGAGAGACAATTGTTGCGATCGTTTTGTCATACGATTTACTAACTCCGTTTAGTCACTTTGACAAAACGTGCCCGTTTGACAAACTCATGGTATGGAAATATTCGCTTACACTTGGCGAGGTGAGCTCTCACGTCGATCAATCGAATTTGCAATGTAAAAACTCGGAGTAACGCTACCGTTTCATCTCTTCCCCAGGCCCAGATACAGTTCCAAGTCAACCATAGGAGCCTGTTAAAATAGCACGGATGACTAATATTATCACAAACATAGGTGATGTGTGACGCAACACGCCTGAGAGAAATACAAACACGAGGCCTGTGTCGATCTAATTAATATACCGATTACCGATACCGATAACTTATTTATACGCTATAACATAGCGTTTCAACGATTCCCTAATGTAAACAATTGGGATGTTGCGTCACATGTTAAAAATAAATCTTTTTTTTGTTTATTAAATAGAGGACCCGCCAAAAGACGTAGTATCCGCGTCTTCTGTTAAATTTATATTTGCCATTCAAAATAATTTCTTATCGACTAGTTGATGCCGGCGATGAACCACGTGGTTTATGTTTTTTATACCCGCGGGAATTCGTGAATTTTCCGAGATAAAAAGTATACCTATGCCAAAAATTACGTCGATCCTTTGCTCGGTTGCAGTGTGATTGAAGGACACACCAACAAATAAACACACATTCGCGATTTTTATAATATAAAAAGCGAAAGGTCACTCACTGATTCATCACGATATCTCAGGAACTATAAAGCATACAGACTTGAAATTTGGAAGGTAGGTTCCTTCTATGATGTAGGCATCAGCTAAGAAACGGTTTTGAGAAAAATCACTCCTAAGGGGTTGAAATGGGGGTTTGAAATTTGTATGAAAGTCCTTTGTTTTTGAAGTTAGAGACATAATAAATTAAGTTAATAGTTATAAATAATAAAGACCTATATAAGCAATTTTACGAAAATCTACCTCAATAGGGGTAAAATAGGGGTTTGAAACATATATGAGGGCTTTAAGTTTTTGAAGTTATAGACTTGAAAATCGGCATTTAGGTTATTAGTTTTTAGAAATAATAAACTGCATATGCAATTTTAAGAAAATCTACCCCATATAGGGTGAAATGGGGGTTAAAAATTTGTATGCAAGTCCTATGTTTTTGTAGTTAGAGACTTGAAAATCGGGATTTAGGTTATTAGTTTTACAAAGTAACAACCTGCATTAGCAATTTTATGAAAATCTACCCCGATAGGGGTGAAAAAGGGTTTGAAAGCTTACATGAGGGTTTTAAGCTTTTGAAGTTAGAGACTTGAAAATCGGGATTTAGGTTATTAGTTTATAAAAATAATAACCTATATACGCAATTTTACGAAAATCCACTCCAAAAGGGGTGCAATGGGAGTTGGAAGGTTACGTAAGAATTCTATGATCTTGAAGTATAGACATGACAATTAGCATTTAGATTAGAAGTTTTTAATAATAAAAACCTGCATAGAAGGCTTTTTGCAGCGGGAGAATTTCATAATCTCATAGGAAATCAGCAATTGTACGCGGACGAAGTCGCGGCCGACCTCTAGTTTATAATATTAGTATGTTTAAAGTTTAAAGTGCTTTGACTTTTGATGACGTCACAAGTATTTCATTAAAAATACTCGATAGGTACCTAACTAATTAAAATTAAAAAAAAGAAATGGCCCGTAAACGATTTTTACTTTTTCGCTTTGTGTGGACTTTTTGTGTTAGGTGGCACTATCAATATGGATTCTGGCATCAGTTTAATTATTTATTTTCATTCTATAGATCGTAGAACTAATAACTAACATCCGTTCTCCGAGTATTCGGCAATCTTTGACATTTATTCTTGCCCGATTCAGCATGTTCTGTTAATAGGTATGCAAATTTTGTTTTGCAAGCAAAAAGGATCTTCCTCTTATGGTTATTATGCCAAAAGTTTTTAAACATTATAACTATTTTGTGCGATACGCACACAAAATACTTAGTTATATCTAAGTAATTAGGACTAAATGTATAAAGCCGTCACGTATAACAAGTAAATTCTGCAATATGTATCGAGTTATTGGCTATTACGATTACTACATAATAAGTTTAATACATGAATTACGTCAACAAAATCTGGTTTTTATGTCAATGCCGGACGAGTTTGGCGCATGGATTTTTTTCAATGAGCAGCTTCTTCGCATAATTTAGTAGAACTATGTATAGTGTACAGCTCAGACAACCGGTTTTGAATCTGAAAGGTCGTTAGGTTGAACCTCACCCCTTGAGATATATTCACTCCACTGGCAAGTGGCAATGTACTGAGGTACTGCCAATAAATGCAGTATTCCAAAACGATGGGAACATATAACCGTCTTTTCCGATTAGGTTTTTAAAGACTGCAAAAAAGACTGGATTATTTTTTCACTCTAGCGACCGCCTGCTCCTGTAGGAATTTCGAAAAATCCGGCTTGATCCTTATCTTCTAGATTATAAAGGAAACTGTGCAAAATTTAGCTTTCTAAGGACATAGGATGACTGCTCGGCGCTGCATTGATGAATCAGTTAGAGTTTTTTTTAATATGTACCTAGTATTAAAAAAAAAACTGATTCATCAATGCAGCTAAAGCTTAGCTGCAGTTATCCTGAGTCTTTGCAAAGTTATTGCAACTTTCTTTCATATACTTTATTTTGTACCAGCTTCCACCTTCTATATTGACTTAAACTTTTCATCCAGACAACAGTGTGGGCTGTTCAAGGAGCAGATTGACGAATTCCTTTAAAATCGGCCGTGGTGTTTTTTTAGTGCTGCAAATGTTCGGCGGCAAGTGGTGGCGGAAATCCTTTAAAACATTTTTTCTTTAGGATTCGATTTGAAGTAAGCCCTTGATTTTAATCTTTCTTGGGTATAAAATACTTGGTCTCTTCAAAAGAATCACCAGTCAATTAGCATAAAGTGCAAATGAATGGCAACCTATTCCATTAATAACTACCATTAGGTACCACCCACGCGTGCAATATTGTACAAAATGACGAGATGGCGCGTGGCGTGGCTCACTATTTAACACTTTACGTGACTTCATCCACGTTCACGTGGGCGGGTTACGTGGAGTCACGGATTATTAATTAATAAATACCAATTAATTATTATTGAAAAACCTTTTTGTTTAGACGCCTGGCTTATTCAGATAACTTATGGGAGATCGATCCCGGGGCACGCACCTCTCTGGATATAGTTATGTACTTTTTAAGAAATTAAATATCACTTGCTTAGTTTGTGATGGAAAATTTTCAGGCATGCAGAATTTTCTGTGAAAATTCTTCTAATAATAATAATGTTGTCAAATGTGTGTGAAGTCTGTCAATCTGTACTTGGACAATGGACAGCGTGGTGGATTATGACCAAACGCCTTCTCATTTTGGGAGTAGTATTGAGCCGGCAATGGGTTGAAGTGATGATGATGAGCAATTGATAAAATGACCTTTGACAAAATGAACTTAATTCCTTCACTCGAAGGAATCTCTAGGAATGAGTATTCTCTCTCTCAATAATAACATTCATTGCTTACTTGCTTTAAATTACATATTTTATATTTATTAAAACAATTCTGCCACTTTCATAATCCATTTACACTTTCTTGGTATATTAATAAGGTTAAATGCAATTGGCGCCCAAAACTAACTCGTAAAAATTGGTATAATTAAATGCAATAGAAACTAAATACTTAGTAGGTCTCTAGCTACCTACATGCTAGGTAGTTTTCTTACTATATTCTTACTCTTGAGTTCCAAGCAGCTAGTTTCTAAACTTTATTTTTAAACTCATTGCCTTTACATCTACTTGTATTAATGTACAATTGGAAAAGTTAAGTAGGCCCATTAGGATTTAGGGAGGTACATACTCAAGAGTCAAGGATCAAGATTTTTGACAAAGTTCAATGTTCATACAAAATCCTTAGACTACCATCAAACATTTTTACAATACAAGAAATACACGCAAGGCCTTTAATCAGCCTTTGAGCTTATTCACACATGGACCAAAGAACGTAAAAACACTCTTTCATTGTACATTTCTTTGTGAGGCTGGAATATTACCGCCTCCCCCTCCCCCATTCTTATTACCGGGAGAAAAAGGGGGGAATTTGGCCTTTCAGTTTCAAGTGCCAAATGCTTTTTCTTCCCGCGCCATTGCATTGATTTCAATGTCAACAGTAAAACAATGGGGTTTTCATGTCTGACCCATATAATTGTGAAATCATTTCACTATGACTTCTGAAATCAAATCAAATGTTTTTCATTCAAATAAAATTTTACAAGTGCTTTTAAATCGTCGAATGAATCTACCGCTGGTGAGAATGACCTACCGAGAAGAGCCAGCTAGAAAGACGGTGGTTGTTCCTTTAAAATAAATCAAAAATTACAATTTCTTATTTAAAGAAAAGTACCTGTGTCGAAATTGTTTAAATTTTATTGAACAATGTTAATTAAGCCTTGTCTATAGAAAGTGGTTAACACGACATTAATTGGAGACCTGTCAATCCAAACAGAATTATTAATGATTAAGTTTACAGAATTGAGTTGAGTTTTAACTCAAGACATTATTAACTGCCTCTGGCAGAAAATTTTCTCAGTAGAATTTTTTTTCCCATCTGATGGAAAAGTCCTAGGTACAAGTTGTCCTACTTACATGGAATAAATGTTTACACTTTTAATATTTAACCCTGAGTCTTGGTTGCATATTGTTGTGAGTCATATTACGGAATACCCAAGTTTAATTATACTTATTATTAAAAGCAGGAAACTGTTAAAATTTAACTATTAGTTAATACAATGTAAACAGCCCCACAAAACCGAGTTATCAGTTAAGTGCTATGCAAATTGTTGAACGTTTTCCATGGTCCCAATGATTTCCGTGTCACAGACGATAAGAGAGTAAAAAACTGGTCCTAATACTCGCAGTTACGGGAAAATTTCATTTGGCGAATTGCTATCGTTTGATGTATAAATATCGCGAGAATACAGCTTGGGGTTTTTATCCCTTTGACATAGGTAGAGGTACTTACGTAAAATACAATATTTTCAATACAAGCCATACAGTTGTTCCTCTCTACAGAATTTAAGGCACGGTGGCTAATCTCAATGAAAATTTAATATAGACTTGAAATGTTTGTGCAAACCCAGGTGTACTCTAACCCCCCAATCTAGGATTTACGTGCTCTCTTTTTGTTACAATTCAAATAACGGTATTCTGCCTTAAACTGCATCCTTTACCACCAACTAATTGGGAACACATAAAAAAGGTTATTTATGCGTTCCTCAAATTCCGACTCAACGTTATTTTCGAAAAAAAGAAGGAATTAATAACAATGTTAAAGTAGACGTCTAAAGTTCAAGAGTACACAAGTAATCTAATTAAGAAGCTTTTAGGCTAAGGTTAACAGAATTTTAAAAAAGACTACAAAAATAATGGTTTCCCTTTTGTTCTCTGCAGATTCGCCCCGACATCATAATCATAATCTTTATTTGCAAGATTGTCGGCAGTAGGAGTTAGGACTGGATTATAAAATAAGTAGAACCATTTTCTTGTCAGATTTATCCCTTTATACATTAGTATTTCTCAGTATCCGGGAACGCGGAATAGTCTCTTTTTATCATGAAATTGTTTGCCGCTTTATTTGTTTTATGCGCATCAAACACCTAGGTATTTGATGCGCATAAAAGACTGGCAGACAAAAGACATAGAAAAGTTTACAATCGTGCATTGTCGAGTCAACATCTGAAGATGCTCCGCTGTCGGAGTGAAACGTACGTTGAGAATAATTTGGAAAATGTATGTGGTGTGGTGAATATTGCAAGATACACCGTACACACTACCCACATAGATTTACCTACTGTGGCGGAATATAGCAAATTAAATTTCAAGTTCTTTCGCATAGAAAAGTATATTAGGTACACACTAGATGAAACCTGCGACTTCATTGGTTAAGATTTTTCTGATTCCCGCGCGAACTTCTTAATTTTCCGGGATAAAAAGTACCTATCTCTGTACCAAATTTCATCAAAATCAGTTGAAATGATGGGCCGTTAAAGCGTAGCAGACAGATAGAAACACTTTCACATTTATAATATTAGTATGGATTTCACAATAGCATATTAGAAGCCGAGATACGGCATTGCTTGAATTATCCGCGGGTAAGCCGAGGGCAAGTAAAAGATGAGATAAACAATGATTCGTTACAGACACACGGCCATAACGAGAAAAGTAATTTTGTGGACGAAACTCTATGCGGGTTTCCTTGGTTTTTCTGGTCCTTCGAGGCGGATATTTTGGAATTATGACAAAGCGACACTTATCAGTGATACGCGTTCATCCAGGGCAGGGCTTTTGCTCGCGACTTCGCTCACGTTAGGTTAAATTTTCATACAAATTTCAAAGCCCTATTTTACCCTTTAGGGGATTGAATTTTCAGAAAGCCTTCTAAGCGGATACTTACGTCGTAATAGCTATGTATGCCAAATTTCAGCCCCCCATCCGTCCAGTGGTCTGAGCTGTAAATTTATAGATCAGTCAGTCAGTCGGACACCTGTTCCTTTTTTTACTTATATATTTAGATGAGATTTGCGAGTAGCCTATGTCACTCTCCAGGACTTAAAATAGGTTACATATCTGATATCTATGAAAAAAATCATATTGGTCTACAGTTTTGTTGAAGCGTGATTGAAAGATTAACAACACACTATCGATTACCTATTGTAAACTGTCGCCAACCGTAAACCGCAGTAAAAATACTGAATCACTCATAGATTAACTCCCGCGTCAGATTGGATTGGTCGAGTGCCAAAAAATGCATACCGTAGCTATAAATTGGATATCCAACTCTCTTTAATACGGAAAATACTTTAATCTAAATGCAGTTATACAATATTATAAAGAGGTGCAGTTTGTGAGGTTGTAGGGGGTAATCTGGATCTACTGAACCGATTTTGAAAATTCTGTTACCAATAGAAAGCCACATTATTTTCATTTTTTAATAATATATAGCTTATGACAATAAGCTATATATTAAAAATAATGAAAAGATTTGTTCGTGGTAGTCTGATTTGCAAAGTAAATCGGAGAAAAAACGGTCGAACGAAAACGTTTCTTACGAACGCTGCCATAACGATAGGAGATATATGACAGCGACAGCATGTGTCTAACTTTCATAATTAAGTCACAAAAAGATGAAAATACTTTTTTTGGTAGTCGGAATCAAAAAACCTTAATCCACACGGTCGAAGTCGCGGGCGTCAGCTAGTTTCAAATAAAAATAGGAATAGGCGTTTTGTCTTCGTTCCCAGGTGAAAAGGACAATATGATGAGGTCTGTCAGCTTCGCACAGTATACTTACCCATTAGTATTTCCCAGTATCTTGTGGTCGTGTGATGGCTGCATGTTGCATATTTCATTATCTCGTGAGAATCTCTGAGATCTCAGGCCCAATTGTCTGAAAAAATCGTAATCATTTGAAAGCTTAAAGAGAACCGAACTGTTTAAAGAGTTCATACATTGTATGAACTCCTTAAACAGTTCGAGATGTACATTTGACAGACGTTTGCGAGTACGATTTTCTAAGACAAAGGGTTTGAGAGAATGCACACTAGGAAAGCTTTAAGAATAGTCTTAGCAATGAGACCTAAAGTATCCTATTACTTTAAAGGTTTTTGTGCCACCGAATTATGCTATTGCAGTTGGTATTGTTATCACAAAATATTGAAATAGTTATTTCAACCTCCTCAACGTATCAAGTAGCAACCCTATTTGAAGTATTTTCATCCTTGTGGCGTCAAATACGAGGACAAAGTATACGAAGGTATCGTGTAGGCTTTATAGGAGTTCTCTTAATACGAGAACAAACAAAGAGTGTTTTGTTCTCATCATTTCAGGCCCGATAAGGCGGCGTGAGAGACACACAGTTCAAGTTTGCTTTACTTTAGATGTCTTTATTACAAAGCAAAATAACATCCTACGAGCAAATAAATAAAAACAAGATAAAAATTAATATGTAGGTATATATCCAAAGATTATTTTTTAGACTATAATTTAAAGACCTTTAGAAATTATTTAGAGCAAGTAATAGAACCGAATAAGTAAGAAATTATTTTTTTATATTATTATAAAATTATTTACTTAGGTAGGTAGGTACTTTAAATTGAACTTGAAAGATTTGTGACAAAAATATTTCAACCAATTGCTGGGTGATTGATGGCTGTTAAATGTAGATAGACTGATTTTGAAACTTTTTGCTGCAGTGAAGCGTGACGTAAGTTTGTCTACTTGCAGTAATTTCGTTCTAAAATATGTAATACCCCAGTATAATTATTATAAAAGATTATTGGGTAGTAGGTAGGTACCTATTATTGCTAATAAGCCGGCTTCCTAAATGTCAATTTTGACTTTTTGATTGTTCATAAACAACAGTGAAATTTTGAAGAGATTTGCATGTTATGCTGCCATCGATCGCCCAGTTCAAGAATTAGGTTTAGCGCTGCAATAAACTGAAACTTCGAAAGAAAAACAAAACTTTCGATAAAACTGCAGTTTCTATCGAACGCTCTGTAACTATAGCGCAGAATGCATACCTAATGCAACGTCTTATTTTGTTCTCCCCATATGAAACTATATGCAATTTAGTGAGCAAGGACGGTCGGCGGTAGAGAGCACGAGTAACCCCATTTTATACAGATTTAGACTCGACGCTCTTGCTTTATGTGGGAATTTCGCCTACTTACTTCAAACGTGAATATAACCTCCAAAAATTGAATTGCATCTTAAAATATAAGTGGGCCTTTTAACTTCTAAGCGTTTAGAGCAGTTTAATTTCTACGCGTATTATCATAGCTACCTACGTTTTTCTTCTCCATGCCAATATTGCCTTGACATTGGAATCGACAAGTCATAAATCGACTCCGCAGTTGTTTTGTTAAATAACTTTCGTTTAACGAAACAAATACCTACCTACCTGACCTGAATATCCTTTTTTGTCTTTTGTAATTTAAAAAAAACTGGTAATATTCCGTAAGAATGCAGTATTAAGCGCTGTTGTCCTAACGTGCACCCGGTTTGGAATTTATAATTTCTGAATTTTCTCTGGTCTGGCTTAGTGGGAGGCTTCGGCCGTGGCCAGTTATCACCCTACCGGCAAAGACGTGCCGCCAAGTGATTTAGCGTTCCGGTACGATGCCCATTAGGGGTATGGGTTAATTATAACTGCCATGCTCCTAACAGGCTAGCCCGCTACCATCCTAGACTGCATCATCACTTACAATCAGGTAAGTAATAAATTGTAGGGGAAAACTCTTCTTATAATTTATTATTTCACATCAATTACAAAAAAATCTCGTTGACAGAGGTGTTATAACAGAAATAGTCGGTAATTTTAGCCCGTAATGAGTGATGTTGCCAACTGCTGTGTTCTTGAACTTGCCGCCATCTTGTCGGTGCGCACAAATTGCTCTTCACGCTGTATGCACGCTAATCAAACTTCGCAGTCGCCGCTGCATATTGCATTTCAGTTTATTTAATTCGAACCAAAGTTTGCTCCTGTCATTGAGGATCAATTTACAGAGCAAATATAATTGGGTATTTGACTACTATTGAAATAGGTAAATTATTTTTTAGTCATTATTAAATAAAGGATCCCCAAAAGTCGTAGGTAATATCCACGTCCCCTGCCAGTTTTATGTTGAATAAACATTTTAAACTATCGATTACAGTAAAAAAGTGCGTCGAACTTTGATGACGTCACAATTCAAAATTTCCTAAAAAGTCCCTAATATGCACGCGTTTTGACGTTTGAAAAAAGTTGCTGATTTGACTAGTTGTCAAATACCGAATTTCTTATCTCTAAATCTCTATCTATCATACATATGTGTTTATGAATTATTCTTTCTATATATCCTAAGTTTATGGATCGCCTTAAGATGTCGTTATTCGTTACTCAATTAATAGTGCGTAATTTATTACCCATTATTATTTATTAAGTACTCATAATTATTACCCAATGTAGTTTTTATTTGAATCGATATGGACTCTTATAGTGCGTAAATTTTTAATCACTTAAATAATTAAGTACTATTTAATTCTTAACCAATTCATTTTGTATTTTTTCATTGTGTGATTTGAGCTTAAAACGTAAAAAACATTTCTACTTATTTAGTATTACTTATTTTTAATTTATCATAAATCATAATGGACTCTTATTTTGGCGAGAACAAGACGAACGAGATCTTTCTAAGTCCACTTTTTCATAAATGTATTTGAATAGAGAACGTCGTTCCGGACTCCGGACTATATTTTCCATAGGATTTCTTGTCCGTTATAAACCTTTTGATCTTCATTTTCTGAAGATACTTTTCTGAAAAACTATAAAGTTCTGGCTTTGAATCATCATGTATGGCTATTCTTGGTTTATTTTTAGGGTTGTGTACCACCTCAAAAGGAAAAAACGGAACCCATATAGGATCATTATGTTGTCCGTCTGTCTGTCAAGACCCTTCTTCTTAGGGTACTTCCACTAATTTCATTATCACTGAGTTCACGGGAAGTAGGTACCCTGTAGGTTTTGAATCTTGAAATTTGGTACGAAGCAACGTCTTATAGCACAGATGAAGGAAAAATTGCGAAAGCATACATTTTTAGTTTCATCATATAATAAAAGTATTTTTAATAATTTTAAACTTACTACAGGTTTGTGCGGAACCCTACGTGATCATCATTATAAAGAATAGCATATATCTTCATATTATATATAAGATAATCCGTACATGTAAAGTTCTCGCTAGAAGGTCCTCTTGTATTTATTGTTTGTATTTATATTGAAATAAGTTATTTGTTTGGAAAACGTGTGTTTAACGTTAATTTTGTAAATAAATATGTAAAATAACTATTGTTTATTTGATATTGGGTAGGTAAGTGTTGAGATGTTCACATTCTATTTGTGTTGGGAACTATGACGGAGTGATTTTAGCATGTAATTCTAGCTCTTACTAATTCTCTCGTAATGTTAAATAAGGTTGTAACGCAAAATATCCGAACGTGCCATTACCGCACATCATCACGCTCCCTGTAAGTTTGATAATGATAGTTCTATCATTCAATCGTTTATTTGAAAGAAACATCTGAACAACACAATCTGTGGTGCTTTATTTCCACAATTTTTAATGGATATTGAGATGTTTCAAAATGAAAAAAAAAAACATGTTTTTAATAGATATAAGTATTTATAGTACATTTGGAAAGCCGACTACTTATTACTTTACTTCCGCCCGAAGCATTTGTAAGAATCGTAGGCAAAGTGACGTCACACGGTGACACCATCGAGGGCGTCGAATGTCACTTCTTTTAATGCTCATAAATAGTTTTTACGTACTATGATTTGTATTTGATTTGAAAATCAAAATATGTGTTGTATGTAGATAAACATTTTATGAACTATTTATGAAGCCGAAAATTATTATTAATATTAAAAGCCGAATAATTTTATCAGTGGTAAGAAGAAAGAAAGGTACCACGGGGCGGCTTCTTTAGTGCGTTCGGATATTTGGTGATAAAATACAATAGAATATTTATTTATTGCAATAGGTGCCTCTGCTGATGTAAATTATAAGAAATGTTGTAATATAGCGAAAATGGCCTGTGGACGTAGCTGGGTAACTGCCAAGAATCTTATCCTCTAGTGAACTTCTCCCGTGGAAACTCACTAGAGGACGCGTTCTCATTGTTGCATTTATTAAATCCTTAGTTTCTTCCTACAAAATGACTCAAAGTGATGACTTGATGAGTTTTAAGTCAAAATCTTGCAATTTTTTCGATATATTTGATTTCGATCTTAAACGGGGATTCCTAGCTACGTCTATAAACCTACCTATTTAGGACTAATTGATAGAAAAACTAAGCACTTTTAAAATATGAATGAAAGCGATATTTTTGTTATTGAAATAAAAAAGTGACATATCTATTGCATAGTATAGGAATTTTTGTGCACTGAGGTTGTTTGATTAATATTAATATATAAACTTTTTTTTTTAATTTATAAAAAAATCCTACAATACAGCTTGGTTAATTGTTTTAATGTAAAATCGCCAAAAATGTAGTAGCCTAGCGTAAATGGAATAGATAAATAGTGAGTATTACTAATTGTAGCGGTCTTCATCAGACATTGCGACAGTGAGCGGTCAATTAAATAACATTCAAGCACAAAAATACGGGAAATTCGAGTGGGTAGTCAACTGTGTTAATGTAATATTAATAATTTGATACATTTCCGGACGTAAAATAGTAAATAAAATTATAGATATACTTAAATAATAACCTATTGTTGGATTTATATTTAGGACTACGTATTACTTTTTTTAAATAAAAAAAATACCAATTTAGTATTCATTATTCGTTATATACTTGGGCTTTATTATACTATAAATTGACAAGACTGTATGTCGGTTTTCTTGTTTCTGTAAAGAACGGCTTTGTAATTTTTGTCCAATCAATTTAAATACAAGGAGTACGTCTGGTCAAAAATTGGGTGAGTAGGTAGTTTGATCAATTTAATGGAAACAGTAGACTTTTGCATCTATTATAGGTATTTATACATCCACAGCCGACTCTGTGACTCCGACGAATTATCTATAAACACACGCAAATAAACGAGATTCGGTGTTGACCCAATTCCAATACAATTTCCATGGTATTAGAGGACCCAGATATAAAACGATGTCGTAAGAATGTCTATTGTTTCGAACGTGATAAACTTGCGCTATATGAACTGCGAATCTTGATTCAAGGACAAAAAATATTGTATTTTTATATACTGTATGATTTTCGATTTTCATATAATAATGTGATCGCTCATTTGAGAATACGCTAATAATAAGTTACCCCCGCCAACTTGTAACCATAGACCTTTTGTAACGTCTCCAAGATAACGTGGAAAAATGGTGGAAAATAATCATAAATTGGAAAAGCACTTTAAAATAATGACGGTTTCTTATTTGAGTTTAATTTTCAATGCCTATTTCTATAAATCCGGCCCTTTTTAGAACATATTGTACTTTTTAGTTTTTATGATTGTAATTTCATGAATGTAGGTTTAATATAAACAGTTGACTATTAAAGTTAACTCCAATATTCAGCATCTTTACTTATTAATATATAGGCAGAAAGATCCCTACATTACAAAAGCGAACCTAGCCCGTGGTCGATTAAGCAAACGCTGCATCGATCATTGCAACAATCTCGATAGTTGTGATTGGCAAAATTAGGTAAGGTCAGTGTCACGAAAGAAGTCCCCTAGAGGCGGCGGCGCTATCGCATGTTTTTGCAATTATAGTATGGAAAATTTATTAGTTACCACAAATTGCCGCGGGACTTCTTTCGTGACACCGACTATACGATATTTTTAGCTATCACCAGCGATTGCGACGATCACAATTCATCATAAGATTCGAAATACAAGCCAGTGCGTAATATCTGCCTATTCACAAGACGGAGTGTGGGTTTGTTTGTCTAGGCTTGCAGGCAATTGATGTAGCTTTCCCACCAAACAATGGCGCTGCAGGTATAGACTATAGATGCTGGGGAGCTGCCTGAGTCTTCAATAGGTAGAGACGTAGAGTCTATCCACGCCATAATTATACCTACTGGTTCTAAAAATAAAAGTAAAATTCTTGCTTCCTTTTTTTCACCTCTATGAGTGACATGTTAATGATTAATTACTGATTTAGATATTGTGAAAATCCAAATTCTTAAGTAAGTATATACCTATTGCAGATCAAAGTTAGTACTTAACCTATCTAGTACCTAAATGTAAAAAATATATACTTACTAGTATAACGAGTAGGTGTCTGATAATCTCGGTTGAATACCACCTTTGTTTTCCCGTTAGGTATAAATGTGGCCTGTTTCTCTCCGGCCTAAGTAGATTTATACCACAAAACGCGAAAATCCGATCCAGTGAAATTTTAGCTAGTGGAATAAGGACATTTACTAGCATAGCTATTTTATACATAAATATTTGGAAAAGGGATAATCTAAGTTGGGATTTTCAAAAATTAAACCTTACTCTTATCTTGTTACTTTTACTAACCCGTTGTTAGTCACGCCTCATCATCGTCATCGTCATCGTCAGCCAATATGCATCCACTGTTGGACATAGGCCTCTTTAAGATTGCGCCAACTTTGCCTATCCCTGGCTGTTAGCATCCACTTGATGCCAGCCACTCTCCGAATGTCGTCGCTCCACCTAGCCGGGGGGCGCCCCACACTCCGTTTGCCGAGACGCAGTCTCCACTCTAGGACCTTGCGACTCCAGCGGCCGTCGGTCCTACGACAAACGTGACCAGCCCCTGCCACTTCAACGTGCTAGCTTTGAGAGCAATGTCGATTACTTTGGTTCTCTTGGCGAATTACTTCGTTTCGGATTTTATCCCTCAAAGAAATTCAGAGCATAGCTCTTTCCATAGCGCGTTGAGCAACTTGAAGTATGTGGACTAGTCTGGATGTCAGTGTCCATGTTTCGGCACCGTAAGTCATAACTGGCAGGACGCACTGATTGAAGACTTTGGTCTTCAGGCATTGCGGTATAGGCGACGAAAAGACCCGACGGAGTTTGCCATATGCTGCCCAGCCCAGCTGTATTCTCCGTTCTATCTCTTTCTCGAAACTGTTACTTCCTACTTGAAAAATTTGCCCAAGGTATGTGTATTCTTGGACAGTTTCGAGAATAGATCCGTTGACAGTAATCGGCCCACGAACGACCAATTCATTGAACATGGCCTCCTAATAACCTGCTTATATTATATTATTTTTTAACCACCAACAGAGAGTTGTTGTTAAATTATGTTGAAAGTGTGGAACCGCAACCGTAGCTCCCAAACGGATGGACCGATTTTGATTTTGTATTTTGATTTGAAAGGTGTCTTAATCGAGTGCTCTGATCTATGATTCGAGAGCGTTCTTAGCTGTTCAGTCGTTTGAAGGTCAGCTCTTCCAGTTCATGAGAGCAACTTCCACTGATCATCGATTTGATGATATCCTCCATATCTTTACTTACTATATTATAACAAGCTGATGCCTGCGACTTTGTCCATGTGGTTTAAGTTTTTTGTTATTCCCACAAGAAAAATTTAATTTTCCGGGATAAAAACCTATGACACTCTCTAGGTCCTCAACTATTCCCATGCCAGTTTTGGCACGTATTTGGTTCGTGATTTTTAACGTCGATAGTTGATTGAAAGATAAACCAAAAATCAATAAAGAAATTTTATAATATTGGTATGATTTAAAGAATATCATTACACTACTCAATGATTCACACTCCCATGGTGGGTGTAGCAATGAGCCTATTTCATACGCGATGACAAGATGCTGGATAATGGGTGTTAACTGTTAACCCTAAGGCAGCTAATAGTATTTTATGTAGACACCGTTTACACATATAAGCCAGGATTTTGCACACGAGTGAGATAATTTATTTTATTTTATGTTTTATTTTATTTAAAGTGTTGTATTACGTAACGGAGGCCTTAATGTAAGTTTTCATGTAAACGTGATTTAAAATCTAAAAATTTAAGTCACGAATACTTTTTTATTTACCATTTCGGGCTTGTACTTATCACATTATTTTAATGGAGAGGTATATTAAATGAATCAACATTTTTAACGTTAGTAAACTAATGATTGTTTGTAAGTGTCTGATTTTCTAAATAATTACCCAAGTCATCTAACAGAACAACTAGTTTAGTATGAGATTATGCATCTCACCAGCGTTCATTTAATTCGAGTATCGAAACTTTAATAAAACATTAGAGTAAAATTTCACAACTTTTAATCATATTTTTATTATTTAAAGGAAGAAGTTTGGTTTGTACCAGACATTTTAACAATGCACGGTTTCCGCTTGGGGCGCTAGTTGTAGATGTATGGACGAACTTGAGCTTTAAACAAGTTTAATAAAGTCCATTTTACTTTAATATTAAAGTGTATCGACAATCGAATTCTATCAAAATCAGTGGAATGTAAAGTCCTACAGTCCGTTCATAGTAAACGTTACGTAAAAACTTGAAAATTTACAGTAGAGCCTCAGGAGTAGGTACCTACTCAGGACCGAATGGTATATGTTTTAATATTATAGTACAAGTTATTTTATGTGATACGACGCGATAGTAGGTCTGTACGTGAGGCTGGGGACTGAATAATAATGTGGCGGCCGTGAGCTAGATATCTATCAAACTGGATTGTCTTGGAAAAAGTTCGAGCTCCTTTTTGTGTTTTGAAAAAAAAATTGCGTCTGCCTGTGCCTTTACGCGCGGTCAATGTTAAACTTGTTAATTGCAATCGAGATTCCATTTTTGAAGAAGAGTCTGTGTAGCGGTTACCACAGTGTAAATTAAATGGCGTTAATTGTATCTACATCGCAATTCGCAGCATAGATAATCAATTAAAAACTTACAAGTTACATACAAGCCTGTATCACAATATCGTAGTTTTCTGAGAATAGCGCTATAACATAGACCGTTCAAACTTATAACAGTCGGAGCAGAAAGGTCCCCGGGCATAACACCAACCCGGAGGAAGATCTTCCAATTGGTGCGGACGAGTACATATCACTCACTCGTCGTCATCGAGTTCATATCGACTGCATGGGTATTCCTGTAGATAGTTGTAACCATAGAGTTAAAACCATCTTACCGTCATTTTCAAAAGTGGAATCCCACGCGCTTCTTATTTCAACCGTGCTTATAGTTTAAATTACAATTTTCCCTTACTCTATGAATGAAAATCGTAATTGTTGTTAGTTGTAACTTTTAAAGTTTCCGATAAAAGTACATAAATGAACAAATGGACAACTGACTAAAAACATTATAGCAGCCTTAAAGATATTGCAGTTCGTTATCACTCGCAAAATCTGACAAAAATACGTGACGTAAAGGATTTGGAAGAATAATCCTAATTAAGTTCTGAGTTAAGCCAATTTGGAGAACATAGCAGGTCGGCGGTATATTACAATAATTACATTGAAGTTTATTCCGAATTAACTTGATTAGATTACTTGCACATTATCTTAATAATAGCTACCTACTTACCTATGTAAATTTAGAATTTTGAATACACGCCTACTAAGTAATTTTGTTTATAATGCAAAAAAAATGTGTAAAATACCCAAGCTCTCGTTTTGTATGCTACAAAGGTAGAGGAAAAAAGGTTACTTCAGTTCAGTTCCTAAGTTATTCGGTCGCTCTCATAACTCCTAAGTTAGAAAATGTGGAAAAACTGAAGGCAATGAACCTATTACTAACAGGTCGCTCGTCTGTGATACAAAAAAAATAAACCATTATTTTATGTTTTCGAGAGGTAAAGACATAAACCATTCGGTCTGGTCAGTTATTTTGCTGATATTACTCATGTTTTTAATTAATTTGGTACTTCCACATTATTATTTACTGCCCAGTCCTCATATTATTTTAGTAAATAAAGCTATAGAAAGTTACACTGTGATGGTAGTTGGAAAAGGAAAAGTTGGTTCGTGTAAATCGAAGATTTAAACCGTTAGAAGTTTAGAAACATTAAGGGAGGATTATATTCGTAACACGCCACTCAACACCTTTGAGTTTTGTTGTACTCTTGCTCATATTTTATTATTTTTTTGGCAAGAGTGGGCGTTTTCACAACCGTTCGGTAACGCCATCTATTCGAGTTGCGTTTTATAAATATATCTCCACCATAAGCGTATTTTTTTTATCGTTTGCGTGTTTTTATATAATTTAGGTGTAAGATAGGTATATGGTATTGTATTTTTTGCAGGACAATATTAATTTAAAGCGTACATATTATTAACGTAAGGTCTAACGATTTAAATCATCGATAGGTACCTATCACCTATCCATGCTTCTATGTTGATAAATAAATCTGATTGTAGTCCAATTATTGTGTTTCTTTTCTTCTATCCATAAATTTATTAAATTTGTAGGCACAATATGCTTAAGCAGTGGCTTGCGCATTAGGCTAGGACAGATAGGAGCAGTGCTTTCATGTCTAAATGAACTGCACACTTGACTTAAAAGTTGAACGAGAGAACTGACCCAAGCACTCGACTCGCCGGGCGATTTAACTGCTGTCGCGCATAGTCCGTGTCACGGAAGAAGTCCGCAATGGAGAAGTTTCCATTTTTTTTTAATTTAATATGAAAAGTAAGGCAAAATAAAACAAAAATATGAAGAATCATTAAAATATCTCAACAAATGAAAAAGTTAAGGGACTTTGAAGTTGCGCTTGCAAGAATAATTTTGTTACACGCGGCGCTCCGTCGTGTGACGTCATTTGTCCTAGACGACGCAGCACGTATTCGCCAAGTACCTATACGTATTGTGCAGTCGCTTGCGCCGTTCGATCGGTATGTTTATTACCCGATGGCAGAAGTTGAAAAAAATGTCTACAAATATTGTATTGGTCCTAGATAAGTGTTAAAGCACAAAAGTTAATAATCCCAATTTTTTTTCAGGTAGCAATTAGTATAAAAACAAGGAAAAAGTGGTGCAAACTAATGAAGCTTGATTTAATTGGATCTAAAAGAACTAATTATGTGTGTGAAGATCATTTTGATGCAAGAACTATTAATAATAGCTGCCTATTTCTGATTGATATACCTACTTACCTATTGAGTCGTAAGTAGGTTCGGAATAACTTATTCAGTAAAATAACTATATATTTTATCTAAATGTATTTGTTATCTTCTATTCAATCTTCTTCAAAATCTTCAAATTCAAAGTCCTGACTGACTGATATATCAACGCACAGCGTAAACTGCTGGTCCTAGAGACATGAAATTTGGATTCTTTGTAAAGAGTAGGTATCCACTAAGAAAGAGTTTTTAGAAATCCCACCCCCAAAGGGGTAAAGTAGGGGTTGAAACTTTGTATGAAACTCCAGTTTAAAATGAAGAAATAAGTGTTTCGCCATTTTTGAATATTCTACCCCCAAAGGGCTGAAATAGGGGATGAAAGTTTGTATAAAAGTCTTTTTTTTTAAAGATATTTTTCAAGATAGGTAGGTACATCTACCAAACTCGATATTTTGGCTTTCGATAAGAAATAAATAAGCACGGTCACAATTTTTAAAAATTCTACCGTTCTAGTTAAATTGAGGTTGAAAAGTGTGAATGAAAGTCCGTCGATTTTCAAGTTATAGTCATGAAACTTGGTATTTGGGCTTCCAGTTTAAAATTACGAAATACGTATTCCATATTACGAGTAGTTGGAATTTCTATCCCCAAGAACGTTATATAGAGTCCTTCAATCACGCCGCACAGTAACGGTTCGACGTGATTTTTTGCATGGATATAGTTGAGGACCTGGAGAGTGACATGTGACACAGTGAGAGGCTTCTTATCCCCGAAAATTAAGGACTAACTGGGAATTAAAAAACATATGCCACGGAAGTCGCGGCCGTCCTCTAGTTTACTTTAAATGTATGTTAGTACAGAAAATTTGGTCAAACATCGACTAGTTGGGGGACCATTAAAGTTAAAAGCCAATATATTATAATATGTCCTCATAAATTTGACTGTCAAAAGCAAGGAACATAATTACTATGGTCAAAAGGCGGTGAAATTCTGCATCACACTGTGCATTTAGAGCCCTCACGTTTCACTTGAACGTATCCAATAGCTTCATCTCGGTAAGATGCTCCTGGCCTGGACTGGCCCTGAAAAAATATCGGTACATTTGATATAGTGTCCATCAATACAACACGGCGGGCAGTACACGTAGGTATGTATTGCAAACATGACGATCCAAACAACCAGTACTTACCAACAATCTGTTCATGAAACGTTTTTATTTAGAAATCTAAGTTGTAAGTTAGATTAAGTGGATGATGAAATAAACTTAAAAATATATACTTACTTACTTAAAAAGTTTAACTCATTATTATTCAGCACTAACCTAAGACGGATTTAAAGAAAAAAAGTCCATCTCTGTGTATCATCACTGTATCACTACATAGTATAAAACAAAGTCACTTCCCGCTGTCTGTCCCTATGTATGCTTAGATCTTTAAAACTACGCAACGGATTTTGGTGCGGTTTTATTAAATAGATATAGAGTGATTCAAGAGGAAGGTTTATATGTATAATACATGCATAATACAGTAGAGAAACACTGATAATTTTAGCGGTTTCTAATGTGATGTCGTAAATAAACACATTTTTTGCGCTTACATTGCAAACGCTGGCTGAACTCTACGAGATACATCAAAATAATGTACTACAGTATTGTACACATTAAAAAGGTCTACAAAAAAGTCCGCGATAATATATGTCTATCTCTTAGGGATACCCACAACCAGACCCAAAATAACCATTTTTTATCTTTTACTTTATACGAGAAATAATGGCTTATTTACGAATCGATTTTAAGCAATAAGTACAGCTGCATTAATCCTTAACCAATTAAGTACCTTAAATACATCGTGCATTTAATATAGATCAATATGGCCCTTTACTGCTGTCACTGCATGTAATTTAAATACATATTTTCGAAGATATTAAGGATTTAAAATGCAGAGACATAGCGTTTTCAGGAGACTCGTCAACTCCTACCAGTTGTGACTCGAGGAACACGTGCTGACGAAATAAATGCTGCCCTAAAAAGTCCCAACCTTTGGCCACACGGCAATAAATTAAAACTTAAAAATAACATGTGGGTGTCATTGTCTACACGTGGCACGTGAACAGGCTTGTTTCAGAGATGCAGCTAAAAGTTGGCAATGGAGAGTTAACACAAAGTTATCGAAAAATTAACCTAGAAATTCTTTGTGTTTTGATAGACAACTTTCAAGAGTTGGTCAACGATGTCTTTCCTGACATTGATAACATAAGTTGTAAGACTATATCTTGGTTCTTTATACAGTTCACGAAACATTTAGAATCAGTTCGTATTTACTCGCTATTGAGGTGATGTACCCATGTATCATGATAGCACAATCTTTTGTTTCTATTGACTTTAAATCCCTCACTAAATCCTGGAAACCGTCGCTCGCTCGGGATTTAAACTAGACACTTGCTACAAAAACGAACTTTGCTATCTTGTTAAACAAACAACTATTACAAACTTAATTAATTAATATTCATAAATCTATGGTCCGTGGCGTGTCACAAAGAAGTCCCCTAAAGACAGCGCTAGTATAGTCGCATCACGCATATTTATGCAATTGTTGTATGGAAATTGTATTATTTCCACTCATTTCCACTAATTGCCGCGGGACTTTCGTCATTCGTGACTAATATCT
Organism: Erebia palarica; assembly: GCA_964035005.1. NCBI lineage: Eukaryota > Metazoa > Arthropoda > Insecta > Lepidoptera > Nymphalidae > Erebia > Erebia palarica. The sequence goes on along the minus strand of OZ035994.1, from coordinate 11,678,148 downwards.
ATGGATCTAGTCTGAAAATAAAAAAGACTAAGTAGGTACTTAATCAAAATTAGGTACTTTATTTAATCCAAAATTACAACATGATCTCGAGGAATGGAACGTACCTACATTATCTACAAATTACAAGTTCATACGCTTAACTCCTGTATCCTGTAGTGTTAATACTGTTTAAAATTGGATACCTTAGAACACAAGTGATCAAAATGTCATTTGATGAGTTTCGTGTTATTGATGTAAATGCGTTTTTGTCATTCGTTGTCTATTATATTCGTTGGAGTAGGTACACAAGTACAGTTCGCGCGCGAGGTCCGAGGAATCTTATTGAATGTTGACGTAATGCAACGTAATGAGATAGAGTCGTGTTTTAGTTTAACATTTGTTGAGATGTTTAGTCTAATTAATCTGTCGCAATCAGAATAATCAGTACTTTAAGGAGTTTAAAAATTAAACAGCTATTTGCACGGACAAAGAAACTTTTAAGTATAGTACTATTTATAGTACAATACAACCCTGCTATTGCAAAATTATAAACAGGACTCGATAAAGCGTACTCTCGCGTCACGGTCGGCACTAGTATGGGAGTGTCCGGGGTATGAAGCGACGGTCGGGCGCGGGGCGAACCCGCCCGCAACCTCAGCCCCCGATCCTCAGAGCTGGCGCGTGGACCATAGAAGTTTCCAGTAGGTTATACAATGCAGATAGAATGGTGTTCTAAAAAAATAAGTAATTTACGATATTGTAAGATGGTGAAAATAAAAGAAAACCCGGCTGAGTTTGTTGTGGGTTCTTCAAACACCGTTTGGAACCCTCGTAGCTTTAGTTTTAAGATACCGTAACTATAATTAACACCATCATATTTTTTAAATAACTGGACGTCAATAAGTGCAGTGTATCTACCTAAATTAAATAAATATTTTTGTAACTTTTGACTTTAAAACCTAAATAATGGTCTCAAAATACTGAAAATACATAAAACTCTATTTTGGATCGATTGTGCTCCAAGATATTAGAAAATATGGCTTTGTGTTAAAAGTAAAGTAAAGTATTTTGTTATAGTAGGCGCGGCGAACCTTGATCCCTATGACAGTTCGTGTTAGTGATGGGTCGTGTCTTTGGTTGTTATTGTAGGTTAAAATAATATAGGATATTTTTAGATAAGTGAGTATGAAAAAAAATTGTGCATTCGTTTCAGTCACATTTTATGCAATTGTTTTAATTTTATTCAAATACACCTTATCTGGAGCGAACTTCGAGTATTTCCTCCTTCTGAGTTTGATTTAAAATTTCATTGAAATACTGTTTTTTGTTAGTTTTTTTTTATCGCGTATCTTTCTGGAGTTGACTGAATTATGCCTGATTTAGCCCCAACGGAGATTGCCAGGGCACTCGAAATGCGAAGAAATGGTCAAACCTACAGAGTGATATCCAGAGATCTTCGTCGACCAGTTTCAACGATCCATCGCAGTATCTAATGGTTCAGGGAGGCCGGTACTTATGTGAGAAGAGCAGGACAAGGCAGAAAAAGACGCACTTCGAGTAGGGATGATCGTTTCATTCGGCTTCGTGTACGTAGGAACCCCCGTTTGACGGCCGTCCAAGCCCGACATGAGTTAGAAGCAGTGCGGGGTGTAACCGTAAGTGAGCGTACGGTACGAAGAAGGCTCGAAATAAATCATCGTAGAAACAGGTTAACTTTTGCTCAGGAACATCGACTTCGGAACGCGGACCAATGGAATAAGGTATTGTTTAGTGATGAGTGCAGAATTCTCTTAACTCAAATTGACGGCAGGCAAAGAATATACAGACGCAAAGGAGAACGATACATTCAGACAAATTTTGAAACTACAGTTGCATACGGTGGTGGATCAATAATGGTTTGGGCGGGCATTTGTTTGAGAGTTCGCACAGACTTGGTAGTGATTGACAGAGGGAGTCTGACTGCAGACCGCTATATCAGAGAAGTTTTAGAAGAAAATGTCGTACCGTTTGCCCCATATATCGGTGAAGATTTTGTTTTTATGCAGGATAATGCTCGGCCGCATACCGCTCGGGTAACTCAAGCTTATCTTAATGATATGAATATCACTGTTTTGGAGTGGCCGGCGAGATCACCGGATATGAACCCAATAGAGCACGTTTGGGACTTGCTGAAAAGAAAGGTTAAGTCCAGAATTCCAGCTCCTGCCAACGTGGGAGAACTGCGAATCGCCGTAGTTGAGGAATGGCGGAGACTATCCCAGGAGACCATCGATAACATCATTCTCAGTATGTCTAGACGGGTACAAACTTTAATAAGAGCACGTGGAGGAAATACGCGATATTAATCACCATTTTTCTAATTTAATTAATTGTTATTTTAATATTAAATTTCACTTTTCCCGGTTACATGAAAACTTCAAAAATGTACCATTTTTCACAAATAGCCTTTACTCGCAAAATCTGTTCTTAATGTGATCTCATTTTAAGTAAAACAAATGAAACTTTAATTAACAAAAAAAGTGTAGTAAGTAGATTTTAAAATAAAACCATATTTTTTAAATTATGGACCTTTTTTTATGTTCCGCTAAATATGCCGGCGAGTTTATTAATAATCGAGTAAAAATCATATTCAAACCACAAAAAATGTCTATCATTACATTTATTAGGTATAATAATATATATTTTCTGTACATGGACGTTTTTTATAATCATTCGAATAAAACATCGAGTTTTGTGTACCGGTTATTGGAAAAACGGAACGCGTGCGTTGGCGCCAAAGTGTCCAAATGTTACTTATTGAATTCAAATTTCAAACTTATGAGTCATCGTTTTACGCGCTTTTCAGTTGAGATAACTTCTTGTAAATGTTAAGAATTGTTAAAAATATCAACGGAATATCATTACTAATGGTATAAAGCTACGTAAAATTTATAAATGGCATTTTTAGACGCCCCCAATATGATCCCAATTTAATGGTGACGCCACTACAATGTTATATGGTGACATTAGCTGTCAGTGTCATAGGGATCAAGGTTCGCCGCGCCGAGTATAGCTAAAACTAAATATGTTTACTTAAAAAGATATTTTGTGTATAGTCCTAATGTATCTCTATTAAAAACTAAAGTCATATGGTTAAATCTAGTGTTTTCCTTTTCCGCAGGAAGTATTATTAAAAGGGATAGCAATATATTTATGTATTTTAGTTAAGATTAGAAGATTAGCCTCTTCATACTAAATTGATGGCCGAAGTCTGTACAGTACAGTTCGTCATATTTTCAGCGCGCGAACAAACCAAGTTGCGTTGCAATCAGCGGGGCTTCATATATCTGTTTCTGACCCGTTGTCCTAGGTGAGCGATGCGACGCAACGGGCCGCGATACGACTCCATAGAAAATGACAAACTTATCTACGCGACAACGTTGTCCACGTGAAGGGTCACCTAAGAGTCCTAGGTGAGCGACAGAAGCGACGCCACGCGATACGACTCCATAGAAAACACGGACGTATCAACGCGACAAGGTAGACGTAACGTCATTTTCTGAGGAGTCGCAACTCGCGTCGCTTCTTTCGCTCACCTAGGAAAACGGGTAAGCTACTGTTTGATACTGATGCGTCGCGTCGCATCAAGTCGCGTCGTCGCGTTTGTCGCTCATGAGTCACGTAGCCGAGCGCTTATAGGCCTATTACACTGCACTTTTCACAGGGACCCTTACACTTGAATCAGTGTAGTGTAATAAGATTTAGGGAAAAAGGGTCCCTAAATTGGCCCTTAATGCTGTGTAATAAGCAAACTAGCGGCCACGCCCACCCTTACCACAGGGCCCTGTAAAAAGTGCAGTGTAATAGGCCTATTCTGCCGCCAAAAAGATTGAATCTTATCATACACATTCAATCCTGTTAACACAGAAGTAACTGCTTATGATCGCAGTACAAATTGACAATGTAGTCATTATGTACAGACGCCATTTTTTTAAAATCAAATATCAATACACCACACAACTTTCAATATGTGGCCGTTAGACGTACTTAACTATGTGTAGTTTGTGAGTTGCACGAAAAGAATTCTAAAATTTAAGTGGTAGTACATAGTTCGTTGGGGTCCCATAGTGCTCGAATAGCGGCCTCGCACCAGGAAGCGCAGTGTTGGACGACCCTTCACTAGGTGGACGGACATCTCAAGCGCGTAGCTGGGAGCCGTTGGAAACAAGCGGCACAAGACAGTCCAGCAGTCCAGCAGTGGACGTCTATAGGTTGAAATGAAGTGGTAGTTAAACTTTTTAATTAATTGCATGAAGTCTCGTGATTAAATTAGTTTAATCAACACTTATTAAAATTGTTTCGTACAACAGTGTTAGGGAGCAACAAAATGTCTGAACTTACAAAATATATTGAACCTTTTGTATTTAACTTGTAAAGCTAGTTAACTGCTGGATCTTATATAAATATTAAAACCACTAAGCCACTTCGGCCTTTCGATTATAAAAATAAAGGTACAAACCTACTATTCTCTGTCCAATCATTTATTTAACTTTTGGCAGCTCCAGTCAATGATGTCCTAATGGATAACAATCGACTTTGTTTGTGAAGAAATTTTAATTGATTTGATACATTAGCTATTTTATTTTTGCTCATTTTTTATTGTTTTACATACCCAGGCGTTTAAATGACTATGTAGTTTGTATTAAAATAAATCGTTTATGTAAATGGAAATTGTATAATTTGGCTACACAAATCAGGCAGGTCATAGAAACCATCCATTGCCAAAGATGTATGGTGCTTAAAGGACTATCAAGAGGGCTAGTTTTGCAGCTACGTGCCTATTTTGAAAAAGAAAGTCGTACTTGTAATTACTAGATGAGTATACGAGTAACGAAATATCGGGTAAAAGGGCACGTCGCTTCACTATTGTAAAAAACAATATGCATCTATGAAGTATTGCATTTTTTGTCGATGGTTTCCTGTCAATAATTAGGAAACTTCATGTCGTGCTTATGTCTAAAGTTAAATAAATGGTTGGATAGACATATATGTATAGAATAGAGTGTTTTATCACTCTATTCTGTAATAGAGTGTTATAACACTCTATTCTACACCTTACTTTACACATTAGAAGCATGTTAAAATATCAGATGGCTCTAAAAATAAAATATACGTAACAAAAAAAAAAACTTAATAAACAAATCCTATTTAACATTCCTCATTTTCATCTGCAATTCGAACCGTCTGTTGGTCCGTACACCCCTAATGATAGTCCTATTTTCTACTCGTTTTATATCTCTTTTTTCCGTAGTAAAAGACTTCTCTCTCAGTACAGTTTGCTTGGCGACTTCTTTGCGCAAATTAGTCGCTCCAGCGAGCGACGGAAGCGTTGCTTGTCGCTTGAGTGGTCTGATCCTGCTTTCCCGGTTCATCTTTGGTTTGGTTTCGGTTTTGGAGGGAAAACTGAACGGGTTGACCGACGTGTTGAGTTTGAAGCCGAATCTGGTGTATCCCTGGTACTCCGCGGGTATTATGGATGTCTTTGGCGTGTCTCTCTTGGCTTGGGGTTGCGGGTCGGTGGTGGTTGGAGATGGTTGAGTTTCTAAAATAAAAGAAAAACTAACTTGATTATTGATTTCAATAGAAAATCTAGGATAGTTGAATTGGTGGATGTATAGATTCTGCAAAGCAATCAACATCAGTCTAAGCCTAACTAATCTATTACTTATCTATTTTCATCTTAAAAAGAGTCTGAAAGGAGTTACTGTAAAAAACAGTTTTTGGGCGCCATTTTTCCAATATGGCGGCGCGAGCGTCAAAGCTACTAGGTGGCAAAGTAAAAATTCGAAAATTTTCAAAACTCCCGGAAAACTTTTAAAACTACCAAATGACTGGACTATAACTACATTGCAGATGTTAATACAAAAAGTAAAGGTAAAGTTGATTTTCATAGGCCAATTTTGCGGGAACCAAAAACCTCAATCCACGCGGACGAAATCGCGGGCGGCGCTTCTTACCCTTTGGGCTGATCCTCTCCAGTATATTGACAGATCCCGTGGGAGTGAGCAGCTGCCTCGCTCGCTTGGCTTTCCTCTCCTGGCACTCGTCCAGGGACTCCATCTTGGCAAACTGCTTCTGATGCAGCGCCGCAAAGTTGGGCAGCTTGGTCCTCAGCACAAGGCCTTCGGGCTTTGGCTTGGACGGGGTCACATCTGTTTTGGATTTGTTTGCTGTTGAAACTCTTTTTGAAGGAGTACCCGGGTCTTGGAGTTTTCCTGGAATGTTTATGTATGAAGATTATAAAAGCGAATTTGGCAATTCATAAAATACAAATTCACTTTCTAAGCCAAATAATTAGGCTAGTGTCATTTAAATGTAAACACTCATAATAACGATGAAAGGTGATTTTTAGCATGTATGTGGATTTTAGCATGCTTGATGATTTTTAGCAAGCTTTATTATTTCAGACGATTTTATGCATGTAATTTTAACTTTTACTTAAATATTTTTAGCATACCTTATGACTTCTGGTATTCTTAGCATGCTGTAAGATTAAGCATGTTTGACAATTTTTACTTCAGTGTTTTAGCATATTTGATAATAATTTAACATAAGCTTGATAATTTTTAATTAGCATGCTTGAAGATTTTTAAGACACTTGGTGATTTTTCGTATACCTGATGATTTTATTGCATGCTCAATGAATTGTAGAATGTATGATGATTTGTAACACACATATTGGTTTTTAGTATACTTGATGATTTTATAGCATGCTCTATGATTTGTAGCATGCTTGATGATTTTGGAGCTACTTGATGTTTTTTTTCAGCGAATCTGATGATTTTCAACCTGAAGCGCTGGTGCTGCGGTGTCGCGAGAGGCGCTCGACGGACTGCTGCTGACCGGGAGTCAGTCGTTTGCGTTTGGAGCTGATGGCTTCGGCCTCGCTCTGAGTGTAGGAGCGCTTGCGCGGCGGCCGAATGGCATCCGATACTATAAACAAATCCTCATTAGCATCATTGCAACCCATTTGCCGGCTCACTACAAAGCACGAGTCTATGGCCAAGAGGGGTCGGTCTTGGCCATATTCCACCACGCTGACCAAGTGCGGATTCGCAGACCTTTATGAACATTATGAAATAAAAGAGCTCGCATGGGAATTTGTGAAGACTACGTTGATTAAATTCAAACCTACGGAAATATGAATATATATTGTAGCATCTACTTTTGAAGTGTGTTTGTTTGTTGGTCTGTCCTTCAATCACGCCGCACCAGAGCAACGGATCGACATGATATTTTTCATGGGTATATTTGAGGACCTGGAGAGTGACACAGATTTCTTTTTAACCTGGAAAATTAAGGCAATCCCCCAGGGTTTTAAACCTAAATCTACAAAGTCGCGACGCATCATCTAGTGAAAGATATTTGAACTCACCACTTTCATCAAAAACGAAGCTCTTGTCTGACCCCTTCAAGTTAGACTTGATCAATTTACCCTTCATCTGTCCAACAACAATAGGTGTATCAACCGGGCTGCAAAACATTACTTTTGTCGCTCTCGGAAGTAAATCTACTACCGACGACCGTCTTCTTGACTTCTCAATAGATCTAGTTACATTTAAAATACTTTTATCAACCTTTTCTTCGTCTTTTGAAGCACTTCTTGATACAGGGAATGGTGTACGCCCAGGTGAAGGTAAAGATTTACGTCTTGTTGGAGTTTTATTCACATTTGGTTGTAAATTCAGAGATTCAGATACATCAGAATCTTTTGTGAAAGTACCCTCTCTTTTAAAGGGTGGTGTTGCATTTTTACTTTCAATAATTCCATTAAGTTTTAGAGGTGTTTCTTTTTTTTTGGATGGTGTTGTAGGATTGAGTTCTGTGTAAGTCCCTTCGCGTTTTAAAGGTGTTATTGAAGTTGTTAATTCTGTATAGGTGCCTTCACGTATTGGTGCATTAGGGCTTTTAATTTCAGTAAAAGTATTGTTGCCTTTTGGTGTAGTGGTACCTTTACTTCCGGTGTACATCCCTCCATATTTTGGTGGTGTGGCATACTTAATTTCTATGTATGTTCCTCCCCTTTTTAATGGTGTCTCAGATGTTTTGATTTCTGTAACATTCTCTTCACATTTAGGTGGTGTATTTGAATTTTTTTCTTCAATTGTGACATCTCTATTATCTTTCAATTCTCTTTGCTGTTTTAATGGCAGTGTCGCATTTTTAGTTTCTGCGTTTTCTTTTATACTTTTATTAGGTTCCAAAGAGCTAATATTGATTTTTGATTCATCTATACTGCTCTCAATCAAAACTGGTGTAACATTAACAATGTTGTCCGCCATAGATTCATCACTTGTAATACTAATCCGAGAAATGTCCTTAGAAGTCTCTGATGATGCATTATTTGTGTTATAAGAGCTTAGGAGAGACGACCCGCGTCTTGTTTCGTCATTGTTTTGAGACTTATCAAAAGTTGCATCAAGTTTGGTACTTTTAACCATTTCAAAAGTTGTATTAATTTTATCTGTCATGTCAAATGTTGAGTTTTTACGAGAGTTAGGTTGGCTGTCTGTTATAGTACTTTTATCATATGTCGCATTCAAATTCGATGATACATCTTGATCTAGTGAAAATTTTGAAAGTCGTCTTGACTTCCTTAATTCTTTTTGTTCCGTCAGATTAGAATCATCCTTTTCGTAAGTAGCATCTAAATTAATTAAAGAAGCATCAATCTTATTTGAAATTGATTTCCTACTACTAGATTTTCTTTTCTTCTTGTCACTGTTCTTAATAGCATTTGTTACGACATTCTGTGATTCTTCCGATTTGTTGATTGGGTTTTCAGGCATCTCTTCATCAATAGTAACATTTAAACTAGTTTCTGAGAAGTTTATTTTATCATAAGATGATTTTTTTCTCTTTCTATTGCTGTTTTGAGAATTATTTATGTTGGTTGAATTATCTTGTGAATATTTAGAATGGGTGTTAGAGACATTAGTATTCTCTGTTTCATTTAAATTAGTCACTGTATCACAATTTGTTTTATCATAAGCTGAATTTATCTTCATTTTATTTCCGTTTTTACCCATACCATTGACATTATTCAAGTCATTTTCTGGATGGTCAAATTGATTAACATATTCATTAGAAATCTCTTTATCAAAAGTAGCATTTAAATCTGTTTCAGATACATTTATTTCATCATAAGTAGAATTTTTCTTCATACCACTTTCTTTAGTGGTATCAAGTTTTTGTAATTTATTGGGAGTTTTAACATTGTCAACGTTTTCAATTTCAAATGTGAGTAAATTATCATTTTTATCATTTGTCGAGTTGATTTTTGATCTTCTCTTTTTATTAGAATTCTTCAGAGAGTTGTTGAAACTGGCAGAATTGTTGAATGAGTCTGTGTGTTTATGTTGGGTTTCATTACTGTCAGTTATTGGCAATATAGTCTTAATTATAGTATCTTTAGATGAATTACTAACATTTTCATCATTTGTAGATTCATTTTTCAACTTTCTTTTATATTTGATATCCTTCTTTTTTTTTGTTTTCATCTCAACCTCTTCTAAACTAAAATTTTTGACAGTCTGTAAAAAATGTAAGGAAATCAGATTAAAATATTACTCAAACCATTTGTTCTTTAAGTCCTTCGCGCCTAGTAGGTACAGTCGTGGTCAGATAACCACCTTAAGGTTCATAATTGCATACATACATTTGTAGCAGAAGGTCGCCATGTGATTTGATTAGGAATAGATCATAGATTTTTTAACATTCTCTGTCACTGTAGTAGGTGACAACTAGATAGGATTGATGCAGGAAACATTTTTTAATATTTTTAATTTATTGACATTTATATCAGTTTAAACAAATTTGATGCTAACGTGTCAAACTTTTAATTAAGAAATGAGATTTATTATATAAAAGTAATTGATACTCCTTTTGTTGAATTAAACTAGCGGCACGCTATGATGGCCGGTTTGACGTTTGTCCGCTCATGAAGTTCCGTATTAATTGATAACGACTTTGAAGGAAATAATTGTATTACTTTATTGACGATAGTGATGTGCAGAGATTCATAAATTTTATCGAATGTAGTTTTAGGTTTAGGACTCAAAATTTATTTATTAAATTGATTTCTTAAATGTATACAAGTGTAGAAAAATCAGTTTGCACCATTTAAGGGGTGAATGTACTTGTGAATATGAACAATTTTCACTATGTGGACAAACCTCTGAAATCGCAAAAAAATATCAATAAATTTTTAAAAATGGAATCTAATACGATCGTCACATAGGATCGCTGGCTAGCACAACTACTACCTCCGGCAAACTCGCGTCAATGCTCAATGCAAAACAAAGCAGTTTCGAATTGACGTTGCTTCGAAAAGTATAAACTGTCAGTGCAATGCGATTGTGATATAGTTTTGACCTGGCTTTGGATTTCAAATATTGATACTGCATTACTGTTGACCCTTGCTCGTTAATTTGGACTCTGTTCAAGCCCTTTGTTGTGGATTTCGTCGATATGACCGAACGTACGCAGAGAACTGTTCTAAATAGTCAGACACGTGAGTTCGTAATACGCCTTCGTAACTATTTCGATCGTGAAGCTCAAAATGGAGGGCCAATTTTACCTATAACGTCAGTGGTTGAACGCGTAGCTGATGCGCTTAATATTGGACAACGAACTGTTAGACGGATAACTAAAAAAAAATATGGCGAGACTGGCACAGAAGAAAATAAACTTCACACACCAAAAAAGAGAAAACGAGCAAAACCAGTCGTAGGCATCGATAGCTTTGATGCCGATGCTATCCGAAGACATGTTTACGGCTACTATTTACAGAAGGAGTATCCAACAAGAAAAAAGTTGGTGCATTCACTGAAGGAAGCTGGATTATTCTTCGGTGGGGAAAGTTCTTTAACGAAGATTTTGAAGACCATTGGATTTCGATACAAAAAATGTAACAAACGCAAAATATTGATGGAAAGATTTGATATAGCGATGGCAAGGTATACTTTTTTACGGCAAGTGAAAGAAATCAAAAATTGGCAAAATGTTGTGTTCTTGGATGAAACATGGCTTAATGCTAACCATACTGTAGGCCGTTCTTGGAACGATGACACAGCAGCATCTACTTCCAAAGTTCCTGTAGGAAAAGGATCGCGACTTATAATTTGTCACGCCGGAACCATCAACGGGTTTGTCGAAGGTTCTCTCATGGCTTTTGCGTCAAAAACCACTGGAGACTATCATGAAGACATGAATGGAGAAAAGTTTACTGAATGGTTTACCTCAATGTTGTGTAGCCTCCCTGAACCATCTATTATAATTATGGACAACGCCCCATACCACTCGATGCAAATTGACAAGCCACCTGCCCAATCCCAAAAGAAAGCTGATATCGTCGCATGGCTTCGTAAAAATGGCGTAGATGCAAACATGAATATGTTAAAAGCGGAATTAGTACGTCTTTTAAAAGAAAACAAACCAACCAAGATCCGATACGTCATTGACGAAATAGCATTAGAACATGGGCACAGAGTTATACGGTTACCGCCTTACCATTGTGAGTATAATGCGATTGAGTTGGTGTGGGCTCAAATTAAGGGATATGCTGCAAGACACAATACAGAACCCCCATTTACCACAAAAAAAATGCTAAAATTATTAGAAGAAGCTTGTGAACATGTGACTAAAGGAGACTGGGAAAAGGTTGTGAATAGAACTGTTAAATTAATAAGGGAAGATTATGAAAGAGATGTGAAAATAGATAATATTATAGAAAACGAACATATAATTATTAATGTATGTGATGATAGCAGTGACGACAGTGAAAATAGTAGTATGGACGAATCTGATTAATTATGGCCTTTTGTGGCACCTTTTTTGGTATCTTTTGTATTCATATGTTTCTTGTGTGCATATAAAGTATGTATATTCATTTTCGTTCAAATATTCAGTTCGTTCAAATAAATTAAATAAACATATACATTTTTGTTTTATTAAACCGATTTAATCAGGTACAAAAACAAAACTTAATTGTTTTTTGTTCGAGAATAAATTGACATTCCACATCACTATTGTAATGTGTCAAACCGGCCATCATAGCGTGCCGCTAGTTTAGATGCTTGAAACCTTTTGATTATTATGAAACATAATAACTACCTTGCTAAGGCATTTTAGACCTAATTGCACAATGTTATAAAGAATCTAATTTGAAAACTGGTAAACATCTTCAGACTGCAACCATACATTGACATCTACAGTTTGTATGAGAGCTACGCAACAAGCACACACATCTCAATTCAGACCAATGGGTATAAGTACATGAACAAACACTAGTACTATAAAATAATACAAGTTTAACTGTTACTTTGCATGGAAAATCTGTCCAATGTTTGTTATAAATGGTAAGTGTATAATTCCAAGCTCGTAAGTACTTACTAACTACTAAGTACTTAAAAAAGTTCACATAAGACTGACATTATTATGAAACCTGGAGTTGGAAGTTGGAGGTGAGTCAACCCCAAGCCTCGGTGAGCACATTAAGCCATCAGTCCTGGTTATTATCATTAAAATGATAAAAGTAGTTAAAGCCCGCCAACCCACATTGGAGCAGTGTGGTGGGTCCTAGCTCTAATTCTCTTCTTCTATGAGAGCATAGGCCTATGCCCAGCAGTGGGACTTTAATGGGCTGTAGTGGGTAATAATTATGAATATATAACACCAACAGCTAGGTCTAGATACGTATATGTATCTGTGTATCAGCAAGTGTTCTGGGAACACATTTTTCATTTCAACGCAAAAGAACAAAACATTTTCTCTTCCTTAAAAATCCTAGCGAAGAGAAAAATCACAAAGTACAATCTCTATCAGTTGACTATCCACCTATTCAACTAATTGTCTATATTAATAGGTTAAATGAATCTTTTAAACTTACATGTATTTTGCTTCTAGTTGATTTTGATGGCACATCAACGACTTCTATATTATTAACTATATGTTCATTGCAATCTTTGATGGGGCTGCCTGCAGCACTATGGAATGAATCTATAGACATATTACTCAAATTGTTTTCACCATCATTTGTCTGAGGAATATCTTCCACAATAAGACACCCTGATTTTCGTTTCTTTATTTTATTGGATTTCTTCTTAATTGTTCGTAATACAGGTTCAGGTGTGTTTTCATCACTTAGAATCTTAATTTTTTTGTTATTTTTACCTTTTATTTTTGTTTTAGTTTCTTTGATGGGTTCAATATTTTCAGTATTATTCGCAGCTTCGGTTTTTCTCGTTCTACGAGTATGGCGAGTAGTTCTATCATCATTCGAAGCCTCGGAGTCAGTGGCTACAATGTTATGTTGTCTAAGCGTATTTCTTTGAGATTTTCGCGAACTTCTGAGTAGTTTCTCAGTATTATTCGCGGCCGCTAGATCTTCTTCAGAAGGATAACGCACATAATGCTTACGTTCCTTCTCTGAAGCTATCTCATTACAGTTTTCCTTATGACGTTTGCCGCGCGTTTTTCTCTCGCTTTTAACCTCTGGGACATCATCCGCGGCTGGAGTGGAGTGGATGGAGCCGTGAATTCCTTAAAGTATGATTGAAAATGAGCAAATTATTTTCACAAACTTAAACAACTTAAATAATAATTTAAAATCTGAACCGTTTATACAACTTACGTTTTCCAGATCTCGTGGACATTTTTAACACAACATTAGTGTTTCATAATAATAAAATATGTAGTTCTGTTGAATTAGACCCTATGATATCTTGTGATATTAAAGTAAAAAAATTATATTTTTAGATTGACCGTTGGAATTTTAGAAATTCTAATTTGATTTGACGCAGATTTGACTTTTTTTTCAACGACAAATTTTTGAAAAATCCACCATAGACAAAGAGTAAACGCCTTCAAAAATGGTTCAGCTTTGGATTCTAGGCTTATGAACAGTGCAAGAATGGAGTTGGGTGCAGTACACTACGATCGGTTCAGGGACATTCCTGATTGCTAGGTCTATGGTCCAATTCCAAAATCCAAATGTCAACTGTGAACTGTCAAGGTCTGGTCAAAGTCAGTCAAAGTCTTCAACAATATGTTACTTGTCTCTGGTAAGAACTTTAACCGTTTGCATATTTCATTTCCTCGTAGTGAGAAAATCGATTTAACAAAATATTACGCGAGTTTCTGCTTTGTAATAAAAGAAGATGTGTTTTAATTATTGAACTTAACAGTAAGTACACACAGCGGTTCACATATAGCAATGTATAATTTGTTACGACTGTTGGATTGTGTGTGAGTCAGCGTCAGCGAATATAAACAATGGAACGCCCGTGTCCTTTACTGGTTGCGGTAATTCTCTTGTACATTAATTATGCTACTACAGACCGAGGCGACTATATCGGCTGCTACAGGTTCAAAGACGACGTGTTGAATACCCACACAGGCCAATCTGTGGATGTGTGTTTATCGGCGTGCGAACAAGTGTATTACAAATACGCTCTAATAGGTAACGAGTCCACCTGCTTCTGCGGGAACGATCCCGGACAATTTAAGCTAGGGCTAGAATCGTGTGACACACCTTGTCCGAAAAACGAAACACAGAGATGTGGCGGGGACAATGCGGCTAGCGTGTACGACACTGAAGTGACGGCGCCTGGACCCCCAATGTCCATAGAAGTGGTAAACATCACGGAAACAACCGTGAGACTCCACTGGACGCCTCCGCAAGCTTTCACGCGCATCACAGGGTATGTCATCAAAGCTTCTGTTGTGGAAACATATGCCACAGCCGCCTTACTGCCAGTTGCTTGGGGAGTGCCCAATACCACTCTACAATCGGAGCTGCCTAACCTACAACCTGGTTCTGTGTACAATATAAGTGTAGCAGCAACTAATTATAAAGAAGAGGGTGCCAGCATTGGAACTGTAGTTGAAACAATCATAGGTACTCCAGATCCAAGCCCACCTGATATAGAAATGAAAGAGAGGCATGGTAATCAAATGCTTGTACATATACCTGAAGCTCAAAATGTTAACGGCCCTGTGTCAATGTATAGAATTGTAGTGTCAATAGAGCAGTACCAGCAAGGCATAATCATAGAGAACCTCGGCAACCACTCCTACGCAGAAGAGCAAGGTCTCCCTTACTATATCACTGCAGAATTAGACCCAGAGGATATCAAGAATGATTTTATAATTGGAAACGAAAGAACTTACAATGGCTACTATAATGCTCCTTTGCCTCTGACCAATGATATAGAGGTTTCTCTTGGAGTTGTCAGTGAGAAGAACCATGTGAGGAAAGTCAGGTATGCGGAATCAACCAGAAAGATAATTTTAAATATCAATGAAATTGAAGAATACTCCCCAATGGTGGTGGGTCTGGGTGCAGGCATAGCAATAGGAGTGGTGCTGCTCTTGATAGGTGTTGGCGCACTCATAGTCTTGAGAAAGAGGATAGAGATGGTGCGCCTGCAGCGATGTTCGCAATCCATGCCTCTAAGCCTGAGCGAGCCGTGTGTTGAAATTGAAAACGCAGGATACCTTCAAGAACAAGATGAGAGGGTGGACTACTATGGGAATTTGAAACGCAAACTTTGGAATATTCCTAGAGACTTGATAGAAATCGATATTTCTTGTGTTGTTGGTTTGGGCAGCTATGGAAAGTTTACTAGAGGAAAAATACAACAGCATGGCGCTCAAACTCCAGGTTTAGTCCAGGTCATACCTGACAGGGAGCTAGAGAAACCAGACAGGAAACTGATGCTCCAAGAATTAGACTTACTCATTAAATCTAATGAGCATGAAAACTTGATTGCATTCATAGGCATCTGTGAGACTAGCACAACACTATTCGTAGTTTTACAGGACACTAAAATGACTCTCAAAGAAATGCTGCTGCAAAGTAGACATAGGGACTTACAAAACAATAAATTTTGCCTTCTGAATGAAAATAAAGCTATACAGATTTGTTTGGATGTAGCGAGCGGTATGGAATATATGCACAGCAAGAAAATTGTGCACAAGAGGTTAAGTTGCAGAAATATAGTGATAGGTGACAATGGAGTTGCAAAAGTTGCAGGATTTGGACTTTCTCACATTCGTCCTCTACATGAGACTCCAGATTATACTCGTTGGACTTCACATGAGATGTTAAAACAGAACCGATTTAACTCTAAAGCGGATGTGTGGTCATATGGTGTGCTTGTATGGGAGGCTTTGACTATAGGAGCTACACCATATTCACATACAGGGAACAAGGATGTGGCAGCCAGGGTTTTGCGGGGAATGAGGCCTTCTCAACCATCTTATGTTGGTGATGGACTCTTCCAGTTGTGCTTACAGTGTTGGCAAGTGGATCCTGACGAGCGACCCTCATTTTCATCCCTCCTGAGTGAATTGACCCAGTTTGCTGAGGGTCCAGGAACTAGTTGTCTAAGCTTTACTCATTATAATGGCTTTAACTTTGAACCACATGTGCCACAGTATGAAATTGTGACATAAGGCCCTACAAGAACTGGAATGTTACATCACTAAATCTAATTTATTTATAAAATAGGGCACTAAAATTGGAAATGTAAGACAGGTAGCTAATAGAAAATAAGTATCTTTTATTTCTAATGTACTTAGTATGGTAATACAATTTCATTTTATTTGTCTACAACAGACAGGCAATAATAATCCAAAGATTGCTTTTGATGCCTATGTAATGTCATTGAAACGTTAAAAAAAAATTGGTATAAATTACCTGTGACTATCATGCTAATCCATGTTAATAGTGATGAGAAGAGTTGTATCAAAAGCAATAATGTATGTTACCTTGTAAAAAATATGACATAGGAGTTAATTTAGAACGTATGGTACTGCAACTTAGCCTTTAGCATCTTAATTTATGTCATTTTTACTAAGTAATGACTTACTAAGTACTTACTAAAATGAACTCACAGTTTAGACAATAATTTTAAATATTTAGTGAGTAGGTTTTAGTCACAGAATTTAGAATCCATACTAGTATAAATGCGAAAGTGTGTCTGACTGTCTGTTTCGCTTTCACGCCCCAACTCTTCAACCGATTTTGATGAAATTTGGTATTTGTTGACATCTCGAGGAAGGGACATAGGCTATTTTTTATATGGGAATAAAAAAACCTTAAACAAAGCGGATGCAGTCGCAGGCGACATTTCGTATATTATATTGTATAGAAGTGGTAAAGCAGAGGATTAATGCATTGGAAATTTGGAACATCAGAAAACTGTCAAATATGTCAATATTTGACGATCCGCCATGTTTTCCAAAATCGCACAAAACTTTAAAGGTTGAGGAATTGGGACACAATATACACAAAAAAAATGTCCTATCACATAATGTTAAGCTTCACGTCATGGAGATAATTTTGTCGCTTAACGACTTCAAATAGTGTTTTAAAAATTAGGCAAAAGATCCACTATGCCAAAGTTTTCATACCCCTTTTTATACCTACTTTGCTAGATAGTTGAACTTGCGCCAATTTTGTGAAGTGAATGGCGTAACTTTGAACGTACATGTTATAAATATTTAGTGATACGAGTATGTATGGCATGCAAGGAATGCGAAATTGTATTTTGAATATATACAATGCAAGCGCGACAGCGGCTGCCAAAATCAGGCAGTTGAGTCAGCCACGCGAGTGTAGAAAGGCATTAAGCGCTTAAGTTAAGTACGAGGTACTTCTGCTGAGGTCCTAGCGTTAATTAGTCATTATTTTGACTAACATTTGCATTTTTACAGTCATGCGTTTAAAGAGTCGTGCAGAAACTTAAATAAAACTGCTACTCCTCCAAGTTAGCCTTCTTCCATCATAGTCGGCATCATCACTTTCGAACATAGTAAAACGCGGCAACGCGATGCGACAGTATCCAACAGTAACTGACCGTCCACGTGACCTACGTTGTTGCATAGATAAGTCTGTCATTTTCTATAGCGTCGCGTCAGTTCTGTCGCTCACCTACGACCACGGGTAACTCCTTGTGTGTCTAAGCCATAATTTAAACTTCAAATTTTCTAGTACCGTAAGTAAGGAAAATTTGTTTAAAACCTTTGTACTAATTTATAACCTAATTTATACAGAACCTGTGTAACGTTGAAGAACGTTCTTACTTAACTAATTTATTTGAGTATAAAATCATACCTAGGTATATTCATCTTCTTCTCTTGGTTTATGGCTTTGAGTAGTGCCAAGGCAGCACAATGCACTTCGCCAGTGTAGAGTAACTTGAGGGAAGCACGAAGGCGATTGGCCGGTTATTTGCAAAAATATTGTACTTGTCAAGGTTGAAAAAGGGCTGTAAGATTTAGATACCTACTTATTTTTCTCAAAAAAAATTTTTGACAACTGTTACTATACTTAAATGTTTTTTTTAAATATTTTAAAACTTAATAGCTTTAATCCAACATTGTTTATTGAGGATAGTTAAGACTTAACATATTTTGTATGACTGCAGGACAGTCTATTTGAAAATATGATTTTACAAAAGACAAGATAATCGTATCTCACGAATTAACATTCCATTACATAATAATTCTTTTTATTTTTATATCACATGCTAATTTTATTTGTATATTTTGTACACCTGAAGGTTGCAGTCCGTCCAAATATCAATGTAAGTACTTATATTTTTATATGAATCTCACTGTATATTATATAAATAGCATTTACATGAATTGCTAAATAAATATTTGAATATAGAGGATGGTTTTACTGAATGAATGAAGATGGGTGAAATAGAATAAAACAAAGATTTTGCATTTATTTAATGTTAATATAATTATTATAGACAATGTTCAAGGTACCCTTAAATTGGTTTTCGAGTTTTTAACACTAAGACATTGTAACCTTCTTATTGACCTCTTATAATTAGGATATTGCAAAATAACAGTAAACTAGAAAACCATCTCGACGATACAACTAAACAAATAAACTTTGACTAAAATATAGCGAATCTTTAAATCCAAAACATAGCATTTTAACTTATACAATTATATCTCTCGCACGTAACGTTGCAGACCCGTTTACAGTAAACCAAGTTAACAAAAAATAATTAATAATAAAATATTATAATTCCTTCATTGAATCTGTACAGCAACAAATGGATCAACATATCATATACCTACTCGACGGGCCGAGTGGGGCCGTCGTCGGTACACACTTATAATACGCAACAAGGTACAATTCAATACAATTAGTTTAACAATCAAACTCAACACGTGTAAAGTGCGGCCACCCGCGACTCCGCCGCCCGAATGACCGAAACGATATCTTACAGTACAAATATTCCCTACCAGGGACGCGTTCGAGTGATGTCTGTATGCGCGAGTTGATTCCTCAGTCTTAATAAATTGATGACAATGAGCAAGGAGAAACCCAAATGAAACGAATGGCGTGCAATTATATACAGATACGAGGCGCGGGGAGTCGCGGTCCGCCATGTTGAGTCGACTTGACGCACAGCCATGTTCCCGCCGGATCGAGCCGCGTCTGGCGCGCTGTACCCCTGCCCCGCCCACCCAACCAACCAACCTCACCCACCCTTCCTACCTACCCTAGCTATCAACAGAGTCAACAACATTTAGCTATTAAAGTAAAGGATGCCGAGGCGCGCGGACGTGACACGTGCCGCCTCGCCCGTTACGTTAGTGAAGAATGATACTAGCTACCTTAACCTACGACATCGAACCTTAACTTACAGCGGTGACCGACACGCCGCGTGCGGCGGCGGTATCACAGAAACAGTACTAAACCTCGTCCTCGGCGGGCGTCGCGAGGGATGTCGGGACGACGAACACTATTTATTATCTCTCCACGCGATAAAATTTTTCTTCAGATAATGTTACCGCACTCAGATTTTTATTTTTGTTATATTCACGACGATATACTCTCAAATATTGTAACAACTTCAGTATAACAACGTTTAACATTTTTTCCAGTATTTTTAATTAAAATTATCTATTTTTATTATACACACCGCGATGTATCGTTTACTCTTCAATATGAATTAATTTTAACTAACTAGTTTTTAATCGTTAACTTTTCACCTTTCGAAATGTTCTTTACATTGTCCCTACACGCGAACGGCTTTCTGTTGTGTAATCGCATACATTTATAATTGTTTTGTTATAACGTTAATTTGTTTAGTACTATAAAGAGAATACAATAACACGACTAGAGATCTATTATAATTCAACAATCTTAAAATTGTGTAAAACATTCGATAATTTACAACATGATTTGGGAAGAAGTATGGGGGAAACTTTTAGATGGAATGTCTTAATAGGTCTCGTGCTCTGCGCGCCGAACGAACAGGAATTATATCGTTTCTATTATTCCGACGCGCAAAGTACGGATGGAAACATTGTAAAGAACAAATCAAACGACAATGAAGGGAAGAGATGAAAGTAAAGGAGTTGATGTATGCAGATGTGTTCGTATGATAGAAGTTGATAGTTGTATACCAAGAGAACCCAGCAGAGCCCGAAACGGACCGCGGTGGAGTCCGGTCGTTCAGCGCGGCAATCATTGCGACTGACCACAATACTCAATGCAACCAGTCGCAACGCCCGAAACGACCTCGCAACAATTCTTGTGTAATATGAAAGAGGGCTACGTAACGTGAAAAATGTTCAAACTATGTTATTTATTTAGTGATCCGAATGTGCTCACAACCTACCCCGCTGATGCAACTCCGGACAATTAAGACGGCCATACTTTTAGCTGCATTTCGTTTCGATTTATCGTTTCAGATAAGATCACTGGCCGTGCATTTGAAAAATTAAAAGATTATAATTTATGATTTATATTCCCATAAGGTTTCGCTAGGGGCGCTGATCAATCGAGGAACATAACTATAAATACTTGTCTAAAATAAACAATAAATAAAAGTCATTGCAAAATGTTGTTACACGAAGGTTACCAAAACTTCAGTAGGAGTTCAGTAATATCCTAAACAATAGATCGTAATGATGTGCAGCTACGAATATAGCCGCCTTTATTTCATTTCCGAATAATTGACGTATTGTCTTACACGTAGTGACTACTCGAGAATAATTTTTCAATAAAATTGAGCGTGTAAAATCGACTTCACAGGCAATACGCGTCGTAAGGCTCAGAACTCCCGCAAACCGCAAAGTGTGGGTCGGCCGATACGTTAATTGGTTGCTTAAACGAGAACACACACGTGCGAATAAATACGCTTCGTAGTTTGTCAATAGTAAAGTGAAGTTAGCAGGCTACTATCATCGCATACAATGTTCAGTGGTCAATACAACTTTTAGTCTGTTATTGAGCGACATTCAAGATGTCTTTACCTTGGTAACTAACGTCCTGAATATCGAGTCTTTGTTGAATTTTTGGTAATCTCACTTAACTAGGCATTTTAGCAAATAGCACTAAGGTTAAGAAGTTAACTCGGAAGTTATTAACGAGTGAATGGTAGTTTGGTACTCGGGCGCCGGTTCTCAAAACCAGCATGAAGTGACTATCGACCGACTGTCTAGGTCAGCGAACGTACCTTCGAAGAAGCAAGATCTGACTATCGGCCGCCCAAGTCTGGTTTGCGTGGGATCTCACCTCATACGCCCCGATGGTTTGTATGCTCACGACTCTTACCAAATCGGCGTAGCTGGGTTCGAAGGAGTTTCCGAATATAATTGACATTTAAATGTACTTAATAGAGAAATCTACGAATGGGTGCTGTTAAATTTAGAAAGAAATTTTCCATGCTGTCAACTTGACAATGCAATTAGTTTTTAGTGGATGCTACCTCCATAATCCATTACTGTCCTGGCTACGCCTTTGATTAATTTCCGTAAATGGAAGATGTCGTATCTCATTAAAGCGGATCGAACATTGCAAAGAGTTGCAAGCAATGCATGCTTTTTTACCATAATTTGCGAATAATATCAGGTACGGATCAATGAAATGTCAATTATTCGACACATATAAGTAGTTACGTTATTATTCGCATATTAAGTAGAAACGTGCGTTGCTTACGACTCGAGCGACGTAAAAAGCGATCAACAATATATGCTGTAATGATTCACTTGCTGCCAATTCGGAGTCGCGAACATATCAACCCTAAGTTTAATTGACACTAGACGATATCTGTAACTACCTCCAAATATACTATACGAGATGAGAAAGTCGAAAAACACCAGAGAGTTCGAACAGCGTACCTAATAATACATTTGAAAGAGATTGAATATTATATACTACAACTAACTACTTCAATGGAACTACGATGTAATGGTACCTACATAACACACGTATAATAATACACCAGTAACAATACCACAACATTACATCGAGATGTCGTTGGACAGTTGGTATACTTACAACAATATTTTTTTAATTATTTAATAATAATAATAATTACTTTAATATATAATTTAATTATATTTTATATTCACGGAAGTTCGAGGTCATGGCGTCGACGTGTGTACGCGTTCCTACATGTTAGCTAAGAACCGTCTCTCAATTCCTTATCATATAACACTACAAATTAGTTTTTAAGCCGATCCGTACTAATATATATATCGTAACAGTTATTATTCGTTTGTACTTCATTCCAGATAAGTAAACAAAGCCATATATTCAAAGCTTTCCGTCTGTAACCGTGCTACGACCACACCGAAACGTACTATTTCCGAAATCTATATATTTGTTCTAATTGCACCAAGCCGTTACGCTGGGTCGGAACCGAAACACACACAAAAGTTTCAAAAAATTTCAACTCTTTAAGATGACGTCAAGACGGAAAAGCTTTACTCAACCAGATGCTGCAAAGTAACCTTGAATAACGTTGGCGCCCAACCTGGGGCCAATTCTGCGGTCTACCCCTAAAGAGGATGATCAAGGTCACCATTCTATGTCTATCTACGATGGCACTTTTGAGGTAAGCAAACAACTAAAAACTATTTCCCCACGTCGCTTGCCCTACGCTTACTGCAACTGACCCAAGTACCTTGACAGAGTCGAAGAAAACAATCACAGCTTATTATTATGTTATACTCCTACGGAGACGAGAACAGACGTCCTGACTACACCATGGCGCTCAAAAATAAACTATCGATTCAATTAGATCATAACTGTAAATAAGAATATTCAATATTGTCATCTCGAATAATACATAGAAATCTGCTTTAAAACCTTTAAAATATATAACTCTCTACTATTATGGACATGAATCATTTTATTATTAAAAATTGTACTTACATTTTAATACAAGAATTTAGACCGACGACAAATGAACGATACGAAACAATCCTACTATACGACAATAAAATATTACAAACGTATAAAAAATAAAGATCTTTACCGCGAGAAACAGGAATGATAGATTTCTCCGCGAAGATACAACACGCGAATGTCAATGTTTAAAAAAATAACCAATAAAAATTACAACGTCCGAATTGCATTGCACGATACACGAAATTTTAATGTCAAATAAAATTAAATACCAACTTTGGTTAATATAATATTATCTATTCGGCTTTCCCTCGCCCGGGATCAACGGCTCTAAAATATTCAAATATAAATTCAAATTTAACACTAAATATGTCACATTACACTAACAAAAATAATAACTTATCAATGGTAACATTTACAATGAAATCAACTTCGTAAATAAAAAATTACTCGGTGAACGATATACAAAATAACGTGTATGGAATAGGAATATCCGTGACAGGAGTTATCACAATCGTATTTAACCATTACATCTTAACGATAACCATCTGCCAGGCAGATCCGATGATCGCATCGGACATCGACAACATAAAATATAGCAATAATAATATTATTAAAATGTTCAACACTAATATGCATACGTTAAAATTATTATTACACATAAATCTATGTACTTCATTAACCTTGTAAATAGAGGCGTGAAACCTCGGTCGGTCGAACAAACAATAAACCTTAACTACTCTCAGGTAACTCGCGTCGCTGACGGGCTCGCTGCGCGCGACGCTTGACTAGAACAACTAGAGGGGAGCTGCGGGGCCCGGCCCTGTGGCGCCCGATGCGGGACTGGTACCATTGGCGCCCGATGTGGGATCAGTGGTACCGGTGGCGCCCGATGCGGGACCGGCGGTGCCTGTGGCGCCTGATACGGGACCGGGGGTACCTGCGCGGGCGGGCTACTGCATGAGGCCGGAGAGCGCGTTGTGGCGCGTGCGCTTGAGCTCCTCCTCTTGTATCTTCTGCTCGATGAGGTAGTGCGCGTTACTGATGGCCGTCTGTGTGCCGCTGATGGTGACGATGCGGTTGCGCGTGCCGGGCGCGAACGTGCCCTTCTTGGAGATCTGGATGTTCGCACCCGACATCTGCTGGATCTCCACGAGACTGCGCCCGCCGGGGCCTGCGAACCGTACCATACAGTCTTACGTGCACGCCGAACTTCGTTCAACTATACATACCGTTCGCGGGAAAAGCTGATAGACCATTAATGTATACTAATGTCAGTTATAATTAAATATGAAAATAATACCTAGGCACAATTAGCAGCAAATATTTAATATGAGAAACTAGTATGTGTGTGAGGGGAAGGGGAGCGGACTCGGCACGTACCGAGTATGGCGCCGACGATGACCTCGGCGATCTCCACGTTCTTGGAGTCCTTGGCGCCCGCGTCGGCCGGCGTGGGGCTCTTGGACAGCGGCAGCAGGCTGGCGGACGGGAAGGCGGGCACGGCGCCGCCCGACAGCGAGATGGGCGCCACGGCTGGGGGGCGAAGCGCCTCGAATGCAACCTCCGCGAAACGCTCTAAGCCGCACGCCCCGCCGCGCGCGCCGCCTGCGGAGCGTCCTGAGTCACCGCACTACCGCCGCGAGCCGAGCCCGCGCGAGCCGCGAGCCGCGAGCCGTGCGCCGCGAGCTTACATTAGAACGTTTCGCGCTGTTGCGGACACAATACGTTAGCGGCGCACCACGCCCGCCCGCACAGCGCCCGACCCGCCCCGAACATTCCACTTGCAAGCCAATCAATCGATCCGCGTCGCATCCGGGGTCGTATGCTAATGCACGTCACTTTAATTCCCCATTTTGTTGTATAAAACGGAAGTACAAATTGAGTAGGTGGAATTTAGAGGTGCAATGTCATTACTCGGGATATTTTATAGTTTTTGCCGGTTTGGTAAGTCATCATTTAAATCATTAAATTGTCATAACAGTGCTGTCTAAGGATAATGCAAAGAAAAATGTAATGAGATCAAAATTTAACTAGTTTTTACCTTACAAAAGCTTTCAATCTGTATAATATTAATAAAGAAACGTAACTACGAAATGAGATTTTCATGAGTTATCCTACAAAATGTTGAAATTGAAATAATAAATTTTGATTAGGGTTATTCTACAACATTGATATGTAAAGTTGTGAGCCAATCAGGTAAGAGTAGATGCAACACAAGGCAACTGAAACGTACACCAGCATAACCCACGTGACTGTTTCGAAATTTTGTGAGTTTAGTGAATTTTGAATTTCTCTATCTGTATGCAAAGATATCGGCAGCGCTGTGGTGCGGTCGAAAGAAGAAAATGTCAATGTATTTTTTGAAACGAACAACTTCGCTTTTTGAACCGCATAAAAGTGGGTAATTTTTCTAGAATCAACTCGTACAGTATAAACATGTTTTTATATGATTAATTTAAAGGACCAATTTAAAGTGTGAACAGAAAATATAAAAGGATTAACTCAAAGGATATGTTTATATAAGTATGTTAAAAGACAAGTTGTTCATTTCATAAGAGCGTTTGGTGAGCAATGGACATTGTGCATGAGACAACTTAGAAGAATAATTTGATCTTACATTTTCATAGAAAAGAATGGATGTATCATCATCTACATGAAAAATCAAACAAAACACCTCAATGTTTATCCGTAGTTACTAAATAACCTTTAATAAAGGCATCTACGTCTTTACGATTATAAAGGCATACATTTTGAGAGTTTAAACGAATTTGAGAAAGAATGACTTAATAAAAATATATAAGAAAATGTTACTCCATCCAAGGGATATTTTCACATTGTATTGGAAATTTACGATCAAATTTAACAACATTTGATTTGGCATTTTGCACTACATTTCTATAGGTTTAAGATAAATTGTCTAATGTCCACACAAACGTGGTATGTCCACCGCTCGAGTGTTAAAATGTATTGCCGATAGATGGTATGGTAGAAGCAATGCCTTTGGAAATTTTGAAAAAAAATTTAAGAGAGAAAAGTCAACCAATAATATAAAGCCAATTGGGTTAAAATAATCAGCAATACAACTGCACACCTTACAATATGCGCATGCATTTTAAAAAAGTACAATCCGCTCTTGTTACAGATTATTATAGACCTAAATAAACAAATAACACAGAGATATGAAAATAATAAAAATATAGTATGAGATAAATGAGTAAAGCTCTTTTATGTGTAACTCTATTTAACTATTTGTTACATTTATTTGGTAACAATAGTGTTTTATTAACATGTATAAAAGAAATTAATAGTATGTACACAGACAAAAAGAATTAGTAAGAATTATTACGTGGATCGTTTATCTAATGTGAAGAGCAAAGCCGATTCATTTGGAAAAAAAAATATTTTGACAATTTATTTTAAAAAAGCACGGTCTTTTTACTATGAGTAACACATTTTGATATGAGCTCGCATCATGACTTAAATCCCAGTACACATTTGATTATCATGTAAATTAGACTAAATATGATTAACAAGGCTTTTTATATTCATAGATAACATATTAAAACATTAAAAAGAAAATTCCCAGAAGCGTTCATCATTTTATTTGCTTCTACAATTAAGGGTTGTCTGGAGGTCACTTTAAGTGATAAGACCGCCTTTGCGCACTTGTCATTTCTTTTTGCTTATTAACTTTATTATTTCTTTTTAATGTTTTGTGTGGCAATAAAGCATTTATCTATCTATCTATCTATCTAGGTATAGTTACACCTATTGAGGGGAATTATGAATACATCAATAATATAACGTATTGGACCTTGGATATTAATTATTATCATATCGGAATCACTTAGTGTTCTTATGTCATAATGAAGGAATATAGTGAACCCCGCAAATGTAGAGACCGGCAAAATTAGCAGAATATTTAAACAGTGTTAAATAACATATTAATATTTCGTACTGGCCTGCAAATTTACGATACATTTTTATCGATATTCCGCTAATTCTGCCGCTTTATGTAAGTTTCGTGTGTGTGTATGTGTCGAGTAATGACACTTCAATTACTACAGGTCTAACTACCATTTTTGGCCTTCTCAAAAATATTCAGTGACTAGTTTCGTTAGACAATTTTTTCTGGACAAAAAAAGATACTTCTATCTATCTAATCATACCTATTTAACTGATGTATCAGTTGAAGAGGTATGATTGTATAAAGGCTGACATAGTTGACCTTCCGCTATTTTGTTTTCAAAATCATGTCACACATGAAAAATTGTATTTTTATAGGATGTGGAACACACAAAAATATCTTGAAGTTTAAAGAAATGAACATAATTAATTGGTCGATAAGATTAAGACTTCCAGAATGTTGAATCCTGAGGATTAAGTCAGGATTCAAAAGTATTTCCGATCTTCGAGCCATTTTATGATCGAACATAAATGGCGGATTTCAAAGCGCCTTGAGGTCCTGTAATATTTTCAGTTTTTATTTTAAGAAGTTCCTCACTATTCCGGAAAATATGAGAAGAAAAGTGTTATTCAAGTTAACAAGTGCTTTATGAGTTGATCTCATAAAAAATAGTATAGTCAAATCATCACGTTCTGCTGACCCGTTATTTAAAATGACAGCGACCCAATCTCCGAATTTTTAATTGGACAACACGTTTTGACATTTGCTAATGTCAAATTATAAAATAATGATGCCATATTTATGGTAATAGTGGTGTGATGTGGTTCAGTTGTGTCAGGTGAATGAGTTGAACCAGTTTCTGCTTCATTATGGTTTAGATTGAGCCTTAGACTCACAGTGGGCAACGCTTGGATTGCTGAGCTCACAGGGCAGTAAGGCATATCAAAGATCTAAGAAAAAAGATTAAGGATGTTTATGTGAGGAAGATGCAGATCCTTCATTAAAAATTAGTAAGTATATAGCTTTTAAGCAACACTTATAGTAAAAAGACAAAGTAGGTACTAATTAAGGTTATATTTAAGAGCATGATCCCGACAACAAACTGTTATGCTGTTTGATGGAATACAATGTATTGTACCCACTTTGTACCAAATAATTATGGCTGATAAATAAATAAAATATATAGTTGTCCGTGACTACTGCACCTAGCGAGTGAGGTGATTCATTAATGAATCAAGTTATATCAAAAATGATTATTATTAATCTTTTTGCCCCCAGTATATTTATTTTTCATAAAACTCTGGTAGCACTGGATTGGAAACGTCAAAAAATGTTGAGCAATTAAAAATTCTAGTATAGCGTCTCCTTTGCAATCCGACACTACTGGAGTAGCGTGTGTGCAAACCGTTGCATGTGCGCATCAAGTTCCGTGTACTGCGACTTGTAGTAATTGATAAAGTTCTGTAGTCGTGTGTTGTCCGCGTGTGTGTGTGTGTTGTAGTACGCGCGTGTGTCCTCACCGAGTTGGACCTGCGCCAGCGGGCCGAACACCGCGGACGAGTCCTGCGTGGGCAGCGGGAAATACGCAGCGGACAGGGGCGCGGGTAGCGCCGCCGGCAGCGCAAGACCCAGCACGCCGTGCTTCACCAATAGCGATAGAGCCGCGCCTAT
This sequence comes from Erebia palarica, assembly GCA_964035005.1. Lineage (NCBI taxonomy): Eukaryota > Metazoa > Arthropoda > Insecta > Lepidoptera > Nymphalidae > Erebia > Erebia palarica. Next base: position 11,649,376 of record OZ035994.1, on the reverse strand, counting down.
CTCTGATATGCCGCCTTCAGAGTAGCCCGCCTGACGCAGGGCCACCTTGGGGACACGGGGATAATTATCAAAAAAAAGTGTGTGTGTGCAATTCATACACGGCAGAAGTGAAACTTCAGAAAAGTAGCCTACGAGAGAATGAGATAAATATAACTTGTATTCTATCTCACGCAAGCTAAATCCTATATTAATATGTGACTCTTTTTGGTGTCGCATTTTCGTTTCGTTGAATTTTCAAACCACAACGACGCTAAAGAAGTTTCACTTCAAAATGTGGCGATCTCCGCACGTACTCCCATAGATGGCGCTACTGGTACGCAAAAATAAAACCAATATCTGAATCGAGATATCCAAGTTTTAGCACTTTGTCTAAGTACAGACAACCCCCTATTTTACTCCCTTATGTGTTGAATTTTCAAAAATCCTTCCTTAGCGGGTGTCAATTACCAAATAACAGCCCGTTTCGTCCAGTGGTTTGAGCTGTGCGTTGATAGATCAGTCAGTCAGTCACCTTTTCTTTTTTTATATATTTAGCCCATAAATGGGGTTTTATGGTCAAAAGAAAATAAATACCTTGATGTGGTCGAGCGTGTGTTGCGTGAGCGGCGACGGCGGCGGCGTACCGGGCGGCGCTAGTGACAGCGACAGCGAGAGCGCGCCCAGCCCCGACCCGTTCATGAGCACTCCGCCTACGCCGCCCACACCGCCCACGCCGCCCACAGACCCGCCGCCCACCAGCGCGTGGCTCTGCGCGCACACACATACAACTTATAACAGCTGAAGGGGCTAAACGGGCTTGCTATATCTTCCTCGGTCATTGAAACTTGGCAAGATTGTAGTATAATATGGATATTTCTATAATTTTTGCGATCTTTGACTCCCAATTACCTCCATAACAAGACACTTGGGACATTATGTTATGTGTAATTTTATGTTCGTTTATTATGTCCACAACCCATATATACATAAACATCTGACGCGAGATTGAAAAAAAAAAATTGGCAGATTGTCCATTAGGTATGCCAAAAGTTTTCATAATCTCTTTTGCTTCCCCCGACAAAAAAAAATAATTTTGGCAGATTTTCGTATGACGTAAAAAATGAGTTGAATTTTTTTACCTATTATTCTGCACAAAAGGTACTAAATAAAAAATAATGTAAATAAATATTTAGTGATTTCGCTAGACTGATGACTAATAGTTTCAGGGTTTTAGATCTGGCTACTTTAAAAATTAAAAAGAATAACGGCCCCATTAATAAACGTTGATTAGTGGTTGTATAATTAAACGATGCTCTCTTTTGAACATCAGAAATCAGGAAGAGGTAAATCCACTCGCAAACTAAAGTTTATTAGTATGGACGTAAAAAGTATACCTTTAGGGATTATTTTACATAAACATATATTATAAACTTTTATTAAATACATATAGACAATTGCGAAGCCGGCAGGAAATGAACTCTGGGAATCGTGCCCGGTTCCGCCTTTGACTGCTAGGCCACGGTTTACATACCCGTCAGTGCCGAAATTTGAAATATGTATCTATTTTAATCCAGTCCACGCGACTATCTACCGACGACGACCGATGGCGACCGATGGCGACGTCATCTAGCAGTACTGAATAGTATTTAAGAATAGTTTAAAATCTTCCCAAAGCTTGGGAAACACTATAATAAACATTACAAAATATATAATAAATTTTGTATATTAAGCAAATATTAAGAAGCAAGGATAGTGTAAACAAACAAAGTCATATAAGTGATAGTGTAGCTATAGTGTTAGTGTAGTTTAGTGTATGTTCAGTGTGCCGCATCACGGGACAACTCTCCACTTGGACACGCCCGCTAGTGCTTACCACATCGCGCGGAGGCTTTGACATATATACCATACATATACGCTACATATACAGGCGATACTTATATACTTTAGTGTTCAGCATATACTTAGATTGGTTTTAAAATAAAAGTGTTAGTAAAAATAATATGAATGCTATTAAAAATCGTAAAAAACCTACATATTTGACACCAAATTTGCGTCAGCCTATTTTCTTCATTTAGGGGACTCACGGTTCACGAGTTTGCACTCACAGTTAAATGTCATGACGCCAAATGACTTAAGGCTGTAGATTATGGTGGGGTGGATATTTCCGTGGGTTGGACAAACTTGAAACAAAAAGTTTTTAAATGCCAACAATATCCAATGCTGTTTAGCCCAGGATATGCGGAGCATTATCAGTGGTGTGAACGACATAGAGGCATTGCTTACCATGGTTAAAAAAGTTCAATATTTTGCATCACGCCCTGCCTGGAAAAACGTACCTACCTAACCTATGCTTACTCTGGCTCCGAATACTATGCCCGCCATTGAGCAATATGTCTTTCTTGTCTTTGGAAACATTACAAAGGCTTAAACATCACTTTGCCGTTTTAGCTGAAATGGAAGAAGGCTCAAAAAACACAATAAATTTTTCCCATCATCTTGGTACGGTACTCTAATAGCTCGTTATAGGGTACAGCTTGTAATGGCGCGTGGAGTGCGACGGCGATGACAGCGGCTATATACAACGCTGGCAACTTGCCCGGCTACGCTTTATACTGGTCAAGTTCTCATCGATCTATCGCAGCGGCCACTAAAATATCTACCCATCTTGATGGTGATGGATAGTTACGAGTTAGGCTATTATTATTAGAGATAATTTCATTCTTATAGTCCGTCAAACTTATCTGACCCGGTGTCAGCGTCGCTAGTATGTAATAAAAGTAAAATAAAAACAAAAACTTAACAGGCATAACAATCAGTTCAAATTTGGGCCAACAGGTCAGATAAGTTTGATGGACTGTACTTATGTTTTATATGTCCCTGTCTGTTACGACAATGGAGAAATTTACCATTTTTTTTTAAATTTATTATGAAAATTAAGACAAAATAAAACAAAAATATGAAAGAATCATTAAAATATCTCAACAAATGAAAAAGAGGAAGTTGCGCTTGCAAGACGGGTCGCGTGACGACACACCACCCTATCAACAGACTTTATAAAGCCGAATAAAAGAAATTAATGGACTTAACGTGACTTAATTGCATTGAAAAAACTTAATTTGTGGGTGAAGATAACTTTGAAGTATTACATCTTGGCTAGGTATTAAAACTCACTCACAAAATTTCTCTCTCGAGTATGAGATACAGCAATCGGTGTACATTAAATAATTAAACTTTTAAATCGTCATTTCTCAGTCATTTATTGATGGATTTACAAAAACCACTGATTTATTAGTTTTAATCTATATTTTACTTCCGTTGTGTTAAATATGATATTCACAACATCATGAAACTTCACTATTGGGTAGGTATTTGACAACTATTCAAATCAGAATTTTTTTTCAAACTTTATAACGTACGCTAAGCATATAGAATTTTGTATGAAACATTGAATTGTGACGTAATCAACTTTTTTACTTTAATCGATAATTTAAAATGGTTAAACGGGAGACGTGGATACATCGTGTTCTATTTAATAATGATTTTATCAAATACCCAATTCTTCCAACAGATTTTGACGAAATTCGGTAGAGAAAATTCGTTGCATTACGAGGAAGGGAAATTTGGTACATAGCTTTCTACTACTATTCCCACGGGCTTTTAGAAGAACTAAATCCACGTAAAAGAATCTGCGGGCAACATCTAGTTTCAGATAAAAAAAATACGAAATAGATATTATCCATTAATTAAGAATCGAGTTAAGGGCAGAATTTTTATTTTCAACATGGATGTATAAATAATATACATGGATCCCGTCCAGTGGCGTGCAGTTCATACAGGCATAAAAGCACTGCTTACCCAAGTGGAAATGCGTCAATAGTAATTTTTATCAAAGCTGTCAGTAAATAGGTATTCTAGCTTACCAATGCCTACCCTAGCGTCAAACCCTGTGCACGCCACTGATCCCGTCCTTAAAATGGCAATTTAAAAAAAAATGTTGTATAAAATAAAATAAAATTACTTAACCCTTTACTAATAAGCTCCTGCAAGTGTTGATAGCGTTTAGTATTGTTAAATTTTGGTTGCCAATAAAAAAAATGCGAAGCAGTTAGCCAATAAATATGAAAATGAAGTAGCCCTGTTAAAAACATTAAGTAAGTAATAAGTACCAACTTATAAATCTAAAACTAATGAAGGGTAGATTCTACTTATAGGGAACACTACTATTTCAATCTTGCACAATTTACTATCCAGAATTAATATTTAGCTTCGGTAAACAAATCCTCAGTTTGAGTAATAACTCTTTTTGTTTGTTTCGTACACATTTCGAAACATCTGCAGGATTTCCTTTTTTTGCTGAAAACTTCTCAGCCTGCCAAGCCTCGACGCGTAAATGAAATCAAGAGGCAAACTACACGTTACAGTAACTAACCCTCCAGAATATTGTTTTCTTCCAATAATAATTCTATGTTAAATTTTTCGACGGCCGACCAAAATGTACTACTAATTGTATGTAAAGGACTTGTATTCTTCGTCATTCGTTCACGAAATATTTTTGATGACGTCGAAAGGAATTAGATTATTTTTGTATGGAGCGGCCTAGCCTACCAACCGTTCCGCCATTTTTATTTTTTCTCGAAACAGCCGCCACGCAATAAATGTGTATAAACTATAACTGGACTTAACACAAGCAAGTATTATATGAGAAGAAATCTTCTAAAGCATCAGGTTTCCGAGATATTTTATCAAAGTTATAATCTACTTGATGATGGCACCATCAGCACAGCTTTGATAGCTTATATCTCGAAAATCTGGCACGTTAGAAGATTTTGTCTCACATAAAATTTGCTTGTATTGATGCCAGCTATTGATTAATACAAGTTTTATGAGTGGCTATCACTAACATGATAATATCTAGTCGTTACAGCCCGCCAACCCGCATTGGAGCAGCGTGCTAAGCTCTAAATCCTTTTCTCCTGTAAGAGTGGTGGCCTGTGCCCAGCAGTGTAGGACGTTAATGGAATGCAGTGGTCATTGTGTCTTAAAATGGCGAAACGGTTGGTAGGCCTGGTTAAATACAAAAATATTCTAATGGGCCTATTACACTGCACTTTTCAAAGGACCCTGTGGTAAGGGTCGGCGTGGCCGCTAGGAAGAGCGTCGCTTATTAAACAGCAATAAAGACCAAATTAGGGGCCGTTTCTACCTAAATCTTATCACATTACACTGATTCAGGTGTAAGAGTCCCTTGCAAAAGTGTAGTTGTAATAGGCCTATAGACCCCTTTCGACGTCTTAATTTTTTTTTATTCCGGAGGGTAGTCGCGAGTTATCGTTAGCGGGTAAGTATAGACTAGAGAGCGTGTCCGCGCGTCACCTCTGTCACCTCAGTGGCGGGCACGGCGTAGGGCGAGCCGGTCGGGTTGTAGTTGGCGACGGGGCCCGCCACGTCCGCGTACGACACGTTAGGGCACGAGCCGGACTGCGGGTCGTCCACAACCTTCTGCAGAATCATCATGCACGCCTTCTTGTTGTTCTCCTTCTCGCCTGGAAACAGTACGGATGATGCCTTACATGTCAGAAATCAATTAAATCTTATTTACTAGCTAATGCTCGCGAATACGCCCGCGTGTATTGAGGTTTTTTGGTTCCCGCGGGAACTCTTTAATTTTCAGGGATAAAAAGTAGCCTATTATTATTCCAGACTATAATCTATCTCTGTGCCAAATTTCATCTAGATCAGTTCAGACGTTCTGGCGTGATTGAGTAACAAACATCAATTTGAGTTTTTTGGTACCCGCGGGAACTCTCTAATTTTACGGGATAAAAAGTAGCCTATGTGTTATTCCAGACTGTAACCTATCCCTGTGCCATGCCAAAGGACTTGACCGGTGGAACTATGGCAGCTTGCCTAGGTGTCAAAAATCAATGTTCAGCAATGATTTCTATATTATTGTAATTGTAATATTTCACTGTTTTCAGATAAAAAAGTTTCAGGAGTCTGAAGGCTCGGAAAACTGCGAAAATGAACAACAAAAGTTTCACCAAAATACTGCTTTCCCACACTAGATGGCGCTAATTATTGTATTGAGCGAGTCTAAAAAAATATTTTCAAGTATTATATCTTTATTATTGTAATTGTTATATTTTATAGTTTTCAAATAAAAGTTTCAGGAGTCTGAAGGCTCTGAAAACTGAGAAAATAAATAAAAAAAGTTTCACCAAAAACTGCTTTCCCACACTAGATGGCGCTAGTTATTGTGGTGGGTTTAGAAAATATTTTTAAGTATTGCTCACTACTTTTGGTTAACAAGTTCAACTATTCGACCACAGATGGCAGCATATGCAAAGTGAAAGGGCGTTCCTTTAAACGCAGTATTTCAAAATGCTTTGTTCGATCTATTAGTTTGAGACTTGTCCAAAAATAAAAATAATTATAAACAAAACATACATTTCCTTTTCATTACTATTTAATTGATCAAAAATAAATCATTCATAATATAATGACTAAGGTACTTAAATGGTATTCATGTAGGGTTACAAGATTATTATTAGGCATGGATATAATGGAACGTCCAAATGGAGTAGTGCTTAAAGAGGAAAGCGGACGCTCAAGATTTAAACAATAAACGTACTGTTTTTTTTGTCATTTGAACCCTGACCTTATTTGGAATAATAAATCCATAATAATTTCGTTTTGAATTTTTAAACCTTACTGTAAAAACGGAAATCCTGTGCATTGTCCCGAATCGGAGGGCAATTACTGGTCATGTCCTTTCATCCAGATCCGTTCAGCCGTTCTGGCGTGAAAGAGTAACAAACATCCATACATCCTTACTTACAAACTTTCGCGTTTATAATTTAGTAAGGATTATTAGGTAAATAGAGAGACCAAAAAACCTTAAATTCACATCTTGTGTTTAATATCTGCCATACAGGTTAGCCTGCTATCATCTTATACTGCATCATCACTTTAAATTGCAGTGAGAATTGTAGTGTAGATCACATGTTTGACTGAAATTCCTACAAATGTGAAAAGAGCTTGTGAGACATCTTTGAACTGTTCATTTCATCCATCATAGCTAAGGGTCGTCAGGGCTTAAAAATAAAAAGGGACACTATTGAATCAAAACAGCAACTCTTTATCAAACGTCAAATTGCGGAAGGAAAAGCTGCGAGGTCTTCAAATTATTTAGTTTGAAGATAGAGAGAAGAGGATATTCATATTTCATTAAAAGAAAAAGAAAAATACAACGATATCATCATCGCGGAAAATCCTAAAAGCAGAAACATAAATATCAGATTACAAACCCTTACAAAAAAGCTGTGTCGTTCGTAAAATTCTGCCATAGTGATATTTTCCATTAAAATACCGCGCAAAAGATGAACTTTTAGCCTCGATATAATTCAAACGGGTTGGAAACTTTACACGGAGATGTTTAGCACTTCGTGTCAGATAATGGTTTGACATAATGCGGATACGATGCGGAGCTACTGTTGCTAGGAGGGCCTCGCCTAGTTTGCATGCTAACACTTTTTATCTTTTTTTATACCAGATTGTTTTAAGTCTATACTAATATTTTTGTCTGTCTGTTACCTTCTCACGCGTCCATCTATTTAATTAAAAAAAATTTGAAGAAATTTGGTGCAGCACCGAAGTTATTTTTGTAGAGCTACATTTTGCCACATGATAAATTTTAATAATTCTCTGTAACTTTGATGTTGCTGTTTGCGTCCGTACCGTGTTCATATTATAAGATTACTGTTTTAGGTAAGTCAACATTTAATAACTTTTTTTGCGTTTTTTCCTACTAACAACATAGCTGACACTTGCAAAAGTAACCTCGGTGTAAATGCACCTGGTATCATACTGAGGATGAACATAGGCTGCTTTTACCTTGGAGGAAAATTTCGAGGGAACACCGGCTGCATGCCGGTGAGTTTTCCATAATGCTCTCAAAGGTGTGTGAAGTCTAACCTAATTTCTCTTAATATGAGCATTAACAAGGGTAATAGCTGAGCTAGCATATTATTATCAGTAATGGAATGGCGATGGAATGAGATGACGAGAATTTTTTTGTTACTTATGAAACATGAAAATTAAAATGTAGATTTTCTTGATATAATTTCCAAGTCTCGCAATAAGCGCAACGGGGTCGCGACCCATTTAATCGCGTATTCACATCCGCGCGCCGTAATCAAAGCCCGACTAATGGCTGGATAATGTCGACTCTATGTTTATTATTCAGAATATATGTATATTTTTTTCATATAAAATACAGACTTTTCTCGACCGGCTAGGTACATGGGGCGCAAAAGTCAAGCCAGATTCATATACAGCATTTTTTCACAATTCATGTTTTTAAACTATTTGTTGATTGATCTAGCTAACGCCACTACGTTACGTGCACTTCCGATCATCTGATCACGTAATCTCATCTGCAATTCGACAAATAATTATGGGAATACTTAGAAACTTGTCGTCGTGTAATACTCCCATCAAGTGGCAGATAAGATGACATGATAGACGTCACAGAAGTTTTTATAAAAAGTTCATCTCTATTAGAACAGACTACATATTTTCTCGCAGGATATACCTGCATACTTGTGAGGTCTATCGCCGTCTTAAGTCGCACTTTCATAGGCCAGATGAATACGGGTCTTAGTCTAGACCGATGCTCAGTAGTGGACCGGGCGATAGATTGGAACAGGTAATGAACAATGATCATAATATTTCCACTAACAATACAATTTTTTTTTCTTTTTGGTACCGCAACATACTCTAACAACGAAAGAAAGCCGTCAGTTTACACTTCAAGCCAAATGTATTGTTTATGGTAATGGTTTAATTTTTCAGCAATTAAAATAGAGACTCCGCGGAGCTTAATGACTGCGGGCGAATGTAAATGGCGCATATTCTCCCAGCTCATTAGTCTTTAGCCTTTAGCCCGCGGGAGTCACGGGCCGGAACCACAGATTAAATAATAATTCTGGAACTATGAGTGTGTAGAACTAACAGTTGATAAAACTATAGCTTTTTCATAGAAATGCAAATAAAACAGACTATAAAAGTTTACTAACTTATGAATAACTGTATAGTACAGTTTAAGTTAGTTAGCACTCTGATCCAGAAAAAATATTCAGACGTGACGGGATGCTGCTCATTTCATAAAATATTAGTATTGTGAATTCAATATACTTATTTTTTTATAAAACCTCGCCTTTTAGCTTTTTAGTTAAGTTAACCCATAGAGGGTTGAGTGGGTGAGTCAGGATTTTTCTCTTTATTGTAAGAAAAATCAGCATCAATTACTACCACCTACTTTTATAGATTTTTAGATATACATCAGCTCTCTTTATAAATAACTTTAGGATCACCGCAGTAGGAGGATAGTTAGACTGTTATCAAATCAAAACTAGTCTTAACTGCTGGGTTAGGGTACCAGCCAAAGACGTTTCTTCACGAAGTCTTTGACGTCGTACATTTGGCACGTAGTTATTACGACGAATAATAATGCAATAGATAATCAGTAACAGTATCTGTAACAAACTTTTTATTTATTACGAAGGGTATTATAACTTGGGCATGTATAAAAAACGTTTTTAATAACAAAGATGGTTGACGGGGCATTACTCAGCCATTTCGCGTCGTTTTAATTATTTCGCTCTAATGAGAGTAGGTACCAAGGTGCTTTTATGGGTCATCTCACACAGTTCGCGTACATTGAGAGATACTTTTTGCTTATTCTCACTTCGCATTAAATTATTAAATCTGTGAAAGCTACAAAAAAATTGAAGGTCATGAACATATTATCGTATCTCGTTAGTCTAGTGGTTAGCATGTTCACAGGATACATATGTCACCGTTAGATTGTAATATATCTAGCGAGATTGTAAACTGTAGAGGGTTTACAATGTAACGCATTATTTTTCGGTAGATTGTAATCTGTTGGGTAAATTAACCCGATAGAACCATGTACCATGTCGAACCCTAACCTAACCTACAAGAAAGATACAAGAAAACGTAAATACAATGAATATTTCCAAAATTGACACTCAGAACTTTGGACGGTTCACAATCTGTCGACAGTTTACAATCAACCGAGATAAAAAGCGTTAGATTGCAATTTGACGGTTTTTCCAATTTTACGGTCACAGATACAAACAGTGCAGGCACAGATACATGGTCATGATCGGAAGACATAACGACTTATGAACCATCATTGTCGTCTCAACAGTAATAAGTTTCTTAATTTGTTTATAAGTTTCTTAATTTTTTTTTTGAGCTGTCCAATTGGACAGCTCATAAAAAAAAAATCTTGGCATAACATTAGATGAACATCTTAATTAAGATGTTCATCTAATGTTAATTAAGATCTTAATTAAGATGTTCATCTAATGTTATGCCAAGATTTTTTACAATTGCCTCTTTAGATAAGACTAGCTGATCTGAGCTAGCCCGCGACTACGTCCGTGTGGATAGAGGTTTTTGGTTCCCGCGGGAACTCCTTTATTTTCCGGGATAAAAAGTAGCCTATGTGTTATTCCAGACTATAATCTATCTCTGTGCCGAATTTCATCCAGATCCGTACAGCCGTTCGGGCGTGATTGAGTAACAAACATCCATCCACACATCCATCCAAACGTTCACATTTATAATATTAGTATAGATAGCAATAATATAAATCGGGGCATACGAGTATATGCCGGCATTAGGACTGCAGAGAACATTTCTTTTACCTCTTTTCGATTTCTGAGGAACACAAGGAGAAATATCCTCAGTGATTGATTGAGTGAGTGACTATCAGTTGAATGTCAAAGCATCAGCTCACCGACAACAGTGATGCAGCGCTCCTGCAGCGACAGCTCCTTGGCCTTCTGCGAGATCTGCACGTAGCTGCCGCTCTGCTCCTTGATCAGCTTGATGTAGTTGCCGCCCTTGCCGATTATCATGCCCGCCGTCGAGTTCGGCACTAGGATTTTCACCTGCAACCAATATAAATAACTTTTAGGGGGTTCGGTTTTGGTCAGCTTAAAGCTTTCTTTTGGAGGAAAACTCTGAATGCCTAGATTCATTCGACGGAGCAATAAAAATCAGCAAGAACCCTCGTAGGGGGGAACGGGCCGCCGAATTAGTGATTCTATTAATTCGGCGGCCCGCGCAGCACGCAGTTTATGGTGCGTCGCGTCGCATGAATATGATATAGACTGCCTCGTTGGTCTAGTGATTAGCATGTTGGACTGCGACCGACGAGGTCCCGGGTTCGAATCCCGGGTCGGCCCGTAACAAGTATTGGGGTTTTCTGGCAATAGATTCTCAATACTAGCCCGGAGTTAGGAAGTTGGCGGTGTTTCACCCCCGTGCCTCAGAGAGCACGTAAAGCCGTCGGTCCTGCGCCTGATCTCTCTCCGGTCGTGTCGGATTTCCGTCCCATCGGGTTATGAGAGTAAAGGAGCAGTTTCGAGTGTTTGCGCACACACTTGTGCACTATAATATCTCCCGCGCAGATAGCTAATCTCTCTGGAGATTGGCCGCCGTGGCCGAAATTCGGTCGGGAGGACATTATTTATTATATGATGTTGTGTGACATTATTTATTATTTATTGTGTGATTTGCGTTCATAATTCTTTAAAACCCTGTAAATATCAGCTTATGTGGGATTTGAAAGCCCTCAGCGTATACATAAACGTTCCGCAATGCACATTCACTATTAGCTAAGAAAGCATCTACATAAGTGTGTACGAGATTCCAGAGGCTCCCTTGGAAAGTTGAACGTGTTTCTTTACTATTTGGGCATTTTTATTCACACCGATTTCTTACAAAAAGCGATAAGCCATTGGCTCCGGCTATTAATATACCAACACTTGATGAATGGCAATAAATCTAAACCTTAAACCTAAACCTAAAGTTTATCTTGATTGTTTACCGAGGCTAGAGTTTTCGAATCGAGTTTTCAGCCAAAAGCGATCTATACTAATATTATAAATACGAAAGTTTGGATGAATGGATGGATGAATGTTTGTTACTCAATTACGCCAGAACGGCTGAACAGTTCTGGAGGAAATTTCGCACAGACATAGATTATAGTCTGATATAACACAAACTATTTTGTATCCCGAAAAATTAAAGCGCTCCCGTGGGCACCCAAAAACCTCAATCCACGCGGACGATGCCGCGGGCATCAGCTGGTACAACAAAGTTTGGATGGCTGGATGGATGTTTGTTACTTACTCAATGACGCCAGAACGGTTGAACTGATCTGGATGAAATTTGGCACAGACATAGATTATAGTCTAGAATAACAGATATGTACGTGTAGAAACTGATTAGGAATATGGGTTAATTAGGTATATTAAACCCATACCCCTATTCGGTTTCTACACGGCATCGTACCGGAACGCTAAATCGCTTGGCGGTACGTCTTTACCGGTAGGTTGGTAACTAGCCACGGCCGATGACTCCCACCAGGCCAGATCAGGGAAAATTCAGAATTTATAAATTCCCAAATTGACCCTGCCCAATTCGAACCCGGGACCTCTGCACGTTAAGACAACAGTGCTCAACACTGCGCGCGGAGATCGTCAAAATAAAACAATACCGCTAAAGAATTATTGATTCGCACGTGTTTGCAGTAGAAACAGTTGCTTGGGCGAAGTTTTACGAAAACAATAAAATATGCAAATGACAGTTCACAAGCGTCAGCAGCCGCGGAGGCAAGGTCACGTGGAAAAAAAAACATGCTTTAAACGTCGCCTTTATGGTCTAAGATCCGGTATAGAATAGAAAAACTGTGACACACGTACTTCTTAATTTTTTACCGAAAGCCAATATACCAAATTTCGTTGATATAACTTGAGAAATGAAGGACTTTGTATTACAAATTTTCATCCCCTATTTCACCCCTTCGGGGGTAGAAATTTAAAAAACTGTGAAAGACGTTACTCTTTTTTTAAACCGGCAGCTCGTAAACCAAGTTTCATGGATATAACTTAAGTAATGACGGACTTTCATACAAACTTTCACCTCCTATTTCACCCCTTAGGTATGGAATTTTGAAAAATCCTTCCTTAGTAAGCGCCTACATCACAAAAGAAACCTACTGTCCAAATTTCAAGTTTCTAACCCCAGCCCCCACCCCAAGGTTTAGGCTGTGCGTTGATCCCTTAACGATTTTATATAGATAGATATAGTCTTATCAGTACGCAATTTAACGCAACCTATTCACGATATGCCAATGAGTATGTTATCTATCATTTATTTCTTATCACAAACAAATAACAGATGAGGGTATAAATTTCTTATACGCGATCTCCTACTATTACTTTTTTTTTGAGTTATTTTCGCGGTTATTAAAAATGTAGGCGCCATTGGTACCGGTTCGCATAAAAGTTGGTGTATTTTTCCTCGTTTAGGACTTTAGGCATTTATTACGTGGCAGCGAAGCTTTGAGTTCTGAAACTCGTATTTTTGTCGTACGATAAAAAGTAAAAACGATGGCTAAAGTTTTTAGGTATGTATCAACAGCATTGGTGGAATTTTCTGTTTCCTGTTACGGCATACCTATATCTAGATTTAAGCGGATGTGTTTGTATTTATTACAAATTATTTTTATCATTTTTTTTAACTTTGTTGATTCCTACTGATTCTGTACTGTAAGATATGAACGGTACAAAATAGGTTTTAAAAGCAAAAACAAAAAGGTTTGTCATTGTATAAGTGTAGGTACAAAGCTGATTACAACTTGTACTACAAGTGATTTTGTACAGAAATTATTTACAGATTGTATTTCATTGGGTGTTTATGCTTTCTGAAATATCTCATACAGGGAAAAAACTCTCGGCTCACTCAATCGCTCACCATTGGCCCTAGAAAGCTGATTTTTTCTCTTTTTAAAATAGACAAGGAGTATGGTCAGATTTTCGGAATTCTCACGGGAGTATCGCCGCTAGAGGTCGCCAGGCCTATCATAAGACGTTTATGTTTTAGATAGGAGTGTTTGAACTTAAGCTGCGACAACCATTAAATATGCTAATTATATTCGTGATCATCTCCGAGGCTTATGTAAGCCCTTATTAGTCTTACATCGATAATATTATGGATTATCGTAAAACGCATATCCAATACTAATATTGTAAACGATATTGAGGACAATTCTGTTGTACATTATCTCTAAACTAAACTAAAATAACAGCTCTATTTTTATTTCTATCCCTTTCAGAATACATCCTGCGGAAAGAGATAGTATTAGATTTAGAGCTGTCATAGTTAAGATTAAGTTTAGTTAAGAGATTGTCTTAAACAGAATTGACCACAATGTGTGTTTGTTGGTTTGTTTAATCGTTTGAAGTGATTTTTTTACGTAAATATGGTTAATATTTAGGACTTGGAGCGCGATATAGCCAATAGGCTACTTATTGATTATCCCAAACAATTAACGTTAAAACTAATAGCATCCTCGAGGAACAAGAAAAAAAACCAGCTGAGTTTGGTGTGGGCTCTTCTCAGGCTAGTGCGCGTTCGGAATCCTTGTAGCTTTAGTTTTAAGACACTTTTCTACCCATCTGATATTTTATTATTGTCTAGTTGATTCCGACGTCTTCGTCTGCGTGGATAGGTTTTTTCATTACCACGTAAACTCCTCCAGGAGTACCTCTCCAGGTCCTGAACTATACCCATGTGAAAAATCACGTCGATCCGTTGCTCCGTTACTGCGTGATTGAAGGACAAACCAACAAACAAACACATTTTCGCATTTATAATATTAGTATGATGTTTACAAAATATAAAGTGTAATCATTTAAAAAAAATTAAAAACACGACTGCCCTGCCAAACGACGAACTAAAAAGTAAAAAATCTAAATTAATCTAGTTAAATTAATATCTTATATTTTTTGTGAATCACTGGATATTCAACTATAGTGTTATATATTTTTGGAATCTACTCATCATTTTCTAGATGATAATTATATAGTTAATCTTATTTTCGAATTTTTTTTCAACTTTAGTCTTTAATGCGGGACCATGGTCACCCCATCAATTTTTTTTTATTAATTTTACTAGCCTATGTCGCCCGGAATAAGCTAGGGATTCTAACGATACCTCATTTATCAAAATCGGTTCAGGCGTAAAGAAGTTATGGTGGAATATACAAACTCACATACAACCATACATACTTAGATGAACCCTGAAAACAATATACTGCTTTTATCAGCCAGTCGTATAAAAATTGCGGCCGTTAGCTGCTTGTCGTAGTAATACCTCGTATTGAATTGCAGTAGACCTACACCGTGATCATCGCCGGACCTTGTGTCATCCTTGATTATTACGACATCGATAGATGCATCCATATGGATTATCGTAAAACGCACATGCTTGTATTATCCTCAGAATAAGTTAGCATAATGGTGCAGCGGGCATTAAAAGATATGATCTAACTTGTCTAGTTTCATCGGCGCATCGATTGGCACAGTTCAGTAATCGATGTACGCCAACCAACGCGCGACGATTACCAATAGGACTGGAACCAGCAACACTAGCAGGGTTGGCAACTTTTTGATAATAATTCATTATTTTTTAACTGTCTGTGTATCTGGCCATCTGTTCTGTCTGTCCAATTTTGATTTAGTTGTTATTGTTTGAAAGGTTATTTGACCGAGAGCGTTAGCTTTAATCATTTAAGAAAATCGGTTCGGGCGTTTGAAGATCAGTAACTCTTTTCTAGTTGATGAACCTGGTACTTCAATATGTTGGGGGTTATATTAAATTTATACTTATCATCTCTATCAGTTGAAACGTTTATATTTTAACTTTCAATATTTTAGACCTACTCTAGCATCAATCATTGTTTCTTTAATGTTGTGAATTATTGGTCTAATTTATAGTTTTTTTTGCCAAGCATCTATCAATGTCATTCAGAGGCGATCGTGACACTGTACCATTTTACCCTGATTGAGCCCCGGATTCCTTTGCAAATACAAAAAACTTTTCTTTCGTAACTGGATCTTTGATACGTCTATCTGTTTGTAGATACTCTATCATCTTCGAAAGCAGCTGTCTATACTAAGAAACAAGCTACAAACTTAGTTGTTCATAAGTCATAATGTAGGAAGTATCATCAACTTCAACTTAGAAAGTAAGTTTAATCAGAGCATCGCGTGGCAAAAGTTTGTTAACGACATTAATAACTACGTTTATAAACGACACACGTTTCGCTCTACGGTTTATTTGGTGTACTCTTTTGTATATAAAATTCGCTTGAAGTAGGTATAAACACGTTTCCTGGGAAACCGTGTACGCTAACCTAAACTATCTCTCGATTCTATTTATGGATTTATTATATTTATAGTCATCCAGGGTTAAATGCATTCCGCTTTTAGTATCGATTGTACAATCTAGATAATAATAGAGATGAATGGATTAGCCTGCCCATCTGGTTGGTGATTCTTCACGGTCAAACCACTAAATCGATTTAACTGAAACTTGGCAGAGAGTTAAATTGGAACCCGAGGATGAGTATCAGCTATTTTATTGTTTTAAAACGGAGAATATTATTGTAATATTAGATGATGATGATGCGACTTATTCTGTGTGGGATTTTATATTTTGAAAATCCCGGATGAATTCTTTGATGTCCTACATAAAAAATAGCGTTTGTTCGTCACTGGAATGTAAGCTATCTTTGTATGAAATTCTGTTAAAATTCGTTGAATAGTTGAGCCGTATAGACTTCATAGACAATCAGACACAATTCTGACAGACATACTGTTAGATCATACTTAATATTCTAAATGCGAAAGTGTGTTTGTTTGTTGGTTCCTTCAATCAACTGATCAACGTGATTTTTGGCATAGGTATAGTTGAGGACCTAGAGAGTGACATAGGCTCCTTTTTATCCCGGAAAATTAAGGATTTCTCGCGGGAATAATAAAAACTTAAACCACGCAAACGAAGTCGCGGGCAACAGCTAGTTACTTATAATAGCCGGATGGATTCATTGGAAATGTGACAACATTCACCCTGAAATTAAAGTCAGGTTTTTAATTAGCTTTGTGAGAGTGCCAACCCTAGCCCCCTCAGCGCACAGTGCTAAACATGGCGTGCATGTTAGTGAACACGTGTCGGTAACAATCAAATAATTGTTTTGTTACGTAACCGCTCAATGAATCGCTTGTGTAATTTAAATTGCTCCTAAAACCGGGAAAGCGGGATATTATTCCGTTTTCTCGTACACACTAGTATATCGGTATTGGGAACCGTTATTGTATCGTTTATCGGTTTCATAACCATATCGATAGAGCAATCAAAAAAAAAAAATAATCTGTGCCTTTGTAATGCTACAAGAAATAAGTTTATTAAATACAAGGTCGTAGTAATAAGGTATTAAATACAGTATAACAACAGTACCTACCTACTCTCCTTTTTTTTAAAATTATCAAAATAAAAATCGGTACTATTTTGGTGGGTAGCACTGCGAAAAACCACGTAAGTTTAAATTGCGTGCTCTACCGTCAACATATTATGTGTTTTAAACTACTTATAGCTAGCAAATTAGTATAAATACATGACAAAAACTAAAAACAAAACAAAACTACCTACAATTTGCTTATGAAATACGATTTTAACTTATATTTTAAATTATTCTTAGTCAATTTAATTCTAAAACTACTATCGAGACTATTTATTAAGCGAGGGATCATGTATGAGCTAGTGCGCTCACCATATTTGTTCTTAGCTGACACGGTTATTAAGATATTGATTATTGAGATACTTTACGACCCTCCTACTAGACAAAGAACTACTAGACAAAGAAGATTATCGTATTACCAGTCTACTCTATGTAGTAAACATTGACCCTAAAAAAACAAGTTGGCACAAGTGTTCCTTGGGGTCCGAGAAGTACCTACCTTTAAAAGTCCCCACTCCTAGGTCTAATACGAACACCTGCCTGTATACAATAGCTGCCTCGTTGGTCTAGTAGTTAGCATGTTCGACTGCGGCCGACGAGGTCCCGGTTTCGAGTCCCGGGTCGGGCCATAATTAAGTGTTGGGTTTTTCTGACTAGAAATTCTCAGTACTAGCCCGGAGTTAGGATGTTGGTGGTGTTTCACCCCCGTGCCTCGGAGAGCACGTTTAGCCGTCGGTCCCGGTTACTATCACTAACATGATAACAGTCTTTAAAGTTCGCCAGCCCGCATTGGAGCAGCGTGGTGGGTCTAAGCTCTATTCCCTCTCCGAGAGTGAAGGCCTGTGCTCAGCAGTGGGACGTTAATGGGCTGCAGTGGTGCTGGTATACAATATAACAGCAACAAGCTCCTACGAGGCAAGGAAGGTTATCGTATTACCAATCTAGTCTATTTAGCTATACGTTCTTTTCTGCTTGTCACCCGATGACGGAGACGTCTAGACTCTAGAAGTCTAGACTGAGCAAGGTTGCGGGTTGACAGGAGTGTGACAGGGAAGGATATCTCCGATCTGACTTATTATTCATAACAAAATTCATTCATTCTAGCACTTCATTAGTAAGCTCGGAGGTGTATTTGTACACGAAGGTGTACCTGTAGGCGCAGATAAAAATACAATAGTTGTGTGAAGCATGAAGTCCGCAATTTGTATGGGCGTCGAAGTCAATCCACCGAGGAATATAATATAATCATAATTACTTACGATTTAGTATTACTAGCGATCACGCGGCTTTGCTCCTGTAGAATTTTCGAAAAACTAAAAACTCAAATTCAAAATCGAAAGTATATTTATCAAAAATATGTAGGTACACAGTAGGTACACCTTCTGAAAAAGGAGAGTACTGTTGTTATACTGTACACAGGTAGGTGTTATAATAGCCTTCGAAATGTAGGACATCAAGTTAAGCGTGCAGTGTCTGTACGGCACTGTACGTGTACTAACATAATTGCTAGTATAGTGCCGCATCCATTTATGCGTTTTGAATACGAGCTAATTTACGCCACGCTGTGCAATTAGATTGATCATTTTGTTGGATACAGTTTATGAATCCAATTATTTGTTTGAAATATAAATCTCTACTAGAATTCCTGTCATATTAGTTCTATAATATTTGCCGAATACTTTGACAAATATTAACAAATAAATGCTCGTGTAATCAAAAATATCGCCGGACTTTTAATTAAATATAATTTAGTCGAGATTTACGATCACATCTAAAGTCGATAAAACAGTGTAGGTATTATGATATGATTTGGTACTTGTGGCAAATATTATTAACTAGAATCTCGAGGGAATTCAATAGGTTATTATGTAGAGTTGATAAAAGTTAAAATAACATGGTAAATCCGTATTATATTTATAAGACTGCCTGAAAAAAGGAGTATATTGTTTTCAGGGTTCATGTATGTATGTATGTATGTATACATACATACATGTATGTATGTAGGTGAGTTTGTATATTTCACCATAACTTCTATATGCCTGAACCGATTTTGATAAATGAGGTATCGTTAGAATCCATAGCTTATTCCGGGTGACTTAGTAAGGTAATTTTTTTTAAAAAATTGATGGGGTGACCATGGTCCCGCATTAAAGACTAAAGTTAAAAAAAAAAAATTGAAAATAAGATTAACTAGGTTTATAATCATGATCTAGAAAATGATGAGTAGATTCCAAAAATATAGTATAACACTATAGTTCAAAATCCAGTGATACACAAAAAAAATATCATCTAATAAAAATGTGAATAAGATTCTATTTAACTAGATTAATTTAGATTTTTAACTTTTTAGTTTGTTCTTTGGCAGGGCAGTCGTATTTTTTATTTTTTTTAATTATGATGTATATTGTATGTTTCTAACCGGACAAGTACCTATGTAATCCCTCGATGTAAACATTTAGCGAACCATCTTTTCAGCAAAAATAACCACAAAGACTGTGCACAGTTTCCAAGAATGTACCCCAAATGTAACGATTTCTGGGAGCAATTTTACACATTTCATAGCAAGCAAAATAAATCGTCACTGTATAATATCTCCAAGTCTTAAATCATTAGTTCCTAGGATTTAATTGTATACGATTCGCTGTTTTCATACGTTTCCGGTAAGATAATGGCAGCAGTTACTCCCGTTTTGACATCAACATTCACGGCCGGCCCACTATGATCTGTCAAATTTAGGATGATAATTTTAGCAGATGCCGTTGTACTGCTTCAGACTGTCTTACTCTACGTCTAGTCCTTCACTATACACCTCCCATCATTTAATTTATCCTCTCCTCTCACCTCTCAATTATCATTATAATTTTGACAAATTATATATTGTATATTCGAGTTTCCTCTCAAAGCGTAGGTCAAAGTGGGCAGTGAAATTTTTAAGCATTATCATAGGTAGAACATAAATAATTCATAGCGATGTGCACACTTATCTGTCGCCCTGCTCTGATAACGCGTCATGTGTTTGTGTGTGTGAGTTTATTAATGTTTTATTGCACTGATAAAACGATATCAATGCTTAACATACATTCAACAAAACTAATTTGATGGAAAAAAAGCTAAGCTCTTCTTATTTACTTAATTATAATATTACTAGAGGTCGCCCGCGACTTCGTCCGCGTACAATTTCTGATTTCCTGTGAGATTTTCCCGCTGCAAAAAGTCCAGGTACATATAGCGGCTAAAACTAATAAGTAATAACCTTAATGCCGATTTTAAGAACTTATAACCTACATGCAAGCTTCCAACCCCAATTTCACACCCTTTAGGGTGGATTTTCGTAAAATTGCTTACACAGGTTATTATTATTTAAAACTAATAACCTCAAAACCTCACTAATAATCCCGATTTTCAAGCCTCTAACTTCAAACACAAAGGCCTTTCATACAAACTTACAGCCCCCATTTCACTCTCTTTGGGGTGAATTTTCGTAAAATTGATTATACAGGTAATATAATTTAAAACTAATAACCTAAATCCCGATTTTCAAGACTATACATCAAAAACTTAAAACCCTCATGTTAGCGTCCAACCCTTATTGCACCCATATTAGGGTAGATTTTCGTAAAATTGTTTAAGCAGCTTAAGCTTATTTATTTAAATTTAATAGCCTAAATGCCGATTTTCAGGTCTCTAACTTCAAAAACAAAGGACTTTCATACAAACTTCCAACCGCCATTTCAACACCTTAGGGGTGAATTTTCTCAAAACCGTTTCTTAGCGGCCGTCTACACCATAGAAGGAACCTATCTTCCAAATTTCAAGTCTGTATGCTTTATAGTTCCTGAGATATCGTGATGAATCAGTGACCTTTCGCTTTTATATATACAGATGAGGAAGACTCTGGAAGTCTAGACTAAGTATTTTCCCCACCACCACCACCACCACCACCACCACCACCACCACCACCACCACCACCACCACCACCACCACCACCACCACCACCACCACCACCACCACCACCACCACAACCACTACAGCCCATTAACGTCCCACTGCTGGGCACAGGCCTCCACTCTCATAGGAGAGCGGGAATTAGAGCTTAGACCCACCACGCTGCTCCAATGCGGGTTGGCGGGCTTTAACGACTATTATCATGATAGTGATACTAACCGGGACCGACGGCTTAACGTGCTCTCCGAGGCACGGGGGTGAAACACCGCCAACTTCGTAACTCCGGGTTAGTACTGGGAATTTCTAATCAGAAAAACCCGACACTTAATTATGACCCGACCCGGGACTCGAACCCGGGACCTCGTCGGCCGCAGTCAAACATGCTAACCACTAGTCCAACGAGGCAGTTTTAGTATTTTCCCCAGTTTTACGTAATTTAAATAACTCTGTACCAAATTTCATCAAATACGCTAATTATAGCTTCATTAGTGAAGTCTCGACGCAATTTCGTTGCCAGTAAGGTTACCTGCCAGTTAGGTTGCCTGTTAAGCAATAATTCAAATCTGATAGACCATTTATAATTCCAAACTTATGAAGTGTACGCCACACCCTTTAGTTAAATTGTTTGAAATAAACATAATTTTCGTCATAAAGTTTACGGTTAAAGGATTTAACAACGACGTTGTAAAGTTGAGTAACATTGACCTGGGGCCATACTGCCACCTTTAAAGCCATATTGTTTCATTATTGTTGACTTTCGTGTTTTAGAATTATGATCCTTATTTTAGGGACGTCAAGGTACGTGACATCAAACTGTCATTTTTTTTGAGTAATATTGCTTAAGTATTGCTTTTAGCAGTACGACCTCTGTGCCGCTACGGTTGGCCAAGAACGTATGAAACAGAACTGAAATTTATCAAATACAAGTTAGATTGCAATCCACTTGATGGTAAGTGATGATGCAGTCTAAGGTGGTAGCGGACTAACCTGTATGGCAGTTATATTAAACCCATTCCCCTAATCGATTTCTACACGGCATGGCGGCACGTCTTTACCGGTAGGGTAGTCTCACTACTCACTAGCCACGGCCGAAGCCTCCCACCAGGCCAGACCAGAGAAAATTCAGAAATTATAAATTCCCAAATTGACTGCCGGGGATCGAACCCGGAACCTCCCATGTTAAGACAACAGCGCTCAATACTGCAGCAGGTAGGTCGTCAAAACTGAAGTGACTCGGCGTTTATATTCACGTTCCTCCGTCCCAAAGGGCGCGTTAAACCTTGCCCGGTGACTGAATTCTATTTCCAACCGCTACGATATGGAACGCCCTCCCGGCTTCCGTTTTTCCATCCGCTTATAATATTGATACCTTCAAATCAAGAATGTATAGGCATATTCTAGGTAAGCGCGCTCCACCTTAGGCTGCAACACTACTTCCAGCAAGTCTGATTGCAGCCAAGCGCTAGTCTATAAATTTAAAAAACGTGCTAGCTCCCAAACAGATGTACCGATTTTGATTTAGTTTTTTTGCCTTTTTGGTTTGAAAGATGATTTGAGCACGAGTGTTCTTAGCTATAATTCACGAAAATCTCTCTAAATCCGCAAAATGACGCAAAAGAACAACAAATAATTCAACATAGCAATTTAGATCTATAAAAGTAGTTAATTATATTGAACAAAATAAAACCACTATAAAATCATTTAAATTGAACAAGATTCTCGTGAATTGTTAATCTGAGTAACAAATTAAATAACGCTTATCTAACCGCCTAAGGTAGTTAGCTGCAAGGTCGAGCACAAATTAATGCACATAGTAATGGATGCCTGTTAGATTGCATGAAAATGTGCTCGATAATACATCGTACCAACACCAGTGACGTCAGCTGAGAGTTTTGAATACAATCGAACTCAACTCAAATGGTTTTTATTCAAATAAACTTTTACACGTATCGTATAATATATAATCTACCACCACTGGTTCGTAATGCCTTTCTTACTGAGAAAAGCAAGCAAGAATTAGAATTTCGGCGAAAGCTGTGTTCGTTGGGGGTTAAAAATGAACTGGCATGACCGCTTTCGTCTTATATCGGTCCATGCAGAGGCTGCCGTATCCGAAGATTTTCAGGGCCCCAAATGGCGTCAATTTCCAAAATATAGATATATTCCATGAAAAAACTAGAAGTTTGTTGCCTTTACAATGCACCATCGTGCATTGTAAAGGCAACATCTCCTGAAGATGCTCCGGTATCGGAATGAAACGTACGTTGAGGGTATTTTTGAGGGTTTATGTGATGTGATGAATGTCGCGGGCATCAGGTTCGAGATACGCACTGTACCACATAGATTTGCCTTCTGTGGCGGATTATAGCGAATTAAACTTCTAGTTTTTTCATTTTCGTGTACTTCCGCGAAGTAACGCCCGTTTCTATCCAATATATTCCATGTCTGGTCACAGTACCTGCTTATCCCTGTCCTGCGGCATCTTGGCGTCCACGCCCTCGGGGAACGGCTTGACCAACTCGGGCTTCTCCTTGATCTTCTCCATGATGAAGTCCAGCACCACCATGATGCCCTCCACCGAGCCGGTTATGAGGCACGCCCTCTCCGTCGTACCTGCAGGCAAACATACCATGAAGAGGACCATTCAATAAAACAAAAGTAAAACCAAAACCTACACGAAATATATCAACAGTTTCTAAACACTGTGTCAATGCGGTGATTCTGTTGTACACAATCTCTAAACTAAAATAATATGACAACATTAAAAACATTGCTAACCCTTTCATAATTTTCCCTGCGGAAAGGGACAGAACTTGATTATTAAACGGTGTGATTTTAGTTTAGAGATAGTGTTATACATAATTGTCACACTAACTTCAGATCCAGCGGTCCAATCCAGGAAATAAATTGATGAGAATAGCGTTCGGATGCCAAAACAGTCTTCAGAATATCCGCAGGATATTGTATAATCTATACAATGCAACTTCTGTGGAAGCAACATCTGAGGATGATCCGGTGTCGGAAAGAAACCTACACAGAGTTTAGATTTGTGCATTTGTTAAATGTTTGTAGCGGAAGTAAGTATTAAACGCCTACTTTTTTCTAATGGGTTTGGTTATCGGTGGAATCGTATCGCTGAAGCCTGAAGACAGGTATTTAGTATCATGCTAATATTATAATTGCAAAAGCGTGTTTATTTCTTGATTTGTCCTTCAATCACGCCGCAAAAAGCAATGGATCGACGTGATTTTTTAGATGGGTATAGTTAAGAACTTGGAAAGGAACATTTCCCGTGGGAATAAAAAAACTCGTACCACGCGGACTCACGGGCACCAGCTAGTTTAGTATAATGTATGAAGTGACTTGACATCATAGCTCAGCGGGCGAAGTCGCGTGGGGAAGCCGAGCGTTTTCAAACGGCGCGTGTGAGGTACGCGTGACCTCGTCATTACTTGACATTGTGAGGAATTCCACTTATGTATTTTTTACGTTTTCACAATTCGATTTTATGGCTGTATTCTCCATCCAAAGATTGAATAGAATCAGGCGTTACTTTGCGAAGTTCATGATTTAGCAAGAATATATTACAATTATTTTGTTAAAATTCAATCTGTTAGCGGATTATAGTAAAATAATTGTAAACTTTTCTTGCTCCATCCAAAGAGTTAAGTTTCATATTTTACTAGCTTTTGCCCGCGTTACGCTTACGTTAAGTTCGATCTTCATACAAAATTCAAACCCCTATTTTACCGGTAGGGGTTGAATTTTCAAATATCCTTCCTTAGCGGATGTCTAAGATCTGTATACCAAATTTCAGCCCGATCCGTCCAGTGGTTTTAGCTGTTCGTTGATAGATAAATCAGTCAGTCACCTTTTCCTTTTATATATTAAGAAGATAGAAGATTTTACCTAATAAAAGGAAATTTCGGACTTTCTTCGCCTCAATCAAAAGCTTATAAATACAAACTTAAAAAAGGTTCTTCTAGATTTAAAACCAGGCTTAGTATATAAATCTTCTAAGTCCTCAGTCATTTCAAGGATTCGAGGTTAGTTATTATTTTAAAAAATAAACTATTTATAAAGTGAAATGCAAACAAACTCTCTTAAGTTGGTTAATTAATATGTTACTTGATTGATCCCAGCCACCCAAGCTCATGAAAAGAATTTAGCCATACATTAATACTACGAAACCTCATGTGAGTAGGTTTAAAAGCTAAGAGGATTTGTTAGTTGCGAGAACAACAGCTCTTATTTCTAATTATTTTTATTCACATAAGGCTCTGCCTGAAAATCAGCGCTGCAGTCATCATATACTGCAGCAACATGCCGAGCAACCCTTTTAGCGATTACACGGAATAATGTATTTTTAGTAAGTAAGATTAGTACGTCATTATTCTGTAGTTATTATTTCTCATTTCTGTGTTACTTTTCCGTGTAAAGCTAAATACACATTTATTTTAACCTCTCCCAACATACTCCAAATAACAGCCAAGGATGAAGGAGCCAGTACATTCACTGTTAATTCAACTCGGAATTGAATGAAATATGAACAAAAGCTATACTAGATTTGTCATAATACCAAGATAGGTTTAAAACATAACAAACGAAAAATTAGTGTTAAAGAATAGAGTCGCAGTGTTGGTATTAAAACTCCATTTAGCGCGGGCCGGTTTCATTATGCCCAAATGAATGAGTGCGAGTGAATGCGGGCATTATGCCACTGGATGTTACCCCAGGGGACGCGATCCTGGGAACAATGGCTGTCAGTGTCGCCTACTTCTCATTATAAAGCCGTTTGTATTGTTGTGCGCTGCGTCACTGTCCTAGTGGCAAGTGGTGGTGGTGGCCATTCCGTGAAATAACATTTCCTATTGTGACCTGAAAGACATGTCTCCAGCATACTTGAAAAATAGCTTTACAATAGAAAGGGTAAATAAAACAACGGTGTTGTTTTTGCAATATCTGGAGGATGAGAACCAGATAAAAACCCAGAAAAAATAACAGCAAAATACTATTTGCAGAAATCAAAACAAAAACAAGCAAATAATAAATTAGGTTAAATTAAGAGAATTCTTCAAAGGCAACACTAAATATTTTCAAAATTAAAATTGAACAAAAGAAAAGTAAAGATTGTTATTGTTACATTTCCTTAGGCACTGGCCTGAGTCCACTATTAGACGCTGAACAAATAAATGGAGGATCAAAAGCAACTATAATTATAAAAGACTAGCTGATGCCCGAGCCTACATCCGCGTGATTTTAGTTTCTTTGGTTCCCGTGGGATCTTCTCAATCTTCCGGGATAAAAAGTAGTCTATGTCGCTCTCCAGGACGTTAATCACGTCGATCCGTTGCTCCGTTGCAGCGTGATTGAAGGACAAACTAACAAACAAACACACTTTCGCATTTATTAGTATGATAGATATATAAAATTCTTGGAAAGTGACCACATAGAAATAGCATACTCGTAGTTTAAAAAATAGATTCATTAAATTTGTTTTGACATTGACCTAAAAAGTGTACAACTGTAGCAATTTAAAAATAAACTGCTGAAAGAATCAATGAACTTGTTAAAAATGCTGAAATCACGTAGTTCCAACTTTCGAACTATTTTCATTTCTGCAAACTGCAAATGTGTTATCTGTATTCTGCTCTGCTAGGTGAATACATCGAGATACATATGTAGCTTTCTTACAAAGTTCGCTATCATGCTAAAGTCTAGTCGGCAACAATGTACAAACGTAAAAACGAAATATTCGGCTTGTGTGTCTCTCCGTCAGACCCTTTTAACGGAATTAGTTCGCGAAGCGCAAAGCTTTGCCACTTCCGTGTCTTTGAATATCTCCCACAGTACTCCCTCTTTAATGTTCTTAAACTTTTCTTCTCGTTGTTATTTTTTTCCTTTCGAAAAGTTAATTTTTTTTTTACAATAGCAAGCAAACGAGGAAGCGCAGCATTGGACGAACCTCCACTAGGTGGACGGACGATCTCCAGCATGCAGCTGGGACCCGCTTGTTTCCAAGCGGCACAAGACCGTACTCTGTGGCGATCCATGCAGGAGACAGCAATCCAGCAGTGGACGTCTATAGGTTGAGACGACGATGACGACGACGAAGCAAATGACCAGGCGGGTCACCTGATGTTAAGTGATTACCAACACCCATGAACAATTGTAGTACGCCGATGTGTTGCTAGCTTTTGAGTAATTTATTTCTCCGCCCCTTGAATAGTCCCATATTATATTTTATTTACCTATTATAGCATTTTAGGATTGTATTTTATTTTGTTTTTTTTAAAATAATTATTGTATTTAATAATACGGAACTTGTGGACTGAAATAAATGAATAAATAATATATATATATATATATATATATATATATATATATATATTTATATTATACCCTAAGTTATATTACATTTATCCCATAGATTTAGGATTGGCAGCGGAGACCAATGCTAAACATATGCATTACCCATAAATAGACAGGTCTACTATCGGCAATAGTATTTTGTGTGATTTTGTGAGCCTAGGTATGAAACAAGACGATTTCAGACGAGGGTGAAGTTTCACCCGAAGTCTGAAATCGTGTTTCATCCCGCAGCACACATTATCTATCCACTCACTCACTCACTTACTGTCTGACTAATCACGATATCTCAGGAACTATAAAGCATATAGACTTGAAATTTGGAAGGTAGGTTCCTTCTATGGTGTAGACGTCAGCTAAGAAACGGTTTTGAAAAAATTCACCTCTAAGGGGTTGAAATGGGGGTTGACAATTTGTATGCAAGCCCTATGTTTTTTGTAGTTAGATACCTACTTGAAAATCGGGATTTAGGTTATTAGTTTTAAATAATAAAAACCTGCATAAGCTATATAAGCCTCTATAGAAAGGCTTTTTGCAGCGGGAAAATTACATAATCTCATTGGAAATCAGCAATTGGACGCGGACGAAGTTGCGGGCGACCTCTAGTATTTTTCATATAAACTGCATTGAAAGTGCGAGTTTTATATTTTTATTTATTTTAGTTGCTAGGTTGTTGTTTACAATTATTATTATGATATCTGTCAGTTTACTTCATGGTTAAAATGACAAATAAAAAGGTTTGAAATAAACAATAGTTATTTGTGTTATATGGGGCCAAAGAAAATTTTTGTTCCCCGAGGGCGTTATTTTGAATTCAGAGCGAAGTGAAGGATTCTACTTAAGAATCCTTCACTTCGCTCTGAATTCAATATACGCCGCCCGAGAACAAAAAATTTGGCCCCGAGTGACACACACTATTTTCATCATTACGTATGAGAAAAAGCTAGGAGTATCAACGTACTATGTATGGACATTATACCTATACGTTTAAGCACCGATCAGAAGCACGAACGCGGACCAATCAGAACAGAGAAATGAAAAGTCCCATGGGCCTAAAAATTACATTTTGCTCCCGCTATCCTCAGAAGCCAATATTCGTTTTTCGAATAGGTATGATGAAAAAGATACTATGACAGTATTCGTCTGAAATTGACTAGTTTCGAGTGGCTCAACAGGCATTGAAACTCGCATTTTCAATGCAGGTTATATGAAAACGTCTTTGTTATTAAGTTGTCATTTTCAAGATGGTTGGCAAGAACGTGCTTCTCTCAGGATCTGACGACCACGTGACCAGTTTTTGTATCCCGCGTGCTTTGTTAGTTTGGTAAAGATATTATTCTCTCTTAATATTTTCCTTCTGTTTATGTTAGGTTTTTCTTTTTAGTTTTTATAATCTTCTAAATAAATTATATTTTGCAACATTGATTAAAATAATCAAGTAAAATATCACCGCTTTAGAGGTTTCATCTTCACCAGTCAAGCAAGTCGCAACAACCTGTCCACATTACGCAATTGGTACACGTATCGTATGGACCGGTTTTGCTCCCTTGACCTTGCGTCACAGCTGCGCCAATATGACATTTATGCGAAATAATTTTAGCGCGCATATTCGCTTGTAACCGGGTCATTAACATTTGGTGTTAGTCCAATGTTACTGTAATTAGGAGCAGTGGGCCAGAGACCAATATTTCGTACATTGATAACGTTATGTGTGACAAATTTTTCAACAGCTTTTTCATACGAGTAAATTCCTAACCTATGGTACTATGCTATTTTATTACCCGACTGCGGAACGCACAGGGTTATGTGTTCGTCAGTCTATATTTTACAAGCAAATTTAAGCAAAGTATTTAGTTTTCTCGACTATTTACATCCATAGAATAACAATTCATCCGCCGCTTCGAGACCAATCCTATCTAATGTTCACATCGTAATTTTCATCACTAAGTTTTCGTAACCATAATAATTATTGCTTCATAGGATACCTGCTCTTTTCATGTCAACCCTGGATAAACATATGTAAAAAGTGACAGTTTAGAACTTTAGACGGTGTTGTGCAAAGCGGCCTTAATCTAGTACAATCAGCTCACCCTAAAATCGTATAGCAAATCATTTAAAAAACGTACTTACTCACTAGTAAGTAGTTATAAAAAATACCGGACCTACTACAGGTATGATCACGTTATATAACTAAATCGGTACAATGATATCATAAATATACTTTAACAAGCATAAATAGGCATGCGATTGCATTATTCAAAAAGTGCATTGCTGTTATCGCACTGCACAATTTACATCATAACACCTGAAGTATGACGTAGGTCGGCAGCGGATTACAGAAATAGCACAGGTTGGATCAAACGTTCGATAACAACGTTTGACTCGTAAGATAGCCTTCAACAATGTGAGTTGTAGATCCAAACATTTGATCCAATGCGTGGTCTCGATCACCTGAATATTATGCTGCTGAATTGCAAAGACATGTGTGATGGTCAAGATAACGTGTTAGTAAATGCCTTGTGAATAGTTCACGTTATAGCGCATTGTTAGAGGCAAGGCCACGAGTGACCAGAAGCCTTATCCAATTATGCGCTGTTGGCTTATTGTGGCACTAGTATTACTATTTAGAACTCTGCTACAGTGTACAGATAAAACATTATTTAGTCTTAGTTCCATGAACCAAAGTGCTCTACAATCTGCATAAACATGAATTCATTGTAGATTGAAATGAAGGATAATCAAGACATAAAAGATTTCACTATAGGATAATGATCTAGAGAAATCATAAAAGTTATCGACTAGACGTGTATAACTGTATACTGTATACAGTATACCACATTAGGAATGGTATGCGATAAAAAGTGATTCTTAGCAGTTTAAAAAAATTAAAATCCACTTTATGGTGAGGATATTTAGGCAGAAATGCTTCGGATTAAAATAGATGAATCAAAAATGCCTTTATTCTGGAAAGAATGCTGTAGATATATCTGAAACATGAACGAATGATTCGATCGGAATTATCTGCAAAGGAAGCAATTTCAGATAACATTTAGAATTAATTAAAGACGAATTTGAGCTTCATCCTAAACTTAATCGAAATCTAGAATCACGATTCACGACTCAAGTAACTTCAATTTTCAATATAGACAAAGTAATTTGCGACGCCCGTTCCTTTGAGATTTCGGATGACAGAAGTCTCAACTATCATTACGCAAGTGCAAAATTTCGCACGCATCAGGTATGCCAAAAGCACCTCTACATCTCTTAAAATAGGTGTCAAGTAGACTGCAGGGCATTTGATGGAAGAAAAGAAACAAGCTATTCTGTGTTAGCGTGTCATGACGAATGTTTTGTTTATTTTTGGGTCAAGGGTAGGGAGCCAGCCAAGTCTAGGACGGGGAGGCGTCTCGAAAATTTCCAACATCATATTTTCAATCTGTCTTCTTATACATTAGCGCTGGCGCTGACGTTGGACGCTAATGCACTGACGATAAATTGACACGTTTAAATATTTATGGAATTTTAAATCTGTAAATACAACGGGAGTCGACTAAAATTATATTATACTGGATAGAAAGTTAGTGAGTCTTAAGAAAACGCGTATAGCTCTGTACCTCAAGATAATAATCA
Organism: Erebia palarica; assembly: GCA_964035005.1. Taxonomy (NCBI): domain Eukaryota; kingdom Metazoa; phylum Arthropoda; class Insecta; order Lepidoptera; family Nymphalidae; genus Erebia; species Erebia palarica. The sequence goes on along the minus strand of OZ035994.1, from coordinate 11,618,052 downwards.
GTTCAGCAATAGGGAGATGAAAATCGCAAATAGCTGTCATGTATTTAGTCCCTGAAAACAACATTTCAATGATCAGAGGCTGATCAAATTATTACTCCGAACTTTGGGGCCGTTATAAGGATTTCCCGAACAAGTCAAATGATTCTGAAACTCTACATTGGGTTAACAGAAAAAAAGTTGCAAATAGCAATTTTAATAATAATACTACTGAGTTGGAAGTTGCTTTCGATGCTACAAGACAAGTGCAATCTAACGTCGCCCCTTCAAGGTTCACTAGCGAGGAGCAGGTAGGTATCTGCCCATATACTGAGCTCTGATGTCATCGTAACGAAAATAAAAGTTTTAGAACATCGCCGGCCTTCAACAATTATACTGTTACAGCACTTATAACTTGTAGCGTAGATGAACATGTAAACAGCTAGTGGCTTGAGTTGAGTGTCTTCGAAAAAACATGCATAGCTAATATTAAGGAAAATGATTCTACAATATCAGCAATATTTAAGATATTACGATTGATTTCTGCTGCAGGTAGTAGGGTACCATGTTTTGCTTGCGTGTTTCATTAACCTCCTAGTTACTCCGTCTGTTAGACTAACGTTCTTTGAGCAGTTTTGTTTAACTTTAGTGTTTTTATTTGTTTTTTTTTTTCATTTTTGTTATATACGGCAACAGTGTTACTGATGGTACTATAAGAGAGACTTTACTACCATTTAGAAAAGACTACCCATTTAAATATCGATCACTTCGATTGTGAAATGGGTATTAAGTGATACGCAGCATTCATAGCATCCAGAAATTTATACAATACTTACTAAATTATGCTCATTATTTATATTTCATATGAAGGCGTATCTGCTTTTAACTGATTACGAATAACGTCACCGACCGCGAAGCTAGCACGCCATTTTCGTTATTATGGTTTTGTAATAACGAGAATAATCGCGTGTACATATATTATCGGAGTGGTACATCTGTCGTTATAGCCTGGTGGCACGTTCTGGGTCATCGTAGTTTAGTTCGTTGCCAAATTTTATGTGCTAATAGTTTTGAAACAAATGTTCAAATATCACTCACGACATTTAGAGCGTTGATATTGATAAGAATTAAGGTCTCTTTACTGATCTTTTATATGGAATGAGGTAACAGCATCTTAGGCATCTCTATCCACTGAAGTGCAGACGGGTCCAACTTTTTTTCTGACAGGTTTCCAACTCTCCACTCCGCTTCGTTTCAATTAACAGGCAGCCCTAGCCTCTAATGTCCCACTAAACTCTTCTTTCTACATCAAAGACACAAAATCAAACCTTTAGTGATATATCAATACTCTTAGGTAGGTAAGCAATTATATCAGTACGTTTCAATCAAACATTTCATCAAAATTTAGCTTGGCCTTTTTGAACCTTGGTTTGAACCACAATTTTTCTGCATTTATTTTCTTCAGTATGTCTTTCTTCAAAAAAAAAATTCTCCGACTTTATGTTACCGTTATCCCAATCATGATCCACTTCATCCACTTTCATTTGATCCGCAATCGTGGTTGTGTTTTGACGAATCTATTATTTTGGTATTTGCAGCTGTGATGACAATGAAGAATACCAATTCAGGCATACGATAACGACATACTTCAGTTACCTAAAAGGCTTTTGACAGCAAAAATCCACATTGCTTCGAAGTTCGGTCACCGCGCATGAGTCTCTCGTGCCGCTGATGTAATCGCAGAACGAGGGAACACAACATAAGGCACGCCGCGAACTTTCATTTCCTTTATTGGACCTATCGGCGGATCCCACTTTTTATAACCGCTGGAGGCAGACGCGCCCGCAAAAAAAATTACTGCTTTGGAACGGACTGAAAATGCATTCTAAAAGGAGAGCAATTTTATGACACTTCCATATAAGCTTTAAATAATTTAGATTTTCGAAGCGGGAATTCTGCATTCAGCCTAATAAAACTAAAATACCCTCACATTTATCTTTATTTTATTTTTGATCGCAAGGTCAGCTAGTCTGTTCGAATCTGGCTCGCATTTTACACCTGTTAACTCAGCAGAAAATGGTTCGGTCGAGTTAATATCCGCAAAGAAAATCCTGTGTTTTAGAGGTCAGCGACTTCAAAAATAATTTTAGTGTGTACAATTAACCATTGTACAAAAATGTCAGCTACATATACTTACCCGATTATGGACGACGCATCAATAATTTTACGACCTTTATAAAAACATCGCGAGGTTCCAAAGCGTCCTTATAACAGATCGCACAAACCGCAGTGTTTAGCAAGGCGCAAACACGATAACTAGCTCGGCCGCCAAGGACGCTCCTCGAGCGTGGACTCCAGTCAACGAGTCAAGTCGTAATCAACTCAAACGCTGTGAAAGTATAATGGGTAGTAATTGTCTGACATTAGTGCGTTCGTCTTTTTTACTGCACAGTTGCCTGAAACAGATTGCTTTAGTATACTTATTACTATAATTTCTATTGTTTATCACTTAGGTATGCAATAAATGTGTTTCTAATTTCTAATTCTTTTGTTTGATCTCAATAAATTTCTTTCTTTCGTTATTGACTAGGCTAACACTACTAAGGCCTAGAGTATCGCTTGTACTTTAATTCATAGATTAACCACTCAGCTCATTCCAAAAGCTAAAAATAATTATCTTTATCATTCAACAAGATTCTATGACTTTTTACAATTTCATTCAATTTCAATTAGTTAGCTTATGCTACACTGATATTATAAATGCGAAAGTTTGGGTGGATGGATGGATGGATGGATGGATGGATGGATGTATGGATGTATGGATGTATGGATGGATGGATGGATGTATGGATGAATGGATTGATGGATGTTTGTTACGAGTACATCACGCCAGAGCGGCAGAACGGATCTGCATGAAATTCGGCATAGAGATAGATTAAAGTCAAGAATAACACATAGGCTACTTTTTACCTCTAACCTCAGTCCACGCAGACGAAGTCGTGGGCATCAGCTAGTAATGTTATAACTTTTAGTTCTAGCCTAGAGGGTGCGTTCCGATCATTCACATTTCACAAGTTTGAAGCAGCTTTGTGTTTGGTAATTGAATACTCTAGTGTAGTGGGTCTTGGTTACATAGAATTGGAAGTTTGCTTGTTAGTTCACAAGTCAAATATTGCAAAGCGACTAATATTGCTTGTTTGGAACTCAATGGGTTTCGAAACCTCTTCGTGTACATCGAATCGACAACGTTTCCAGTTGGGTACTAAATTTTTCTTATCACCTTTATAATTCTCGTAAAAATCGCACCAATTATTACAAGTAGTTCGAAAGTGTGTCGACTTATTTGAGGAGTATGTCTTAGGAGCTCCCGCAGGAACTCCTAAATCCCAGGTCCTGAACAGCTATACCCATGCCAATCTACCATCATGCCAAAATTACGTCGTTCTGTTGCTCCGATGCGCCGTGATAGAAGGCAAACCAACAAACAAACGCACTTTCGCATTTGTAATATTAGTGTGATTATATTTTCGAAAACATTTTGCTCTCTTTTCACCATTTTGTTAAACGCATATCACGCGGCATGGCACGAAACGTGGAACCTAATTCTCAAGTATCCATTTACGACAAGACATTTGGTAATTCGAGGCGATCCTACGCATCCTGCCGCATTCAGGCAGCATAGTATACAAGAGATAATTGAAAGAGTAAAGTATCTCTTACCAACATCATACTAATATTATAAATGCAAAAGTGTGTTTGTTTGTTGGTTTGTAATTCAATCACGCCGCAACGGAGCAACGGATCGCGGTAATTTTTGGCAAAGGTATAGCTAAGGACCTAGAGAGTGACATAGACTACTTTATATCCCAAAAAATTCAAGAGTTCTGACGGGAATAAAAAAAACTTAGACCACGCGGACGAAGTCGCGGGCATCAGCTATCAATCAATCAATATTTATTTATTCAAATTAGGTACATTGTACACTTATTGACGCCCAATTAATTATAAAACATGATGGTGATAATCAGTTACGGTATCTTAAAGCTAAAGCTAGGAGGGTTAAACGAGTAATATTATGTCTACCCGTTATCTTTTTTTGTCTTCCGAAGCTAACATGGTTGCTTGTCTCGTTACGTCAAAGTAGAGATAAAAGTAATCTTTTTATCTATGGTATTTTTCTCTACGAACCTTTACATGCTGACTATTTTTTTCTTGTAATATATCGCATTTTGTGCATGTTAGGGTAAACGGCAACGACAACATCTCTCTCTCTCGTCGCGAGATAATCTCATTGTACGCATGCTAAGCAATCTAACTAGTCTGAGAAGAGCTCAAAAACTCAGCCGGAGGGAGGGCTAGTTATCTATATCCGGATGGAGAATGAGCACCAATATAACGTTAATTATAATTAATTGTCATCGGTGTGAGTGGATTACCCAATTTCCCATAATTTCTGCGCCAGTCGGCAGGATGCTCCGGCCGCCGTCATTAAAATAATGAAACCCGTTCCGCCATCACCGTTTCACGTGTGATTGCTCCGCATTAATCAACTCAGTGGAACGCACTTACCAACGTTTACGTAACACTTTCAATTTTACATCTAACATTGTAATTACGGCTCACGTTTTACGTTATTTGTCGTTCGTGATTATCCGTCGTCCAGTCAGACATGTAGAGTAAACGGTATATTAAAAATTGTTCCTAAGCTTGATGGCGTACGATTCTAAAGCTGTGAATACTAATTTTTAAAATGCAAAAGTTGGATGGATTGAAAGAATGGATGTATGTTACTTAATCCCGCCAGAACGGCTGAACGGATCTTGATGAGAATTGGCACAGAGATAGATTATAGTCTGGAATAACACAACGCTACTTTTTTCCCAGAAAATTTAAGAGTTCCCGCGGGACCCAAAAAAAACTCAATCAAGCGAACGAAGTCGCCGGCATCAGCTAGTTTCTATTATATAAACGCGCTATTACAGTACTTTTTACAACCACTGTTTTATAAACAACACTTCTCATCATTTCATTATTATAATGCGCATAATTTTAAATTTCATTTTCATTTTTTAAAAACTTTCTTTGATATGGCGGAATCTAGGCACGTTTGTCTATCTGAGTGTAGAAACTGAGTGGGCTAGGAACTAAAGAATTAGCATATGGTCTCCATGGTGGGGACAGTGTGTTGTGGGGATTAAAAAAAAATTAAATCCCACAAAAAGATTCCAAGCAAAGTCAGGGCAGGATTCATTTTTTTTATTATTCCACTACAAGTTATCCCTTGACTGCGATCTCATCTGATGGTAAGTGATGATGCCGACAAGATGGTAGCGGGCTAACCTGTTAGGGGCATGGCAGTTATATTAAGCCCATACCCCTATTCGGTTTCTACACGGCATCGTACCGGAACGCTAAATCGCTTGGCGGCACGTTTTTGCCGGTAGGGCGGTAGGGTGGTAACTAGCCACGGCCGCAGCCTCCCACTAGGCCAGACCAGGGAAAATTCGGAAATTATAAATTTCCAAATTGACCCTGCCGGGGATTGAGCCCGGGACCTCCGCATGTTAAGACAACAGCGCTAAACACTGCGCCACGGAGGTCGTCATATTATAATTATATGTTGTATATGGTGCACATCATTGTATGGTAAATTGTTCTTCTTCTTAATAATAGAATATTACATCATTGAAAAAGCTAACAGAACAGTGCGGGATTGTTCAACTTTTAACTAATTTAGAAGCTCTTCGTTCAGTTATTCCGTTTCTATCGCTGATGACATCACCGTGCTATAATAAATTCACCAACTTACGCAATTTTATATGAACCACAAAAAAAACTGTATTACATCTAACGTGGTGGTAACGATCGTTGAAATATTAGGGCCTTGACACGCCCCGATGCGTTACAAGAAACTTCGTTCTAACATTATGCGGAACGGTAAGAAATATATTATCGGTCTTTGGACTTCGGACTATATTTTAGTACCAAGATTTTATTAGCATTTTACTGCCTAAAGAATACAGATGTGGTTATTTTGGTACAATGTTAATCGTCAAGTTATTCTAGCTTATAGCAAAAGCCTAGACTTGAAAACTAGACTTGACTTTAACCATTCTCTGTCCAATCATTTATTTTACTTTTGGCAGCTTGATTCAATGATGTTCTAATGCGTTACTGATTAGATTATTGATAACAATTGATTTTCTTTGTGAAAAAGATTTAATTCATTTGATACATTAATATTTTGCTTTGCTCAACATTTTTTTTATTGTTTTAGGTATATTAATGTATGTATTAACAATAGTACAATAAATGTACATGAATCAGTTAGGTCATAGAAACCATCCATCTCCAGAGATGTATGGTGCTTAAAGGACTATCAAGAAAGCTAGTGTTGCAGCTCCGTGACTATTTTGAAAAGGAAAGTCGTACTTGTAATTACTAGATAAGTAACTATACGAGTTACGAAATATCGTATAAAAGGGCACGTCGCTTCACTATTGTAAAAGTACGATATGCGATATGGAGTATTGTCGATGGTTACCTGTAAATAATTATGAAGCTTCGCGTGCTTATGTCATAAGTGAAATAAATGGTTGGACAGAATATAGCGACCGGGAATCTACCAGGGGTTAGGAATACTATAAAACTGTACAACTGAATCGGAATCCCGAGAAGAATACGCAAATATTAATAATAAAAACTATTCACTATGTAAGTGTTAAGAAGCCAACTCTATGCATTGAAACTTTAATTAGCACATGCCTCAGTCGCAAGATTTTATATTCTTGCATAGGCTTCGCATAATGGCAAAGAAGGCTTGTTGTCTTTGTCCAGGCTGTAGCCGGCTAAGTAAGCGCAACAAAGCGTCTCACATCCAGCCTGGCACATCTGGGTCATGGCACATATACCTACTCTATGAACAACCGCCCTAGCTCGGGTTTACATTGACAAACCAATTTGATTGGTGCCTACATTGAACTCGAACTACCAACGACAAATGTATTGTCAATTTGAACCTGGTCGAACCAACGCATAAAAATTAGTGGGTTATTATATATATGTCACCGTAAGATCGTAAAAACCGTTAGATTATAATCTAACTCGCGAAATCGCAAAGTGTCGAAAGAATTTAACGCATTATTTTCCGGTAGTGAAATCCGTTCCGGCTCCTTCATGCCACTTCTCCTATATACTTACTCAGTAATGGATGATACCTATTAGGTTACTAGGACTGGATGTTTTAATGTTAGCAGTAAGCTAACTATTTCAGAATCTGTTAAATGGATTCATATTATGAGTGTAGATAAAGTCTTGTATGCAACTGTTGATAATTAGGTATTAAAACACTCATAAATAGTAATCCACATTCGTGTTTTAATACCCCTTTATTTCACAACTGTTGCATAAATAACTATAAAGCCACAGGGCCCTGTAAAAAGTGCAGTGTAATAGGCCTATAAGCACTCACCGGGATAGAAGTCGTGCGACTTGGACATCTTGACGCGCGCGCCCGTGTCCTTCTGCAGCTGCGCGATGGTCTCGCCGCCCTTGCCGATGATGGCGCCGGCCACCATCGACGGCACCAGCACCTTGAAGTGGTACGTCGGCTCCACGGCTGCCAAACACCAATACACTTATAACTACCTCGAGTAAGCGTTAAATACGAAGGAAAACTGTTTAGAAACGTACGGTTGGGTAACGTACTAAGGAAAGAAAAAAAAGATGTGTGCAATTCACACACGGCAAGTGAAACTTCAGAAAAGTATATAAATAAGAAAGAAAGAAAGAAAAATTTAGCTTGTATTCTATCTCATTCTCTCGTAGGGTAAATCCCATTATGAATATTTTAGACTCTTTTTAGTGGCGCTTTTTCGTTTCATCGAATTTTCAAATCACAACGATTCTAAAGAAGTTTCACTTAAAATTTCATCAATTTCATAACGATAAATGACGCTACTCAACCGTACAATTACTGAACTGCGTGAAATACTGTGTCTTCTAATACTATACGAATTAATTATAAGTTAAAGATATGAAAGATTAAATTGTCAATGAAATGCTTCAGACGTCTATTCCGTAGTCTAAGTAGGAATTAATACAAAATTGGATAGAAGCAGGCGTTAAAAGACTATGATGATCAAGGAATAGAAATTTTTAGATGAAAAAGGAAATTTTTAAGGTTCTCGTTCCTTGGTATTAAAATAATAATTCAATTTGTTATCACATTTATAGATTACTCTATTTCCGCACTAAAGCGACTGGAAAAGGCCACCGGAACGACATCGAATGGCGTATGTTGTAAATAAATGAGCAGAACCATCGAAATGGACGCCGCTTTACTCGCCGCAAGGGTCAAGGCCGGACCCTTATCGATAGGTACCAATGTATTAAACTACACTCGATTTAGTAGTTTAGGGGTGCCACAGACTATAGACATATTATCGCCAAGTTTATTCAAGTGGGTGCGACAAAACGGACCTTCAATTCTCTTACTCTCTTTTTCCTACTGGGGCCATACCGCCAACGCTTAAAGCCATACTATCCTTATTATAATCCTTATTATAATAAAATAATAAATAATAATAATATTTTTTTTTATTAGAGGCATAAAACCCACTTGTAGGTATACGTATTAACAATGTACCTTTAAAATATAAACCTAATAATTAAACAATTTAAAATAAAATAAAATAATTTTAGGAATGTCAAGGTACTTACGTGACATCAAACTGACATTTTGAGTAATATTGCTTAAGTATTGCTTTAGTGTTGGTAGTAAGGCCCCTGGGCAGTTTAACTTTTCGTTGGATGTATGTTGTACGATCTCTCCCCTCATAGACCGATGGGAAAATCCGACACGACCGGAGAGAGATCAGGCGCTGGATCGACTTTACATTCTCGGCACGAGGGCGAAACACTGCCTGCTCTGGCCTACTTAGAATTTCTTCTTGCACTGATTTCTCTCTTTCTACCGTCAGTAATTTGATAATAGAAAAAAGACAGAATTAGCAAAATTTGGAAGACACAGCATTTTCTTATGATAACGAAACAATTCGCTATGACAATCGAAACATTTTACATTACGAGTAGCTGATCCGTCTTGGTTTCCTTTGGGATTTGGAAAAAGTTCTACATCACATCTAAAGGTTCCATAGTAGGTAAACACCCAGTGGTTAACCAACGTTTCAAAGGTATTAGACATTCGTACCATATAGAATCAGGGCAAAAAAGGTTAGTACTTAATGCTATTCTGTTTATTTTACAAGTTCATAAAATTTATTTCTGAACAGTGTAGTCGGTGTGAAGTGCACGCTCCATGTAGAATATTATTTTTATAATAACCACCTTGTGCTGATGTCAGTATGATGCAGTCGTGAGTTGTACGATCAGTATGGTTAGTATGAGATTTCATCGACAATTCGATCACCAACGTTGATAGAATTCGAGCATCGAGAATCAATAACCTCAGTGTGAAATGTGTAAAATGAAAATAAAAAAATAAAAAAAAATTATTTGATGTGAAGCTTAAAATTCAGTACCACTAATGTTAATTTCAAAAGGTTTCTATTAGAAGCGTAGGCTGTAGATGTACAGATGAATTCGGGCATTCAAACTAGAATGTCTCAAATTCTACGACAAAGTAAAATAGAGTTTCGATGCTCGTACTCTATCAACGTAACGTAAAAGGCGAGATGTAAAATATCATAATAACTCTACTGATATGTGGCAAAGTGAATAAATCTAGATTCTAGTTGATAGTTGAATTAATAGTGTTTATTAAGGTTGATAGAATTTGATTCAAGTTAGCTTTTGATAAGAATTGAATAACTTAAATAGATCTGAAAGCCCTTTGAAAACATCAAAGCACCTCGTCCAGGGAGGCTTTAATTTTTTTTTAGATAAAATCGCGAACTGCTTGCTATCTGAAACGAAACTGACACGTTGAAGGAACGTCTTTCAGAGTTTTTCTTATTTGATGACTATTATAAAACTTCTAGAATCAAGTGCAATTGCCTATCAAGAACCGCATACACAAGTCAGTTGGACGGCAGAACCCTATAGCTTGAGTGTTTATAGGTACTTAGCTAAAAAACTTCAAGAGAATTAGTTACACAGTTAACATGATTCGTGAGTTGGACTGAAGACAACACATTGAGGCATAATGTACTAACGGTCGTACATATTATTTCAATTAAGGCTACATTACAGCGCGAGTGGAGTCATTTACATACATAATCATGCACAATTAGACGATCAATAGTGTAAATATGAAACCCTCCACACAACAACGATATATTCAAGACTGAAGTATAGACTTTAAACACTACATAACAGATACATTATCATTATTGGCCATAACTTGACTTATTTGTGTGCTTTTTAGACAAAAGAAAATGTTTTCTGTGATTTGTACCTACATCTTTTTATGAAATCCTTATTACCAAATGTCTAATCAATCTGAAATGCGGGAACAAAAATTCCGTTGGTCAGACTAGTCTAATTACCAGTCTGAGCACTGGGAATTACTAAGCCGATACATTTATGAAATGAACAATATTTACGGCCACAGAGCAGATAAAATGAAGAGAAATCGCCAAAAATAGCCTTGAGAAGGAAACAAATGAGCGACTAAATGAAGAAACAGGAACAATTTATGAAAAATAACACGACAACTTGAAATGCCAATAAAAATGAAGAATTTATTGCAATAGAAATCGAACATAACATTTAAAGTATATAATCACAAAAAATATTCAAATTGTTGACCTATTGTATGACATTGTACAGAAACCAAATAAAATCGAAAAATATTATAATATAAATAGACACTAGTGAAGAATTTATAGTAATAATTGACCTATCGACCAACGTATATATAAAATAAAATGATCAAAATAGTTATATGTAAATTTATTACATGAATAAATTTATTGCATTAAACAAGCTGCAAAGGCATTTAAAACATGTTATTTTTATTTATTCTCCTCGAGACAATGGTGATATATGATTAAAAAATCTTTATTTGTCGAAACAAAAGATACAATTTTATCAAAGCCTATTTATAGAGTTTATTCTACCTTCATTTTATTGGTTTCACTATTGATAACGCCAGTAGTTTATGAATTCATATCATAGCAAAACAAAATCAGCAATTTATTCTTTCATAATTTCTTTTCATGATAGATCGTTTCGTTCATCAATTTTTACTTCGTTTTTCATTATCTTTCACTAAAATGAATATGTCTAAGACGGGCGATGAAAATTCCCCCCAATGTCTTAAAAGATATTATAATCATATACGCTACACCACGCTTTACTGTATTCATACTAATATCAATGTGTCCAAAAATTTGGGATACATTGTGTATCGGACAGTTTTAGAATACTATTCAGGAGACCCAGATGAAGATGCATAAGATATGAGAAAAGCCTGTTCTAGAAATGTTAATAAAAAGTCTGTTGTACCCTTGGCACATCCAGTTAGACCTGAAAATGTGGACTGAATTGACTTTACAATAAAATAAAATGGTATTTAAATTATAAATACGAAGGTGGGTTTGTTTGTCTGTTCCTCTTCAACAATCCATTCAACCGAATTTGACGAAAATTGAAACTGAGATAGCTCACTTCTTAGAGATGGACATTGGCTACTTTTAATTTCGGAAAATCAAAGAACTCCCAAAAGTAAAAATAACCTAAATACGCGATTTCATGGGCGTCATCTACGCCCATGAAATGATAATATATTTTACACTGTGGACATAAATTGGCTCATTGGAAATACGCGAGCCAGTGCCTTAATTCCGCCAAAGAGCTAATTTCAACGTAGACATCGAGTAAATCATTGTCTGTCCCATTTGTAATTAGGAAACTTTGATTAATCTCAACGCAACCGAGATGTGCTTCAGACGGAGTGTTCCTAATTAATTTTCTAAAGTAAATTTTGCTCCCATTTACTTAATTATTAACATAGAACATCATTTAACTTAATTACTGACATACCCTAATTATCAAAATTAAAATCAAATGAGAAGAATTAAATTACAAAGAAAATTAAAAGTCACTTCGAAAACAGCTTTTTGCATGCTAGATTTTTGCACGTTAGATTAAACGATAGGAATGCCTGCGACTACGTTCTTTTAAATCCTGTGATAACTTTTTGAATTTCCAGGATAAAAAGTGTGTGCCTATTGCCCGTCTCCTATGCCTGCCTACAGTTATGCCTGTAAAAAATTTGGTCAAAATCGGTTAAACGGATAGACCCTAAAAAGATAAAACACAGACGCACGTAAAGACGGCCTAACAGACGGACATTCGCATTTATAATCTCAATATGGATTTTATCGAATCTATAGATTCTGAACTCAAAATTTAAAAGTGCTACTAGTTTTTAAAAATTCTAAAATTGCCAGGCTAAACTAGAGGCTAGCTAAACTTTGTCGTAAATAGCTACCGCACATTCAGTAGCGTAATACCTCTGGTAATACCAGCACTGCCCAATAGAGCCTGCGTCAAAGCCTTTGTGCTGCATTCCCGTTTTTGATCGTTTGTTTTTATATCGGCCTCATGTGATATATGAGGTCGTGTAAAGTTGAACGCACATGTAGACGCGCAATCCGCATAGCACGCATATAATATAATAAACTCGCCGGCATATTTAGCGGAACATAAAAAAAAGGTCCATAATTAAAAAGATATGGTTTTATTTTAAAATCTACTTACTACACTTCTATTGTTATTTAAAGTTTCATTTGTTTTACTTAAAATGAGATCACATTAAGAACAGATTTTGCGAGTAAAGGCTATTTGTGAAAAATGGTACATTTTTGAACTTTTCATGTAACCGGGAAAAGTGAAATTTAATATTAAAATAACAATTAATTAAATTAGAAAAATGGTGATTAATATCGCGTATTTCCTCCACGTGCTCTTATTAAAGTTTCTACCCGTCTAGGCATACTGAGAATGATGTTATCGATGGTCTCCTGGGATAGTCTCCGCCATTCCTCAACTACGGCGACTCGCAGTTCTCCCACGTTGGCAGGAGCTGGAATTCTGGACTTAACTTTTCTTTTCAGCAAGTCCCAAACATGCTCTATTGGGTTCATATAACAACAGTGATATTAATATCATTAAGATAAGCTTGAGTTACCCGAGCGGTATGCGGCCGAGCATTATCCTGCATAAAAACAAAATCTTCACCGATATATGGGGCAAACGGTACGACATTTTCTTCTAAAACTTCTCTGATATAGCGGTCTGCAGTCAGACTCCCTCTGTCAATCACTACCAAGTCTGTGTGAACTCCCAAACAAATGCCCGCCCAAACCATTATTGATCCACCACCGTATGCAACTGTAGTTTCAAAATTTGTCTGAATGTATCGTTCCCCTTTGTGTCTGTATATTCTTTGCCTGCCGTCAATTTGATTTAAGAGAATTCTGCACTCATCACTAAACAATACCTTACTCCATTGGTCCGCGTTCCAAAGTCGATGTTCCTGAGCAAAAGTTAACCTGTTTCTACGATGATTTACCTCGAGCCTTGGAGCCTTGGCGGGCACAAATGAACCCAAACCACCAAACCAGCTTCTTCGAGCCTTCTTCGTACCGTACGCTCACTTACGGTTACACCCCGCACTGCTTCTAACTCATGTCGGGCTTGGACGGCTGTCAAACGGGGGTTCCTACGTACACGAAGCCGAATGAAACGATCATCCCTACTCGAAGTGCGTCTTTTTCTGCCTTGTCCTGCTCTTCTCACATAAGTACCGGTCTCCCTGAACCGTTGGATACTGCGATGGATCGTTGAAACTGGTCGACGAAGATCTCTGGATATCACTCTGTAGGTTTGACCATTTCTTCGCATTCGAAATGCGAAGAAATGGTCATGAAATGCCCTGGCAATCTCCGTTGGGGCTAAGTCAGGCATAATTCAGTCATCAACTCCAGAAAGATACGCGATTAAAAAAAACTAACAAAAAACAGTATTTTCATGAAATTTTAAATCAAACTCTTAAGGAAGAAATACTCGAGGTTCGCTCCAGATACACCTTGTATTTGAATAAAATTAAAACAATTTCATAAAATGTGATGTTCAGTTGTTTTCTTAATTTGAAAATATTTCTTTTTAAATTAAATGACGTATAAACCAGCCAGCAACCTTATATGATACTGATATCAAACCTATTTTTTATGTTCCGCTATATATGCCGGCGAGTTTATATTAACTAATTTTTTTTTAAACGGTTTGCTCTATTGTTCGCTCAAACAGATTTCGCGTTCACATTCACCTGTAGTGGCGACTGGCGCGACGCAATTTTACTATCCTAGGATACCATCAGGCGTGTATAACTGAGGAAATTCCCCCAACTACACGGTGCCGTTAAATGTACCAGGGTACGCTTGGACCCTCATAACAGCTTTAATTTTACGTTGATCTATATAAGTAGCTATAACTTATAACCATTACTCCAATAACCAATTACTTGTTTTCGACCTCGTCATCATCTCACCCCATCGCTGGGTCACTATTAAGCACGGGTCTCCTCTATGAATGAGAAGTGTTTAGCCATAGTCCACTGCACTGGCCAAGTGCGGTAAATAAATCGTATCGTGCGGCCGTACGAAGAGAACTAGTGTGCGATCATATTTATCATCTACGTCCAGGCTCATGCAAAATATGGTGTAGTGAAATGGTACATTTGAATACATCCGCCCTGTTATTTCAATCTCTCGCTGTTTACCCGCCGTCAATACGGACGAGGGAAAAATAAATATTTCTGTTTGCGTTGTAAATTAACAGAGCTAGGTTTTTGGAAATGCTGTTTGGCGTATTCCGGGGTTTGTTTCGTTTTCATAACGGTGGAATTGCTATATGTATTTAAATATGGAAATTTACAAACGTATGCAAACAACAATATAGGCAACTAGATGATGCCCGCAACTTCGTCCGCGTGGATTTAGTTTTTGATTCCCGCGGGAACTCTTTAATTTTCCGCGATAAAAAGCCTATGTCCCTCCCCGGGATACAAGCTATCCCTGTACCAAAATCGGTTTAACATAATATGGGCCGTGAAAGCGTAGCAGACTGACAGATGGACACACTTTCGCATTTATATTACTAGTAAAAGTATTGATTAGAAAAAAACAAGCAAATAGAAGATGCTAGTGTAACCAAAGTGACCCTGCATTATATTATGCGTTTTAAATAAATTATAAAATAAAGGGCTCTGGGAAATAAGAGGATCAAACTGGATTACATTTAAATGTTTGAAGTAATTCGGTTGAAATATTCAAGAAGCTACTAAAACTAGTATTAACGCTTATTTATATATTCAGTGATGAAAATTATATATAGAGGAGAAGATTTAATACATCCTGTGATTAATATCTACCTACTCTTGAAATCTATGAAATTTTAAAGAGCCTCCTATTACAATAATCATCACATATTCATTAGTCCATCGGGAAACTGCTTTAAGACTCTTCCAACAAGCAACGTAACTCTGATATAATAATTATAGAGGTAACCCGCGACTTCGTTTCGTTATTATTTCTGATTTCCCATGAGATTATGAAATTTTCCCGCTGCAAAAAGCCTATCTATATAGAGGCTTTAAAAACATAAATGCTGATTTTCTGTTATAGTTTTTGTTTGTGTACTCACGAATCACATAGAAATTGGATCGATTGAGGCGAAACTTAGGTCAAAGCCGGTTCATTAGAACTCAACCTAGGGCTTGACCTAAATCTCACCCCAGCGATCAAAGGAGCAAAAGATAAGTACACTTTTAGGTACTCGCTTACATAACGCAACGTTATTGGGGTATGGAATTTCATGGAGTTTATTTCTGGAATCTGAAAAAGACAAGACACGAGATGTATGATAGCGGAACCAGTGCTGTAATGCTGCAGCAAAAGAAGGAAGATTTATTTGTCCACCAATTGTGTACACTAGCTGGTACCTGCGACCTCGACCACACTGATTAAGGTTTTTTGGTTCCCGCGGGAACTCTGTGCTTAGCCTATGTGTTATTCCAGACTAATAACCTATCTCTGTGCCAACTTTCATCCAGATCCGTTAAGCCGTTCTGGCGTGATTGAGTAACAAACATCCATCCATCCAAACATTCGGATCCATACTAATATTATAAATGCGAAAGTGTTTCTGTCTGTCTGTCCGTCTGTTTGTCCATCTGTCTTTCTGCTACGCTTTCACAGCCCACTTGTTCAACGATGTTGGTGAAATTTGGTAAAGGGATAGTTTGTATCCCGGGGAAGGACATAGGCTACTTTTTATCCCGGAAAATTAATGAGATCTTTGTTAGCTGTAGCCTGTGACCTCTTAAATACTAGGCAGTGGATTCAAAAAAGAAGTTGTTAAGTTTCTTGAATATATTGGATAGAAGCAGGCGTTACTTTGCGGAAGTCCATCATAATGAAGGAATTAGAAGTTGAATTCGCTATAATCCGCGACAAAACGAAAATCTGTGGGTACAGTGTGTATCCCGCAACTATAGCCCGTGACATTCACCACACCACACCACAGAAATCCCCCAAAACTACCCTCTATTATTTACTTCGGTTTCTTGAATATTTTTTACAAACACTTGCGGTTTCTTCTCTTGCTAGTTGATTCGTTGTTTATTTGGATTTATGGCCGAATTTAGAATTTTGGAAAAGATGCGCATCTGTTACGGAAAAGGCTGTTGGCCGAACTGGAGATTTAGTTATTTTGAACATAAGTCTTTACACCAAAATGTACATCGAAACTATCCAGTAAAGACCCAATGGGCAGTAAATGTGAGACACTACGTCACAAATTGCCAACAAGGTCACCTAAAAACTCGATTGATTTGCAACTAATACCGACAAATCCGTTTTACCTACTTTGCGCCTAACCTCATCCCGGTTCAGAAACCCTCGCGATAGTTGAAGCTAAAGAGAAGCCGTAGTTGGAACGAAGTCGAGTTGACTTATCAGTGACCCAGTACATGTACAGTGCCATAGACAATATCCACGTTCACACATCAAGTAATCATCAGTCATCTCAGCAATCTTGTACTGTCTCACAAACTTATCTGACCTGGTGGTCAAAATTGGACCAAAATTTTATGCCTGCTTAGTTTTTGAAGTGAACTTCTTTAGTATCGTTGTGATTTGAAAATTCGATGAAACGAAAAAGCGACAATAAAAAGAGACAAACATATTCATAATAGGATTTAGCCTGCGAGAGAATGAGATAGATATGACTTGTTACACATAATACAAGTTATATTTATTTCATTCTCTCGTAGGCTACTTTTTTGAAGTTTCACTTATGCCAATTGTGAATTGCACACACACACTTATTTTTGTTATTATTTAATTTTTCATAGATACTAGAGCGACGCTGACACCGGGTCAGATAAGTTTGACGGACTATAAGTAACGAGACAGTTTAAAATGGAAGCTAGTTATTATTGAAAGGATGATTTATTACACACAACCCATACCCCTAATTTGTACCTCCGTAATTGGTAGGCACCTACGCAGACATAATCTCCCAAGTCTCAACAGACCAGACCTAAGCTAGTATTCTCTTTTAATTAATTATTATAAATTCTCTCCAGATTTAAGAACATAGGGCACACAACAAAGAGGTAGAATTTTGACATAAGCCAATAGAAAGAAAATAGAATGCTCTATTTTCACAAAGGGTATTTTAAACCAACACCACATCCTGATTCCTGAAGATATCGCCCATCGCCCGAATCCTATCTCTACTAAACAATTTCCCTCAGATTCAATGCAGCTATTGTGAATATGGGGCAGTATGTCATTCACGCTGCTATAAGCCTCCCTCATACAATCGTGACCTAGCAACTAAAAACAATTATTGCTGACGTATATATCTAGATAATTAGGAACAATTAGCCTTTGAAACCATTGCAATTATTACGACAAAGGAGTAGCCTTCGCAATTGTACATGGTGAATTAATTCAAAGTGACATTGTTGACCTAATAAAAAGTAAATATGGGGCAGTGCGTCAAAACAAAACAACACACATTGAAGAACACATAATATTAGAGACAACAATTATTATGAGCTGCAATAATTCAGACAATAGAGTAGCCAAGGCGATTGTAAATAGAGAAATAATGTTCGCATTTATATACATGCCATTGAAATTGTAAATAGAGATAGAAAAGAAATGTGCGAAAGTGTGTTTGTTTGCTGTTAGGTTGTCCTTCAATCACGCCGCTACGGAGCAACGGGTCAACGTGATTTTTGGCATGGGCATAGTTGAGGACCTGGACAGTGACATAGGCTACTTATTATCCCAGAAAATTGCAGAATTCCCATGGGATTACAAAATTTAAATCACGCGGACGAAGTCGCGGGCATCAGCTAGTTACCTAATAAAAAACGTAGTAAGTCATGTAGACCAACCACACGACAGAAGAATAAGTCAACATCAAATTAGCTACATTAAAACTGAAGTGTTGTAATAAAACAAAATGCCAGCTATTGTGAACAGTATAATAAGTCAAATAGCCATGATTGACCCAATACAATGTGCCAGTGTGTCGTGTAATGTAGCTGATGTGGACAAGGCTACAGAGCCGCCTACGTCCACAACAATTGAGTCGCATCCCACTGCCGCCGCGTCCCGTTTGACCTCATTACAAACGGAGCGTGGCCTACACCTGCCACTTGATACAGCTACACCATTCTTGGCTACATTATACGTATTGCAGACAATTAACGACAGTTGTATTTAAAAAAATTGGCAGTCATAGGGACTGCCGATAGAAGTGAAAATGAATATTTAAAATAATAACAAATAAAAAAATTAATTAAAATACAAACATTAAAAGTAAGGCATTAAAGTTTAAAGAGAATGTAGTATATTTATGTTTAAGACGGTCTTCGTAACAACGCGGTGTCGGTGTCGGTTACACGAATCCACAAGTTTACCCCCTACCAAAAAGTGTTCAACGCGGCTAAAGAAGTTTTCACTTCAAAAACATCATTAATTACTGCCTTATGCCTTAAGCACTTTTGCAGATTTTATTGTCTCTTTTATGAGTACAGCTAGTTGATGCCCGCGACTTCGTAAGCGTGGATTGAGGTTCTTTGGTTCCCACGGGAACCGGATAAGCCTACGTGTTATTCCAGACTTAATCTATATCTGTGCCAAATTTCATCCAGATCCATCCAGCCGTTCTGACCTAATTGAGTAACATCCATTTATCCAAACGTTATCTATTAATATAGAGTAATAACGGTTTTTTACTCTAAATTTACAGGAAAAATATCTAGGTATTGGAGACAACTTCTGCCCAAAACTTAAATCCGTTTAATCAAAAAGTATGTAACAATAATACTTAAATACTCAAAGAAGCGCGCATCGAATGTTTTTCCATAAATGATAGAATTTGGTAACTTCACCACTAGCATCCAGAACCACTAAATATAATATTTAAAAAAAACTATGTACTTAATATACTCGTATATACGTTTTTATACAACTAATGATATGATCTCACTATTAGTTATGACACCGGGTTTCGATGAGCTCATGACGAAGGACCTCAAGTTCAAAATTATGGAACTATAGCACGAGCATGACCAACCATTCGTGACTAGATTGTTTATTTACGTCATAAAACATTACCTTGAATAGTGGCTCGTATCACAAATGAACGCAGTAAAAACGTTACATTAGTCTCACAACAGATGTAAATGATGTTTTTGGTTACCAATATTATTATTAATAATTGCTTGTAGATACAATCTTGTTCAAGAATAAAGTTGTTCGCATATTTGTTAGGTGTTTAGAATGTCGATTCGAATATGTGCATTCATTCAGTTAGAGCAATTTGCGGAGTCTCGCCAATAACATCTTGCATACCTCTCTTTATAAAATTAAATATTTTAACACTGCCTAGTTTATACATCTATGAAATATCTGTGTTCGTGAGAAAAAATCATAGTATTTTTATTAAAGCTAGTGATATCTACCCACGGTGCACTAGAAACACGGACAGGCTTGTGTTGCAGTGTCGGCCGAGGACGGAATTTTACTTAAAAAATTGCTCAGTCTTATGCGTAAAAATTTATAAGCTGCCAAAAGATATCAAGGCATTACCAATTAAATTATTTAAAATTTAGTTGCATAAATGGTTAGTAGTAGCCCAGCTTCTATTCTTTAAAATAATTCTTGAATTTTAAAACTAATCACTCGATTTAAACTTTCATATTTTAATTAATTTCAATTTTTAATCTAATTTTACAAAAATTTTGAAGCTTGCAACGGGTTTAGTCCCTTTTATGAGACCTATGTTAGTTTTAAGTGTTTTCCACGCCATTGCATGGCTCATTGTAACATGCTCACCTTATTACATAATAACACCGTACTATGTATCCACTTACAATCATGCAAATAAATAAATATTCTATTCTATTTTATTCGGCGTTGATAACAAACCCCGGTCCGGACTCCGGAGCCTATAATGTCGAGCATTATAAGTAACAACAAAAAAAAAATCGTCATATAATGTTATGGTAAAATTAACTATTTAAATTGTCACATTTATTTTATGGAAATAATTGGCACTATAAAAATCATCGTGTCATTTATCGTGACACTTTAAAAATCAACGTATATTATGTTATTGTTTCATTTATACGTCAGGGGACATACAACCATCCCTTAAAGCCGTATTGTTTTATTATTGTTGGCGTTCGTGTTTCAGTCCTTATTTTAGGAATGTCAAGGTACGTGACATAAACTAGTAAGTCTCCAACACACAATTAAGTTTCATTTTGCGAGGCGATTTAAAAAATAAATAAAGGTAACGGCGGAACGTCCACTATGCGAGTCAATTTTCATTTTTTATAACCCCTTTGAACCAGGAAGTTGGGATGACAGGCTGACGCGTTTCCTTTGATAGATCTCAATTCTCTTTAATGCAATGTGATCGTAGCACAACTCGGCGAAACGATATAGCAGTTATTGCAGTTGCCCGTTGTATATTGATGCATCGATCGCTTGCAGACAACAATTTATGCGAAAGGATTGAATAATTGATGCATTGCACAACGGACAATAGATAATGGATATTTTTAGACGGAGGCGATAGAGCATTATTATGAATTAGGAATTTTAGTCATTTACGAAATTAGTTTTTATGGTCTCAGCTTCATTAGGATAATATGAAAGTCATTTCTTGGTTGAAGAAAAATCCTGTACACACAATTTTTGCAGACCCTGAAGTTGGATCTGTTTAGCCATTTAGCTGTCCTCATAAACACAATAAGACATAGATGATGTTTTTTTTTTTAATTTTTATTAATTAGGGACCGACGCCAGCCCCATTGTAACCTAAATTATCATTTAAAATAAAATTACTTAGTCAAATATAGTGATGTAAATGTATATATGCTGCGGAATTCATTTGATCATTATAAATCAGATGACACCAACCTGCAACAATTTATCAAAAAAAAATAGATCGGGGTCAAGACTTCAAGAGTCATGTACAAAAAGATCGTTCTGAAGAAAGAAGCCGATATTGTCTTGATGCCTCCAGGGCTGGCTGTCGGTGCGGTCACAAAGCCGAGGGCCCTCGACGGTGAAAGGTGTAGTCGATACGCACTTGACTTTGACGACCCATTTGCGGCACTGCTAGTGTCCCTACTTTTAAAAAAAAAATCATTATAGGCTTACGGTTGACCATAATTACACCTGATAGGAAGTGATGATTCGGCCTAAGATGGGACGCACTTGCCTAGAAGATGCCTATTCACTCTTGATTTAAAGATACCCGGATTGTAATTGGTGGGAAACAAAGTTTTCGGTAGAGTGTTCCAGACCCTAGCCATGCGAATATGTAGTAACCACTTCCAACATGTAATACATCATTTGTGCGCTAATGCGCATAATTGATGCGACATTTCACGAGTGCTTCGTAAAAACGTCGCGTGTAAAGGGGTTTAATGTTCAAAGTTTCTTGACGTTGGTTCTTCTCGATAGATGTGGTATTCCAATAAAGTCTTTTGATTTGAAATCTTTTTTAATTCAGGCAATTAAAAGGCTTTTTACGTATAGTTTAGTTTTAAAGGGTTTTCATCTTAAGAGTTAAACTTTTCTTAAAGGCATACCGCTACCGGTGCTGCTTTTTATTTTATTCAATACTACTACCTAGCCTGTAACTTCATCCCGTATGGATTTAGGTTCTTGAGTTCTGTGGAATTTCTACGATTCGAAATCTTGGGTTGTCCTGGTAAAATGCAACCTATCTATGTACCAAATACCGTTAGAATAATGTCAACGTGAAGACGTAACAGACAGACACACTTTCGCATTAATAATAATAAAGATGACAATAGAATGACTCGCTAACTTCAGCAACGGGATTTCACGCTAAAAACTAAAATATATAGTAGTTCTGATGAATGTAAAGCCAAAAGAGCATGTTAAAGTTAACACATGTTTTATACAATAATAATTAATTAAGGATAAACAATAAACATTTTATATCTCCCACAAGCACCCACGATATGAATGAATCACAGCCTGCTGAGGTCTGAGGATAATGATTATTCAGTATAAATTAACATTCCTTGATCGCAAATCACAATAGCGATTATATTGTAATTTCCGATTATTAAACACCACGTTAATGACGGTTTAATTGAGGAAAATTATTGTTACATTTCCTTTAGGTATAAAAATTAATACACGGATACTAATGGATTTTAAGAAACAATATTATTATTTGGAAAGCTCGCACCTTTCCTACCTAGAGGTAGGTAACTATATACGAAATACGACAAAAGAACAACTGATGGTGTTAGAACCACCCGTTATTTGGATGAAATATTAATAGAAATGATTTTTAGTTTGATATGGAGCCACGATCAGATGGAAGAAGTATGGCAGTTGTTACAGTGCATATTGACCCATACCTCATGTTGATTTGCACACAGCAATACAGCTTAGGGAGAGTCGTAACTAGCCGCGACCGAAGTCTTCCACCAGAATAACCAGACCTGAACCAAATTAGAAAAGATCATTTCCTAAACAATGTTTAACTGGAAATCGATACCAGAATCTTATTGTTTGCAAGATATAAGTACAGGAAACAGCGTAGGGAGAGTCGTAACTAGCCGCGACCGAAGCCTTCCACCAGAATGACCAGTCTGAACCAAATTAGAAAAGATCATTTCTTAAACAGAGTTAATCTGGAAGTCGACAGTAGAATCTTATTGTTTGCAAGATATAAGGGCAGAAGTCATTTTTACTGACAGAATTAAAAATAACTTATAAAAGCCCCAAACCATGAAAGCAGTATGAAACGTATGCAATGAAATGTCTTTATTTGATGTAGAACCACCCGTGCCACTTATTATTTGTGTCAAAACTCCACCACCGGTTAAGAAAACAGATTCTAGAAACTGGCAAGAAACTCAGCAGTCATGTTAGAAGAAGGTAGATACAAGAATTTCAAAAGAGTGCTAACGTATGAATTTACGACATATTTTTTTAGCACCAGTAACCTTTGATGCTTTGGTAGTAAAAATAATCGTTTAACTTAACATTACAGTTTAAATACTATGTATGATAGTCGATTTAATTGTATAAGAGAAGATATAAAATGCATTGACTGAAACATTTATTTTCACTAAGCCTCAGCTCAGCTGATTCACAAAACAATACAAAATAAACACAATCTGTCTTGTGATACAATCTGTTGGCTGAAAAAATGTAACTCTAATTTCGAGAAAGAAATAGCGCAGAAATAAACCTAATCATTTACAAGAACGATGATCATAAGCTAGGGGCTGGTACTCATTGGGTTCTTATTTTATCTATTATATTAATTATGTTACATGTAAATGCGCGTTTAAACTATATCATGTAGTTTGTTATGTATTACTGTCAAATCTTAAACTCATTATTCATTTGCCCACAAATTACCCAAAATATGTGTTCACGGTTTCTCACTTTTCTGTGGTAGATGAGGAACAAGTATGTGACTAGCGAAGTTCCTGAGAAGGTATAACAAGTAACTGACTAGTAGGTATATTATCATCTGTGGTACAGTCTTCAAAGCGCAGCAGCAATGTGTTGCAATTAACGACCTTTACAGTGAACGTCGTTACATAACTTAGCTAATAGCTACTTGTTTACTACACATTGCTATTACTAAAAGTTTCCGCTCTCTACTAAATTGAACTATACATCTTCAAGACTCTGTGGCTCCGTTGGCAACAGCGTTGGATCAGTCTATCGATATCCACTGTCCAAGCTTATATTATAAATAATGAAAAAGAATGTTTGTCTGTTATTCTTTCACGATTCAATTTGTTTATTTCTTAAAGGACAATAATAATTATTACAGGTGCCTCTTATGCCACGACATGTAATGACTCTACCAATTTTCATTTTGGTACAGAGATGAGATAGCTTGCACTCTTTAGATGGACAAAAGTACCTAGTTACTTATCCCGGGAATTCAAACAGTTCCCAGTTCCTACGGGGTTTTTTTAAAAATAATTCTAGTTCAACTTCAATTTGGAATCTCTTAAGTTACTCTTTTTAAAGCTAAAAATCGTTTATTTTTTAAATCCGCAAACCGTTTTATAACCGTTCGATTATGCCCCAATCTGTACGAGACCTTATAACAACAATGACAAAAACACTCCACATTCACGCCGTGATGTGGTTGCTTCGGACGGGAGGCATTTTTTTAGACGTGATGTAGGTACAATGTGACGCGAGTTATATTTTTATTTCCCAGGATTCCTGCCAAAGCAATAAAACAGTGAAAAAACCCGTTAAGAGGTCGTTGATCTTTCGCCCAAGGGTTACTCGGACAACATATACATTACAACATATATACATAACAACATATACTCGGACTATATTATTTTTATTATATTAGTATACGTGTAGAAGATCTCCGCATATCTGAATCGCACAACTGTAAAATTACCGATTTGTTTTACAGATAATTACAATCTAGTTACGGATCACAATTCGCAATTTGCCATAATTGGCTGACACCTGTCCTGCATTACATTGTTATCTACAAAAATGAACTGTTGTAGCAGGATTAAAATTGTCAAAGTCAAGTTTTTTTTTAAATATAATTTTACAGTGCTTTCGAAATATTCTCCCAATTCAGTAAATTAATTCACTAAAAGGAGCAACCGCAAGTTTGCTCGGTGACAGAGCAAGCAGACATACAAAGAAATTTGCTGTCTTCTAGGTAGGAAGAGCATCCCGAGTTCCGAACCCGAATCAGTGATAGATTTGCTCGGCGATTCTAAAGCGTTTGTAAAAGTCAATTGTTTACAAAAAAAACTTTACATTTAAATACTAGTTGATGCCCGCGACTTCATCCGTGTTAAGTTTTTTTTTAAAGTTGAAAGTAGCCCATGACCTTCCACAGGATGCATCATGTAACCTGTCCTAAACCAAATTTCATTCAAATCGGTTGAATAGACGGGCCGTGAAAGCGTAACAGACAGACAAACAGCCACACTTGCGAGTTTATAATATTATATATATTCTTGCAAGTATTGTGATGATCACAATTTTCGTACGTACATCTTTATACCTATGAAATAAATGGAGAAGCGCAAAAACACATCAAGCGGCCATTCGCCCGCTAGATTAGACATCTGAATCGGCAAGCTTTCAGCGTTTTCATATATTTTTCACTCTCATTTCGCGAGTAACGTTTTTCCGGCGGGCGAACGGGAAAATTGACGAAGGCCAATAAAGGCAGACTTGTGTGTTCAATCGACGATATTTTCCTTTCAGTGGAATAGATAATGATGAAGTTTATAGCTTAGTTTATAGAAGTATCCATAGATTTTCAATTACATCAATTTTCAATTTGACGACCTCCCTGGCGCAGTGTTGAGCGCTGTTGCCTTAGGGAGGTATCGGGTTCGATCCCCGACAGAGTCAATTTGGGCATTTATATTTCTGAATTATCTCTGGTCTGGCCTGGTGGGAAGCTTCGGCCGTGGGAAATTACTACCCTACTGGCAAAGACGTGCCTTCAAGCGTTTTAGCGTTCCGGCACGATGCCGTGTAGAAACCGATTAGTGATATGGGTTTAATATAACTGCTATACCCCAGGTTAGCCCGCTACCATCTTAGACTGCATCATCACTTACCATCAGGTGAGATTGCAGTCAAGAGCTAACTTGTAGTGGAATAAAAAGAAAACAAAACATTTTAAGACCTCTAGCAGTTACATTTTGTGAAGTTACAGTTACACTTTTCGAAAACGACGATTGAAATGTTAGATCCACGTGTAATGAAGTGATTTTTCACGTAGGACAACTTTTATCATAGAAATGATATTATCAATCATTTTATCATTGAAGCTCGGCGATCAGCAGGGGAAACTAATAAAACATTATTTTGCTAATATATATGCTTCCGGTTATTTCTTATGTCGGCTTCACCCCCTTATATCAATGAAACACTATGCCTCCTTGGTCATCCATGTGCCCTTTTTCAGGTTAAGATAGCCTTCGAGCAGCAACCGTGGAAAACTGGACACAAACTGGATCATTGCTAACAAAGATGACTGGTTTGGATTGGAGGCATTGGATGAGTAATAATAATTTGGGCCCGAGATCAAAATTTTTAGATTCGGTGTTATTAGAGGTAAATTATTATTGTACGGTTTGGAGTTATTATTAACTAGCTGATGCCCGCGACTTCGTCCGCGTAGATTGAGGTTTTTAGTTCCCACGGGAACTCTTTAATTTTCCGGGATAAAAAGTATCCTATGTCCGTCTCCTGGTTCGAAGCTACCTTCCCACCAAATTTCAGCCAAATCGGTTCAGCCGTTCTTGAGTTATAAATAGTGTAACTAACACGACTTTCTTTTATATATATAAGACTAGCAAACCCGGCGAACTCCGTTCCGCCACCAGATGGCTTCCTTTTCAATTTTTCCTGAATTTTCTTTGCTATTAACCTCACGGAGCCCGAGACCTTTCCAACGAATGCAAAACCGTGGAAATCGGTTCGTGCGTTCTGGAGTTATAGCGTCAGGTAGGAAAACCCGACTTATTTTTATATATATAAGATTAGTGAACAAAGCAACATTCTGAGTCAAATTTTAAAAAGCTTAGCTTTAATGGCTTTATTATGGGTTTAGGAATAGCGCAGACATCTGGATCGAATACAGGCGGCCTGACAAAATCTAGATTAAAATATTAGATACCACTTATAGTGAATGAACTAGAAGTTTAATTCGCTATAATCCGCTACAGTAGACAAATCTGTGTGGTACAGTGCGTGTCTTTCACCTGCAGCATGCGACACCCACCACCCAGTAATTCCACCACCAATCAGATACCACATAATATACAAGGAATTCTAGGCTAATTAAAGTTCAAACTTTACAAGCTCATTAATACTATGGAATCTAGGTTGAATTAAATTAATTAACATTTAAACGATTTTAAGCGGTTCCATGTTTACATGCCTGAGTAAACAGGGGCCATACTAGCAACGCTTAAAACAATACTTAAGTAACATTACTCAAAATGCGAGTTAGATGTCACGTACCTTGACGTTGCTAAAATAAGGACGTTGCTAATAATTCTAAAACACGAAAGTCAACAATAATGAAACAATATGACTTTATGAGTTGGCAGTATGGCCCCTTGAAGGTTCGTTCGTACAATAATAAAATGATAAATGGGTTGTTTTTAGAGTACCGTAATAAGTTAGTAATCAAGTACACGAAACCCTTATAGTTTTGTTTAGTTTAAGTTTGTCTTTCTGTCTGTCTATGTGTCATAGGTATTTTAAAAATCAACGAAGTATCAGAGCTGTACAGTTAGAGAATCTGAATTCAAGGTAAATCCTGGATACGAGAAAGGCGACAAAAAAACCGGCCAAGTGCGGGTCAGACTAGCGCACCGAGGGTTCCGTACAAACCTGTAATAAGTTTAAAATTATTAAAAAATATTTTTTTATATGACTAAAAATGTATGCTTTTCGCAAATTTTCCTTTATCTGTGCTATATAAGACGTTGCTTCGTACCAAATTTCAAGGTTTTGATTCCCTTGCGAGTTTCGAAAATTTACAGCATAAACGGCTGTATCTTCTGATTGCGTTAGCTTAGAAGTTTGATTTTTTCACAGCTCCAAGGGACAGTAGAACTGAATGTTTGATATTAATTTCAGCTTGATACCTCTATGAGTTCCTGAGGAGAAGGGTCTTGACAGACAGAAAGACGGACAACAAAGTGATCCTATAAGGGTTCCGTTTTTCCCTTTTGAGGTATGGAACCCTAAAAATGGTCCACATGCTCGAGTAATACCGCGTCGAATGTAATTTGGATCATTTTTAAATTGTCTAGACAGTTTTTAGACTAAAAAAGGTTCGTTTACAAAATTCATAACACTTTATGAAATTGGGAAATATACTCCTTTTTTCAGGCAGTCGTATAAAAAAGCATGACTACGGAACACTACCTTATTTGTGTTCTGCCACGCACTTGGCCAGTATTTTTTAAAGTTCATAAATTGTTTTTGGTGCAAACAATTAATTACTCACTCAAAGTTTTACGGTTTTCAAATTGCACGCTTTTAAATTCAAAACATCACGTCTAAAGGGCACAATTAAAACAATTAGTTACAAGTATTAGGAGTAGTTAGAAACATAATATAAGGCTCTGCTCAAACGGGCCACCGGCGACTGTCGCGCTAATAGCACTACTGAAACGCGTGGCCACCACTGACCATACGTATGCCGAGAGTCTATACCTGAGTCTAGGCTTGTCGCTAACCGCTAGCCACTGGTGGCTGTGGT
This sequence comes from Erebia palarica, assembly GCA_964035005.1. NCBI lineage: Eukaryota > Metazoa > Arthropoda > Insecta > Lepidoptera > Nymphalidae > Erebia > Erebia palarica. The sequence continues at coordinate 11,589,225 of OZ035994.1, read as the reverse complement.
CGGTGGCCCGTTTGCGCCGAGCCGAAGTCAGCAGGGCGTCACGCACCCCACAGCCCACACAGATATTGATCGCGTTTTCAGTATTTCGAACAAAACAGAGTTATTTCGGGCTATTATTTCTCACGCTTCATTGCCTCATAGCATCCAAATGGAATTGTTTGATGCTAGTTTTCCAGTAAAATAACAATAATAATGTAGCATTTTATTTTAAAGGTAATAACGTTAAGTGGATGGATGAGGAAGGCGGATGACCGTGTGTGGTATAGCGCACTCACCGAAAGGCCTATTAGCCCTATTACACTGCACTTTTCACAGGGACCCTTACACTTGAATCAGTGTAGTGTAATAACATTTAGGGAGAAAGGGTCCATAAATTGGTCCCTATTGCTGTGTAATAAGCAACGCTCTAACTAGCGGCCACGCCCACCCTTACCACAGGGCCCTGTAAAAAGTGCAGTGTAATATGTCCTAAAAACCTAAATCCACTTAAAGTCGCGAATCATCTCTTCTAGTTTAAATACTACATACATATCAATACTCTGCCACCGGTTCGGAAAGCATATTCTACTGAAAAAGAGTCGTTACATATGTAAACAGTTATTTTTATTAACCCTCGAGTAAATGTAAAAATTCCTTCAACGCCTACTTTATTAATTGTAACTATTAATGGGCACAGTGTGGTTCCGCCGTTTGTCAGATAGGCTGATAACCCGGACGCCACTCGGTGGTGAGTGATCGCCTCGTGCGCGGCACCGACAACTCATTGATAATGCCTTCGCAACTTATTTTATAACGATAACAATTGTTCCAGTTTTTCGTTACAAACTAAATATATTTTTATTCGATGACGAGTTATTAGGCCGGTGATTTATTGGGTTGTCCTTCACTCACGCCTTATAAGAGCAACGGATGGACGTGATTTTTGGCATGGGTATTATTGAGGAGAATGACATAGCCTACCTTTTTTTTCCCGGAAAAACCTATTCCACGAGGGATGCCTCGACTAGTTGATGAACTAGTAAGATTATAAAACCTCAGAGCCAAAAATTTATCGAAAGTTTTCAGTATTGTGCTATTTTTTTAACCCGTATAAAGCTTCACTTGGTCAGCGTAAGTGGGTGCGCGAGACCCGGGCCCCGTGCCAAGTGCGCTGCACTGCGGCATGATGCAGGTTACGGGTACAATCGATACCGGCATAGCCTTCAAACGGCTACATAACAGGCCCCCAGCTCCCCACAAGTTACTATTGCAACCGAACATTAGGTTACTTTTCCGTAAATTTAAAGTACCTATCATTTCTAAAGGAATCTTTCTAAAACCTTAATCTGCAGGCAGTATTTAGTTAGTAGTACCTAATAATTACTAGACAGATTTTTTCATTATAATATATCAGGACAAGCAGTTTTTTTACGGAAGCCCCGCAATACCGTCATATCTAATCTGATAATCCGGCGGTTAGCCGTCATTGATCAAGTTCGGATAGTGGGTACGAGGGACTGCAATGCGTCACGTTGCGGGTTGGACTAATCACTAGGTGCAAGGATTTTTTGGCCAATACACATAAGCAATTAAGGAATGGCCCCACTACAGAGCCGCGGCGCGGCAAATATTTATTCTATGAGTTTATATGGAGCTGGGCCTGTAAAATCGAATGACTACTTATTAGAATTTAAAAGTTGCCGATTCATAGGATCGACGCAGCCAGAAATTACTGTACCGCGAGGCAAAGTTAGGGTCTGTACTCTGTATCCGTGCACGGACGCGTACGTTACGATTTGCTTCCTCTATTCCAATTCCAACCGCTAGGATATGGGATGCCTTCCGGCTTCCGTTTTCTCCTCCGCTTTTAATATTGGTATCTTCAAATCTTGTGTATAGGCATATTCTAGAAAAGTTCGCTCTACCTTCGGCTGCATCACCACTTGCCGGCAAGTTTGATTGCAGCTAAGCGCTAGTCTATGAATTTAAGACCCTTAAAAATGTTGAAGAAGCAATAGATAAGTTGTAATCTGTTCAACTGAATCCCGTCGAGCAATCAAAGCTTTAAGATTTCAGTAGGGTCTTTATTGAAGCTTTATAAAAGTCCAGGGAAGGGAGGACAAGGGAATATTTAAGTAAATCTTAACAATTCATCAAAGTCGCAAACAAAGCCCTCGCCAAAACTCGACAGAAGTAAACTTCCACGTAGTAAAAATCGCTATACAAAGGAGTGCTTGGAAAATAATTGCAATAGCCTAAAAAAAGTACCGACTTCTGAAGGACGTGTTATAAAGGCGTCGAGCTCTGAACAAAGGCCGCTCTTACTTTACAGTTACACCTACAGCTTAATAAGAGTTATTCATTACTACCGAACCAAATAGATTTATAAAAATCTTTGTCTCCATAAACATATTCAAGACATTTTAGTTTTTTTTTTCATTCAAAAAAATGCAATGATTTATTTGACGTAGGACAACTTGTGCCACTTGATATGTCGTGAAAATCTGCCACTACATTTGAAAATCACATCCTATTATGAATATTTTATAAGACCCGTGGGTTTCGATTTTCGGGGATTAATCTATATCCATACTTAATATTATAAATGTGTCTTTCAGCTACGCTTTCACGGCTCATCTTTTCATCCGATTTAATCCACACGTACGAAATCGCGGGCATCATCTAGTTTTATCATATGTCTGTACCCACTCTCCGTACTGCAAGTTATCATATATGTACCAAAGTTCATCAAAATCGGTAAAACGTATGGGCCATGAAAAGGTAACTGGTAGGCAAAGGTTTGGATTACTTCGAGAGTGTACCTATTTGTCGGTTTGCTCATTATCCCCGGATCGATATGATTTATGCATGGATCTACCGACAATGTCACAGACAAAGGATAGCTTTTTATTACACAGAATATAAATTAGATGAGCATCAACCGTAATCGAAGTAATCATACCTAATCCAGGTCCTACCCAGATTTCAATGTAATCACATTGAAATCTGGGTAGGATATACATAAAGGGAAATAAGAAAAAATACTGGCAAAAATAATGCTTTATGCGTGCCCAACCTGATAGAATTGAAAAAATCCTCACTTTACTGTATTTAATTTTATTATAACACAAAGTTATAATAAAAGTAAATACAGTTGGAGATGTGGTTTTAAAACGAGTTTTTCTAACTGCTGACTCTAGTTATGAATTTAAATCGTTAAACTTTAAAAGCGCTTAACCTCGAATCGTAAATACAAAAAGCGTTTTCCACTTCGACATTATGGTTAAAGCATAAATTCGTTTTGACCTCAAAATTTGAGAGCCATGACAAAAACCGTGAACTCTAGTGGATACTACAGAGTGGATGGCCATTCCGTTGAATTTTTGAATTCCGCTCCAGAATGTAACGTTTTCTTTTGTTAGTTCGCACTAAATCATCCCCCTGGGGTCGGGGAGACCGTTGCATCGGCACAAAAGACTTGCAACGTTTTGTGAGGTTGCAACATTAATGCTCGAATCATAACCAGGTCATGCTGGTTTGGGAGCTCCATTTTGTACGACCTCTTTTGTGGTTTGGTTGATAGCTAAAGTTTTTTTTAAAGTCCGAATTAGAGGTCCTTCATGGAAAGCGTTCCGTGTTGAGCGACTTAGACTTGGGCCTAATAAAAGTAACTGACACCTTACAGTTGATGGTAAACTAATGATGCAGTCAAAATTGTGGCCCAGCCAAATTAATTACGAGATTGCCGCCCGTATTGTCTTTGATATCTTTATCATAAAGACGCCACCGAAAGCCACCAAAAAATGCATATCAACAAAGATATTTTTTATGAGTTCAATGACTCTACCTCTGCCAAAACATTCTAGGAGACTAGACATTGTCAGCTGGATCCAATTAATGTTATCTGACCTCACATTATTTCACTAAGCCTTCCACTTCTTCACTTCTTGGCAATCTAGACTTCAAAGTTGTAACATACATCGTTGTAATCAATCATAAGTTGATCTAAAATTTAAACGAAAAATTCCATATCACGAATCAATTTCCTTCACAAGAGGCAAGATGACACAAATCAAGTTGATCCATATTCCATACTCGTAACTTGTTGGAAATAAGGTTACCTATGGCATATTTTTCAAGCTAGCTCACAAATAACAGACAGACACCAAACTAGGTCATACACGATTACGTATAGGAACGATAACGAGTAACGATTTATTAGACATGTAGTATATACCTACGGTATCACTGATTTTTGACGACCTCCGTGGCGCAGTGTGTAGTGCTGTTGTCTTAACGTGCGGAGGTCCCGGGTTCGATCCCCGGCGGGGTCAATTTGGGAATTTATAATTTCAGAATTTTCCCTGGTCTGGCCTGGTGGGAGGCTTCGGCCGTGGCTAGTTACCACCCTACCGGTTAAGACGTGCCGCCAAGCGATTTAGCGTTCCGGTACGATGCCGTGTAGAAACCGAATAGGGGTATGGGTTTAATATAACTGCCGTGCCCCTAACAGGTTAGCCCGCTACCATCTTAGACTGCATCATCAGTTACCATCAGGTGAGATCGCAGTCAAGGGCTAACTTGTGGTGGATAAAAAAAAAACAATCAGCAAAAACACCAAGTCATCGCTTCAGCTATAGTAAATGGCGTTTACTTTATGAGTAAATGGGGCATACTACCATCGCGGCTGTTTCGACTGGTTTATTGGAAAGCTAAATCTAGCTTAAGCTGAAATTGGTGGTAAATGATAACTATTGGTGGCTTCAGCCTTCACCCTTTAAATTCCAAATTCCAATGGTCGTTATATATGAAAGACCATTTCCCAAAGTCCAAAGTGGACCTCGTATCCAGGCGATTAGGGGCACTGCTGTTTCCATGAGTTAGGTAACGTACAACCAATATACATCTGCATAGATTCGGTATTGCTGTGAGTTCATTTTGGCAGATACGTGTATATTTTTGGCATTTAACAAATGACCCAGAGATGTAAAATACTGGGAAATGACGCTTTTTTACGCCCCTACAAGTTAACCCTTGACTGCAAACTCACCTGATTGGCGTAAGGTACTAAGTGACTGAGATAATAATCAACGTACCTCAAAACCAAACCACTGACTACAAATCGTAGACAGTGGGTTGATTTATTTTGCATGTTAGTTTTGCGAAGGAGTGTTTTTAACACGTAGACCGTGAATACCATTACCATACCATCCATTAGGATCAATGTCAATACGTCAAGGAAACATTTTCTGAAATATCAAGCGCGAAAATTCGTGGCGGGCCAGATAAATAATAATACCTACAGAATATTTTATTTATGTTGTATTTGTTCAGCATATAATTTTCCTTCAAGCCAAATTTGACCTGCGGAGATTACTTTAAAATCTAGCCATACAGTACCTATGTTACTACTACTGGTACCGATGTATCTTCAACCAGCCCAAAGCAGATAAATTCCAATCATGATTCATAATGTCAACATCTCTGACAAAGAGATTTTTCAAACTATAGCTCATAGCTCTCATCATCTTTAGGCTACGTTCGCACTGCGAAAAATAATCGCGCGATTTGTTTTCGCAATTCCGTAACACTAGAAATCGTATGGAAGTGTACGCATTTGGGAATAAGATTCGCGCAAAGATAAAATCGCTGGTTTGATATATTTCCACTTTCACGCGGTGCGGTAAGAATTATTATATTCGCGCGAATATTTTGTACGGAGTTTTATGACGCTCATCGTATTCGCGGTGCGGAGTAGTTGAAATCTGTACGCGAAATGTAACTTAAATCGCGAGAATAAAATTCGCGCGAATGTTTTTCGCAGTGCGAACGTAACCTTAAAGAGTTCCGACTCGTCTTAAAAATTAGGTCAGCTTGACATATTTTCCAAAGAGGGTTGGTTACCGGCACAAATAGCTCACATCGGCAAAACTGGGTCGTGCAACTCGTGCATCATTATTAATTGCATATACGGGAAGAGCATCTTACTTATTAATCATACTTATATAATTAAGAAGAAGATGGTTATCAATTTGACGAGTTTTATTTGCAACCTTACAATTTTTTTTAATGAATTACTTGCTGATACCCGTGACTTCGTCCGCATGGAACAAGGTTTTAATTCCCACGGGAATTTTTCAATTTTCCTGGATAAAGAGTAGTCTATGTCCCTCTCCAGATCCTCTCAACTATACCCATGTAAAAAATCACGTCGATCCGTTGCTCCGTTGCAGCGTGATTGAAGGACAAACCAACAAACCAATAAACCAACACACAAACACACTTTCGCATTTATAATATTAATATGATTGCCACCGCCCCCATGACACCGATGCAAAAGTCAGCGAACCAGGCTTTATTTTTATACGACTGCCTGAAAAAAGGAGTATAATGAGTAGTATATTGTTTTCAGGGTTCATGTATGTATGTATGTATGTGAGTTTGTATATTCCACCATAAGTTCTATACGCCTGAACCGATTTTGATAAATGAGGTATCGTTAGAATCCCTAGCTTATCCCGGGTGACAGGTTAGTGAAATTTTTAAAAAAATTGATGGGGTGACCATGGTCCTGCATTCAAGACTAAAGTTGAAAAAAACGAAAATAAGATTAACTATATAATCATCATCTAGAAAATGATGAGTAGATTCCAAAAATATATAACACTATAGTTCAATATCCTGTGATTCACAAAAAAAAACATATAATAAAAATGTGAATAAGATTCTATTTAATTAGGAGATAATTTTTTTTGGCAGGGCAGTCGTGTTTTTTAATTTTGTTAGTTATGACTTGTTAGTAATAAAATTAAATTACACTACAAAATGAAATCTAGGTATAGTAAACTGAATAAAGACAACCAACAAGGTAAACGTAAGCAAATTCAAATTGAGTTTACTCCTAACATCGTGGGCGTGCCATAACAGGCTACCGTAATATTAAGTAAACAAGTTTATTGTGTTCAAGAGCCTAAACTAACAGCCCTCTCAAATGGGGTGCACGCCGACCACTCGTTACAAGGGTTGTTAGAGTGGGTATCATCTGAACTAATTCGACGTTTACATTTATTTCATTAGTGTTTACAGTTACACCTCAAGGTTTAACTGGTTTATAATCTACTAGCTGATGCCTGCGACTTCGTCCGCGTGGTTTATTTTTTTGATTCCCGCGGGATCTCCTTAATTTTCCGGGATGAAAAGTAGCCTATGTCACTCTCCAGGTCCTCAACTATACTCGTGCCAAAAATTACGTCGATCACGACAAACCAACAGACAAACACTTTCGCATTTATAATATTAAGTATGATACTTCTATACTAATATTATAATGCTAAAGTTTGGACGGATGGATGTTTGTTATTTAATCACGCCAGTACGGCTGAACGGATGAAATTCAGTATAGCGATTGATTACCGTCTGAAATAACACATCCTTTTTATTCCCGAAAATTAAAGAGATCTGCGGGAATCACAAAATTTTAATCAACGTGGACAAAGTCGCGGTCATCAGCTAGTCTGTAACAATTGCTATAAAAAATAATATTCTTGATATGATAAAATTAAGCTTACATCGCGAAATATTTGGGCTTAAAGCTTGCGGTTGGCTACAATCACATCAAATCGTACTTCGTAGATGATGAGGCAGCCTAAGATGAAGCCCGCTGCACGTTTGCCTAGCCCTAAAAGTCTTTTTACTGTCATCCATATCCATACTCCCATACTTTCATACTAATATTATAAATGCCAAAGTGTGTCTGTCTGACTGTCTGTCTGCTATGCTTTCACGGCCCATCTGTTCAACCGATTTTGATGAAATTTGCTACAGGGATAGGTTGTATCCCCGGGAAGGACATAGGCTACCTTTTCTCCAGGAAAATGCAAGAGTTCCCGCGGGAATCAAAAAGACTAGGCCACGCGGACGAAGTAGGGGGCATCATCTAGTTCTGAATATATCAATACTGTAGCTGAGAAAACGGATTCGCGCATATACTTTGGCAATAAGGGATATCTTCAAGATTGTGGCAAGATTGGAACATTTTTGGTAAACATGTAGCACGGCCGACATAAAGGATTGTATCAGTATTCAAATGACTACAAATGATTTTATTAGAAGCAGGCAGAAAACAGGAGGCCAATTTTCTTTAGAAACATGCCATTTAACAAACGTTTGTCCTAATACGTCGTAAGTTCAGAATAATAAATCACCTACTCTGTGGTAAGCCCGCATCATATGATTAGCTGCGTGCCAAAAGACATGTACTCACTCACTCGTATTAATATTTATGGCCCTGCACGTACTATAACGTAGCTACCTACTATTCCACTCGTACACGAGCACATCTGCAGTAAACGTCAGCAGCCGACACGCGAGCGTCCATCCAATGAGATTATATTCATGGAAAATGCTAAGTATGCCGAGGAATTACGAAGACGCAAAAGTTTCAAGAGCAAATCTTATACAACTGCACTCAAGCAATGATATAATAACTATCTTCGACCTTCTGGATCCACTGGAGGGTAGAATCTCTTGAAGATTATTTCGTTCTCCAGCTAGTCACACTATCACAGTATCAGTTCCAACTTCCAAGTTCTATGAGTTTTTATTTCATGTTCTGCTAATGGAATCGTGTGCCTAAATTGTAAAACTTATTGAAAAGTGAGTGTTTTGAGCAAAATATTAGAATAGAGGCGATTACGAGCTTAAAGCATATAGATAAGGAACAGAAGTAACTTTACCGGAGTTATCATAATTATCTTACTTTATAATTTACTAAGGTAAAGGTAAGGTAAGGTAAGGTATTTAATAAGGGCGATATTACGGATGTCTGACGCCATTTGTAACCTAACGAGTATTATCCAATACAGTGCAATTTACTCAGATTTCCGAATTCTTTTGCCAAGGCTATATCTGAGGCATGTTGCCAAATATGTCAGAAATCACAAACTGCACCTTGGGAAACGAAAAATTAAGTTGCCAAAATGTTGGTGAAACAATACCAGATAATCCTATATCTGGAAGCAAATGTAGCGAAATCTATTGTGCAAGCGACAGCTCAAACCCATAAAAGCGAAAGTGAGTTAGGCACAACTGATTGTAACTACTCACGTAGAATTTAAATTAGCTTTTTGCGGTACACGAGTGTAGGCTTGTGTTTTTTGTATAGCTACAGACCTTCCAACCACAGTGTCCAACTGAGGTCGACAGTTGAGTGTTTTGCTCGACTGTAAGTTGGAGACGAGTCAATGAAATTTGGTATAACCCGATGTCCTAGGTGAGCGACAGAAGCGACGCCAAACGACGCGACGCGATACGACGCATTAGAAATTGACAGACGAATCTACGTGACAACGTAGGCCACGTGAAGAGTTAGCTACTGTTTGATATGACACCGTCGCGTCGCGTTGTCTCTCACCTAGGACATTGGGTCAGGATAGTATGTATCCCGAGGAAAATTAAAGAGTTCCCGCGGGAATAAAAAAACAATAACCCACGCGGACGAAGTAGCGGGCATCATCTAGTACTTGTATAAACGCCTTTTGGGTTACGGACGCAGCTCGACAGCGCACGGCTGGGATGGGTTTTATGGGTAGGTAACTCATACGTTATAAGATGTACCCAACTTGCTGGCCGTTTTTACTCGTATTTTTTTGCCTCAGGTAGATTTCGTTACACGGTGGAAACAAAATCGGTTATGTCACGTACAGTATGTAGTGGGAGTCTCTAAAAGAATTTTAGAAAAGTCTTATCTCGGTAAAACAAGAATTAGGTCACAAGTTTTCTCATGTATTAAATAGTTTCTTTTTTTAAGCGCTGCCGTGCGATTAAAGGCCTCCATATATATTATAACTTTACATACGGAAAGTTTAGGGGCGGATTTTGCTTAAATAAACCACGCGAAGTCGCTTTGGGTTGGCATTAGTGATGCTGATCACAGAAAGACCTCATGGCATGTCTATCATAAACTATTCGCATCCGGCTGCGGGCTGAATGCTTTTTCGATCAAGAGTTACTGGGTATAGTCCGTCAAACAATTTTTTAAGCCGGTTAAGTTATTGTTTATATTAAATTTTAACAGATCTATACTAGTGACGGTGTCACCGGGACAGCTAAGTTTGGCGGACTTTCAGGTTGATTTTATCCACTAAGTCAAACGTCAAATCATCCCATTATTTGGTCACGTGGACCTACAAAGGTAAAATGGACCATCAGTGGACTTTTTTATTGGATTTACTGAACCAGACCAGAGCATAAATAACTTGAAAAGCCCGAACATTAAAAGCAGATATAGGTATCCCCGCTCTATTTAGATTATGGAAAATATTTTTTCTGTGAAATATGATTTAGGAGGACAACATTTTTGGAATTTGTTCCAGCGAAGTATTTTTAAACGGGACCCCTCTTTGTTTATACTAATTAAAAAGACATCCCAAAATATGATCTCCAGCTTTCGCAAGAATAATGGAGCAGTAAGAAAACTTTTGTATGGCGAAGACACTTTTGTTATGAGATCGCGTTTCTAGAGCAAAAACAACACAAGTTCGTTTCCTCTCAAAATATATCTGTAACGAACTCAATTTAAGTAGTTGAAAACTGTTCAAAGAATATTTCAAATTGATTTATGGTAAATGGAATTTCATCAAACGTCTCCACTTTGTTTTCTTTGAATTAACTTAGGTATAATGAAGTTAAGACAATGTTTTGCTCTGAACTAATATACTTTGACTATTATACGATCCGACATCTGGGTTAGGGTCCAGACTTTTTATAATGATTGCAAGATGTTTATAAGAACTACAATTAACCATTATAATTTAATTGCTCAATTCAAAATACCTTTCTATCTTTTACCACGTAATTTTAGTGCTTACTTTTTTTTAGTCCCACTTAATCATAGTAGGTGCTTTAAAAAGGGTATTTTGCCGACACCGCGTAGTAGGTAATTAATTAGTCTTTGAAGATCCCCCTGGCGCAGTGTTGAGCGCTGTTGTCTTAACGTGGGAGGTTTCGATCCCCGGCAGGGTCAATTTGGTAATTTATAATTTCTGAATTTTCTCTAGTCTGGCCTGGTGGGAGGCTTCGGCCGTGGCTACTTACCACCCTAAAAAATATTTTCCCGATAAGATACGATACAGAGAATATCCACAGAAGCTCAGCAGATTCGATACCGCCAAAAAAAAGTAAAACCCCGACTGATACACCCATTCAGGGGGCATATTCCCATCGCTTAAAAACGTATTGTTTTAGATTTATAATCCTTAGTTAAGAGACGTCAAGGTGCGTGGCACAAGTTGTCATTATGAAATAATGCTGCTTTAAGCGCTGATAGTAACCCCCCTGAGGCCTAAAAATATCGTAAAAACTAGCGCATGGAGTTCTTCGTCTAATTGGACGGTTTGGGGCGCAAACCTCTTTGCTGGTTCAACTTGTTTGTGCAAAAAGATCGGTATTTTCTTTTTTTTTTTCTATGCCTCTAGGCCTATATTAGGATTCTGATTGCTGAATAGGGTTGTTACCTTGGAAGTTACTGTAAGTAACTTTATTTTTATTTACAGTATTTAAAGTGGAGCTGATTCTGCTGTGCACAATCTCTAAACTAAAATGACAGCATTAAAAATATTGCTAACCTTTTCATAATATTCCCTGCGGTAAGGGACAGAACTAGATTTAAGGCTGTCATTTTAAAGATTGTGTTATACAGAATTGGCCTCGGTATTTGAGATATTTTATTAGTCAAATTTACCTTGAATTTATATTTAATCCATAAAAAACATCATAAGGCAAAAGACTCTTAACTGTAGAATCCATACTAATATTATAAATGCGAAAGTGTTTCTATCTGTCTGTCCATCTGTTTTTCTGCTATGCTTTCACAACCCGCCTATTCCAACCGAATTGATGAAATTTGGTACAGGGATAGTTTGTATCCCGGTGAAGGACATAGGCTACTTTTTATCCTGGAAAATTAAGGAGTACGCGGACAAAGTCTCGAGCATCATCTAGTATTATTATAAAATTTTATTAATTACACACGGTAAAATATAAAGTATTATACCTAATTAGGGAAGTTTTTGAGTTTTATTTCGTCAAATTCACCTTGACTTTTATTTTATTCATTAGACATGGAGTAAGGCAAACTGCCTCATTATGATCCGGTTTGTTTATTTGCTAATTACCTTTAACTATGTTACAACACTAGCGCGTAAAGTTATTGTTGCTGTTGGTTTATTACATCATACCTAATTTTCAACTATATTATTAAGTAGTTTATAATATAGGGCAAAAATATATAGCCTTATTAATGGCATTGATGTTTGGATTAATTTAGGAATATATGGGCAGTCTGTTGAGGACTGTACCTTCATGATTTCACACTCTCAAAACTGTACCATACTTATATACTTAAATAATCCATATGTCACGGCGTTTGGGATAACGTGTAAACTATACCTAACGTGCACGTCACACCTGTCATGATATTACATATTACGCGTGTAATTTGTCAAGCTAATACCTTCTGTTGAAGATGCCGAGACTAATAGACGAACCGACGCAATGCACTGGTATTAATTTCACACGTAAGAGGCATTTAAACTCCAAGTATCCTGAGTGAAGAATTTATGGTAATATCGAAAGTATTTATGGAAATGTTGGATTAAAACTTAACACAATTGTTGTTAATGTGATATAATTGTAACGTGTAAACTAAACCTTATATATTATCTATGACAGCATGCTAAAATCCTTGTACGCAGAGCCATGAAATGAGCTCCACTTTATAAAAAATGTAATGTCAGCCGTCACCGATGATAGGCCTCTCTAGTCTCTGCTTTCTTGTTCCGAGGCTCTCTTGGTGAACGCACACGTACCGCTCTCTCCCGCGACTTGTATTGTATAGATAGTTATCCTTTTAAATAAACCCAATCCAAGTTCATCTTGCATTATTATTTTATTAAGCCCAAAAAACCCATCAGGTTACGGGCCAGTCACGCGCGTGCATCGAAAAATAAAATTATTTCGTGCACAACACACGACAATCTGCAGCAACGAGCGACGGCAAAGTTTTTTTGGCGAGCAAGATGGCGACAACTTCGGGACCGATCGCAATCGAAAAACTAAAAGGTATTGACAATTACAGCACGTGGAAATTTCATATGAAAATGCTGCTTATTCACGAGGAACTTTACGATTGTGTCGAAAGCGAAGGCGGTGACAAAAAACGCCAATTGAAGGCGTTGGCCCGGATAGCGCTTTCTGTACAGCCGGCGGCCATTCCGCATATCCGCAATGCAGCATCGGCGCACGAGGCGTGGCGCAACCTTCAAAAGGCCTATGAAGATAAAGGTTTGTGTCGTAGGTTAGGTTTATTGCGCACGCTGTTTGGAGTCAAACTCGCAGAGAGTGAAAATATGGAAGTGTACGTGAACAAGATAACAGAAATCTCTCAACAATTAACAGAGATAGGCTCAGGTCTTGAAGACGACTTCGTGGCAGTCATCATGTTGAGTGGACTCACAGCAGACTACGATCCTCTCATCATGGCATTAGAAAACTCAAATGTCAAACTACGGAGTGATATTGTAAAAGGCAAGTTACTTCAAGAGAACCTGCGAAGGGATGAAAATGGTGGATCAGCTGCTGCATTGGTCACTAAAAAGGTATTCAGATGTTTCCGGTGCAAGGAGCAAGGACATTTTTCCCGGAATTGCCCACTAAATAAGAAGAAAACACATAAAGGGAAGCAGAAGGAACCAGTAAAGAGCACGGACAAAGCTCTTGTTACAGCGCTCTCCGTGAAACTACAAAGTGATATTTGGTGCGTAGATAGTGGATGCACTAACCACATGTGCAACAATCAATCAGTGATTAAAAACTTTGTGTCGAAAAGTCCTATAGAAGTGAGTGTCGCTAATGGTGAAAAAGTGTATGCGTCCGGCGTTGGCAATGTCGAAGTACAGATGCAAAATTGTATCAAGAAAATAGAAAATGTATTCTATGTACCTAAATTGTCAACTAACCTTTTATCTGTAAGTGCTATGACTAAGAAAGGTTTTAAGGTTCATTTTGATGATAAAATATGTAAAATCCTCTACCAAAATAGGATAATTGCAACTGCTACTCAAAGCAATGGTATTTATGTATTAGATACTGTATTGAGGGAAAATGTATGTAATGTTGCATCAGATAAAGCTATTATGTTACCTTTTGGGTCGGATAGGGAAAATTTAGTCTGTTCACAGGTAAAGGAGCACTCTTCATTAAGGACTGACACAGCGGCACAGGCTGAGACTGCTGAAGACGATGGTGTGGACTCAGGACCTAGAGCTATGATAGCAGGCTCTAGTCCAGTCTCCCAAGAGGTATGGCATAGGCGTCTTGGACACCTGAACTCGCGGAGCATGAAGCTGATGAAACAAGGTATGGTCATTGGTATTACTTATGATGACAGTAATTATAAAAATTGTGTCGCATGTATAGAGGGTAAGCAAACTAGGACTCCTTTTCCCTTGAAATCTCACAGCAGAGCTAAGGAGGTGCTAGGGCTCATACATACAGACTTGTGTGGACCTATGCAAGAATCATCGTTTAGTGGAGCCAAATATTTCATGACACTCATCGATGACTTCTCTAGGAAGACTTTTGTCTACTTTCTGAGATCTAAGAGTGAAGCCTTTCAACATTTCAAGGATTTTAAGGCTCTCGTAGAGAACCAGACAGGTACTAGGATAAAAGCTTTGAGAAGTGACGGAGGAGGTGAATATTTGAATCATGCATTTCAGGCGTTCCTGAAAGCTAGTGGAATTCAGCATCAAACTACTGTACCCCACTCTCCGCAGCAGAACGGTGTGGCTGAACGGGCGAACCGAACCATAATGGAAAAGGCTCGGTGTATGCTTATGGACTCGGGCTTGGACAAGAGATATTGGGCAGAAGCTGTCAACACGGCAGTATACCTTAAGAACAGATGTCCAACCAAGGCTGTGATGGGAGCGACCCCTGAAGAAAAATGGACCAATAAGAAAGTAAATGTAAGTCATTTGCGAATTTTTGGTTGCCAGGGTTTTCATTTAACTACAAGCTGTAAAAAGCTTGATAAAAGAAGTAAGAAGTTAATTTTAGTAGGGTACTGTGAAGACAGTAAAGGATATAGACTAATTGATCCTGAAAATCCTACAAAAATAGTTAAGGCAAGAAATGTGAGTTTCATAGAGGAAAATTTTCAAAATAACTTGTCAAATGATGAAAATTTAGAGCAACAAAATGTTGTTGTTATTCCTCAGAATGATGTCGATCCCAATTTGTCAGAATCATTCAATGAAAATGAGGAAAACAGTGAGTCTGATGACAGGACAGTAGTGGCATCGGTGGATTATTCTCAAAAGGATAAAAATCGCAGACAAACTATATTCTCATTGGAAGATTCTGATCAAAGTCTCTCTGAAACATTCATGGAAACAGATAACTCGTTGGATTCAACATACATTCCAGGAAGCTCGTCCCTCGAGATGGCAGAGTTTGACGACTGCGTCTCAGACCTCTCCGAGTTCGTCAACCTGAGCTGCGCCAGACAGGGCGTTAGCAGCGGCGAGCCTGCCACCGTGCACGAGGCGCTGAGTGGTGATGAAGCTGAGCAGTGGAAGAAAGCTATGAGAGATGAGTATCAATCTTTTTGCAAAAATAAATGTTGGACACTGGTCGAGAAACTTAAAAACCAAAAGGCAATTCAATGCAAATGGGTGTTTAAGAAGAAAAGAGGACTGAGTGGAGAGACTCTACGTTACAAGGCTCGTCTAGTGGCAAAAGGCTACACGCAGAAGTATGGAATTGACTATCATGAAACATTTTCGCCTGTGGTAAGATACTCTACCATAAGGATGCTTTTAGCACTAGCAGCTGAATATAACATGGATATAGACCAGATGGACGTGACCACAGCTTTCTTGAATGGTGATTTACAAGAAAATGTGTTCATGGAACAACCAGAAGGTTTTGAAATAAAAGGTAAAGAACATATGGTATATAAATTAAATAAAGCAATATATGGACTCAAGCAAGCTGCTAAGTCATGGTATGAGAAGATTAATAGTGTTTTAACACAAAAACTGAACTTCAATAAACTTAGTTCAGAACCTTGTGTTTATGTGAAGAATATCAAAGGTAATTTGATGATATTAACTTTATATGTTGATGATATTTTGATATTCTCATCCTGTTCTCAGGCAGAGAAGGATAATTTAAAGCAAGAACTCATGAAAGAGTTCGAAATGAAAGATTTTGGCCCTGTTCATCATATACTTGGTATGCATATACATAGAAAGACTGGATCAATAACTATTGACCAGAGTTCTTATATTAAGAATATTTTAGAAAAATTTAAAATGACTAACTGCAAACCTGTCAAGACACCAATGGAGACCGGATTGAAACTCGATAAAATTGAGGGAGAGTCAGGTAAATATGATTATAGGAATTTAATTGGTTGCTTGATGTATGTTGCAGTATGCACACGCCCTGATATAGCGCATGCGGTCAGTGTACTGAGCCAGTTCAACAACAGCCATGGTGAGGTGCATTGGAAGGCAGCGAAACGTGTATTACGCTATTTAAAAGGTACACTTAATTATTGTCTAGTTTTCAAGAAGAGTGGTCTAGAGGTCACTTCCTTTGTTGATGCAGACTGGGCCGGTGATACAGTTGATAGAAGGTCTTATACTGGGTACGTATTCAAGATTGGTTCTAATGTAGTTTCATGGGAAAGTCGTAAACAAAGGACTGTTGCTCTTAGTAGCACTGAGGCAGAATATATGGCCTTATCTGATGCCTGCAAAGAATCATTGTTTATTCGCACTTTTCTGACAGAATGCCTTGGTAGTAAAGTCATAGACATTGTAATGTATAACGATAATCAATCAGCTCAAAAATTATGCAATAATTCTGTATTTCATTCTAGAACTAAGCACATAGACGTGCGGCATCACTTTATACGTCAGGTTGTGAATGAAGGAAGCTTGAGTATAAGGTATTGTCCCACTGATGATATGATAGCAGATGTATTAACTAAAGCACTCTGTGTATCTAAATTTAGCAAATTTGTTAATAGTCTTGGTTTTAAAGAATGTATTTAATATTATGGTTTAGTTTAAGGGAGAGTGTTGGATTAAAACTTAACACAATTGTTGTTAATGTGATATAATTGTAACGTGTAAACTAAACCTTATATATTATCTATGACAGCATGCTAAAATCCTTGTACGCAGAGCCATGAAATGAGCTCCACTTTATAAAAAATGTAATGTCAGCCGTCACCGATGATAGGCCTCTCTAGTCTCTGCTTTCTTGTTCCGAGGCTCTCTTGGTGAACGCACACGTACCGCTCTCTCCCGCGACTTGTATTGTATAGATAGTTATCCTTTTAAATAAACCCAATCCAAGTTCATCTTGCATTATTATTTTATTAAGCCCAAAAAACCCATCAGGAAATTCGCCAAAGATTTTCATAAATTTACATCATGCCTATAAAATGTTTATATATTTTTGTTGTTTTAGATACTTCAATAAAATATTTAGATACTTCAATACATTTCGTAACCATTTTGTTCATCAATATTAGACCGACTCGTAATGGGGTGATAACTTTGCAAGGAACAACGGACTCTAATGTCTCTTAATTTATAGGGAAATCAATAAAAAATGCATATAAATAGTATAATGTATTAGGCCAGGTAATCTTACATAAATATTCTCTACATTTAGCAATATTAAGATTACAATTTCGAAAGATAATGAAAAATTCAGCGTTGATATTAACTTTGCTCAATAAGCAAAATAAAAAATATTATAGAGTGCGGCACTAAAAACTAAAAAAAATAAATAGAAGATTCTTTATCAGAGCTTAATAAAAGGTATAACAAGCAGTGTGAAAGTTTCCAACAACTCACAATGATATCAGGAACCCCACTTTGCTGACAACCCTGAATACCACTCACAAAAGTATTTTCACGGTACCTTTAAGTACCGTGTCCCTCGGAATGATAAATCACAATCCTTTGCTATATTTCAAGGGAACAATTTTTATACATTGTTGTAACGTTCGTGCGTGAAAACGAAATTACTGTAGGCACTTGACACGCGAAACGTAACTCATATAATTAAAAAAGCTTTTTGATTCAGTTAATTTTTTTATAACGTCCACAAAATTTTTGTGGTTGGAATATCTCCAAAAGGAACCTAAAAAATGCTTTAAGTACCTTTACATAACAACCGTTTTGGACCGTCAAGTAGGTACGTATGTACGTTTACATACTTGTGTAAAACGGTGTAGAATGTGTAAAAATATTTTGACGAGAAATTCTAAAAATAAATTGGGCGTAATTATTATTTACTTACATTTAAAAATCTTATATGGAAAATTTTATCAATCACCAAATAATGAGAGCTTAATAATTGTTTGAATTGATATTGTTTTATTTCACGAAGGCCAACTTGTGGCTCCAATCGGTTTAACAGTGCTGGTATTAGTAGACTTTACCCTACATACATTATTTATAATTCCTCACAATGATTGCGCTCTATTGTCACAATTGCATTGATAATGCACATTTATTAACACGCCACGATACAGAAAAGCGTAAAAGGCTTAGGTTTTATCGGGTTTAAATACCTATCAGATTACAATCTACCGGAAAATAATGCGTTAAATTCTAATCTTTCGACAATTTAGAATTTAGCGAGTTAGATTATAATCTAACGGTTTTTATAATCTTACGGTGACAGATATATCGCAATTTGCAAAACGATTAGTTAGGTAGAATACATATTAATAAACTTGCCGGCATATTTAGCGGAACAAAAAAAAAGGTCCATAATTAAAAAAATATGGTTTTATTTTAAAATCTACTTACTACACTTCTTTTATTATTTAAAGTTTCATTTGTTTTACTTAAAATGAGATCACATTAAGAACAGATTTTGCGAGTATAGGCTATTGTGAAAAATGGTACATTTTTGAACTTTTCATGTAACCGGGAAAAGTGAAATTTAATATTAAAATCACAATTAATTAAATTAGAAAAATGGTGATTAATATCGCGTATTTCCTCCACGTGCTCTTATTAAAGTTTCTACCCGTCTAGGCATACTGAGAATGATGTTATCGATGGTCTCCTGGGATAGTCTCCGCCATTCCTCAACTACGGCGATTCGCAGTTCTCCCACGTTGGCAGGAGCTGGAATTCTGGACTTAACTTTTCTTTTCAGCAAGTCCCAAACGTGCTCTATTGGGTTCATATCCGGTGACCTCGCCGGCCACTCCATAACAGTGATATTAATATCATTAAGATAAGCTTGAGTTACCCGAGCGGTATGCGGCCGAGCATTATCCTGCATAAAAACAAAATCTTCACCGATATATGGGGCAAACGGTACGACATTTTCTCCTAAAACTTCTCTGATATAGCGGTCTGCAGTCTGACTCCCTCTGTCAATCACTACCAAATCTGTGCGAACTCCCAAACAAATGCCCGCCCAAACCATTATTGATCCACCACCGTATGCAACTGTAGTTTCAAAATTTGTCTGAATGTATCGTTCTCCTTTGCGTCTGTATATTCTTTGCCTGCCGTCAATTTGATTTAAGAGAATTCTGCACTCATTACTAAACAATACCTTACTCCATTGGTCCGCGTTCTAAAGTCGATGTTCCTGGGCAAAAGTTAACCTGTTTCTACGATGATTTACCTCGAGCCTTGGAGCCTTAGCGGGCACAAATGAACCCAAACCAGCTTCTTCGAGCCTTCTTCGTACCGTACGGTTACACCCCGCACTACTTCTAACTCATGGCGGGCTTGGACGGCCGTCAAACGGGGGTTCCTACGTACACGACGCCGAATGAAACGATCATCTCTACTCGAAGTGCGTCTTTTTCTGCCTTGTCCTGCTCTTCTCACATAAGTACCGGTCTCCCTGAACCGTTGGATACTGCGATGGATCGTTGAAACTGGTCGACGAAGATCTCTGGATATCACTCTGTAGGTTTAACCATTTCTTCGCATTTCGAGTGCCCTGGCAATCTCCGTTGGGGCTAAGTCAGGCATAATTCAGTCATCAACTCCAGAAAGATACGCGATTAAAAAAAACTAACAAAAAACAGTATTTCAATGAAATTTTAAATCAAACTCAGAAGGAAGAAATACTCGAAGTTCGCTCCAGATAAGGTGTAAGGTCTAAGGTGTCTGCAGTCAGACTCCCTCTGTCAATCACTACCAAGTCTGTGCGAACTCCCAAACAAATGCCCGCCCAAACCATTATTGATCCACCACCGTATGCAACTGTAGTTTCAACATTTGTCTGAATCTATCGTTCTCCTTTGCGTCTGTATATTCTTTGCCTGCCGTCAAATTGATTTAAGAGAATTCTGCACTCATCACTAAACAATACCTTTTTTTATTTTACCATATTTTTTTAATTATGGACCTTTTTTTTATGTTCCGCTAAATATGCCGGCGAGTTTATGTAACATCATGTAATAGTAGATGACCTACTAAAACGGGATTTCCGGGAAACCGGGAAGCCTGACACGGTAGAGTTAGATCAAAAAACATTCTTTCTCGTATGTTACCGTTAACGTACTATGGCATATGACACTTAATCAATGTGAAAAAGTTTCATCTGTCCCATTAAGCAATGCGCGTGAGTAGAAGAAAAATGGCAGAATGGTGGACTCCGCTCATATTTAAAAAGGATTGAAACAAGAAGATACTTTGCACTCACTTTACTCAGCACTCTCAACTGCCAACTGACAGGATATTTAAACCAAAAATAAATGGAATTAAAAGCCTTAATAGCCGATTCTAGATTACCATGTAGTTAGTTACTGCTTTTCTATTAAATACTTCGGAGTAGATACAGCCGATAGTCTAGGGTCGGGCAAACTACGACTTTCAGAATGCATAATTTTTCAAAGCAATTGTTTTTTTTTTTAAATTGAAAACGAAAGATCACAACATGCTATTTCTTTTCCATTACTAGTACATTTATAGGCCTATTACACTGCACTTTGTACAGGGCCCTTAGACCGTCGCTTATTACATAGCAATAATTTAGGGACCCTTTCTCCCTAAATCTTATTACACTACACTGATTCAAGTATAAGGGTCCCTGTGAAAAGTGCAGTGTAATAGGCCTATTAACGCTAACCATAGAGTTGTCACTCGCAAAAAATCACATCCAAAATGATTTTTTGCCTTTTTATGTGGGTAGGTACAGTAATTCATATTCATTTCAACACCCGCCGCATACTTGGAACGTTGTCAAGTAAACCTGATACGAATATTAAGTAATAATACTTTTCTATTAAATACTTTGGAGTACATACAGCCGATAGTCTAGGGTCGGGCTTTAAACTAGAACCTTTCAGAATGCATAATTTTTCAAAGACATTGGTTTATTTTTATAATGGAAAACGAAAGAAAATAACAGGCTTGGTATTTTTTTTCCAATACTAGTATTTAATGCTAACCATAGAGTTTTGTCACTCGCAAAAAATCACACCCAAAGTGATTTTTTGCCTTTTTATGTGGGTAGGTACAGTAATTCCTATTCATTTCAAAACCCGCCGTAAACTTGGAACGTTGTCAAGTAAACCTGATACGAATATTAACTAATAATGCTTTTCTATTAAATACTTCGGAGTAGATACAGCCAATAGTAGACTATCGGGCTTTAAACTACGATCTTTCAGAATGCATAATTTATCAAAGTTTTTTTTAAAATTAAAAACGAAAGAAAACAACAGGCTATTTCGTTTCCATTACTAGTTGGTACATTTAACGCTAACCATAGAGTTGTAACTCGTAAAAAATCACACCCAAAGCGATTTTTTGCCTTTTTATGTGGGTAGGTACTGTAATTCATATTTCATATTAATTTCAACACCCACCGTAAGCTTGGAACGTTATCAAGTAAACCTGATACGAATATTAAGTAATAAATTAATTTAAAATTTGTCAGAAATGTCCTGTGCCTTTTAAGTGGCAGATTCCGGATTAGATTACATTTGGGTCTGCCAAGGACATCGATTTACCAACATTTATAGGTATAGGTATTGGTAAGTCAACGGCTTGGACTATTTAATTCTTAGGCTCAGATCTGGTTTGAAATAAGGCTCCAAAGTTCTACTACATTTGCGCTTTTACAGTTTTCAGCTGACTGTAACGACGCATGCCACTTACAGCCAGGTGAGGTCATAAATTAGACAAATGCTCAGGTGTAATGAACTCTTGTTATGTAGAGTGCAAGTTAAACTAAGCATTTTTTTAAAAATATAGCTGTGGAGCGCTTAGGCCGCTTTGGGGCAAAACGGAACGCCGCGTGTCCTTTGAGGTTCCTCCGTGTACATAATATAATATGTTATTACACACAGTTCAACCGTATGTCACAGTTTATAAAGCTGAGTTTGTGTTGTACTCAAAAAATTTGCTGCGTCTCAGCCCTACAATCCACTACACTCCGTGACTATACGTAAGCCCTTTATTGTCATTTATTAATAAATTAAGAACATGTTATAACTAAATAAATATAACCTGGCGATAATATTTATATCTATATAAGTTAATAAGTTAATGTTTATGTTTATGGTTATCACTACATAGTGTGTACATAGTACCGCTTATCTGAAGATATCTTTGCATTATAAAGCAATTTGCGATAGCATCTTATCGCCGCATAACAACAACGACATAATATCTAAACCTGTGCTTCCTACTTAGAGAAAATAAACAACATATTTTATTACATATCATAATAATTTTATTATTATTTACTAGCTGATACCCGCGACTTCGTCCGCGTGAAATTAGTTTTTTTTATTCCCACGGGAACTCCTCAATTTTACGGGATAAAAAGTAGCCTATGTCTCTATAGCCTATACTCTTCAGGTCCTCAACTATACGGCCTCTACAAATCACATCGATCTGTTGCTCTGTTGCGACGTGATTGAAGGACAAACGAACACACTTTCGCATTTATAATATTAGTATGATTAAAAAAATAGCTATTAAGGCCCCTTATACAGATATCATACTTTTTCAAGTACCATTTATAGATAAATGGAATAACAGCTGTTGGGATATTATGGTATTAAATTAAAGGTAATGTATTCATCTCTAGTTAGACCCCATAAAAAATGCACACTCCCATACAAATTTTCGGAATAAATACGTTTCTACGAACGCAAGAACTGCTGAAAATGACGAAAAATGGGGTCTGGATAGGAACCCATAAAGCTAGATCAGCTACATATTTTAACTTGAAAATAACAAAAGAGTGGGGCTTATATAGTCCTCTACCCAAATGCTGGAACATTATGCATACAAATAAATACTTTGTCATTTATGTGTCAACACAAAAAATTCTTCATACATTTTCTATGGAAAGAAGCCGGCCGCTTGGCGTTTGGCGCTCAGTACGCGCTGAGACGCGCTCGTGAACGGGTGGGTGTATCGCTTTTTTGCATGAAATTTATTACGACAAAATTAACACCGTGTTGTATACTGCGCTCGATAAAACTTGATATTGTTTACGACACAAAGAAGAAAGTTCTCAATTACCCTTTTTTTTACCCGATTACAGCAAAGCCAAAAGGAAAGGGTACGAGATTAGGAGTCTATGTATGCCTATGCGTGTGTGTGTGAGTGTGTATGTATGTTGGATGTATGTATGAATGTATTAATTGAAGTCTATGACACTCCAGAGCCCTTAACTACACTCAATTATTATTATAGCCAACTATACCTATGCAAAAAATTAGGTCAATACGTTAGTCTGTTACGGCGTGATTGAAGAACAATCCTACTAACAAACTTTTTCCCAATAATTTTAGTACGGTAAGCGCCATTTTGAAATTCTTTTTTATCGTCCTGATTTCGTTCAAAATCGATATCTGGTGTTCCCTGGGATCACTGAACAGAAAACTTTACCCAAAATTAAAAAAAAGTCAGCGCCATTTTGAAATTCTTTGTTATCGTACCGATTTCGTTCAAAATCGATATCTGGGGTTCCCTGGGATCACAAAATAGGAAACTTACCAGAATTAAAAAAAAGTCAGCGCCATTTTGAAATTCTCTGATAATGTACCGATTTCGTGCAAAATCGATATCTGAGGATCCCTTAGACCACAAAACAGGAAACTGTTACCAAAATTTTAAAAAATCAGCGCCATTTTGAAATTCTTTGTTATTGTACCGATTTCGTTCATAAGCGATATCTGACGATCCCTGGGATCACAAAGCAGGAAACTGGTACCAAAATTTAAAAAAAGTCAGCGCCATTTTTAAATTCTCTGTTATTGTACCGATTTCGTTCAAAATCGATATCTGGGGTTCCCTAGGATCACAAATTATGAAACTTTTACCAGAATTATAAAAAAGTCAGCGCCATTTTGAAATTCTCTGTTATTGTACCGATTTCGTTCAAAATCGATATCTGAGGATCGCTTAGACCACAAAACAGGAAACTGTTACCAAAATTTTAAAAACTCAGCGCCATTTTGAAATTCTTTGTTATTGTACCGATTTCGTTCAAAAGCGATATCTGACGGTCCCTGGGATCACAAAGCAGGAAACTGGTACCAAAATTTAAAAAAAGTCAGCGCCATTTTGAAATTTTCTGTTATTGTACCGATTTCGTTCAAAATCGATATCTGAGGATCCCTTAGACCACAAAACAGGAAACTGTTACCAAAATTTTAAAAACTCAGCGCCATTTTGAAATTCTTTGTTATTGTACCGATTTCGTTCAAAAGCGATGTCTGACGGTCCCTGGGATCACAAAGCAGGAAACTGGTATCAAAATTTAAAAAAAGTCAGCGCCATTTTGAAATTCTTTGTTATCGTACCGATTTCGTTCAAAATCGATATCTGAGGATCCCTAAGACCACAAAACAGAAAACTGTTACCAAAATTTTAAAAAATCAGCGCCATTTTGAAATTCTTTGCTATTGTACCGATTTCGTTCAAAATCGATATCTGAGGATCCCTAAGACCACAAAACAGAAAACTGTTACCAAAATTTTAAAAAATCAGTGCCATTTTGAAATTCTTTGTTATTGTACCGATTTCGTTCAAAAGCGATATCTGACGATCCCTGGGATCACAAAGCAGGAAACTGGTACCAAAATTTAAAAAAAGTCAGCGCCATTTTTAAATTCTCTGTTATTGTACCGATTTCGTTCAAAATCGATATCTGGGGTTCCCTAGGATCACAAATTATGAAACTTTTACCAGAATTATAAAAAAGTCAGCGCCATTTTGAAATTCTCTGTTATTGTACCGATTTCGTTCAAAATCGATATCTGAGGATCGCTTAGACCACAAAACAGGAAACTGTTACCAAAATTTTAAAAACTCAGCGCCATTTTGAAATTCTTTGTTATTGTACCGATTTCGTTCAAAAGCGATATCTGACGGTCCCTGGGATCACAAAGCAGGAAACTGGTACCAAAATTTAAAAAAAGTCAGCGCCATTTTGAAATTCTCTGTTATTGTACCGATTTCGTTCAAAATCGATATCTGAGGATCCCTTAGACCACAAAACAGGAAACTGTTACCAAAATTTTAAAAACTCAGCGCCATTTTGAAATTCTTTGTTATTGTACCGATTTCGTTCAAAAGCGATATCTGACGGTCCCTGGGATCACAAAACACAAATTCAAAATGGCGCTGATTTTTTTAAATTTAAATACCAGTTGCCTGTTTTGTGGTCCTAGGGAACCCCAGATATCGATTTTGAACGAAATCGGTACAATAACAGAGATTTTTTTAAAATTTGTTACCAGTTTCCTGTTTTTTGTTCCCAGGGAGCCCGAAATATCGATTTAGAATGAATTTAAAAAACGATAGTTCCGGTTTTGTTCAAACAGCCGTATACTACGCAATACACTCCTTGCATTTTTAAAAAGATCGCGGAAATAGATTTATACGTGACCACTCGTCATGACGCGGCAATCACTACTGACGGCAATGTCGATGCGCATGTTTGTGTGAGTGAGCTGTTTCGAACGTTTCTAGGTAGTTTCATCCGTTTACTGTGGTCTAGCGTAGAGTATACGTGCTTGCAGAAATATTTTGTATTGTGGCGAGTTAAATACCTACAGATTTTTACTATAGGGATAAACACGTGTTTCAGGATTTTTGGAAATTCGACCTCCAAGGAATTTTTAAAAATTTCACCCGAGCGAAGCAGGGGTGCGTCTGCTAGTATTTACTATAATAATGTGGCGCGGAGGCATAGATAATAATATGTAGTAAATAAATAATCAAATATTTCGAGTTACAAAATTGATTAGTTGGCTATAAAATCGAGCGTAGAGCGTAGTGCTATATATGCGTACAGATATATGCTGTAGTGTGGCGAGTTATATACCTAAAGTTGGCTGCGGCCTGATTGTATAAGGACCCTTAATCAGAAATATTTTCGGGATCTACATTCTTTCATTTAGTACCAAACTTGAAACATCTAAAGTTTTAATGTGTGTTCTTGTGTTTCCATACTTCAATTTCTAAAATCATACACAGGGTGAAAACAGAAATATTTGGCAAATATTGTAAGTACTACGTACATTATGAAAACAACAGTCTGCTAAAATTATATGGCTATGTACCTACTTAAGAACAAATGAAGTTGAATTCCGCCAGCGGAAAGAACTTTAGAATTCCACTGCAAAGTATTTTGTTACATTCCACCGGAATCGTTAGAGTTGCTCGTTTCTGATTCGAACCGCTAGGATATGAAACGCCTTTCCAGCTTCCGTTATCCCCTCCTCTCTTAATATAGGTGCTTCAAATCAAGGGTGAATAGACATCTTCTAGACAAGCGCGCTCCACATTCGGCTTCATCAACACTTGCAAGCAGGTCTGATAGCGGCTAAGTGCTAGCCAACATATTTATGCAGACTCTGAAGATAAATTCCACACACGTTTTCCGCTAGATTTGTAGCTGTACCTTAACTAACCCTGACGTTAAACATTGCGTCATAAGAATCACCATTTTTCTTACTTAACGTTGTTTTAAGTTTATAGGAAAAACTGGCCTGTGGTAGGTATTCCACTCGGTTGTGACCTATTTAACTAGCCATGGTCTAAATACCCCAACTTGTTATAAACAGCTTAGAAGACGCATAGACGCTGGCGTTCTTCAACTACCAGTCACTATTCTTACTTCTTTATCTTACTCATATACTAATATTATAAATGCGAAAGTTTGGATGGATGTATGGATGTGTGGATGTATAGATGTTTTTCACTCAATCACGCCCCAACGGCTGAACGGATCTGGCTGAAATTTGGCACATAAACTCGCCGGCATATTTAGCGGAACATAAAAAAAGGTCCATAATTAAAAAAATATGGTTTTATTTTAAAATCTACTTACTACACTTCTTTTGTTATTTAAAGTTTCATTTGTTTTACTTAAAATGAGATCACATTAAGAACAGATTTTGCGAGTAAAGGCTATTTGTGAAAAAGGGTAAATTTTTGAACTTTTCATGTAACCGGGAAAAGTGAAATTTAATATTAAAATAACAATTAATTAAATTAGAAAAATGGTGATTAATATCGCGTATTTCCACCACGTGCTCTTATTAAAGTTTCTACCGGTCTAGGCATACTGAGAATGATGTTATCGATGGTCTCCTGGGATAGTCTCCGCCATTCCTCAACTACGGCGATTCGCAGTTCTCCCACGTTGGTAGGAGCTGGAATTCTGGACTTAACTTTTCTTTTCAGCAAGTCCCAAACGTGCTCTATTGGGTTCATATCCGGTGATCTCGCCGAAAAATTTCACTTTTCCCGGTTACATGAAAAGTTCAAAAATGTACCATTTTTCACAAATAGCCTTTACTCGCAAAATCTGTTCTTAATGTGATCTCATTTTAAGTAAAACAAATGAAACTATAAATAACAAAAGAAGTGTAGTAAGTAGATTTTAAAATAAAACCATATTTTTTTAATTATGGACCTTTTTTTATGTTCCGCTAAATATGCCGGCGAGTTTAGATAGATTATAGTCTGGAATAGCACATAGACTACTTTTTATCCCGGAAAATTAAAGAGTTCCTGCGGGAACCAAAAATCAAACCACGCAGCCGCGGGCGTTCGCCAGTACATTATACGAGTACTTGTAGTTTGCGCACCATCCCGTTTGTATTCTCTTCTCCTGTCTCCAAAGGTTGTCTGGAAGAGATCGCCTTAGGCGATAAGACCTTTGCATACTGTTCTAGTCCTAGTTTAGTTAGTCCTAGTCTGTAGTTTTAATGTCTTCTTTATTTCCGTGCTATTGAAATACAGATTTAAAAAAAAACGTCTCCGTGTGAAATACAGATTTTAAAAAAACTACCTATCCGTTATTCACCTATCAGCCCCCCGATAGTGTAAAAGTTGCCGATCTAATTGTCAAAGTTCGGTTCAAAGTAAAATAAACCATAACAGCATTGAATTAGAGCTCACGAGAGATTTGGTGTATCTGTCACCGTAAGATTCTAAAAACCGTAAGAACCTCGTTCTATCGGGTTAATATACCTAACAGATTATAATTTACCGAAAAATAATGCGTTAAATTGTAATCTTTCGACAGTTTGCAATTTCGCGAGTTAGATTATAATCTAACGGTTTTTACAATCTTACGGTGACAGATACACGAAATCTCTCGTGAGCTCTAATTCAATGTAGTTATGGTTTATTTAACTTTGACGATTTCATCGGCAATTCTTACACAATCGCACCTCAGATCCTATATTTACAAAGGAGAAGGCAGAGCGCGGCGCGAGCGCCGGTGCGGCCTTGACTTTGAATGCAACGCGATGACGCAACGCATTATGTGCACTGGCCATTAGGGGCCCGGGTACTCTTGACTCATTAACTCATTTTACATTGAAATGGCATAATACCTACACTCAATCGCGTACCTAAAGCGAGAATCTCTATATCTCTAATACACAATATTATAAATGCAAAAGTTTGGATGAATGGATGTTTGCTACTCAATCACGCCAGAATGGCTGAACTGCTCTGAATGAAATTTGGCACAGAGATAGATTATAGTCTGGAATAACACATAGGTTACTTTTTATCCCGGAAAATTAAAGAATTTCTGCGGAAACCAAAAAACCTCAATCCATGCGAAGTCGCGGGCATCAGCTAGTACTGTTATAAGTAGTGGGATCAATAAATTCATAGCAAAAGATGTCTAATGAGACCCAACCAATAAATAATATCGATATATTTTCAAACAGCCTATTTACCATGGGGTAAATTTTCCACTAACATGTAAAATAAATAAACATTGAATGTTTTCCTTATTTTCCGACCCTGAGTTCAGACACTCTTAAGCTCTACCTATACAAGTAGATCGACGAAGAGTCTTTGTTGTTACGCCTGATATAATAATATTCAGGCTCCTTTCATTTCATTATTAACAGGAAAAAGCAACCCGGTTTATCTGGACGAAGAGATAACGCAAGGTCCCCTTTTGACAAAGCACAGGTCCACTGTATCAGAAAAATTATAT
Source organism: Erebia palarica (assembly GCA_964035005.1). NCBI lineage: Eukaryota > Metazoa > Arthropoda > Insecta > Lepidoptera > Nymphalidae > Erebia > Erebia palarica. The sequence goes on along the minus strand of OZ035994.1, from coordinate 11,559,687 downwards.
CTAAGTAGATGATGCCCGCGACTTCATCCGCGTGTATTAATTCTTTAATTCCCGCGGTAACACTTTAATTTCACGGGATAAAATGTATCCTATGTCCTTCCCGGGGATACAAAGTATCCTCATACCAAATTTTATCAAAATCGGTTGAACCGATGGGCCGTGAAAGCGTAGCAGACACACACTTTCGCATTAAAATCTTAGTATGGAAAAATGCGTATATATGTATTTGTATCGGAGAAAGGAGCAGGTGGGTCACTCGGTGGTAATGAATAATGATAACCGCAGTTCATGAACGTCTGCAGAACCAGAGGAACCGACAATGGGCTGCCGGGTTTTGCGTTACCTTAGTGTTTGTGAGCCAAGTGTAGGGGCACGCAATACCTACATGATGACGTAAACATGACGCGGTCACGTTAGCCAATCACCTACATGATGACGTAAACATGACGCGGCTACGTTAACCAATCACGTGCCGCCGCCTGTATCACGCTAACGAAGTTCTTTCGGAATTGTACTATATATGGAAATATCAACCTACAACAGTTGGCCCAGCTGGGATCCCCGAGCATGACACCGGCTCGGAGGAAGATCTTCCTATTGCATCGGTCGAGCATACCATACGCTCCCGACATTGGTGACCACCGATAAGCAACACCCATACAAGTCAAAGTCATGGATGGAGTCGACAGCACAAGCATCAGACGAAAACAGGGGGCAGAAAGTAACGTAGCAATAATGGGGTCGCACACACAGCAACAGAAATAGTACGAGCCTGCCACGCCACCTACTCTGGATTGCTACGCATGAACGTTACACGGGCGCCGCTACACTGGATGCTCACACGCCGCTTCAATGGATGCTCAACGAATTTCAGAAAGAGGGGGGGGAGTAATGTAGGGGCACGCAATACCTACATGATGACGTAAACACAACGCGGCCACGTTAGCCAATCACCTACATGATGACGTAAACATGACGCGGCTACGTTAACCAATCACGTGCCGCCGCCTGTATCACGCTAACGAAGTTCTTTCGGAATTGTACTATATATGGAAACTAGTTGTACTTATATATGGAAATATCTACCTACAACAGTTGGTCCAGCTGGGATCCCCGAGCATATGACACCGGCTCGGAGGAAGATCCTATTGCATCGGTCTAGCATACCATACGCTCCCGACACAAGCTTCATATTACAGTTTAGGTAGAAATAATCTGGTATAATGGAAGGTGGAAGAAAACCAGGCATCCAGAAGCTGATGTTTTTTTGGGTCCCTGTAGCGGCACTACACTATATTTTGAGAAGGTGCATTTCAATTTCACGTATATTAGCGGTAAAGTAGCTCGCTCATATTACTCTTGATATTTTACATAGAAACCAAACAAACCTCTTTATGTAGAAGAGAATACAGAAGATCCTTTTCTAAAGATCCTTTTATTTTGACATAGATAACTTGCTAATAGCCCTATTACACTGCACTATTCACAGGAACCCTTCCACTAGAATCAGTGTAGTGTAATAAGATTTAGAGAGAAAGGGTCCCTAAATTGGTCCTAAATGTGTAATAAGCGACGGTCTAACTAGCGGCCACGCCCACCATTACCACAGAGCCCTGTACAAAATGCAGTGTAATAGGCCTCTAAGGGCCTGTTTCTCAATCTCCGAGTAACAGACTAAAAAAACAATATTTTTGACAGTCGTTGTGTCCCAATGTCAAATTTATTTGTTGTTGTTATTTATCCGATAAGGTTTACTTGGCAATTGTGAATCCTGCCTTATTACTCATAGTCATTAGACTTTTTCAATAACGATGCCATCTGAATGTATACGCCCAATAGCGTGCCTTAGGATAATAAACTAAATTTTGGGGCATTGTGCACTCCCAGGCGCGTGGCTCGATGTAACAGGAGAGGTCAACATCCGTTAAATTCATTTCCTCAGATTGAAATTAATCGCAAGACAGGAACGAAATTGACGTTCACAGAATTATGTTTCAACTTTGACCTTTTCCGGAATCGTACCTCTCACAAAGTTTATTAACATCTTTTGACAGTGTCCCTGTAATTACATTTGTGGGGTGGATACTTTGAAAATGAAGATGACTTTCGGAAATGGGTCAGAGGAAAACTGTACCTGTTTGGGATGGGTGATAACTGGGAAGTGGGAACTGTAGATTGAAATACCAATCCTTTCCAGTTATCACCCATCTGATCTATTTCAAACTACTTCGTTACCTTTCGTACCGTCATCAAAATGCCCCGCTACATAGGTACAATAAATAATAATGTTTTATATCCTATTCCTAACTAATACTAATATACTACTAACTAAATATCTCAAACCCTCTCCGGGGTACTGCTGAGTTCTCAGAGTTCTTCTAATTAGCATTGTATAGGCCTTATAATATTGCACTTGGCCAGCGTGTAGATTGAGTAAGTTGATTTACTTAATAAGGAGGCAGGGCTTAGAAATTTTACAATAATATACTTACATGTCTGCACTCCATAGTTACTGAGAGTTCAACAATTTTTTTTTTAATGTGTGTGAAGTTTACCAATCCACGCTAGGCTACGTTGCTATGCTACGGATGTGTGTCAAAACCACCAATCGGAGAGCTTGATTTACATAGATTGCATAGCATAGGTTGCTTATCAAGCCTCCAAGCACTCCTATTGGTGGGTTTGACACACATCCGTAGCTTAGCAACGTAGCACATCTCTGGTGGAAACGCACCCTAAGTTTTAATACACCCTGGCCATGCGACTCGCAACTGGTTTTTCAAATTACCTCGATTATGAACTAATTAAGTACCTACCTAAACTATGTGAGATTTTTAAGTCAATATCAGAAAATTACCAAACGAAGCGTTTCGTAATTGGCTACTAATTGTACGCCCGTTCGTGTTGGTAGGTAGTAGGTACGTGTTATTGTTTCTTAAAGTTATAGCTATATGGTACGCTATTATAAAATCGTTAACAACTTAACGATTTTATGTTTAAAGAATGAATCCTATTAGTCTGAACACCTAATTAATTACCCTCCTACAATATAAAAAAAGCATAGCATTCAAATAGCAGAATTATTTCTCTAGGTTGTTGTTCTCTATCTATACTATCTATACTTAGTTACTTACTAATATTATATATGCGAAAGTTTGGATGGATGTATGGATGTCTGGATGTATGGATGTATTGATGTTTTTTACTCAATCACGCACCAACGGCTGAACGGATCTGGCTGAAATTTGGCACAGAGATAGATTTTATTTTGGAATAGCATATTCCTAGGCTACTTTTTATCGCGGAAAATTGAAGATTTCCCGCGGGAACCAAAAAACCTCAAACCACGCAGACGAAGTCGCGGGCATTCGCTAGTAAGTAATAAGATTTCCAAAAAGGAGACTGAGCCTTTTAAAGATTTTGTCTGATGATGTTCCTCATTTCATTTTGTAACAACTAAAACTGAACGAAATAGAGGACACCGAATGTTTCTACGTAAAGAGACTATTATTTTTAGATCTGTCTACTAAATTTGATTAAGTTTGCGAAGCGTAAGATCATTCACGACCCGTACAATAAGTACTATTTGAAAGTGACGGCCAACAAGTCATAATTAAAAAAATTAAAAAAACACGACTGCCCCCAAAAAACTAACTAAAAACTTAAAAATTCAAATGAATCTAGTTAAATTAGACTCTTATTCACATTTTTATTAAATGAATATTTTTGTGTATCATTGGATATTGAACTAGTGTTATATATTTTTGGAATCTACTCATGATTTTCTAGATGATGATTATATATATATATATATATATATATATTTTTCAACTTTAGTCTCTAATGCGGGACCATGGTCACCTCATAATTTTTTTTTAATTTTACTAGACCTGGAATAAGCTAGGGATTCTAACGATACCTCATTTATTAAAATCGGTTCAGGCGCATAGAAGTTATGGTGGAATATACAAACTCACATACATACATACATACATGAACCCTGAAAACAATATACTCCTTTTATCAGGCAGTCGTATAAAAATAGTAAAGATATTCCTTTGATAGATCGTATTATTCCAATCATTTTTTACTATGACAGCCAAGCTGTAAGACTGTGACTTGCGTTTACCTTGAAGTTTGAAAATGTGGATTTTTCCTCTTCTTCAGCATATACTATTTTATTGTAATATTAAAGAAATGAAAAACTGTATTAATAAAAGATTTTTTTATTTAATTTCCACATTTTCAACTTCCGCGGCGCAAATTACACTGGTTTATTTTAGTAGTGAAAATACCTATATGTCATAGAGGAAATCAGGATTGATGGATTACATGACACTGTAGAGTTTATCTTATCAGCTAAGCGTTATGTTTAATAGTTGTAGTACTGCACGAGATAATGAGTTGAATATGTTGAACAGACTATGCCAAGTTCAAATTCAAATGTTTTTTTATTCAAATAAACTTTTACAAGTACTTTTGAATCTAATCATAATAATCAATAACTATTAAACTAGTTAAATGAGATTCATTATTTCGTATTTACGTACATACAAGTTATACGAGACGATAGATAAGAGATTTGTTATTTAACTAGACGATGCCCGCGGCTTCATCGACGGATTTAGGTTTTTCGATGTCTGTCTCCAGGATGCAAGCTGTCTTCGTACCAAATTTCGTCAAAGTCGGTTCAGCGGATGAGACGTAAAAAGGTAGCACAGAGCCTACATTTACATTTGCATTTCCTAAAATTGGTATTATGGATTTCAACAGATTTTTGGATATCTATTTCAATTAGATTGACTATTCCTTAAAAATTTATAATAATAGCTGGGAGAGCTTTAAGCCTATATTTCCTCTTGAAAGCATAATTATAAAAATGCCAATCAATTGGTAACTACAAACCTTTTGATGATTTATTTACTGTTTAATGTAGTTTATTGACTTATTAGTTATTTAAATTCCAATTTATACAAATGTAACCTTATTAGAATCTATTTTTCTTATTGGAGTATTTAATTCCTAAAATATTGTTAAAAAATATGCTTTTGCTTTGGGTCGGATTTTTCAATCACTAAATGAAGTAGCTTTCTCCTAAAAAGATTAAGTAGTTGTTTGGTGATTGAAAAATATGCCCACAAAAACTTTAAGGGGGTGTGAGAATATTAAAAATGAAGTGTTCCTTAATATTTGATGTCCAGTAAAACTACATTTAACTACACCTCTATAACACAAACACATATTTTAAAGACAATAAAATACCAATTAACAAACAAAAAACTCTAGATAAATCCTTGTATTTTAATGTAGACATAACTACACTTGCAATCTTGTTCCAACCATCCAATTGATAGCAACATCCACCCATCAACCTTGAGATTATTTATCTTAATGACGAGGCATTACCAACTCTATATTTTAGGTAATTAAAGTCAAAACAACATTGGCTGATCATAATATATCTAACCGACAATGACCTTGTGTCATCAGCTATGCCACCTTCACACATATTTGAATCAAGTTTTGTATTCAGTCAATATTAATTAACATGTTACATCTAATATTTCTTATAAATTTTAAAAGGACATTCATCTGTCTACATGTGGTTCCAATATATTATACAGTTACAGTTTATAAGACTCTTGACAGTGAATCTAACCATGTGGCTGAGAAAAAGCTAAAAGATATTTTGGCCACTCATCTTTTTTAGAACACTCCAATAGATTTATCAGCTGGACACACATTTGAGACGCCACTCTTCTGATGCCAATACAAGCAAAACAAATTGTTGTAAATATTTTCTAGGACACAACATTTTTTTTTAATATCAAGTTTTTAATATTTGGAGTGTTTCTGCTTCACTGAAACAACTACGATGTGATTTCAATTAAACAGTGTCATAAAGTCTAGTCTATCTGCATCGCATATTTTAACAAAATATGTCTTTCAGGCCTTTTTTTGTCAGAAATACTGCACATTAGATTGGAACAATATGCAGCCAGATGGTGTCCATATAAATGAAACATTACGTGCCAATCTAATACCTAAATACTGTGTGACATTAATAAAAAAGTCAATGGATAGTTTATGCAAATAATGTTAATCTTTCGATAGGTTAGTTGAGAGATGACTTTCAAATAATAATAAAGCAAATAAAAGCGATCAGATATGAAATAAAATTTCAAGAAGAGAGAATTGCGAATGATCCTAAGATAGTAAATGTTGGAGATCTGTACATTAAGGTGATGGACACACCAACGATGCAACGACTAAGCCATGAGTGGGTCAATGTGAGGCTATGTACGGGCTCACAACATTGAGGCATGTTTACTGTGCAATGACTGACGGTCAACGCTAACGTCTACGCTGCTCATCGCTGATCTCTCACTGGGCCCGCGTCTGACAACAGGGCTACCGACAACTGCACCAGCGGCAACTCAGAGCTGCGATCTGTTACGTACACGACACACTGGACACCGTAAAGACTAGTGTTGACTCTGATGGGTTAACTAGTGGAATTGATGAGATCTGCGGGCCTCGGTGAGCAGTGAGCACCAGCGGGGGATGAGCGTGAGCGTGAGCGCGCGTGAGGCATGCGCGCCACCAAAAACCACAAAGCCAATGAGGAGCGAACTTAATTACTTTCTGACGACTCACCGAAATGAGACGTTATATTGCCGTGACCGTTTGCCAGTGGCAAGGCCGTCACCAAGTCTTGAACTAAAAAACAACGACTCACTTTTAACATTGCATTCATTAATTACAACTAACACTATATATAAGGAGCGGCGCGCTTATCTACGCCTCTGATAACTGGGAAACTCAGTTCCTATGTTAATATCGTAGATTACGCTATTTAGTCGTGGCACATTTTAATTGCTGCGTTTAAATGGCACACTCGCTCGTATTGAGCTAATTTTTAAAGTTATTTCTACACATTTAACTCATAATCGGTTTATTATTCATTAAATAGGTCAAACTGATAACAGCGACATTCTGATAAGAATCTTGTTGGACCGTGAAGCTGCTTTAAAAGCAGGGTCGGCTCGCTATGTCAATGTTAAATTCACTTGCCAAATACGCAATCAAAACACAAAGTAAGCCCTCTACAAAGAGAGTACTCACCCGAGCTGAAGTGTGATCTCTTGACATCCCCATTTTCCGAGTCGCCGTCCAGGGGTCGTTTTCTGGAGTCCGTGATTTCCGGACTAGGGCAAGTATCCATTCCTGTGTCAGCGGCCATGTTGAATTTCAGGGCAATACTAAAAACTTCTCTAGCATAATTCCCATTACGTAATTACTTCAGAATGCGTCTAAAGATGCGGCACTGTACATTATTTAATATATCATCGAATACACTTAACACTTAAACAACTACAACGAGGAAAATTTAAATTTTGAATGGTCTAGTTACTAAACTAAAAATAATCTAAGAGAATGACACTATAGTTAATACGTCTAAATGTAATGTGAAGTGATCGTTTGTCGATACTGTTCTGCGGTTGTTGTGTACGGCGCACAGCCAGAGCGAACTTATCCGCAGATGATGTAGGTTACGTTGGCACGCCTGCGTTTTGACAGCTACCAGCTGATTACAGTAGTGACGTGAATAAATATAAATAAACAAGATCGAGCGTTTAATGATTTTCAGCATATTGTTATGTTCGTCAATAATTCATAACATTCATAAGCCATTTTCTGGAACAAATAAACGATAGGAATCATTTAATAATTGATTTCATGTCCAAATTTTGCAGAACTGTATGTTATTTGTATTCTGGTTGTGGTTTAGTATATGTGCCGCGGCGGAGGGGGGAGGGGAGGAGGGGGAAACTCGTCGAATCCTAAGTTTTTGAGATATTCATTTCTTTAAATTTCAAAATTTTGAGGTTAGTTTTACTCAGCATCAGGTTTGCAGAGGCACGTACTTACTGATGATTTCCATGCCGTCATCAGGAAAAAGACAGCATCCCTCCTGGCAAGGCTGCGTTCAAGCTCAAACAGTATCCTGATGATGATAGCGGGTAAATTAGAGTCACCGATCCTGCAACATTTTATTAAAGTTCTCGTTCGGTGACTTAAATGGAATCTTTATATTAAATTTATACTAGAAATAAAATACTAACATAGGTTTTTTAAGATTGCATTGTACTAACAAATATGGGCCTCTGATGCTTAAATAAATAAATAATTTATTTATTTATTTACGCAAATTCGAGCTTAGCTCTGTTTAGTTAAGTGGCGAGTGCTTAGTGGTCGGTGGGGGGAGTCAGGGGATCCTCCCCCTCCCCCCGCACATATACTAAAAGACAACCGAGCATTTTTTTAAATTCCTTGCAGTAGCTAATGTATAACTTACTCTTAGGACAAATCTAATAACAATAATATTGTAGTAATATTATGATTTAACTGTTCACATATATTATGTTTGCTTTCACAATTTTATTTTTACTTAAGCTCGGTCTATTAACCCCTGCGGCCGGGCACTATCTGGATGTTTACGTTCAACCCTAACCTAACCTAGCCTTTTGACAAATATTTGTTTATTACTTAAGTTTGGCGTATTAACCTCATAGGAACTTAACCTGGTTCCACCACAACTGTAAGGATTTCCGGGTGGTCGTCTTTCTGGGCAGTTAAAAAAAAAGTGGGGAGGAGGGGGAGGGGGCAATTATTATGTATACTGTTACTGATTCTAAATTAAAATAGCATTGTTTTTTAATTAAAAATAATCTTTAATTCTTGGTCACATCACTAGTACTTCAACAAAAACGAGCAAGGTCGTTTGGCGCTCGACCAATCATCAATTGCACCCAACTTCACTGTAATTAAACTACTTTTCGCACCAATTTTTGCAGTTTTGTATCTGGTTTAATAACAATTCGTTTCACGTAATTACCTACTCAGACATATAATTGAATATACATGCTACTTTTACTAATTCCTTTTTGGCTACAAATTAAAAAATCGATTTGGCTCAAAAATAATAATTAAAATAAAAATAACCTGCAAGACGAGTATGAACATTTTAGCGTACCTAAACTTTTCATGGTTCACACGTAATTAAAAAGTTTAGCAAAGTTCATTGGTAGGAACTACAGAAAAGTTGTGCTTCTTTTTTAAATTTGGCGCCTTGACATCTTCCCCGCCTACAATATCTAGGCACAGCAGGCCACGGGGCTAAAATCTAGGTCAAGGCTGGATGTTATATCTATCTTACTCGCACGCAAATAGCGCAAGCCGCAGTGTCCACGATAGAAAAGTAATAAATAGGCCATTCATTCTACTGGTTACCTCGAGATTACTTTAATTGGACCTTTGTGGGCTGTTTAGAATTAAAATATCTATACGAGCAGCATCCTACGCCATAAGCTCGATCTATTGTGATTGAAAGATTTGATATTTAACAAAGTTTTTATTTGATGGCAATGTTTACCGCTTGACTGCAATTTTGCCTATTGAATATATAAACTATGTAACAATGCAGATGTATTAGAGGTAATCAAGGTATCCCGAAAAATCCTAATCCAATTAAATCAAAAGAATTGCATATCTAAAAATTAGGTCAATGAAGCAATTTCACCCTGATCTCCTGGTGTACTTTGATCACCCGTTGTACCAGATTCAAGTAATCTTAAAACAGAGTATTGAACCCGGCACGTCTAACTAGCCTAGGCCATAACTCACTTATTTTTCATAACTTTTTAGATGTGACAGTGATTTATCATTAGCTATCTAAGGATTTAATAAACGCAAGTTACATCCACATACTATCCTTGATTTGTATGAATTAAAAAACCATTTCCATATAAAATAACTATATTTCGATTAGTACAAAACAGAGGACTACCTACTAGCTCCCCACTGACGAAATAGACGATTCATCTTCACTCATAGTGATGAGTTAATGATAGAGGTCAGAGGAACTTGATTAGAGAATCATTTTTCATCACTAAATCAGCAATGAAAGATTAAACAAAATAAAATCTTCTTTCATTCTTTTACTGTGGTCAGTAGTACATTTTTGCCTCATTCACAAAAAAGCAATACGTATTACGTACCCAAAAAGTTCACTGGCATCCTAAAAATTCACTGCGATTGTACCAATGTTACCCATCTTCGCCAGTGCTGTAATTACTAAATCAATAATGATGAATCGTCTTACTTCGCTCTTACACTCAGGAACTAAACAACATATTCTGATGTCTGTGACTATTATTATTAATTATACAAAATACTAAAAGCCACATTCCTTTTCGAAAAGAATTTGGCTTCTGGTTAGAGTTTGGATTGATAGATAAAATGAGTTTTGTATATAAGCATCATAAGTGTAACGTTCTAAACATAATTTTATAATAATTATTGTTATATAAGTAATTAAGCACTCAAATATCAATTAAGATAATTTATGTTTAAATAAATGCCTGATGGTCTCATTATTTAATGGATAATAAGGAATATAGGTAAAGAAATATATTAAAATAAAAGCTATACCTACATTAAAGATCCATTCAAACTTATCTATTTACAGAATCTACACGATTTTAATTATCAATAGCAAACATTTAAACAGTATACTCAATCTTTTGGTTTCTTAGCAAAACATGCAAGCTTTTTTAATTTTAAAAATATTTAAGTTTTTTCCTAAAATTGTATTGTATACTTAAACCGAATTAAAAAGGAGTTATTGGATGCGTTTTTTTATAATATATAAAGTTTACAGAACAATAACTAACAATACAAAATTACAAAAACTTTCCATTTGTTTAAGCTTTGCATTTAGAAAGATTTACATAGTATGTAAATCAATTTGCATTTTCAATTTTTTTTGGAAATTACATTATCATTAGTAATTAATTTTATCAAAAGTGTAATTGTCTTCTGTACATGTTAGAAAATTTATTATTCCATTTTTAATTTCAAATAGTCAAAGGGTTCTTGTCACTTGTTTATTGCACGTTGTTGATTTTTGTCACTTTATAGGTATCTCGCATAATTGCACACAAATTGAATCATACCAACATTTCCACAATCCCAAATCTAAAACTTTGAACAATACAGTAATCTCAATTATTGTTGTTTATTGGCTAAATTAGTTGCACTCTTCTTAAGCTGTGAATTTTAGCCAATAATAAAAAGAGTACAATTAGTAATTACAAATTTATTTTTACTACTAGATGATGCCCACGACTTAGTCCTCGTGGATTGGGGTCTTTTTATTCTCGCGGGAACTCGTAAATATATAATAGCGTATGTCCTTCTCCGGGATACAAATATCACTAAAACTTGAAACAGACACACTTTCGCATTTATAATATTAGTATGGATATGGATAGTATGGATTGTACTGATTGCATCAAAGTTTGTCTGTATTTGGGTATAGAATGTAAACACTTTCTATGGTTCGTAACGCCCCGCTATCGAGCTGGCGTCAACGACAGGGCGGCACTGGAGGGCACTAGATGGTAAGTGAGCCACCACGACAGTAGGGGTTGTGTGACGGCTACAAACAGCAGGAAGTACACCCGCCGCTTGGTCCCACTGTTGGACGGTTTAGCCCAGCTTTCTGCATATGGGTTGGGCGCCGCGTAGTTTGTAGCGTACCCGCCGTAGGTTGGTTGTTCAGGCGCCTGCGTGGAGCCCGAAAGCAGCTGCAGTCGGAGGGTTTTGACCTGAAAATAACATTGAGTGCGTCAATTTTGAGGCAGAAATAGCACTTTACCATGTTTCACTTTGTTCTTCTGTTCAATTTGTTTCCATTTTAACCAACATTATTTTTTGGCTTGTGTTTATATATTTCTAGTTTCTTTTTTTGACATTAATTGTTGCCAAAACGGCTTGGTATAGTGTGTCAATTGCTGCCATGCTTGTTTGGGATAGTCTCGGTCTATCTAATTACACTTCGCCCATCTTTTCAACCAATTTTGGTGAAAGGTATAGAGGAAGTTTACATCCCAGGGAAGTACATAGGCAGCTATTCATGGTGATCACTTACCAGGAAGTAGGACAGGCCAAAGCTGCACACCACGAGGCAGCAGTAGTAGCCCATAGAGCCCAGCATCAGAGCCCAGAGCAGGCTGAAGATCATCACAGTATACTTGTAGCCGGAAAAGGCAAGCAGGTCCAGGGTCTTTAGCGCTGTATTGGTGCTTGTGATGTACAACGTCACCAGGTACAGCACCATCTCGAAGATTATGTACGCGAGCGCGCTCGACGCTTGTATGCTGATCTGTTCCGGGGAAAAACGGTGCTGGAGACCTGGAAGATAATGTCATGATATTATGACGTTGTAACACCGACCTTAATACCCGACCCGAATACTAGATGGCGCCACGCGTACATTGGCTCGCGGTGTGAAGTGTCGATTCATACTTATTCCTGTTACTGAATGCCATCGGGTTTAACTGTTGACCTCCTCGACTTACGTTTAAATAAATATGGTTGTCTTTTACTAAACAAACTTTCATCTTCAATGGCAATTACTAATTATCTTGGTACTTAAATTACTGGGTATGGTTATTTTTTATGGAAGTGACATATTGATGATACTTCCAACTGAAAAAGCATAAGTTTATCTAAATTCGCGCCCAGAGATGCGCCAATAGACCTGGATAGCCAAGAACCAAGAAGCGTATCGCTATGCCATTTATACCAGAACAGGCGGGTGGTGCATATCACATACTGCATGTTGCAAGTTGTACAGCATAGATTTCTCTGTGTTAGCGGATTATAGGCTAGCAAATGAAGCTTCTCATTCTTTGGTTATCATAGAGTTCTGCAGGGGATGTAGAGGTCGGGCGACACAAAGGCGTTTACCCAGCATGAAGCCGGCCAGCAGCGCGTAGGTGACGTGTCCCATGTAGGGGATGTAGAGGTCGGGCGCGTTCACGTCGTAGCGCGGCAGCTCCCGGTCGCACTTCACCATCCACTCACTCCTACACTACAACACAAAGGCGTTTACCCAGCATGAAGCCGGCCAGCAGCACGTAGGTGACGTAGCCCATGCAGGGGATGTAGAGGTCGGGCGCGTTCACGTCGTAGCGCGGCGCCACCGGCAGCTCCTGGTCGTACTTCACCATCCACTCCTGACACACACAGACAAACATTATTAGCTTATCCACATTCACATAGAATAGACAGGCCCTGTCAAACATTGTGAACTTAATTTACTAACATCAAGTAAGTTCCCGCTTTTCATACTAGATGAAAAGCGGGAACTTACTTGCACCCTTCTTGCCATCTAGTGTGACAGCTTGAAAACGTATGATTCGGTCATAGATTAGTACAGATGGGTCAACCAAACACTTGTTGAAATTAAAACCTACACATCAGTGTACTCTCTGAGGTAAACGATAAATGTTAGCATAATGTTGTTATTTTTAATTATTGATACTAAAGCTTTTTTGAAAAATTTCCAGAAATAAAGTCATTTTTAGGGTTGCGTACTAAAATGGTAAGAAATGAACCCTTGTGGTGCAATATGTCCACCCGTCACACTTTGCATAATTCAGTAACTACTAATGCAAAAAAATGCTTATTGAAAATTAAAGGATTCAAAAAATATTATCAATAGGTACTTTTACAAAAGGATCTGACATGCGAGAGTTGAAAAAGTGGAATTACTAATAAGTCAGTCATAGAAAAACACTTCATTTCAAATATTCATGACTAAAACTTGAAAGTTTTTGCTTGAAAGCTAGGAAAGAATTATTACCCTGCCTCAAGGGTAACCTACCTTATGTCTATATGGAAACAGGATGAGTAGCAATTTGCTCAGCACATATTTGGTGTCCACGGCAAAGTAGTACCGTAGTCGTGAGACCGGCACATACTTATCCAACTCCCTCTTCATCACCTCGCGACCTTGAGCTGCCAGCTGGTTGCCATACTGCATTGCCATATCCTGGAAACAGAGAGAAAACAAGTGAACATAATTAAAATTATTAAACTTCGCCCCGAACTGAGACCTCGCAGTATCCATATATATATAGTTTGTAATAGTTAACTTTTAACATTAGACGCAAAAGAGCTATAGTTATTGGAAAAACGAATAAAATTTTACAGAGCGCCATCTATTGACATCATTGTGAAGTTCTGTTAATAATACTGAAGCTCACTCATTAAAAATTAAATAATTTCGTTTCCTTATAATATTTATCTAATTTTACTATTTGTTGTTCAAGTACAGGATATAATTCAAATAACTGATCAAGTTTCAGGCTCAGACTTTCAGAAAATTGAGAGTTCTGAGGTCAACTTTGGACGTTAGAAAATCTCCACTTTTAAAGACCCCCATTTCGTCAATTTTAGGGGAAAAATTTAAAAAAATATATATCTTTGGACTCTATTTCTAATGATCTTTAAAATGATATACCGCAACCCTATAAAAAATAAAAAATAACACTATAAAAAATATTTTACTTCACATTCGCTTCTATGAGAGCCTCCTGAAATAAAGATTTTTATAACTTTTTAAGCCATATTCGGCTGGAGGTTTACATATTATATTTAAATTTGAAGTAATTACGTTCAGTTATTCAGAAGTTATAAGGCTCTGACAGACGGACGGACGGACGGACAAGTGCAAATTCACTCAAGTAGACTCAGAGACCTTCGCTTCACTCGGCCAAAAAGACATTTTTGCCCAGTGTCATTCGGGATGATGTAAGGATTCTAATAATGCCTTATACATCCAAATTTGTTCAGGCATTTCAGTCATGGTGGAATAAAGAAAAATGTAAAAAGTGCTTAAAGGACTCTTGTTTACTATTAGTCTATGGTTCATCCTTGTACACAGTCTGACGAACTTATCTGATCCGGTGGGCAAAATTGGAACTAATTTTATTGTCTGTAAAATTTTTTTTTTCATATCTACTAGCTACGTTGCTGTCAAGGATGAACCATACACTAATTAATAGACAATAGTCCTTTAAGCACTGTTTACATTGTAGTCCTCTTTTTAATAGTACACCCTAAACCTCAGTGTCTGTCACGGTTTATGTTGCGTCTTAGCCGCCAATTGGCGTCACACATACATACACACATGAACCCTGAAAACAATACACTCCTTATTTGGGCAGTTGTGTAGTAAAATTATTTTTTTAGAACATTCGTTCATTCGTTTTGGCAGGATAAAATGTCAGCCAGACCGCAAGGGCAGGAAAAATCATATAATAAGTGACAAAAAAGTGTTAATCTCTGCATCTCTCCATGCAGTAGATAGAGAGAGTAGAGAGAGAGACAGATTACTTATCTGTAATTAGTTCAGGTGTTGAAGATTTTAAGACTTCCAGGTACTTAAGTCTTAGTAGCTCAGCCAGTAGAAGTTTGACCATTCAAAGTAGAATTTTGAAAGTAAGAAGGTTCGAATCCCTCTCACAAATTTTACAATATTTTTATTTTACTATTGAAAGAAATTATGATCTTACACAATGTCCAACAACACTTAGTAGCTCAAGGCAGCTCATACATTGGCCAGCAAAAGCTTGGTGTTTCCAAACATCATCCATGGCTTGTAGTTGAATTTATAATCATTATAAGAAAGATTTATGTGTCACCGTAAGATTGTAAAAACCGTTAGAGTTTACAATTTCGCGAGTTAGATTATAATCTAACGGTTTTTACAATCTTACGGTGACATATGTATACTTTAGGTCTAGACTTTGGTTATAGTCAAATAATGATCTGCAAGAGAGTAGTATAATTTCCTTTTTTGATAATAGAGTCTTGACAAAGCTGCAACTCAGGTGGTATTAAATAATTATTTAACTGCTTTTTGATTTTTAATTGAAATATTTTTAAATATATAATTACCTGTACAATAGGCTGCTGCAGCATGGAACCAATGTTGGCTGGAGAGGCCATTGGAGACTGGGGAAAACCACCCATGTAGCCAAAATCTGAAAAACATCTAAATATCAACACAATGATAGAATAGACACAATGATTAGTTATAGGATTAATTATAATGTACTATAATGTAGGTTCATAGTTTTCTCTTACACAGTTGTTTAAATAAGTAATTCCTAAAAACCTAATTGGACTATTTGATAGAAATTGTGTAAATTGAAAGACGAAAATTAAGGCGAAAAACCAACACTTAGTTTTATATATAAAATTGCTTATATTTTTGCAATAAATGTGTAAGTTTTTACCAATTTTAAAGTCGGTTTCTTTCAATAAAAAGCAAGTCAGTAACTTACTTCCAGCAGGGCTAGGAGGGTCAAAGTTTTGAGCTCCATCTAACTGGATCCCTTGTGAGTAAGGCGGCGGAGGACCCTGGGTGTAGGCTGGTGCAGGGTTGAAAGAGGGCGCGGGAGACGGGGTTCCCATTGCTGTGACATCACTCACACGCTTGGGTTTGCGAGGCCCGCCTGCACCCACTGCAGAACAACAAACTTTTTAGAGAAGTTCAGTGATATACATCTTTTTACAAGTTCAGTATGAAAGGTTAGGCCTTATGACTTTTGTAGTAATACATTACGTACATTTGTAGTAATTCTATATGTTATCTGTCAAATTTAAAATAAATAAGTATCTGACACTTGTTTAAGTTTTTCGTGGTGAGGCGGTGAGTTAGTTAGACTTTGTTCAGCCTGGTGAAACTAAATAGGGGTAACGAAGTAACAAAAAACCACAAATTCATTTGAAAGGATATTAATTTAGTCGTATATTTGTGGCCTTCCCAAGCCGGTAGTTGATATGTGATAGCTCTTCGTAAAGACACGCTTATTTCTAAACATACGCAAAACTTCCACAAGGCGAAAATGAACTAATTCATGCGACTAGGCTACATCGCTATTTTTGCGAACTCACCGTTCCTTGAAGCATTGAAATTCATGTTCCTGTTTTAAATGAGGTCAACAACAATGCACCGACATAGTAAAAATTTCAATATCTTAATTTAATAAATTTTACGAATAGACGATTTAGAAACACATCATCATCATCACAAATCACAACGTTCAATTTCTCGAATTTTGTCTGTGTTTTGACATTGACAGTAAATTGGCAAAATTATTTGGAGAGACAAGTAACGGAGACAATTTTATATTTACGGAAGCGTGTGCTAAGCTCGTTCGTAATAAAACATTAAAAACGTGGAATATACACAGTAATTTATATATTTTTTACATTAAATTTATCTTGATTAAATCAAAGAGAAAAGCACCAAACCATTCATTGAATCAACAAAAAACCAAAATGAATATAATACTTTAAATAATATTTCTGTGAAGTCTTGACAGCATGACACTGACATTGATCAGCCGGGCGACCGCACTACATTCGTCAATCGATCTGTAGTGTCATCGTGACAATTTATTGTCAATTGTCTCTGTCTATTGTTGTTTCGTCTTTTCGAGGTGCGATTGTAAACATTAAGTTTTACATTTATTTTTTACTATCGGTTTCACCAAAGGCACAAATACAATAATCGTGTGTGCATCTTTTGTCCTGTGTTGATTTGCCGATGGTTATCAACGTCAAAAAACGCAGTAACTTTGCCTAACATTTGTGTTAAAATGGCTTTAACAAACGTATTACTCCTAAGCCAGATTGCAGGCTACGTGATAGGCCTCATTCTTTCGCTATGCATCGTCGTGCCGATGGGTATGCATCAGGATGAATTCCGGTAAATACTGTCTTTCTTTCCTTTTCAAATTGGAATTTGTCAATTAGTACTTATTCATTAATCGTAATGGCAGTGGTGTAATTAGAAAAGTAAAGAAAAGAAGCAGAAATCCCACAGACGTGCTTCGCTTCCTTGTTACTAATTTGAACTGCTAGGATATGAAACTTCTTTCCGGCTTCTGTTTTTCTATCCGCATATATATAATATTGTATTATAATATTGGTATCTTCAAATCAAGAGTGAATAGACATCTTCTAGGCAAGCACACTGTACCTTAGGCTGCATCACAACTCCCAGCAAGCCTGATGTGTGTGCAGCCAAGCACTAGTTTATAAATATAAAAAAAACATTAAAACTTATACTCCTGTTTGTTTCCAGCGGGCACTGCCTGTTGTTCTCTAAGGGTGAGTGGCAGGAGGAGGACGGGCAACTGCTGGTGTCGTGGGCATCCGCCACCTACTGCAACTACGTCATTGCTGTGGGCGTGCTCATGTTCCTTGTCTGCTTCGTGCAGATATACAGGTGACGTTAACCTCACTTTATATCCCTGAGTGTGATCCTTGAATCTTTGCAGTTGCTTCACAATGGCAGCACAGCAAATTTTATTTAGAAAAAAATAACATTTATGTCCCTGCAGCTCAAAAGTAAGCACTTACGATAGAAACACCTCAAGCAGAAGAGGGGCATTTGTAAAACTTTACATCACATCATCCATAAAGTATGTCGCACTAATTTCATTATTTTTTACCCAACTTTGTATTGGGCAATTGTACTTAGAACAAATTTCTATCTTCTAAAGCACAACCTCAAATGGTTACAACCGCACAACCTACTGGACAGCCGTTTGAACTCAATGCAGAAACTATTATTAGTGCATTAGTGGAAACTGTTTGGTCTGTTTTTAAAGTAGTTTGAGCTCTATCTTTACCATGAAAATCACAAATTGCTACTGAGATAAAACAGTTCAATGTGCTAGAGGTTTGTGTGATTACAAATAGAAGACAAAATGCAATGCATCAAAATTTTTAGGAATTTGCATCAATTCACTGCCAATGTGAATCGACCCTTAGATAAAGTGTCCAATGCTGTTGTACACAATCTCTTCTACTTTTGACGTGATAACGTCTTATAAATCGATGAACACCGGTTGCACGCACGAAAAAGTGTCACGTTCCACCAGAGCCTGAGCGTGCAAGTGAGAGCGCGGAACAAGAGATAGAGAGACACGATCGCGTGACGTCAGAGCTAGTTCAAATAGTTCTGCTACTGGAACGCCGCCACGCGAGCTTCTTCGAGAACTTCTAGTTATCACGTAAAACTATCGTCCGTAAGCCGACTTTACAGACAACGGTAATTTTTTTTTTACCAAAAAGGTATTAAATATGCAGAAAAACAGAAATATAATGGACAAGGAAGCACTTATCTCTATAAGAGATCTCTACCAGTGACCCTTGGCAGTGGGAATGGTGGTGGTCCCCTTTATGTAATGCTTCCTGTGAAAAAAAGATAGTTCCCTGTGGAAATGTTCTCTGTGGTATCATAAAAAAAATCTTTTGTCTTTTAACTTAGACTGATGGTAAGGGGTCACAACTCTCAGAAATGATGCATATGACGTAGACAGAAAATGAATGTTGTTACAAAATGAACATGGTTTGCCCTCAGGCTGTCAATGTTCATGTACCGCGGCATAGACAGCTCGTTCCTGTCCGCCTTCGTTGAAGCGGTGGGCTGCTCTGTGCTGTGTGTGTTGGCGGTGTCAGCCGCCTCGCTCGTCACGCTCGGCTTCAAGACCTGGTGCCAGAACATCGTGGAGCGGTTCCCGAGGTAGGATAGCTCTTTATGGAGTCTTTATTAGGGTTCCCTGGTTAAACGAGGCCAAAATGTATGGCAGTAGCGTGCATTTTACTTACTTGCTATGTTTTAGATTGTAAAATCTATACTTTCTGGAATATTTGCTTATAACTATATGAAACTATTAAACAAAATTATCTGTACTCCATTAGCTTACAATTCACCGGTACTTGACAATCATATTAGTGCACGCCACGGAAGATCTCAGATGAGACGATTTTTCCGACTTAGTTCACATTAAATTGCGATTTTCAGAGGGATCTCTTTTTTTTCAAAATAAAATATAGCTTATGTTACTCGCTGATAAAGTAGCTTTCTATAAGTGTTAGCTTTTTCTTTTAATAGTTTTTGAGTACATAAACTCCATAAAAAACAAACAATGAAATCTTTTCTTTTTATATTATTAGTTTACAATTACATAAAATAAAAACCAAAACTAAACAGGCATAAAAAATAGTCCCAATTTTGTCCATCAGGTCAGATGAATTTAACGGACTATAAATGTTTGATTTTCTTTGTCTAGTTGTGAAGACGCGACCGGCCAGGATATTGACAAGAAAGACCAGATATCCACACACGGCTTCTACATTGAGCTAGGCACTGCACAGGTGAGTCTACATAATGCTAACAACACACTAGGTACTTAGTACATACAAACTTTTTGTCGAGATTGACCTAGTGTGTCTATCTGCTACGCTTTTACGGTCCATCTGTTCAACCGATTTCGATAAAATTTGGTACAGGTATAGTTTATATCCCGGGGAAGACTTTTATCTCGGAAAATTAACGTTCCCGCGGGAATTAAAAAATCCTTAAAACATGCGGGCGAAGTCACGGGCATCATCTAGTGTTATGTAAATTAGGATCCAAGGACGAAAACAAATCATTTGTTTGTTCACAATCAAATCATGTTTCAAAATAAACATATCAACAAAAAGTACAAAGTTCTCGTTCATTTCCCGTATCCGTTCGATTTGTACCCGTTCATTACATTATACCTACCATGTCGTTGTAATATGACTATGGTGTGCGCACAGTTCGGCGCATGGGGCGCGTTCGCGACGTGCGTTGGCCTGGCGGTGTTCGCGGTGCTCAAAGTGTGCCGCTACCACCAGCTGCAAAACATCCAGGTGTCCATGTACCGCGAGCGGCAGCGCCTCGTGCGCGAGGGGGGGTCCACTCCACCCCTGCTGCAGCACAACTGAACACCCCATCTCATACCAACCCCCTCTCCCTGCTGCACACTGCTGAAGAGATTCCACATCCAAAGCCTTAAGCGCGGGATACATAAGAGAGGCGCGGCGGAGGTTTGGCGGCCGTGTAGCCTTGGAAGTAGAAGGCGGCATCAGACGCCGTTCTGTATACCTGGCGCCCCGTCGCTTGCATACATTTTGTATAAAATATGACAGAACCGGCGACGCACCCGCCCCGCGCCTGCCCCTCGCCCGAGCCCGTCGACTCTCGTGTATATGCCGCGCCTCAGGGCTTATTTTAACATTTAAACTATCGTGAGTGATATTCATTGTAACTATAAATATATCACCGGTTGTAACACACTAGTTTTGTCGGGTGCCCGACTAGTTTCAGTAGTCAGACAGGCTCATGAATAACCCGTTGCCCTAGGTGAGCGAGAGAAGCGACGCCATAGAAAACTGACGTATCTACGCGACAACGTCTGTCATTTGCTATGGTGTCGCATCGCTACAGACACGCGGGCGTGCACCCGCCCGTATTTTAGCGTATGCCCCTAGGATATTAACACTGTTTATTCGGTAAAAAGAAATTAGTCGTCAGTCGAATTACCACTACATCAAATATCTTACCGGATAATCTTACCGGATAGTTATTGAGTCTTGCAAGGCGAAGGCGAACAAATAAGAACTAACCATGGATATCGGTAATTCGCATTTGGAAGCTATACTTTTATATTTAAGGTTCTGAATAACCGCCTTCTATTGGAGTGTTTGAAACGAGTTCCAAAAAGGAGGAAGCTTTCAATTCGGCGCGTATTTTTTGTTACATGTGGTTAAAATAGTTTGGCATTAGAGTCGGCAGAAAAGGATTTCTATAAAAGCGTAATATTGGTGCGAGGGTTTTTCGGTATTTCCTGAATATATTGTGACAATAGGACTCGCGAGTTATAGTCCCACAAACTTATTTGACCCGGTGATAGCGTCACTAATAGTTATGGGGTATGTTCCGATATACAGTGCGAACACTGTAAGGTGTGACGTCAATTTAGTATACTGCGAAGCCGTTCCTTTATAGTTAGCTATACTGGTTACTGTTTAAAACGGAACGCAGTCAGCACTGAAAACACCTTACCTCGAAAACGCCAGTGCTCACAGTACAAAAATGACGACGATTTATGACGTCAAATATTTTCCTAGGATACTGCGGAAATATACTGTCAGTCCATGACGGAACTAATTTCTCCCCAGAAAGAACACTTAACAGTGCTCGCAGTGTATATCGAAACATACCCATGATAATAAAACACAACAGACATAAAAATTAGTTCAATTTTGGCCACCGGGTCAGATAAGTTTGTGGGACTATATGTTGTTTTCAATCTGCCAAGTTTATAATTTATGTTGTTATATAAGGCCAGCTGGCGGGTTTAATATAAAACTCATTCATTTAGGCCCACTTGCAGACAGGCCAGGTTTAACCTAGGAATAAATTTCAAATTTTGACAGCAGTTATACAAATCCTGTCAAATAGCAGATATATACTTATACTTAAACCCACAACCCAGCGTTTCTGCAAGCGGACCCTAATGTCATTAACATCAGTTATTTGTTTATCTACCTATTGAGTGTTGACTCTGAAGCCAAATATTTTGTCATAAATACTAAGCTATATATAGCCTTTGATGTGCATAAGGCATGTTATATAAATGTGCGGTTACAAGTTTTACTTTTTGTATATTTTTTGTAACAAGTTAAATATAGCCTAACATCAAGCATAGTTAAGATAGAATTTATTTATTTAGTTTACACTAGAATTAGGCAACTTCTTATACCTTATTAGTTATTCTAAAAGTACCTTACCACCGCACTCAGAGTATCTTAATCATTATTTAAGGAACTCCTTAGTTTTGATTTGAATATCAAATCTTTTTCTAAGAACATCCTTAAGTAATGATAAGAGAGTGCGTTTAGTTACACAATATGTTATATTCACAAATTCAGCTAAATATGTTATTTATTACCTAGACTTAGTGGATTTCATATTAAATCTAAATCATTATGTTATTTAGTCTTTGGGCCAACACACACATGCTGTTTATAGTCAGGTCAAAGTCAATGGTTATGTATTCAAACTAACTGATACCCGCGGATTGAGGTCTTTGGTTCCCGCGGGAACACTTTAATTTTCCGAGACAAAAATGTTGTGTTGTGTTATTCTAGGCTATAATCTAGCGCTGTGCCAAATTTCATCCAGATCCGTTCAGCCGTTCTGGCGTGATTGAGTAACAAACATCCTTCCATCCATCCAAACTTACGCATTTACAATATTAGTATAGATAGATAGATATTATAAGTAAAGCTACGAGGGATCCAAATGTGGCCTGGTCTGAGAAGAGCCCAGCATTACCTCAGACGAATACCGCATGCCATCCGTTATTTCATAAAGTTCATTTTAGGAAGGATAACTTTTAGCTTATATGTAGGTACGTTGCTTGATAAGATTACCGTTGAGTTTCTTTTCGGCGATTGATCATAGTTAATAGCAGATGCGAAAGACAGCTTATGTGTGTTAGCCATGTGTAATACTATAGTAATATTTAATAACCAGTCTGTCTAGTGAAATCTGAGAGTCGGTTATTTAACATTTTTGTATACTGGCAGCACTGAGGCCATAAAAAACTCAAGGAAAAATAAATGTACTTTCATGACCAAATATTTGCAAATCCGCCATTTTACACTCAGCTTTTACTGGACAGACTACAGCAAATTATTATTTTACGAGATGGTTAGAAATTAAAATAAATCATTGTGATAATTTAGAGAATAATTTGTACAAATCGTGTATTTATCTATTTCGTTATTTAAAATGAATTGACCGTTTTGAGTGCAGTTTGTGAAAAAAAGAATCATCAAGCAAAATTACTTACTTTTAGTAAGTTTCTTGAAGAGTATAGTTTAGGATACACGTAATTGCACTCCAAAAAAAATATTGCTTTCAATCAGTTTTAAATGAGTTTAGAGTGATGTGGATACTTCAAACGTATTTGCACTCTTTTCCAACCGTTTGTGACGCGCATTCTATTCCTGTTCTGTGTTATAAGGATCTCGTACTGATGTTAACTTTAAGATTTTTCATTTACCATACTATTATATTTTGTATTAAAAATAATAATTATAATCACAGTTAATGCAATATTATTTATTCAAAATAGAATTTGAGATATATTCTGGAAGTTTTTTTTTACTGGTAAAGCTTATAAAACATTTAAGTAATACTGATAAAGAGTATTAATTGGTTTTTACCACACATTTATTTTCACACTAGCTTTTTCCCGCAGATTTGCTCACATTAAGTTCGATTTTGATTGGTTTTCTCCATTTATCAAAACAACAATAGCTATGCCAAATATCAGCCAGATATGTCCACTGGTTTGAGCTGTACTTAGATAGATAAGTCATTCGCCTTTTCCTTTTACATATTTGTACACAAAATTATTCTCATTATTGCATCATAATCAGTCATTCTAATTCTAGAGTTATTGCCTGTATATCTTTAATATGCGTTCGTGTGTGATTTCTCAACTGACTCCGTAGTCTGAACGCTTTACCACAACCACACAAATGTGCCTTCTCCCCCGTGTGCACCGAATTGTGAACGAGCAACTCGCTTTTCCTTCTAAACTTAGATTCACAATACATACAACGAAACATATATTCGTTTGCGTGAATTTTTTTATGCATCCTCAAAGTGGCGTTGGATTTAAACGCCTTACCGCACGCATCACAAACGTAATCTCTATTTTCATAATGCGTTCTTATATGCTCTTGAAGATGGCTGTTCCTTGAAAAAGACTTCTGGCATATAGTGCATGTGTAAGGTCTTTGTTCTGCATGTACAGCTTTTCTATGTCTCGATAAGTTTCCGCTGTCGTTGAAGCCTAATCCGCAAACGTGACAGCTATACCTTTTCATTGCAGAGTGTGAATGCAAATGACGTCTCCAGGACGCGATCGCTATTTTCTTGTTACATGTATCACATAAAGCATATCTCTTTCCATCTTTTGTTATAATTTTTTCTGGTTTCTTAATTACTTCTTTTTCCTGATTGCAATGTTTGTCGAGTCCTGTAGATTTGTCGACGCAATCGTTTTCAATTTTCACACTTAGCATTGTTTGACTGCAAATAAAATTTGAAAAACATTAACTTAATTGCTTGTGGATTTCCATATGCCGATAACGCCATCGTTAGTGGAAGAAATAATGGAGTATTTATGCTGCTAGACGTAGCACGAAATTATGGAATCCTGGACATTACAAGAACTTAAAACTAGTATCTCAATCTGTATCTGTTCAATGTAAAAAATTGATTTGTATTATAACGGCTTAAGAATTTAAAATATCAAAGTCTTTATTCACAGACGAGTGAGGCGTATCAGAAGTTTCTATAATGTGTAAAAGTTTAATAAAAATTAAAAAACAACTTTTGTAAAAATTCAACTATATTTGGTCCTGATCTTAATACTAAGGCAAAATATACACGTTTCTATCCCTCGTATTGGCCGATATGATTGTACACATCTGATATTTGCGTTGTATCCCTAACTTCGTTCTGGTGTAGCCGCTTACAATGATGCCGTAACGCCCTGCGTTGCCTGAACGCTGTACCGCAAAATGTACACTCATGAGGTTTCGAATCCGTATGGGCTAGAATATGGCTATTCAACTCGTGTTTTTGTCTGAATCCTTTTCCACAATGAACGCAAACGTGAGGTCTTTGACCAGTATGTTTTAATCTGTGTCGGGTTAATCCTGATCGAAGTCTAAATTTAGCTCCACATTCTGCACAATGGTGAGGGTAATGGTCGCTGTGTGTCTTCAGATGCACGTGCAGAGACCCGCTCTGGGTGAACCGTTTCCCGCAATGAGGACACACAAACGGTCTTTCCCCAGTATGGATCCTCATATGCTGTTTCAAATTCTGGGAGTTGGCGAAGTTCTTAAAGCAAACTATACATGTATACCAGCGTTGTTTCTCATGGGTCTCAGTCACGTGGCGTTTCAACCCGTTCGGAGCACGGAACTGCTTCCCGCAGATGTGACAAACGCAAGGCCTTTCCCCCGTATGTATTCTCTTATGAAATATGTATGTGTGCGTGGAACTGAGGTTCTTCCCACAAATTTTGCATGTGTAGTAAACTTTCCCGTTTATTTTTGTTTGTACTTGGATCAGTTCCGTCCGAGTTTGTTCATCCATCTTATCCTTCCTCATGTTACAATCAGTGAGATCATCGAAGCTGTTTAAATCTACTCTCTCTAAATTCTTTTCTTTCGCATCTTCGGAGTCGCTCGAATCGGAAAAGTCTGAACATGCAAATTGATTATCGTGGTCTCTTACGAAATGATTTCGAAAATCAACGAGTGCATCATAGAAATCTTTGTATAAATTAAATTTAGTTTTCACTATCGCTGCGAGAGGTCTGTCGTCGTCATCCGAAGTGATTTCAGTGCTCTGGTTTGGACAAGCTTCATTTTCCGTATCATATTTATGGTCAGTAAGTTCATCATTTTCGTTCTGGTCAAGAAGGTAAGCCTCAAAGCTGACACGTCGGGGCGTCCTGCAACAAACAACCCCGGTTATTCACTTCCTTCTGGCATCACACTTTTTACTTTCTGTTAACATTTTCAAGAGCTAAGGGTCTTCTTGATTATCGAGCTTCCTAGAGAGTAAGTTGAGTCACCTCAGACTGGGCTTCCTTCAATAAATATTTCTTCTCGTGCGTACGTAAGTGGTAGTTTAAATGGGCCCTCTTCCTGAACCTTTTCGGGCACAAATTGCAAGCATATTTCCGTATGTCTAAGTGTATGTCCATGTGTCGGTCCAACGTGTTTTTCGCTCTGTAACATTTCCCACAGTGATAACATTCGAACGGTTTGGATCCCGTGTGGATTCTCGCGTGGACATTTCTAGAACCACGAGTGGGAAACGCTTCGCCACATAGGGTACACAGGTATCTGAGGTTGCCTTCGTGGTGTATTTTGTGATGATAGTTCAAACTTCCCTGGCTTTTGTAAGATTTATTGCATTTTTCGCATGTAAACGTGAACGATTTGTTGGCATGACTACGTGTATTATGAACGCGTAGATTGTATTTGTTAGAAAAAATTTTATTACAATTCGGACAAACAACAGGTATGTATTTCTGGCGATTGGCCATGTGTAATATCTCTTTTCCCTCGTTCAAATCATTACTTTCAGGATGTTCCTCAATAATATGAGATTGTAATTCCTCAAAATTATTTGTTGTTATTCCACAACTTTTACAAGTATTTTCATCTGGAATTCTAGTGACATGCTTGGCCTGTAAATGTGCAACAAAGGCTAATTTGTTTTCGTATAACTGATCACAGCAAACTATTCCTTTTGCTATAGATATTTCTATATGCTTATTGAGATGATATATTAATCGAATGGGTGATGAAAATACGCTTTCGCAAAATGGGCAGCAATAGTTTTGCAGCTTTATGTCTTTTGTTTCAGCAACTGAGTCAGTATCATTATGGATTGATACAACATCACCGTCATCTTTATCCGAAATTAGAATTTCTTCAAAAGTAACAAAATCTTTTACAAAAACTTCAATGGATTCCTTATTTTGTAGTTGACATTTGTGCCTTGATCTCAAGTGCTCAGCTAGTTCTTCTACAGATTTGGATGCTGGACATTCAGTACACAATTGGCAGACATACTCTAAATCTGTATTTTCTTCCTCAATATTTAGCTCTTTCAAGTATACTGTCAAGACTTCTCTGACTACATCATTAATGTTAAGGCAAGCTTGTGTCCTGAAATTATTCATACTATATTGTTCAGGCAAAACCAAACATATTATCATATTAGTTATTATTAGTTGAGAGTTGAGACTTACCCAATCTGTGTGGGTGATTCCGTAGAACTCACTGTTTCCTCCAGTTTTGTGTTATCCTGCAAATAGACACAAAGTATTACTTTCATATATGGTAGCTTTCGGAGGTTTTATGTGATTCCTTACTTCATGCCACCAAATTGATTGTTAACTTACAAGTTTTGAGTCTGGTCATTTTATTTAATAGCACATGTAAAGTTTGCGCCAATCATATTTTAGTAGCATCTTAAGTTGACCGTAGGACGCTTTGCAATAGCATATTTTCGCGCGCAGTATGTACGTTAACTTCAACAGTTTGTGTGAGAGCTGCGCAAACAAGAACTCGCACCTCAGTTCAGAGACGACAATTTGACTGGCGCTATTTATTAACTATACAGTGTAAGTGTACACATAGACATTTTATGGTAAAGTCAGCTTACAGTGAAGACTGTTGTCTTCTTAACGGTCAAACCATATGTAGAGAATTTTTCAATTTATATTTTAGAATAATTTAATAGATTATCACTTCTATAGACTTACAAAGTTTTAAAGCATGCTCCTAGCTGTTGGTTACTGAATGGGACATAAACACCATTGGGTATTTATGTCAAATTTTCTATAGTCAGTGCCGCAATAGTGTACACACAAATGCCAATACACCAAGTGCCAGACACAAAATATGTGGTGGTAATTTTAAAATGCACAAACTCTACCTATCTGTAGTTCTATAATACCTTAAGAATATCTCTACTCAATATAGGAAGAGTGGCCTAGCTGTGGCATAATAAATCAGTTGATTGCGATTGTTAAGCAACATTGACCCAAGTCAATAACTGGAAGGGTGACCAAATTTGTAGGTTCAAATTTGGCCTTTTCGTTTCCTCCGTGCTATGGAGAGCAGGTTAAGCCATCAGGTTCTGGTTAGTATAAGTAATATCTGATAGTAATTTTAACAAACGTAAGAGTAAAACGTAATACTCTTAGTGAAGTCATTTGTCAAAGGATGTAAAAACGCACCGCACTATTATCCCAAGAAAACTACCATTATGTGATTAATGGAAAGTGGTCACGACCCTCAGTATCTAATGAGAAACAGGATGCAGAGGGAGATAGTATTAAACAAGCTCTCACAGTGTTGTGCGGTCTCTGCCGTAGCACCACATCAGCTCGCACACAGCACTGCACCAGCTCGTGCCACGCCACCAGGGTGCTCCGACACTGCTCACAGACCACCTGAGGCAGGCCGTCCTCGGGGGACACCTGCAGGGTGCGAGCATGTATTTACATCTAGATGATGTTGGCTTTGTGCTAGTTCAAACTTTAATCCATACTAATATTATAAATGCTAAAGTGGGTCTGTCTGTCTACTACTCTTTCAAAGGCCCATCTTTTCAACTTCTTTTGATGAAATTAGGCATAGATGTAGGTTACATTATTTTTATCCCGGAAAACTAAGGAGTTCCCCCGGGAAGAAAAAACTTATCCACGTGGACCAAGTTGCGGGCATCATCACAGTAATAAGGTATCTCTATTCCAAATTCAGGCAAATCAGCTGTCATGAATGGTGTGAATGAATAACTCACATCCAAACTTACAAACCTTTATAATATTATTAGGATTAATTAGTATCAATAATAACTAACTGTAACCACGGCCAACAAATAAGTATTATTGGTGACTTTTTTTTCTTAAATTAAAATGAATAGAATACTTTGTACCAAAAAAATATATCCTTGAGTTTTGTTATAACTAAAAAGTTTACACTGTAAACACTACTACACTAGTTTGTACAGTAAAACACTATATTACAGGTGTGGTCGGTAGACTCGTACCTAAGGTAGAAAGTAAAAATATAGTGAACTGTACCTACAAAAATCAGGTTCAAATAATTTTAAGTTATTAACTGAACATTTCAGGCCTATCTGAACTATCTATAGACTATCAATGTTTTAAAGCATGCTCCTAGATGTTATGTGAGTACTGGCACACCCCAGTACTCAATGGGGCATAAATACTATTCTGTTCTGAATGGTCTCACAACTTACATCTATTGGCAGATACTTGTTGATTTTCATTGCAAGATCATCACATTGACCCTGTGCACCGAATACTGGACAAGATTGATATGTGACACTGGCACAGATGCGGCAAACATTTGAGAAGTTGTCCAATTCTGAAAAAAAGTTTTTTTTTTTTTTTTACATGCATAGCCAGCAAACAGTAGCAAAGAAATTTGATTTGCCCCTTGAATAGCCCCTTATTGTGGTCTTGAAGGAACACAGGTTGAAGCTGGTTCCATAATATACAGGTATGGTGCAGACATGACCTGGAAATACAAGTGGTTGAAGAAACTCAGGCATCCAGGTGGTGGAGATGAAATTTGATTCTATGGTAAGGTGCAGTCAGAAATAGGGAAGACAGTATGCTTCAAGATCAAATAACTACTTAGAACACTCCATTGAAGTCTAAAGAAAACACAAAGAGAAAGTCCCTATGTTCTCTTCTTAGGGAATCCACAGAAAAACTTGTTTTAGGATGTCTACGAGTGGAACATCCTGCTTATGTATCCATGAAAGTGGAATGAGCTAGCACTGGCGTGTACCAGCATAATGGTGTAAGCAGGACTCTATAATGCTGAGCTTGCGCATTACAAAGCAGCAGCCTGTGCTTGGAAGAAAAGTACCTTTTCGCTCTGTTAAGAACCCCGAGTTTGGGAGTCAATGGAAGTCAATATGTGTACCTATATTGTACCTAAATTGAGTAATTCATTGATTGATTGATTGAATATTCTAATCAAACATTATCAGTATCTATGCATAATATATAGAATAGATTTAGCATTCAAATTAAGTAAGTAATGTTTTATTCAGAAATTGCAAACACTGCTCTCAAACTGTGGTTTAAATAACGAGTGGTCATTGCTTGATCAGGCTTTCAGGCTTATTTACTGAATTAATAAGGATTCGGTACCGGGAAAATCCTTATTAGGTCAGTACATTAATGAGTAAAATATAATTACTAAGAATGTCTATTTCACATTTTTTAAGTAAATACCTCGTCGGTGCCCTTGCAGGTTATCGAATGGTAAGCTTCTGTTTCCACTGTTTCGGGGATCATTATTGCTTATGGAGAAACTCATGTTGAAGATTTGGTTTTAAACATGATTCATAGTTAATTCAGAAACTACTACTCGAATCATTTTAATATTATTGTTTTGCATTACAGAATCAATCAATCAATATCGCATTAAACCATAGAGTACATTATTTATTCCAGTAGTCTTCGATTTATTGTCTATTGGTATAGTAACGTAACACCTGTGGTTTACAGAGATTGGGCCACCGAGTCGTGTCGCAATAAAACAGCGGCAAATTCAAAAATAGCAACTTAAACAATTTGACACTCTTACTAAAACTTACTGAGGGTAAAAAAAAACTACACCTAATATTATTATTTATTTGTTTATTTTTTCACTCCAACAACTTCCATACATTATAATTAAGACAAAAATATTTCCAACTTTACCCATATAAATAAGGTTGTCCATTACAGGTGTGACCGGCTGTTAAGATCTAGTTACTAACATGCACTTACAATATTTTAGAGATCCTATTCTTACATCAGTATGCTTAACTAAATCATAATAATGTTATAAAGTTGTCAATAAAGAATTTATTATTATTATTATTATTAAAGTTTGAAACAGTATACATGACTAAGTTATAGCAGGTAAATCGCCAATTACAAAAAAAAACGTAAATTTAAAAATAATAATAATAAAATAAATGAAAATTACAAAAATATACCAAAAGGAAAGGGCTCAATGACCAATTTTTCTTTTGAATTTGGGCAGTTTGTCATGGAAGATGTCCACATCAATAGCACCCGATACACAAATGTCATTGTAGCATTTAAGCCTGCGAGGAATGGAATGAATTATCTTTATTTAAGTACCAAAAAATTATCTGTATTCCCTATTAATCCTAAGAAGTTGTTCTGAAAGCGGCGGCCGCTCGGCCCACGGCGGACACAATCGTGGGGGTCAACATCATCGTCTTGTTTTTGTACGTGTGGATCACTTGCTGGAAAAGCATTAATAGCTCTAATTAAGTAATAAATTACACGGATCTCACTGAGGAGTAACTAAACAAGCTTGAGCGTTTACAAAACATGTGTATTCGATTCATCTATGGATTGAGGAAATTTGATCACATCAGTGCGTATCGTGCTCGTCTCAAGTGGCTTCCAATTAGGTTGCGTCGAAATTTTCATGTTCTTTCTTTACTATTCTCGATCCTATATGCTCCTCATATTCCCAGCTATCTTAAAGAACGTTTCAACTTTCTCGGTGCTGTTGATCGTCATATGCAGCTGCGTTCTACCATGGATAATATACTCAAAACTCCTAGTCATCGTACAAAATTTTACAGCAAATCGTACACGGTGTATGCTGTGCAGTTATGGAATTCTCTACCGAAAAATATTAGAGACTCCAAATCCTTACCTATTTTTAAAAATAGTCTCAAAGAATATTTACTTAACCAAGTCATGCCATAATAAATAAATCATACTTTTATCTTAATTCGTTATTATGCGTATTCAATTTTTATATTTAAATGTGTAATTTGTGTATGTTTATGCATAATATTTTTATTGTTATATTTATGTATTTTATTTACATGTAATGTATATATACAATATGTTTATTATGTTTTATATTTTGTACTTACTTACTTAATAATAACGTGTATTCTATTGTGCCACACTACCCTACACATCTTATTCGATCCTCTCACCAAAGGTTGCCTGGTAGAGATTGCTCAGTAAGCAATAAGGCCGCCTTTGCATACCTAGTTTATAGTTAACTTTACCTTGTATTTTTCATGTGTGCAATAAAGTATTTATCTATCTATCTATCTATCTAAATTAGATTAAAATGTAATAGCTAAGAATATGTGGCACAGTAAATACAGGCAGGCATTAATTGACCGAGCGAAGCGAAGGTCTCTGAGTCTACTTGAGTGAATTTGCACTTGTCCGGCCGTCCGTCCGTCCGTCTGTCAGAGCCTAACTTCTGAATTACTGAACGTAATTACTTCAAATTTAAATATAATATGTAAACCGATGGCCTCCAGCCAAATATGGCTTAAAAAGTTATAAAAATCTTTATTCCAGGGGGCTCTCATAGAAGCGAATGCGTAGTAAATAATAAAAATCATTTTATTGCAGGTCGGGGACCCATTTAAAAACATAAAAACACGTTTACATTTTAAAAAAAAAAACAATAACTAAATTTATTAAAGTATAAATTATACTTACATTAATTAAAATAAAGTTTAAAATGAAAAATCATTTTACGTTAGGGGTCTGGTGTACCCTAAGCCAGTGTTTATAAAACACGTTGTCAGGGGATGCCTGAGCGACGACTTTAATCAGCTTATTAGTAGAATTGCGGACGGTTTCCCAGAAACCGGCAATTCTACTCCGAATAATGGCGTAATAATCTGGGACTCCAGCGTCGGCGAACTCGCCATTTTTAATAAAATACGAAGGGCATCGTTATACTGTACCCTGAGGATGTTAAAGGATCTTTTGGTGTACTTGATCCATAGTTGTGATGTATAGAAGCTCATGCAATAAGCTTTAAACAACGTAACTTTAACATCCTCAGAGCACCGAGCAAATCGGCGAGCGAGCATGTTGCACCGTATTGCCAGTGACCTACGCTCCCGTTCTATATCCAAGTCGTCGCTCAGGGATCCTGTTAACATATGCCCGAGATACCTGAACTGCTGCACAACCTGAACTGGAGTTCCATCTAACAAAACTGGCGGAATCCTCTCCGGACCTTTACCCGCTCTGAACATTAACATTTCAGATTTGCGCACATTATATTTTAAGCCGTGTCTAAATGCATAGTTTTCGCAAATCGCTACTAATTTACGAAGACCGTTTATTGAGGGGCTAAGTAGTCACTGATAGAACCCAAATCAACGGTAAAGGCAGTGGGCAGGCCAGGCCAGGCTTTTCGTAGGATCTATGACCCTTGGTTGTGGACGAGAGACAGAATACAACTAGCGCCGATTTTACCAACAACGTATAAGGTTTCACCTATTAGGAATTCATTTGATGCCTTTGAATTGTTTTTTTATTGTTTATGTATTCTTTCAAAATATTCCTAGGAATGTTATTCAGAGTTGATAAAATCGGCACTAGTTAAGCTTAGTATTGGGGGCTCTCCAACAAGAGATCGAAAACAAAAATAGGATGGCGGTAATCGTGGCTGGATGAGAAAGGAGAAGAACCGGGCGTGGTGGTGCTTTTGGAAAAGACCTAAGCATCTAAAATTTCCAGCTGTTCCACAGGCTGAAATTGATTTATAGCTTACCAAAACCAGTTTGATGAGAAAGACGGCGAAGGTGAGAAACGAAATGGTCATCAATGTGCTTTCTGAGGAAGGAAACTCCACGTGGCCGCGAGGCTGCGTGGCGCGGCGGTGCCGAGCGGGGGCGCCACTGGCGTCGTCTGGCCAAGCGTTGTCTATTTGGTCTTCTGAAAATATACTTTTAAGTAGTTCCTTATTCTCCTAGCTTCTAGTTTCCTGGCTGCGCTGTTTTCATCACTAATCTAATCTAGACTAGCCTAAACCTTTGAATATTTCTATTGCCGTACCTAAGTTGATGTTTCGATTAGGTAACTATAAATTTTATTTCACACGCAATAGTATTAAAAAAAATGCGAAAGTTATCTGCTACGCTTTCATGACACATCTGTTCAACCGATTTTGATAAAATTTGGTACAGGCCCACAGGGAAAGGTTGTCTGTCTCCCGGGGAAGGATAGGCTTTTCATTCAGGAAAATTAAAAAGTTATTTCGGGAATCAAAAACTTGTGGGCATCATCTAGCTGATAATATAATAAGTCCTCACTCCTCACCTATACTTGTCAGTATTGTCGCCTTCAAACCTTCCAAGTATCTGATCTTGCTCTTGAAACTCCTGTGAGTGTTTTTGTATATAGTGTCCGCTACCACTTTTAGCAATTTCCACATTCCTTTCATTGGTTTTACCTTAGTTGTGTTCATATCTTTTAGTCCTGAATCTTCTGCGTTAGGTTTAGTCTCTTTATCATCTATCGTTGGCGTGAGTTCCATTCTATTATGTGTACTATGAATTGGTATTTTGGGATGCGGTTCATTTATTTTTACTGCATTTTTGTTATTATCTATATGAATAGTTAGATTTTTATACTTATTTCGAGACTGAAAATATTCTGTGGATATAAAAGGTGGATGTGATCCACTATCGTGGGGGTTATTATCATTTTCTTTTACTTTATCATTATCTTCTCTTTTAAATAGTTTAATTTTTGAAATATTTGGTCCCTTTGCAATAGAATAGTTCGAGTATCTATTATCAGACTCTTTCGGAGCATTTGAACTTAATTCATCCTCAAGAGAAACTCTATGTAAGTTTGGTCTTTCTAATGTATAGAATTTATCGTGTTCGTTTAAATTTAGTTTCTCGATTGAAGGTTTACTTATTTGCATTTGATTCCTTCGATTTGTATTATGTATATCGTTCACATCTTCATTGTGTTTTCTTCTAGGAATACTTGTTACGGCAGTTTGAATTTTTATATTTGGACGTTTCTCGTGACCAATACTAGCTGTGGAAGTCCGAATAACATTAACTCTACTTTTATTCTCTACAGCATCATCATTTTCATCATAATATGCATGAAACTTTTGTATATTTGGCTTTATTGTTATAAAATCATACTCAGCTTCCGTTGTATCTAAATTATGATTATGATGAAAGTGAAATCTGTCTTCATGTCTTGTTTTCAAGGAATTGGTTTTAACACTGGGATACTGCACTCTTCTGATACTAGCTACGTTAGAGACCTTATCGACTGCACCTATGTGCCATTGCTCTTCTGTTACGGAGTTATTCCTGTATATCCTGTTGGGTTTGGCGGTATGTTCAAAGTTTACCACTTTGTGTATCGGTTCCTTTCTGTAATGGTTTTGAGATATTTGGACCCAGTCGCAGCCGGCTCGGGTAAGCAGGAGCAGTAATATGAACATGGCTATATACTCGCGTATGGTTTCGTTGGAGCCTGTCACTCGTCTGTGAACTGTCGTGTGACCGAAGTTCAAGGTGCGTGGACATACTAATGCGTTCAGGGATGTTCATCGTAATGTATTAATTTTGTAGGGATCCGTACTAACTTATAATCCTATACTTTAGTATTAATGTGATCGTTTGGATGTTTGTAGGATATTATAAATCAGACCAGAGACAATAAATAAATTCCTGAATTGACGCTATCGGGGATCAAACCCAGAGTTTCCCACTTGTAAGACCACAGCATTTACCACTGCACCAGGGAAAGTTTTTAATAGATAAGTACCTATCATATTATTTTATTTTAATACGGAACCTTATATAAACTAGGTATTCGCTCATTCCATCCTCCGCAGCTATCGGAGCATGAACGTAGTCTCGCTGCGAAGACGCGCTAAACTGGTTCAGTTAGCGGTCTACATCTGATTACCACGAAAAGAAAAACATACGAGAACACTCATTTAGGAAAACCTACACAGATCAGCTTGTCAAAATTTATTTGTGTGGCGTTTCTGGCCTTTTGACTGCTCTAGGTATCTCACCTCGTGCGTGGTAAGTGCCTGACGTAGGTACAACGGACAATTGAGTAGGTATGATCTGAGTAGATATACCTGAGTACCTATAGCCTGTTTTTCCTAACTAGAACAGTCTTAAATTCATAAAAAAATATTTTTAAAAACAGGCTTTTATCGTATTTCGTGTGACGTCATTTTATTTTCGTATTCTTCTCAGGAAACTCTTTTGATTGATACTCATATCATGGAGGTGGGTCATCTTTGGGAGTCCGCCATATTGGATAAAGAATGACGTCACTTACCTAACCATGCATTTCCAAACTACAAAAATATAAATTCAGCTCAATCGGTTGGGGATAACCGTTTTAAAATTCAGTATCAAGATTTGACCTAAACAAACGCACAAACACTGCAAGTTATATAAAAGCTTGTAAAAAGTAAAGTATTTTCGCTGACACGCGTAAGAGACGCGGATAGGACGTTGTTACCGCGAACTAACGATATTAAATCATGATAAGAGTGAAAAATATAAATTGAGAACGTCATAAGCGTCGGGCAAAGCGTGTTGCTTACGCGTTTCGATACAGTGTGTATCTAAGCAACAATCCAGAAATAGCTATTAATAAAACACCTTAAATCTATTTGTACTCGCATTTGGAACTTGCACAAGACAATGGTTAAACGTGTAGAGGTTCATGTAATTAGATAGAGAAAAGTAGGCTAAACTTAAAGACAGTAGCCAAACTAAAATAGGTATCTAAACAGTCTCCATGTATCCATAAGGCAGCGTAACCAAAGACATTTTAAATATATTGATCGTGACAGACCTTATTGCTTGGTGGTAACCAGCCACGACCGCAGACTCCCACCAAGACCAGACCAGATTGGATGATTATTTTGACCAAATATATGAAAATTGAGTGAACAGTAGAGCATACTTAACGAACGTAGGTGAACAGTAGAGAGTACCGAGGGCAAGCATTATGTAGTAATAGTTATTTGAAATACTACGGAATACTTTCTGCTGCTACCCTCGTGTTCCCATGCACAGTAAAAGTTGGAGAGCCCTGGCTACGACACCTTTGCACGGTGTATAGCATGAATCCGCCTTTAGGTAGCCAAATACATAAGGTAGAGATTGTTTTGTAATAAAAGTCATGTTTTCATCCAAAACGGCATTTAATGTGGAATAATAATAATAAAAAAAATATATTTAAATATTATAAAAAAATATTTTGTAAAATCATCCTCGTGTTATTTGTAACTTATATCATACTATATAACATAAGAATGAAGGGATTCCCGAGCTGCCTACAAACATAATAAGTATTTTAGTAAAATACAAATAAATTTTAGTGCCTATTTGTTACTTAATTAAAACATATAGGTAATAATCACTAGGCAGCTTAAATTAGAAGGATCCATTATATTATGAACTATCCATAAATAACAACAAATACTTACACATTTTTATATGACAGAAATAAAAAAGCCTATTTAATTCGATCTCAATCACTTACTCAATTTTTCTCTCATAATGAGTGGATCCAGATTTTCTATTTAAATGAATATTTCTAGCATTAATTATCGATTAGTTTTTCCAAAATTCTGTTTACATTTTAATGAAGACAATAGAAAATCAAGATCCACACATATCTTAACTGTTATACAATTGGTCTTATTACATTAAGTTAAAGAGCGGTTATACAACTCGTGCGTCGTATGGGAATGTCGGGCCTGTTTCAACCACGCTCAAATTATTTTTGCAATAGTATACTTTACAACTGATTTATGAATTATTTATGTAACAATATTTTTTTACCAAAGGATTCTGAATCTACACTAAATTTACACTGCATTGGTAATATTTTTGCTAATTACTTCTAAGCCTTATATGAGTTATAAAATTAAAGCTATTAGAGTAGTATTTTCTGAGGATTCCATTGGAAAAGATGGAAAAATAAGATAGACGTACCTATTATATTTAGGTAAGAAGTACTTCGCGCTTCAAATGAGAAAAATATCGTAGGTACAGGTCCAAGGTAATACATAAGTAGATAGATAGATACGGAAAAATTAAAGTAAGTATACTTACCTCGAACGCAAGTAAAAGTTTCTTATTACAAGTATCTAACTAAAAGGTCTTCTTTATTGAAACGCATAGTACAGCTAATTTTAATATTAATAAAGTACGTAATATGAGGATTTAGCTAAACCGACGTTATGTAAAATGTAAGAAGAAAAGCGAACATTTAGTTGTGATGAATTCAATAAATTGCATGTATTTATTAAAAATGCTTCTGTTTTTCATAGCCGTCGTCTATTTTATGGTGTTTAATTTATTTTTGTATATTGGTAAGTATTTAAAATTTTATTACAATTATTTATGTACTCGTATATTCTGATCATTTTATTTGTTAACCAATACTAACTACTTATTATCTATTATTACTTATTATTAAGTATCTGTCACATTACATTGTGACAGATACTTAGGACTAAATGATAAACGTGGTGGTATAGAAAATAAGAATAAAACGGATTCTTAAATATTATGATTAATTAATAAAATGTTAAAAAGTTTAAAGAGATCACAGGAAATGGAAGTTTGCACCGTAAAAAATCACAGTTAAAAAATAAGGATAAAATATATAGTAATAATTATTAGTGTCATTTCTTTTCCAACTTTGTGTTTCATACATTTTATATATTTTTAATCCCTTGCCGAAAACGTATGTACGTTCATTAAATCAATAATAAGTTGGTACATACAATAATATACATTCTTATTTTACTTCGATTTTTTTGAAAGGTTTACAAATGAGTTCTAGCAGAAATACGTAAGCGACGCGTTTAGGACGGGAATAGGTTTAGAAAAATATTTAACGAGATTCCCGCTTTTAACAAATGCGTTTTATATTCCTTTATAACCATTATCTTAACAAGATTCCGTGCAAAAGCATTGTTCAGTCCTCTTTTGGCGGTTCTCCATTGGTGAGCCAGCGCCAGACAGCGTGTCGCTTACGCGTTTTAGCGACAAGTTATCTGCGATTTATTAACCTTTAAAATGAACAAGAGACTATACAATGCAATAGAATCTATTGCCTCTCTATTGTCTATTGCTCTTTTTTAATATAAAATTTTACTTTATTGAATAGAGAAATATTTTATGATATTTATTTAATATAATATATACCTACTCCCAAAAAAAAGGTCAGGTAAAAGTGTTGGCACTGTGAAATTATATAAAAAATACGGCTTTACGGAAGATTCATTACATTACATTAAATTGGCTCACTTATCATTATCAATTTATCGTATTCCACCAACCCTAACCCTAAGCGTAACCAAAGGTTGTTTCTACTGGGGGGTAAATGCAAATCCAAGTGATAATTTTGATCTCAGTCAGTAAATAGACTGATCCTCATAGTATATGAGGGTCTCATTTCGTTCACATAGACCTTACGGCTTGGGTAATAAGGTTCGATGTACAGCTCGCGCCACGTAAGTTGATTGCACATAGGCCACTAAACTAAGTTTTGCGATATTAGTAATCTCATGGTATAGCTGTATCAAATAGTCGCGCCTGAAGTTGACCGGAAGACGCGTCACAATAGCATATTTTCGCGGGCAGTATGCACGTTGATAGCAACAGTTTGTATGAGAGCTGCGCAAACAAACACTCGCACCTCAGCTCAGAGACGACTAAATGATTGGCGCTCACTACATCGCTATAATATTTCATACAATAAAAAACGTCCTGACTGAGTCACTCACCCACTGGCTGACTCATCAACGCCCTGCAGAAACATTTTGACCTAGAACCTCGAAATTTTGCACAGAGATTCCGACAGTGAACAAGGCCGGATTTTGCGAATCATAATCAGAATCAGAAATTATTTATTGCATGACGCACAATATTACAAAGGTGGTAAAAAATGCGCGGGCGGTCCTTACATAATTCATAATCTAAGGCCACTATTACACTTGTAAGTTTTTATGTAAGTAACTTATATAACAACTGCGTACGATACGCGACTAACAGGACTGATTACATATCAAAACTTACTCATACTAGCGACTTACATGAGTAAAACTTACAAGTGTAATCGTAGGCTTACCCTTACCACAGAACACTATCGAAAGCGCCTGCAAGCGCACCGTTACGACCTTCACCTATTTCCGTGAACTGACTACAGTTTATGTTTTCATATCACATTACACCTAGTTAGGCCGTTCACAGAGACACCCGTCTCTTTAGCAACTCTTATATTAACCAAGATAGAAAAAAAAATATAATTATTACTATTTACAATTGGAATCGAGTATAGATATAATCGTAATCGTTAGTGTCATATAAAACAGTCCAAATTTCAGAGGTTTGCAAGTGTTTAATACGGCCTGCCACGCTTCTGAGCCTATAGCTCTACATGTCTTGCTCGTGCAATTCCACCGAGAGAAACATCTGTGCAGCTCACTGTGCCGCAGTGGAATCACACCATAGCATCAAAATTAAATGTAACAATCATCGATATATATTATGTAGATGGTGGGCACTAGATGGGCCCTTTCACAGAAAAAAGTTGGGCATCCGACTTGTAGTGCATGCCCCTCACCTGGCCTGTATTAAGCTGGCCTTGTCCCACCATAGCGCTGTCCCGCTTTTCAGACTAGATGGCGTTAGTAAAATATGTCCACATTCTCTGTCTGACAGGGCCCGCCTATGTAAATTGAGGTATTTGGCAACAATACAACATTAATATTTTTACACATTTAAGGCCCGCTTGCAGAGACATCGCGTTACAGTGTAAATTGAAATTTTGACAGAAGTTGTATATGAATTTTTTCAAAGTAGCAGCTAACTCGTTAAAAATATAACTCGGCGTTTCTGCAAGCGGGCCTTAGTTAAATAAATAGTTTTAGAATTACTGCGAATTTTTAAAGTTTGGTTTTGCCCTCCTTTGGCACCATTCGGACCTGACCCTTAGGTCCTCAATTGTAGTTCCAGCCACTCATCATGTTTACTCGTACTGGATATAATATACCATGATTCACTCATTAATGTTAGACGTCTAGTCTAAAAACGAACGTGCCTCCAACGTGTTTACGTTCACTCGAAAAGCGATGTACACAAATCGGATGTCATTGGCAGCTCAGTTACCCTATTCAATTTATTTATGTAGGATATACAGATTACAGATGTCTCTTAATTATGTTACGTAATTGAATCTACCACACGTCCGGAAAGTAGATTCACAGTAAACAGATTTGTAGAATCTATTGGAGAAGAGCAAAAAAATAAAAATATTACAATAAGTGTGTAACATTATATACAGTTATATGTATACAGTAGTGTAAAAGAGTATACTATCATTTAGGGCGGTGTCCGCAAAGTCGATTGCTGCCATACTAATTATATTCTACGGCCGAATCTGTTAACAAACTGGAGCATAAATGTTTAACATTTAATTCGTGATCCAAAAAATGTTTTACCAAGATAAATACTGATATATTATATATTTTTTGGACTGTTTTATATGTATCCATCGTGTAAATTATTGTTCCTAGATCCTAGGTTATGCATTATTAATTATTTATTTTGTCTGATAACTGTGAGGTATATAATTAAATGTCTATAACGCGTATTCCACACGTCACAATTTGTTGAGCTAGCTAGCATTTTTTTAAAGTTTAAGTTGTGTCGTGTAGATTGTAGACTTAAATAAGTAAAGAGATAATGAATATTATCTTAACATATAGTTTAAAAGAGTTAGATTGTGTTATCTAAAACTATGCTAGGTATTTTAAACACTTATAGATATAACTACTTAGTTAAATATAAAATTGTTAATATATAATGCGTAATGTATAAAAATGGGGTTCTCGGGATTATTATATTAATATTTTTGTTAATTGAATTTGCCACATTTTTATTGTGTTGAATTTTCCAGTTATTGTAATCAGTTATGACTAAAAACTTAAAAAAATATATCCGAAATTAATTTAAAAAATTCAAAGTACCTATTATAATTCATGTTATTTATAAAATTATATTATCATTATAGTAAAATTATGTGATATATTAACAATATACAAGTCATTGAAATATTTAAATATGTAAAATCAAAATCTATGATTAGACATTGAAATACGATAAAGATAAAATTAATTTTATTATAAAAATCTCAATATAAAGCAACCTTAGTCGAGGGAATGAAGTTTACTTAAAAAATATATTAAACCTAGCTAGATAACTACGTTATCAGTATTATTTTGTGGCAAATATTTATTTAATCATTACAATTCGTTTAAATATTAGGCTATTTCGGTCACGATTTACTTATAGAAATAGCAAATTCAAAATTGGCTTTCCTAATAGAATTTAACTGCCATAAGTTAGGAGACACAGTTTTTAGTGTCCAGTTGCAAATGAAGGATTAATAATAAACAGTCATAAAAATTCGTTCCAATTTTGGCCAACCGGCTCAGATAAGTTTGACGGAGCACATATTGTATAATATGTACAATGCATGCACTATTGTACAATGTTTCAAGCAAATAAACGATTGATTGATTGATTGAGTATATCTGGTATTTAGGGTATGTTTTGATATACAGTGCGAGCACTGTGCAGTGCTCTTATTGGGGAGAAATTCGTTCTATTATGGACTGACAGTATACTGCCGCAGTAACCTAGGGAAATATATGACGTCATAAATAGTAGCCATTTTTGTACTGGCGTTTTCGGGGTAAGGTGCTCTCAGTGCTGACCGCATTCCGTTTTAAACAGAA
The DNA here is from genome assembly GCA_964035005.1 of Erebia palarica. Lineage (NCBI taxonomy): Eukaryota > Metazoa > Arthropoda > Insecta > Lepidoptera > Nymphalidae > Erebia > Erebia palarica. The sequence goes on along the minus strand of OZ035994.1, from coordinate 11,516,673 downwards.
ACCAGTATAGCAAACTATAAAGGAACGGCTTCGCAGTATACTTAATTGACGTCACACCTTACAGAGATCGCAGTGTATATCGAAGCATACCCCTAGCATGAAATATTTGTGACGTCATCAAAATTAAAGCATTTTTTTCTTAAATCGATATTTTATAATAGTTATCAAACAAAATATTAACAGGGGACGTGGATTTTACGTGTTTTGGCAGGTCCTCTATTTAATAATCGCTAAATAATAATTTATTTTCGACACAGGCATCATCCCAACTAAGCTTGTTGTTCCTTGGTCATCACGGAGTTGGGTGGAGTAACGCCTGCTCGTATCCATTGTGTGTGTGCGCGCTGTGTGAGTGTGTGTGTGCGTCAGCGCGCGTACACGAGCAGCTTCCGCCAGCGCGCGCGCACGCAACTCACGGGCGGCGAGTGCGGCGCCGGGCCCGCGCGCCCGAGCCCGCAGCTGCGGGGACAACACAACCTGAACCGTCTGCCTATAGCAACAAGGACCACTGTGGCTTGTGACCGAGTTACCGCGCATATGCTTATGGATGACGCTACTGGTATTATACATTATACAAAGGAATTCTAACGAAATTAATTATGAATGTTTTACTGAATAGGCATGATGACAGTATCCAAGAATCAATCAAATTATGAATTTATCTAATGAAATAGGATTCATGGATTATAAAAAACGTATTTATTTTTCTATTTCGAGTGAGATTGTTATTTATTTTGATAAAATAAAAGTATAAAATACAGCAATCCGCCATATTGTATAAAACACCGCTGAAGCGAATGACGTCACTATTGTTTTCGAGCTTTGACAATCGACCAACAATCTCTATAAGTACCTACAGGTGTTTTAAATGTTTATCAAGACGTATTCTCGTGTTTTTTTGTTTCCCAAAGATCATTTCCTTAATCTAGTTTTGTTTTACCGAATCCAAATTTAAGAAATTAAAAATCGTTAGCCATGGATAAAGGATTTACCAAAGCTACTAGCTTTAATTTGCCCAGGATTGATTTGTTGATGCTGGGTGAGTATCTTGAATCAAACAAAGACTTTTGTTGAGCAGAATTTCGCAACGTCAAAACTTCCATGCAAGTACAATAATAACATAATAATTTATAGGTACTAAACCCGTAAAATCTGCTAAATGATATATTAAGCACTTCATGATAGTTATCAGAGGTTATGTTAATGAAATGTTGTTTTTTAAAACTACACCGTATAACTTAATATGTGCGGTGATTGCAGTTTATGACGCAGACGTCCTCCGAGGACTGACGTAGGAGGCAGACCTCCTATTCGTATATTATATTATTATTCGTATAATATTCGTATATTCGTATATATTGGGCGCATGGGGTTCGATTCTTGGCACGCATCTCTAACTTTTTGCAGATATTTGTGTTATAAGCAAAACAGCATCACTACATAGTATAAAACAAAGTCGCTTCCCGCTGTCTGTCCCTATGTATGCTTAGATCTTTAAAACTACGAATCGGATTTTGATGCGGTTTTTTTAATAGATAGAGTGATTCAAGAGAAAGATTTATATGTACTTTTTATCCCGGAAAATTAAGGAGTTCCCGCGGGAACCAAAAAATCTCAATCCACGCGGACAAAGTCGCGGGCATCAGCTAGTATTAGAATAAAGCAAAAACTTACGTCAAAGTGATCTTCGCAGAAATAAATAGTAGAATTTAGCCCTATAGCTGTAGGATCTCGCCGTGCAAGATTAAGCCACTTAGATCGCATTGTTTTTTTAAGTGGCGCGTGAATACCTAAATAGGTAACTTGCTTGGAGTTAATTTTGATGTGTTATCACACTGGGGGGCCGCACACACTTTAGAATTAATTATACATACAAAATATCTGAATTGCTGTACGAAGACTTATTGTTTACTGCACACAGTACATTAGAGTACATTGGTAAAAGCAATAGTGACTTCACAAACGACGCCATGACAACCGGGAGCGTTTTGGCGTGATTTTTAAAATTTAAATTTCAAATGCCAATTTTATCTACCAAACCTTATTTTTCTGCTGAAATAAGATATTTTTCCAAAATAGTATATACTTCCGAAAATAATCTGACCATTTTTCAAAATCAGTCATCATGCCTATTGCGCTTAGACAACTTACAATGCTACATGGTTGGACTAGTGGTTCCCGGATACTAACTATTCTTATTGTTACGGTTGCATCATGTCCCCTGCTCCCGTACATGACTGAATGATAATTCAGTTGATTATTCAGTAGTCGCCGATTGAGCCGGCATGGTAAGAATTGTTTGCCGATTAAGCCGGCATGGTATTCTTACCATGCCGGCTTAGTTGCCGATTGAGCTGGCATGGTAAGAATTAGTTGCCGATTGAGCCGGCATGGTAAGAATTAGTCGCCGGTTGCAGCGGCACACTCACGGTCAGTGCGGGGCGGGCTCGTGCTCGGGGGTGGTGGGCGTGGTGGGGGAGGCGAGGCGCGCGTCGTCGCTGGGGTGCGTGAGGTAGCGGACGCCCACCCTGCGCTCCAATGTGCGCAGGTCGTGCCACGCCTCGCGCGTCTGCAGCCACGCGTGCATCAGGCACTTGTCCACCGACAGACGCTTGCGCTGCTTCACTTGGAGCAGGTTGCCGATCAGGTCGATCGCTGCAATAATGGACAAACATACAATATTTATTTATCCAAAATAGGTACATTGTACACTTATTGGCGTTCCGATTACTTATAAAACATGATGGTGATAATCAGATAGGGTATCTTAAAACTAAAGGGGAGGGTACATGAAGGCGGCGTTCTGTTTCTGCTCGTTGATGTTTTCGTCCTCGTTGAAGGGGAACGTGCCCGACAGAGACACGTACACGATCACGCAAAGGAGATAGATGTCTCACCCTCCTCGGAGATCTCTCGCCAGGGCGCGGGAAGGTACATGAAGGCGGCGTTCTGTATCTGCTCGTTGATGTCCTCGTCCTCGTTGAAGGGGAACGTGCCCGACAGAGACACGTACACGATCATGCAAAGGAGATAGATGTCTCACCCTCCTCGGAGATCTCTCGCCAGGGCGCGGGAGGGTACATGAAGGCGGCGTTCTGTATCTGCTCGTTGATGTTCTCGTCCTCGTTGAAGGAGAACGTGCCCGACAGAGATACGTACACGATCACGCAAAGGAGATAGATGTCTCACCCTCCTCGGAGATCTCTCGCCAGGGTGCGGGAGGGTACATGAAGGCTGCGTTCTGTATCTGCTCGTTGATGTCCTCGTCCTCGTTGAAGGGGAACATGCCCGACAGAGACACGTACACGATCACGCAAAGGAGATAGATGTCTCACCCTCCTCGGAGATCTCTCGCCAGGGCGCGGGAGGGTACATGAAGGCGGTGTTCTGTATCTGCTCGTTGATGTTCTCGTCCTCGTTGAAGGAGAACGTGCCCGACAGAGACACGTACACGATCACGCAAAGGAGATAGATGTCTCACCCTCCTCGGAGATCTCTCGCCAGGGCGCGGGAAGGTACATGAAGGCGGCGTTCTGTATCTGTTCGTTGATGTCCTCGTCCTCGTTGAAGGGGAACGTGCCCGACAGAGACACGTACACGATCATGCAAAGGAGATAGATGTCTCACCCTACTCGGAGATCTCTCGCCAGGGCGCGGGAGGGTACATGAAGGCGGCGTTCTGTATCTGCTCGTTGATGTTCTCGTCCTCGTTGAAGGAGAACGTGCCCGACAGAGACACGTACACGATCACGCAAAGGAGATAGATGTCTCACCCTCCTCGGAGATCTCTCGCCAGGGTGCGGGAGGGTACATGAAGGCTGCGTTCTGTATCTGCTCGTTGATGTCCTCGTCCTCGTTGAAGGGGAACATGCCCGACAGAGACACGTACACGATCACGCAAAGGAGATAGATGTCTCACCCTCCTCGGAGATCTCTCGCCAGGGCGCGGGAGGGTACATGAAGGCGGTGTTCTGTATCTGCTCGTTGATGTTCTCGTCCTCGTTGAAGGAGAACGTGCCCGACAGAGACACGTACACGATCACGCAAAGGAGATAGATGTCTCACCCTCCTCGGAGATCTCTCGCCAGGGTGCGGGAGGGTACATGAAGGCTGCGTTCTGTATCTGCTCGTTGATGTCCTCGTCCTCGTTGAAGGGGAACGTGCCCGACAGAGACACGTACACGATCACGCCCACAGACCACATGTCCAACGATCTGTTGTAGCCCTTGTTGCGCAGCACTTCCGGCGCTGGAACAAGGGAAACACCCCTCTAGTACAACTTGAACAAATAGACATGGTGCTTATGTCAAAAATAAATTATTTCCTATTGATTATTAAAAAGAGGGTCTTCCAAAAGACCGACAATTTGCATCTTCTGTTTGTTTTATCATTGTAAGCTATCGATTAACGAAAAAAAGTTTGCTGAAATTTGATAACGTCACAATTGTATATTTCATACAAACTTCTAGACTAGAAGCGCGTTTTTAAGTTTGATAAAGAATTGTTGGTTTGATTGAGTTGTCATCATCCCTATTGGGACAACGACGAAACAGCAGTCATTCCCCTGTAAATCAGCTTCTTTAGGGCAAATTGGGACACTCGGATGTTTTTCGGACGAAAGAAACGCAAAATTTAGTTTACTAAAGCAGACTCGCGTGATCCAATTTAATAGATTGATCGAATGGCACTATTTTCACATTTTTACAGTCACAAAGTATGTTTTGATAACATTTTACTGCGGGAAGGAAGTCAAACGAATTGCAGGAATTCGTTTGTAGGAATATATATATATATATTCCTACAATATATATATGTCACCGTAAGATTGTAAACACCGTTAGATTATAATCTAACTCGCCAAATTCTAAACTGTCGAAAGATTGTAAACTGTTCAATGTTCCGAGTGTACATTTTTGAAATATTCATTTTATTTACGTTTTCTTGTCTCTTTCTTGTAGGTTAGGTTAGGGTTCGACATAAATAATCAAGTAGTGTAAAATTGTAATGCGTTAAATTGTAATCTTTCGACAGTTTAGAATTTCGCGAGTTAGATTATAATCTAACGGTTTTTACAAACTTACGGTGACATATATATAGAAATGTTCCTAAAAAACAACAAACAGAACGTTGATTATTGGTTTGAAAAAAAATCATTTTGATGGCACGTAATCTGGGATACCCATTAAATGTCAGTGTTGTTTTTTGATAATAACAGCGTATATTTGTAATGTGTCATGCTTACCTAAATACGCAGGGGTGCCGACGACTGACCGCCTGAAGGATTTCTCGCCGATTATCCTCGCGAAGCCAAAATCACATAACTTCACTTGTGGGAAAGTCTCGTCCGTCGATAATAACACGTTCTCGGGCTTCAGATCACAGTGCACGATGTTTTTCTCGTGTAAATGCTTCAGGGCTACCAATATCTGTATAAAATAGAGTACAAGTATGAAACATATTGTTTAACACTGGAAATGGATTTTGTAACAAATATCTACCATCGGCGCCATTTCAACTATATGTATGTCCAAAACATTGCTCAGTGACATATCATCTCGAGCATATCTCCATTGAGCTTCTCCATTACTACAAAATATTCTCTGGTTATTTCGAATATACGTTCGGGCGTGATTGAGTAACAAACATCTATCCACACATCTATACATCCATCCAAATTTTCGCATTTATAATATTAGTATAGATAGTATAGATGGGCGTGCCAGTTCAAGTGTTCAACAAACAATCTTCCATTTATCCAAACTGACCTGTGCAACAATAAACTTGGTGATCCTCTCTGTGAGGCGGCCTTTTTCATGAGACAGGATCATCTCGAGCATGTCTCCCTTGAGCTTCTCCATCACGACGAAGATCCGCTCGGGCGTTTCGAACATACGCTCCAGGTTCACCACGCCCGGGTGGCGGAGATTCTGAAGTATCGCCACTTCATTTTTGAGCTGAGCCTCCTGCTTGGTAGGGAACCGCAGCTTGTCTATCACCTAGAGGAGATTGTAAGGGTTGCTTGATGCAAGATTTTTGTACTGTAGCGGTTACCACTGTGTAAAACTAGATGGCGATAATTGTACCAAAAATGTGTCAATTACAAAAAAATATTGATCACTATTTGAGAGGCCATATCTAGTGAACGGCCCAATGAATGGCGTCAGTTTTTATACTGTTCACGTTGGTATGGCGCATACTTCAATACTATACAAAAATCAGCCTTCCTAGTTATTGTTTATTTTAGGTAACAATAACACGCCTTTTAACGGCGATAAGATCTCCAGCCGCATACGGGCAGACAGTTACTATTTTAACCAGAGAAGAGCCCTACATCCACCAATAATACTGAATCAGCCTTCCTAGTGATAGTTACCAAAAGTACAGCTATCTCTTAGTCTATTAGGCCAGGCCCAGATCTAACATCATTACTATTGAAACCAACCGCCGGCCCCTTACTGAGCACGAATCTGCGCTCAGAGTGAGTAGGAGATATCAAAGATTTTGCCAGGCGCCTTCGGTGTGCAGAGTGTGGGGCAGCTCCATTTATGAGGACCATTGTTGTGGACTTTTTATGCGTTTTATCATTTCTTTATCTTGTAACAGTTTATACTGACTGGAATAAATAAATTGAATTGGATTAAAAAATCTGACTGGTAATTCCGAGCCCAGCAGCCCGTCCAGAAAGAGTGAAGAGTTACGCCATCCAGTAGCGATATATTGCAGTTTCGATACTTCAATATATCTCAACTAGATGGCATTAATAGTCGCGTGGACTGGATTGAAAAGATACTTAACTCAAATTTCGGCAGTGAATCGTGGCCTAGCCTAGCGGTCCCCTAGAATCCCAGAGAGAATCCTGTCGGTTCCGCAATTTTTGATACGTATTAAGAATAGTTTAAATGATTTATTTATTTCATGTAGGACAACTTGTGTCACTTATGAAACGTTAAGACTCTACCACTGGTTCGGAAAGCTGTTCTACTGAGAAGGCAAGAAACTCAGCAGTTGCTCTTTTCATAGGAAAGAAAAGGTTACAATATGTAGACACAACACAATACATACGTTACAAGTATTACACTGACTTGTGGGTCACTGGATGCGAGGCCGGTTGCTTCCACGCAACCAAAAGCAAGTGAACCGTGGCCTAGACCTAGAATCCCAGAGAGACGCAGGTTCAAATCCTGTCGGTACCGAAATTTTTGATATGTATTAAGAATAGTTTGGTTACCTTGATGGCGACGGGCGTGTCCGTGGCGCGGTGCATGCCGCCATATACAATGCCGAACTGGCCCGAGCCCAGCACCTCGTCCGGGTGGATCTGGTACAGCTGCGCCATCTCCGCCGCGCGCTCCCCTCCGCCCGCGCCACCGCCCGCCCCGCCGCCGCCCGCGCTGCCCGTGCTCGCCTCCGCTGCGCAAGCGTAAACCAAATTAAAATAAATCCAGACTTCAATGTCCCCTACTCTAAGATAGCAGATTTTACTGAGAGAAACAATGTGACCAGTTCTGTGTAACACAACCTCTAGAGTCTAGAGGTTGTGTTACACAGAACTGGTCAGACTAAACTAAAATGACAATAGGCATGATGACTGATTTTGAAAAATGGTCATATTATGTTCGGAAGTGTCAACTATTTCGGAAAAATATCTTATTTCAGCAGAAAAATAAGGTTTGGTAGATAAAATTGGCATTTGAAATTTAAATTTTAAAAATCACGTCGAAACGCTCGCGGGTGTAATGGTGTCGTTTGTGACGTCATGACGACGTATTGCTTTTACCAATGTACTCCAATGTACCTACTATGTGCAGTAAACAATATGTCTTCGTACAGCAATTTAGATATTTTGTGTGAATAAAATGAATTCTAAAGTGTGTAAGTCGTGTGCGGTCCCCCAGTGTGATAACACATCAAAATTAACTCCAAGCAAGTTACCTATTTATTCACGCGCCACTTTATAAAACAATGCGATCTGAGTGGCTTAATCTTGCACGGCGAGATCCTACAGCTATAGGGCTAAATTCTACTATTTATTTCTGCGAAGATCACTTTGACGTTTGACGTAGGTGCTTTATTTTAATACTAGCTGATGCCCGCGACTTTGTCCGCGTGGATTGAGGTTTTTTGGTTCCCGCGGGAACTCCTTAATTTTCCGGGATACAAAGTACATATAAATCTTCCTCTTGAATCACTCTATCTATTAAAAAAAGCCGCATCAAAATCAAGTTTTAAAGATCTAAGCATACATAGGGACAGACAGCGGGATGCGACTTTGTTTTATACTATGTAGTGATGCTTATAACACAAATAACTGCAAAAAGTTAGAGATGCGTGATAGACGGCAATCACCGATTAAGTTATACGGTATAGTTTTAAAAAACAATATTTCATTAACTTAGCCTCTGATAACTATCATGAAGTGCTTAATATATAAAATAGCATATTTTACGGGTTTAGAACTTATAAATTATTATGTTATTATTGTATTTACATGGAAGTTTTGACGTTGGAAATTCTGCTGAACAAAAGTCTTTGTGTGATGCAAGATACTCACCCAGCATCAACAAATCAATCCTGAGCAAATTAGAGCTAGTAGCTTTGGTAAATCATTGATCCATAGCCATTGACGTAGTATTATTACGTCAATGTCCATGGCTAACGATTTTAATTTCCTAACTTTGGATTCGGTAAAACAAAACTAGATTATGGAAATGATCTTTGGGAAACAAAAAAACACGAAAATACTTGATAAACATTTAAAACATATTCTGTACTTAAAGAGGTTGTTGGTCGATTGTCAAAGCTCGAAAACAATAGTGACGTCATTCGCTTCAGTGGTGTTTTATACAATATGGCGGATTGCTGTATTTTATAGTTTTATTTTATCAAAATAAATAACAATCTCACTCGAAATAGAAAAATAAATACGTTTTTTATAATCCATGAATCCTATTTCATTAGATAAATTCATAATTTCATTGATTCTTGGATACTGTCATCATGCCTATTGACAGCTCTAAATCGTCACGCCGGAGTCGGATATGTATGTGTGTAGAGTGCGTACCGGAGTGCGTGTGCCGCATGAGCGCGTGCCGCAGTGCCGTCTCCCAGGAGCGCGCGAGGTAGGCGCCCACGCCCGAGTCGGGTGGCGCAGTATGGATATAGATGTGTGTAGAGTGCGTACCGGAGTGCGTGTGCGGCATGAGCGCGTGCCGCACCGCCGTCTCGTAGGAGCGCACGAGGTAGGCGCCCACGCCCGAGTCGGGTGGCGCAGTATTGATATGGATGTGTGTAGAGTGCGTACCGGAGTGCGCATGCGGCATGAGCGCGCGCCGCAGCACCGTCTTCCAGGAGCTCGCGAGGTAGGCGCCCACGCCCGAGTCGGGTGGCACAGTATGGATATGGATGTGTGTAGAGTGCTTACCGGAGTGCGTGTGCGGTATGAGCGCGTGTCGCAGCGCCATCTTCCAGGAGCTCGCGAGGTAGGCGCCCACGCCCGAGTCGGGTGGCACAGTATGGATATGGATGTGTGTAGAGTGCTTACCGGAGTGCGTGTGCGGTATGAGCGCGTGTCGCAGCGCCGTCTCCCAGGAGCTCGCGAGGTAGGCGCCCACGCCCGAGTCGGGTGGCACAGTAAGGATATGGATGTGTGTAGAGTGCGTACCGGAGTGCTTGTGCGGTATGAGCGCGCGAGGTAGGCGCCCACGCCCGAGTTGGGTGGCGCAGCATGGATATGGATGTGTGTAGAGTGCGTACCGGAGTGCGTGTGCGGCATGAGCGCGTGCCGCAGCGCCGTCTCCCAGGAGCGCGCGAGGTAAGCGCCCACGCCGGAGTCGGGTGGGGGTAGAGGGGCCGAACCCCCCTGCCACGTGGGGTCTACCCCCACTAGGTAGTCCACGTTGGCAGTGCGCAGCTCGAAGCAGTGCATCACATCTAGGAAAAGTTATTAAAGCTTTTTTACAAAAAAAAAAGGAGTAAGGTTTCATTCTGATTGAGCTAAGGCTTCGCACCTGAATTGCTGCGTTCCTACGAGATCCCCAATGACTCAAATATACGCTGAGGGCGGGAGCTGAACAAGTGAGGATTCCTGAAGTGATTTCACCTGTTTAAGGACTACACATACCATTCTTCACTCTAAACCCACAATAACAATAGAAGAAGAAAGATTTTAATACAAATAAACTTTAACAAATGTTTTTGAATCGTCGCAAATGAATGAACCACTTGAAATACTTCTTCTATTGCTAACCTGATATAGTACAACACACGAACTTATTTCTTTTATCCTAATAAAGGTCGTTCAATGCACGAAGACACACTACTTTATAATAGAAAGAAAGAAAAATAAGTTTTCTTTCTTTATAATTGTACGCTCTTCGCTTAATCTAATATCTTTGATAATCTGTAACTAGGTCAATCCAAATCATTCACTTTCATTCGTATATACTCGTTCCTTTGGTTTGGACCAATAACAGGGCGCACTTGCTCGTGTGCATACGGTAACTATCGGAAGATCGTCGGCTCCTCCGATCCTAGCCGAGTTGACCACCGACTACCGAAACGCCTAATACCTGGCTGCACGTGGTTAAATTTAAAACAACCAACTTCGAACAAGTTATGAAAAATAATTCATCACCGCGGTGAACAGTAAAGAAAGTGATACTGTGTGTGTTGTGTTAAGTGCATTAGACCATTTAACTAGCTATATTTTCGCTCTTCTGGCCTCACATCACGTGGCTTTCCACATCATTGAGATACGCCTGGAACTGCTGGTCAATCCTCACTTCATTCGCTGGCTTGGATAACTGCGCTGATCCGGTTTCCGTAAGTACCTGTTTCTTGTGTCCAAGCCAAACTGTAGAACGAGTAAAACGCTTTAGATTTTACAGCGACGGAATCCAACCCTATTCGATTCCGAACACAGATGTGACATCATGGGAATTAAGCATCTATTAGGCTCGTGTTGACACAATAATCATCATCGATATATATGTAGGTACTAGAGGGGCCCTTTCATATGAAAATGTTGGCCGTTCGACTTGTAGGCGGTGCCCCTCACCTGTATAAGCCTGTCGTTGTCCCCACCATATGTCCCCACCATATGTCCTGTCCCGCTTTTCAGACTAGATGGCGTTAAAAAAATAAGTGAACATTCTTTGTTTGACAGGACCCGTCTATGTAAATTGAGGTCGTTGTTTATAATAGTAACGTATGGAGAATTTGCTTGACGAGACAAAGTGGGGCGCGTGGGTTTGAACTATGTATATGTGGGAATGTGCTTTTTGGCTGCAGAATATTTACCTGACTGTGGCTGCCTCGCGGTGTCGACGGCCAGGATCTCGTTGAGCGGGATCTCCTTGTAATATTTCGTGCCTTGTTCCGACGTGAACAAGGTGATAGATTTGCTGTCCAGCCGCCAATAGTGACGCTTGATCTGACAAACAATGATTACATGAGACGAAATTTAGAAAAACTTAAAAGTTTAACGCTACCAATTTCTTGTTATTTATGAATCGGCTTTCGCTGTTAAATGCAAGGAGTTTATGATTTTTCTTTTCTCAAAAAAATTATTATAATATCTGTTAAAAAAATATATCACTAACGCAAGGTAATAAATGGCGCCATTTTTATATGGCGTCATTTTAATGTGCAGCTTATAATTTTAGTATGTTCCCCATGGCATGGCATGTGGTTGGATGAAGGAGAATGACGTATCCTACGAAATTATCTGAATTTTATCCTATAAATTATAAAAGTAAACTAAAAAAAACAGTGAAACACTTATCTCTATTAGAATCTCTACTGTTAGCAGTGGGAGGGGTTGCAAAAGATAGATATGTATAGTTCTTGCAATTGGGAGGCTTCGGCCATGGCTAGTTACCACCCTACCGGTAAAGACGTGCCAATTGCATGACATGCCCCTAACAGGTTAGCCGGCTACCATCTTAGACTGCATCATCACTCATCATCATCATCTCATCAGGTGAGATCGCAGTCAAGCGCTAACTTGTAGTGGATTAAAAAAAATAATTGTGTTAAAGTATCTATCTGTACACATTTGTATACGTGCAAATGTGTGCGTGTACGTGGTTGCGCGTACGACTGAACGCTCCGAGAGGCACGCACACTTGCACAATGTGCATAACTACAAGTATCTGATTCCTCCGTCACCTTTTTATCATCGAACTCCAAGACAAGGTCTGCACCCTTACGCAGTTGAAATTACGCGAAGTCGTACGAAGCGATTTGCTTCCTCGTTCCTAATTCAAACCGCTAGGATATGGAATGCCCTTCCGGCTTCCGTTTTCCACTCCTCTTTTAGTATAGGTGCCTTCAAATCACGAGTGAATAGGCATCTTCTAAGCAAGCCCGCTCCACCTTAGGCTACATTACCATTTGCAAGCAGCTCTGATTGCAACCAAGCGCTTATCATATATATTATATATATATATATATATATATATATATATATATATATATATATATATATATATGTAGTAGAACTATACTATAAACGTTTAGTTCACGCGCACTCGTGCATTGCATGAAGTATACAAATTTTGCCGGTTATCATTAGAATATCAGTCATCAGAAGTGAGATGGTGAAGTGAGTGTTGTTACATTTTTGTCCTTGTTGGTGTAGTGCACCAGCCAGCCCTCCTTGAGCCACTGTCCGTCGCGCTTCTTGGTGTGTTTGACCGACTGTACGATGCGCATCAGCGGGATGTTGGCACTGGGCGACGACGACGAGCTGAAACACACGCGACCACCTCAGGCAGGCATACTACCATCGCTTAAATCCGTATTGTTTTAATATTGTTGACGATCGCGTTTTAGAATTATAATCCTTACTAGCTAATGCCCGCGACTTCGTCCGCGTGGGATGAGGTTCTTCGTTTCCCGCGGGAACTCTTTAATTTTCTGTGATAAAATTGAACCTATGTGTTATTCCAGACTATAATCTATCTCTGTGCCAAATTTCATCCAGATCCGTTCAGCCGTTGGGGCGTGATTGAGTAACAAACATCCATCCATCCAAACTTTCGCATATTTATAATATTATTAGATGAGAATAGATTTTAGGGACCTCAAGGTACGTGATATCAAACTGTCATTTTGAAGCAATACTGCTATATGCGATGGTAGTAACCCGCCCTATCTTACCGCAGTCACTGACAGCTGTCAGTGTTAGGGGGCACGGTGGTGGTAGATCACTTCATCCGCGAGATTCAAGGATCAGACAATCAATAAATCGACATATTTTTACCGTAGACACAAGATGTTTATCACTACATATTATAAAACAAAGTCTGCCGCGTCTCTTTGTCTAAACGCGATATACTCTAAAACTAGCAAACTGATTTTCATACGGTTTTCACCAATGGAAAGAGTGATTCAAGAGGAAGGTTTATGTGATTAATTTTATTTAAATTTTATTATATTTGATATTTTTATATAATCGCCCTGCGGGTTAATGGCTGCCAAATTGCGATACCATTAAAATAAGGTCAATATTAAAGTTAAAAAAGAAATGAGAGTTAAAGAAGCAATTATTATTGAGAATTGTTTCGCTAGCAAGAGACTCAGGAACTGCGAAACTCCATACAGAGAGGCACCCAAACAAGAAGCAGTTAATATTTAGAAGAGTAGTTATAGTTAGCGCCAATCAAATCGCTATGAGCTGAGGTGTTGTTTGCGCAGCTCTCACACAAACTGTCGAAGTCAACGTACATACAACGCGCGAATATATGCTATTGCGACGCGTGTTGCGGTCACCTTCAGACGCGGCTAAAGCGCAAAACACACAGGATCGGGTCGGGTTCCTCACGTGAGACGTGATGCTCGTTGTCTTCACTCAACACGGGCTGATGGCGGGTCGGGCGCGGGTGTACCTTCAACCTTACCGGCGGCACAACAAATGCATATTGATTGTAATTTTAAATCAATCCCATATATATATTCCATAAGCCATAAGCCATATTCTTGCTTTCAACAGTATTTTTATAGTATATAATAAATAAATATATTAAAAAACACGTTATATAATTGTTCCATTCAAATCCATTTTCTAAACGCATTATGTTTTGTAAATAAATACAAAACCAACTCCCGACACGCGCCGCGCACGACCCGCGCACTCATCAGTGTGAATGCATATCGGAGAATACGGGTATTACGATGAATTACCCGCTAGCTACCCACTCAACCCGCGCGCTGTCTGTGGTGGCGGGCGACGGCCCGGCGCGTCATCCGCCACGTGTCCGACCCGTGCCCGCGTTTTGTGTGCTGTCGTCCATATAAATACAAGGAATTCAACCCACTACGCGCTCGACCCGACCCGCGCCCGACCCGCGCCCGTTCCCTGTGTGTTTTGCCCTTAAATGATCGGCGCCAGCTATACGAGTGTATCAGACCACTGCCTTCCCAAGGGTCAGGCAGGCTCTAGCGCGTCACCTGCTGGGGCGGCTGGCGGCATGGTCCGGCGGCGCCACGTCCCGCTGAGGCTCCTCGTCCGAGTCCGGCGGCCGCACGCGCGCCTGCGTCATTATACGTGTTACCGTTAATGCATTATTCCACTTCCAGTGTTATAAAAAGTATCATGAAATCAATTAAATAGCTGTTTATTGCTCCAAAGAAACATATAAATAAAAATCACTTCTCTTTTACACATGACATACAGAAAACCAATAGACCCGTGTTTAAGGCGACAGCGCTCTTCTTAAATAAATGGCGCATTTTATACACTACATAGATGAACGCTGCAGGCAAGTTAGACAAGATCTGAGGTTATCATACTTTTCAATCCGACACGACCGGAGAGAGATCAGGCGCAGAACCGACGGCTTTACGTGCTTTCCCAGGCACGGGGGTAAAACACCGTCAACTTCCTAACTCCGGGCTAGTTCTCGAATTCGAACTTAAAATAACCGCCAATTTGTACTGAAAATATAACGTGCGGTGTTGCGGTTACACACCTCGTGGTTGTCGTGGTAGTTGTGGTTGTGATTGTGGTTGCGGTGCTCGTCGTCGTCGGAGTCATCGTCGAGCGGCGCGCGCGGCTCCGATACCTCGCTGCTTGTACTACAGCTGTCCTGGTTCTCGCCTGAAAATACACACAAGTGTTCCATACAAGCAGGCGTTACTTTTTAAACCTAATTTTTTGTCCTGACCTTTGATCTCATGAGCTTTAACACTGCAATAGGGATGATGCGACAAAAATAAATTATTTCTTACTGATTATTTAATAGAGAGTCTTCCAAAACACCTAAAATTTACATCCTCGGTCAGTTTTAAGTTTGATAACCATTTTAAACTAATTTGATGACGTCACCACTATGTATGTATTTCATACAAACTTCCATACTATAATAGAAGAGCGTTTTTAAGTTTGACAAAGAGTTGCTGATTTGATTGAGCTGTCATTATCCCTATTTCGATTGATCATGACACACGAGCGTTGGACAATATTGGCGTCAAAGTAAATTAACTTAGGGTTCAATTTCGTGTATGCATTATTGCAATCACAATAAAAATCGGTTGTACTGAATTTGTAACATTAAATCAAGAGATTTTAGGTCCATTTCACTTGGACGCCAATGTGTTCGAACGCTTGAATACTATCAATCGAAATTGCAATATTTAAACTCACGAGATCAAAGATCGGTTCAAGTTATTAGGTTTTCTGTCAAGAAAGAAAGAAGGACTACTGTGTATATTTACACAGTAGAAACACTTGAAATTGGGAAGATTGTAGATTTAACCCCCTATAAAAATATCGGTACTGAAAACTTGGACTAACGGTAGCTACTTAAATATTCAATATACAATTTATTTATAACATGTAGGACATATAGGTGTTTCTTATGTTACGTCATGTTTTGACTCTACCACCGGTTCAGAAAGAATTCTACTGAGAAGAAACTAAAAAAACTCAGCTGTTGCTCTTTTAAAAAAATAAGATAATATATAGAAAGTACGATATACTAGCTGATGTCCATGACTTCGTCTGCGTGGATTGAGGTTTCTTGGTTCCCGCGGGAACTCTTTAATTTTCCGGGATAAAAAGTAGCCTTTATGTTATTCCAGAATATAATCTATCTCTGTGGCAAATTTCCTCCAGATCCGTTCAGTCGTTCGGGCGTGGTTGAGTAACAAACATCCATCCAAACTTTGGCATTTACAATATTTATTTGATCATTTACCAAAAATATATATATATTCGTTTTCACTTCTATCGGCAGTCCCTATGACTGCCAATTTTTGACGTGATAACGTCTTATAAATCGATGAACACCGGCTGCACGCACGAAAAAGTGTCACGTTCCGCCTGAGCCTGACCGTACAAGTGAGAGCGCGGAACAAGCGATAGAGAGGCACGATCGGCCCAAGCGTTGGCTTGTGACACATATATCTCTCTTCTCGCGTGACGTCAGAGCTAGCAGTTCGAAAAGTTCTGCTACTAGAACGCCGTCACGCCAGCTTCTTCGAGAACTTCTAGTTATCAAGTCAAACTATCGCCCGTAAATCGACTTTACAGACACCCATATTTTTTTTATACGACTGCCTGAAAAAAGGAGCATATTGTTTTCAGGGTTCATGTATGTATGTATGTGAGTTATTATATTCCACCATAACTTCTATACGCCTGAACAGATTTTGATAAATGAGGTATTGTTAGAATCTCTAGCTTATTCCGGGTGACATAGGCTAGTAAAATTTTGGTCCCGCATTAAAGACAGTTAAAGTTGAAAAAAAAGGTCGAATATAAGATTAACTATATAATCATCATCTAGGAAATGATGAGTAGGTAGATTCCAAAAATATATAACACTACAGTTCAATATCCAGCGATTCACAAAAAAATATAATTTAATAAAAATGAGAATAAGATTCTAATTTAACTAGCTTTTTTGGTAGGGCAGTCGTGTTTTTAAATTTTTTAAATTATGATTTATTGAATAAGTCAGCCAGCAGACAAACGAGGCGTAAACAAACGTACCGTGGTGGTCGCGCACCTCCCCGCCGCAGTCCTTGGGCACCAGCGGCAGACACTTGCGGTGCGCGTTGTAATGGCAGTCGCCACACTGCAGGCCCTGCTTGAACAGCCCTCGCAGCAGCTTCTTGCACAGCCGACACACGGTAGGGCGCGTGTACGTGTGCACTTGGAACGTGTGCGGGATGCCCATCGGGGACGACCACGCGCCGCCCGCACGCTTCGCGCCCGCTGCGGTGCCCACCTAGCGAGCGATAATGGTGTACTTAATCAGACACTCATACATACACACACACACACTCACACTTTCCCCGGGATACAATCTACCTCTGCACCAAATTTCATCAAAAGCGTAGCAGATAGACAGACACACTTTTGCATTTATTTGACCGAGCGAAGCGAAGGTCCCAAGTCTACTTGAGTGAATTTGCACTTGTCCGTCCGTCTGTCAGAGCCTTATAACTTCTGAATTACTGGACGTAATTACTTGAAATTTAAATATAATATTTAAACCGATGGCCTCCAGCCGAATATGGCTTAAAAGGTTATAAAAATCTTAATTTCAGGGGGGCTCTCATAGAAGCGAATGCGAAGTAAAATATTTTTTACAGCGTTACATAGGGTTGCGGTATATCATTTTAAAGATAATTAGGAATAGAAACCAAATTTTTTTTTTTAAATTTTCCCCTAAATTTTACGAAATTGGGGGGCTTTCAAAGTTGAGATTTTCTAACGTCCAAAGTTGATCTCAGAACTCTCAATTTTCTGACAGGCTGAGCCTGAAACTTGATCAATTATTTGAATTATGTCCTGTACTTGAACAACAAATACTAAAATTAGATATGTCACCGTAAGATTGTAAAAGCCGTTAGATTATAATCTTACTCGCGAAACTGTCGACAGATTGTGAACCGTTCAAAGTTGTGAGTGTCAATTTTTAAAATATGAATTATATTTACGTTTTCTTGTCTTTCTTGTAGGTTAGGTTAGGGTTCGACATACATAATAGGCATGATGACAGTAACTAAGAATTAATGAAATTATGAATTTATCTAATGAAATAGGATTGATGGATTATAAAAAACGTATTTATTTTTCTATTTCGAGTGTGATTGCTATTTATTTTGATAAAATAAAACTATAAAATACAGCAATCCGCCATATTGGATTAAACACCAAGAAGCGAATGACGTCACAATTGTTTGTTTTCGAGCTTTGACAAGCATACTATTGTTCACTGCACACTGCACAGAGTACATTGGTAATAACAATAGTGACGTCACAAACGGCGCCATGACACCCGCGAGCGTTTTGGCGCGAATTTTAAAATTTAAATTTCAAATGACAATTTTATATACCAAACCTTATTTTTCTGCTGAAATAATATATTTATTCGAAATAGTAGATACTTCCGAACATAATCTGACCATTTTTCAAAATCAGTCATCATGCCTATTAGGTAGTGCCCGGTACTTAGGTTCTATCAAGTTAATATACCTAACAGATAACAATCTACCGAAAATTAATGTGTTAAATTGTAATCTTTCGATATATTATAAGGAAACGAAATTATTTAATTTTTAATGAGCTTCAGTATTTTTAACAGAACTTCACAATGATGTCAAAAGATGACGCTCTGTAAAAGTTTATTCATTTGTGCTTACAAATAATAGACGATAGCACCATCTTACGTGGAATAAAATAATAGTCTACTGATAGTACTGATGTCTATGAAAGTAAAGATGAGCGCGCATCCAGACATGTTCGTCGCAGGAGCCGCAAGCATGGCGTTCTGTAAAAGTTTGTTCGTTTCTCCAATAACTCTTTAGCTCTTTTGCGTCTAATGTTCAAAGTTAACTATTACAATTATATATTGTAATAGTTAACTTTGAACATTAGAACTCGCCGTATCCATAAGATACCTTATGGATACGGCGAGGTCTCAGTTCGGGGCGAACCACTAGTAATATTAGTATGTATTTGTAATGAGTACTTCTAATTCCATCTTCATGCACGCACATGCAGTTTTATGTAAAGCGCGAAGCCGGAAGCTCGCGAAGGGGGTTCTGAACGAGGGTCGTCCAGGTGAAGCTGAAGAAAGAGTGAATCTTCTAATGTAGTCCATTTAAAAAGCTTGATGCCCTTGCACCCCCGTTACTGAACTATAATTATGAAGGGATCATCGACTTTGCAGAACGGTGCCCCACCAGTGGGATAAAGTCTAATTATTAAAGTTCTGGAACACCATCAGTATCATAAATGCGAAAGTTTGGATGTATATATATTTGTTTGTTACTCAATCATGCCAGAACGGCTGAACGGATCTGGGTGAAATTATTTTCACAGATGACTTAAGTCCGCGGGAACCAAAAAACCTCAATCCACGCAGGCAATCCAGTCCCGGGTCGGGCCATAATTAAGTATTGGGCTTTTCTGGCTAGAAATTCTCAGTACTAGTCCGAAGTTAGGAAGTTGGCGGTGTTTCACCCCCCGTGCCTCAGAGACCACATTAAGCCGCCGATCCTGCGCCTGATCTCTCTCCGGTCGTGTCGAATTTTCCGACCCATCGGGCTATGAGAGTAAAGAGAGAGAGCGCACCCGTGTATGCGGCCAATCTCCAGAGAGATGGCTAATATCTCTGAATATTTGCCGCCGCCGTGGCCGAAATTCGGGAGGACATTATTAATATACGTCCACCGCTGTTTTCAACTGTTTTTATATTGACACAAAAATGCACACCTTGCCCACTGTGACATTTACCTCCAGCTTATTGCAGTTTAGTTAAACTGTAAGTAGTTCTGTTAGATCGATGAATACATACAAATATCTAAGTCACAAGTGTTTTCTATTTTTTAGCAACAGAAACTTAAAAGCTACTTATATGCTTTATTTAATTGTTAAATATAAAATTAAATTCAGTTGACAGTTAACACTGTCTTAATACTTATATTTCTTCAAAACACTGAATGATGGGTACCATGGGATTATGTAAAAATAAAACTCAAAAAACTTAGTAAAACTAATTTATTAAACAATATTTTTCGTTAGTTAAATTTTTTCCAATGCTACCCACCACCCAAGTGAAAAAGCTTGTATAATTTGTAAAATTGTCTAAAATACTCTGTATAAATATTTTTTGTAAAATATTCTATGAATATTATAATAAATGCTTATAACAAAATCATATAAAAACTAAAGCAACATTTAGTAATGCAATTGTCTTTTTCGATTACCTTAAATTAATATTTACTTGTTTTACAACTTATAACATTGACTAAGAAGCATTAATAGTAACATTTAACATCTATTTCCCGAGCCAAGCTCATAAAAATTATAAAAAAACTAAACAATAATCATGGAATGTTGAAATATGTATATAAAGATCCATATTTTGAGATTATAAGTAATAGTTTAAATGCTTACTTCAATATATTGCTTATGTCATGATAGCACAAAGTAAACGCACATTTTTTTCACACACATTTTTTCTGGAGCAACTCATTTTTAGTAACAACATATAATCAGCTTTATTTACTTTGTTGCAGGATTGAATTTGGTAAAAAGGAAACAAAAGTATAAAGCTAAGTTTGAGTTGTTATCAAAAGAGGTTGCGCCTCGACTCTACTACTTTCTGCATGTGTGCGTTGCGCCTAATTTTCTGTTATAAAATATGTATTTAACATTCTATCCTTATCGCCCTGTCTAGTCATAAACGTTCTTAGAAACCTAATCACTACACCATCCCTTTAGAAATGCGATTCATTCATCACCAAATTAATCGTTTTTAATTTTCGGATAGTGAGGACATCTCAGCCCCGACAGCCCCGTCAGCCAAGTTATAGTCCCACAAAATTATCTGACCAGGTGACAGCGTATATATTAAAAATAAAACTAAACTAAATTAAAAATAAAGCTAGAATATATTAAAACTAAACAGGCATAAAAATTTGTTCCAATTTTGGCCACCGGGTCAGATAACTCCATGGGACTATACATACGTGTCGCATCTATCCTCTTTCTATAATCGTTAACCCATTAACGGAGAGAAAAAAAAATAGTGGATAGTCTACGGTCTAGTCTACAATTTTTTATCGCTTCCACTAAAGCGTTAACGTTTTAATATTGCATGTCGTATTAGGGAATTTGGATATACAGCACCTAGAATAACACCATGTAAACCCAAATTTGCAATAAATGATTGATTGATATACCTAGTTGGTCAAACTTAAAATTGAAAAAAAAAAACTGCCTGCATAGTTTTTGTTTTTATTTTATTTTTCATATCACTGTCGCCGAGTCTGATAAGTTTGTGGGACCATAACTAGGCTAGGGGCTTAGCAGGCTTAGCATTAGCACAACGAGATATCTCACGACAAGAGAGAGAGATATGTTGTAAATTTTTCGTTTACCCTAACAAGCACAAAATGCGGTATTTTTCTCTACGAACCCTGTAACAAAAATACCACAGATAAGAAATATTACTGTTATACCTAACATTTTGCACACCATTGTATGGTAGAATATGCAAGGAAAATAATAATATGAATGAATGTTTCACACAAAAACTTTGGGATGTGCCGTTGGTTCGGCTGACACATACAAATTTGGTTCAAAATCTTACAAGTGAAAGAGATCGAAAAAGAATCCGGGTATTGGCTTCATGCCTTGCCATCGAAAAATCTCGGCACTCTTTTAAATAATGAAAGTTTTCATGTGGCTCTAGGTCTCAGATTCGGAACACCCCTGTGCTTCGAGCACAGATGTCCGTGTGGAAAAGAGGTCGATAAATTTGGAATTCACGGGCTCTCTTGCCAAAGGAGCGCTGGTAGGCTTTTTCGGCATGGCTCTCTCAATGATACGATCAAAAGGGCTCTTGCCACCATAGATATTCCTGCGCTCATTGAGCCGGCAGGGATTAGTCGGGATGATGGCAAGAGACCTGATGGATTGACGCTGGTTCTCTGGGAACGGGGACGGGCGCTAATGTGGGACGCAACATGCGTAGACACATTGGCCCCCGTGTCATATCAGGGAGACAGCATCAAGGCCGGGAGCCGCAGCAGAAAAGGCTGAAACCGGCAAGCGGCGGAAGTATGCCTCTCTCATAGAGAGTTACATATTTGTTCCGTTTGCCGTGGAGACCCTTGGGCCGTGGAGTCTTAGTGGCAAATTTTTTTACGAGATATTTCACCGCGGTTAATTGCCTCATCTGGTGACAGAAGAGCTGGCTCATTTTTTGCGCAAAGGATCAGCCTGGCTGTCCAGCGCGGAAATGCAGCCAGCATTCTTGCCACCATTCCACGTGAGCATGATTTATATAGTAATTAGGTAAGGCTAGCTAGTATTAAGTTCTATTGTATTATTTTCAATAAAAAAAATAATAATATGTTAAGACCAATATCTGTACCCATATTCCGGCAAATAAAATATTATTTGTTTATGTCTAATTTTGACGTAACGAGACAAATGAAGTCGAGTAGACATAATTTTACTCGTTGTGCGCATGCTAGCCCTACAGGTCAGTCTAGTTGTTGTTGGTGTTGGTGTTTCCGGTGACGAGGTGCGCGAGCCGCCTTACCAGCGAGTCGTCCTGCTGGGCGGGCGGCGCGGGCGCGGAGGCGGCGGAGGCGCGCGAGGGACTGCGCGGAGCGGCGCTCTGCCGCCGGCCCGCCGGGGACGGGCAGTTCGACGGCACCTTCACCGCGCACCGCTTGTGGTAGTTCAGCCCGCAACCTGCAACACGCAACCTCGGTTTAAAACAATTAAACATCGATCTACTTTGTTCGTTGAGGTACGGGCCTCGAGGCTATCTTGAGCTACCTGGACTAATTTGTTTCAGCCTTGCTACACTAGGCTGGGGGCTGGGGCTGCACCTGTTTATGGTTGGCCTTGGGGTTGTATTAGGTTCTTTGTCAGTTCTATGGGTGTATAGTCCAATGATGGGCCATACTTGGATCGATCTACTACTTTCCTGTGTAGCGGTTACCACTGTGTAAACTAGATGGCGCTAATTGTTTCTACATCACGGGATAGATAATCGACTGAAAGTTATAAGACACGCACAAGCCTGAATTGCGATAGTAAAGTTATCTGAGAATATAAAGACCGTTCAACGTAAAACGTTCGGACCAGAACCCCCGGGCACAACACCAGCCCGGAGGAAGATTATTAAAAAAAAGGTGCCTTCCATAAATAATAAAAATAATGCTCGGTCCATAACGAGAAGTAGTAAATAGAAAATGGAGGTCGTAAGACATGCCAGATGTTATCTATGAGGATTTTCCTCCTTTAAGGAAAGAAAAATGAGGACAAATCTTAGATTTGGCTTCGAGGATGAACTTTTCTATCGCGACTTCAGATGCCAATCAAAAAAATTCTGATAGGTCTGAGTGTGTACAAGTTTCGACAGCAACCACTCCCGAGCTCCTATCTGCTCAAGGAAGCCTGTGCCTAATTCTCTGTAATTCATGTTCACTTACGCGAAAAAATCTCCTGTTCCTGGCACAATACTGCACAGGCCGGAAATAAAGCAATTCTCGGCCGAGTAATATTGGAAGGACGAGGCAAAGCCGAGGACTTCCCAAGTGGTTTTAAAAGGACGAGGCGCCAGCAGAGACCTTTTTAAGAAAACTAGGCTGTCAATTGCTGTGAATGTCTCAACGAAAGACATTACAGAACACCTTATTATCGTCCTGTGGACTTTTTATTTTGGAAATTGCCGGCGTGCGGTTAATAAAAGGGTATACGTACATTACGCATTGTTTTTTTTAAAAATAATGAAGCAATTTCCGAGCAAGTAGGAGAAAATCATGTTACCTTCACACTTGAGCCCCTGCCGCACGAGGCCGAAGAGCATTTCGCCGCAGAAGTCGCAGAAGGTGGGCGCTTTGTACGAGTGCACCGCCAGCGCATGCGGCCGCGACGCGGGCTGCTCCGGCTGCTCAGCGCCGTCGCACAGCAGGGCTACACGGCAATATAAAGAACTATGTTTAAGGAGCGCTTTTCCATAGACTAAGAATTAATTATTGTAATTATATAATATTATATCAAATTATTTATTTGACTACGTAACTGATAGGACCATGACAGGTACCTAATTATGACAATAGACGCGAAGATGACGTGCAAAGTTTTTGAAGCTAGGGTAGGCATTAGATAGTCAGAATATCTATTTACTAAAGGTTTTGATGAAATATTAGCATTGGCGTATTAGCGTTTTCATTTGGGTAAGCAGTGCTTTTATGCCCCTATGAACTGCACGCCACTGACAATAGAACAATGACATACGTATTAAAATTTATCGAAACTGTTTTAATTCAAAATTATTAATAATAATTACTAATATAAACGCGAAAGTTTGTATGTATGGATGTATGGATGTTTGTTACTCTTTCACGTCAGAACGGCTGAACGGATTTGGATGAAATTTGGCACAGAGTTAGATTATAGTCTGCAATAAAACATAGGCTACTTTTTATCCCGGAAAATTAAAGAACGGGAACCAAAAACCTCAATCCACGCGGACGAAGTTGGAAGAATCAGCTAGTTATTAATAAATATATATTATTGGCAAATCCTGAGTGTTAAAAAATTTCAAATTAATATTGAAATCGAAATAAGCAGTGGAGTTGAAGCCGCACGTGATGACGATGATGATGAGGCGATACTCACGGTTGGCGGTGAGCACGATCTCGACGAGCGTCTCATCGGTGACGTCGGTGGCAGAGTTGATGAGTTGCAGCACGTTCGGCGAGCAGTAGTCGTGCCGGAACAGCAGAATACGGTCCGACAGCCGGTTCAGACCATTGTCAGGAATCTGTAGACGACATGTTATGTCATGATTTCATTTGAAAAACGTTACTTGTACTGCCAAGCGTAGTTGACCGACGCTTGTCAACAAACAATAAGGTCGTTGATTTTCTCTATAACGAACTGAAAATTTGTTTGGCTGGTACTGGGAGCACCAATACAAGATCGAGTGGAGTGTCGGGTCAAAATTTAATTGGGGGTTTCTGCCAAGAAATCCTCAGTAGCGGCCCGGAGTTGGGTGGTTGTGCCCAGCTGGAACAGGAACGTCATTTCGCCCTGCGTCCTCTCCTCTCTGTCTGGGTCTGCTGAGGAGCTCTCACTCCTCAGCAGACCTCTCTATAGCTGTGACAGTGACACGTGTCACGAACACATTTACAATCTATGATAGCTTTTGTGTAGTGGGAAAACACTGAACTCCCCTCAATATATAATATAATAACGAATTAAACCCTGAAATATCACACTAGGCAAGATAAAATTCCAATAAATAAAAATAGGCAAGATATTTCACACATATTAATTGGAACGATACAAAATAATCTGTCACTCATCTTTGTTCCCAATCTTTGCGATCCAACATGTCTACCAACTAAAGGTACAATAATAATGCAATAACAACATAACATCAGTATTACCATATTACAATTATTTACTGTTAATAAATTATGTCTATTATGTAATTGGTACCCACGATACAGGATTACCTGTGTGGATACCATTGGTCATATGAACAAAATTTCAAGTTGGTTAAGGTAATAAACATTTTTTCATTTCATTTTTTTCATATATGGAAAGTTGCCACTCTAACATAATTAAAAAAAAAACTAATAGATAAAGCTTATTACAAATTAAATTAATTTTTTGAAGATAAATAAGGCAGCCGTCACTCTACTACCACAGATTTTCTGCCCCACCGGAGTTCTAATATTGCAATACGAACTATAATATATTCTATGTTAATTACATACAAGAATAATTAGAAAAAATAATAGTATTGGAATGCAAAACAAGTCATAATTAAAAAAAATTAAAAAACACGACTGCCCTGCGAAAAAACGCTCTAATAAAAAGTTAAAAATCTAAATTAATCTAATTAAATTAGAATCTTACTCACATTTTCATTAAATGATATTTTTTGTGATATAGAACTATATGATGAGTAGATTCCAAAAATACATAACACTATAGTGTTATGTATTTTTGGAATCTACTCATCATTTTCTAGATGATGATTATGTAGTTAATCTTATTTTCGATTTTTTTTTCAACTTTAGTCTTTAATGCGGGACCATGGTCCCCCATCAATTTTTTTAAAAATTTTACTAGCCTATGCCGACCGGAATAAACTAGGGATTCTAACGGTACCTCATTTATCAAAATCGGTTCAGGCGTATAGAAGTTATGGTGGAATATACAAACTCACATACATACATACATACATACATACACGAACCCTGAAAACAATATACTCCTTTTTTTAGGCAGTCGTATTAGTTATTTATGCAACAGTTGTGTAATAAGGGGTATTAAAACACGAATGTGGGTTTATCACACGACGCGAAGCGGAGTGTGATAATAGTATCATATGAGTGTTTTAATACCTAATTATCAACAGTTGCATACAAGATTTTATCTACACTCATAATATGAATCCTCTATAACAGATTCTGAAATAGTTATAGTAGTAACATCCAGTCCTAGTAACCTAATATCATCCATTACTGAGTATATATGTCACCGTAAGATTGTAAAAACCGTTAGATTATAATCTAACTCGCGAAATTCTAAACTGTCGAAAGATTGTAAACTGTTCAATGTTCTGAGTGTCAATTTTTGAAATATTCATTTTATTTACGTTTTCTTGTCTCTTTCTTGTAGGTTAGGTTAGGGTTCGACATAAATAATCAAGTAGTTTTGTCGGGTTTAAAAACCTATCAGATTACTATAAAATTCTAATTCAATTCAATTCAATTCATTTATTTCATAGACAACATTTGTGGTCCACTATAGTGTTAGTAACAATATAATCTTAATATCTATGTTAGTACTTACAATCTAAGGTGTTAGTAACATTTTAACTTAAAACTATGTTAGTACCTAATAACTAAAAGGGATTTAGTCCTCTGTATGAGTTTCCCCACCAGAGGACTATCCATCTGCCCTGCTATGCTATTCAGGATGCTGTTGCGACTTCCACGGACTCTGGACAGCAGTGACGCAGTTTTCTTGCGCCAGACAGCATCAAAGCCATCTGTCCGCGCCTGGGAAAACATCGCTGACGCGCTGCAGAACTTAGGTCGCCGCAACAGCACCCTGAACGCAATGAACGCGCTTATATTGGACTCGCAGTGCGTTGTAAGCCCTTTGCGTATACCGGAACCACAGACTCGCCGAGTATAAGGATGTACAGTAGGCTCTGAAAAGAGTTATCTTCACAGCCTCTGTACAACGGGCAAACCTGCGGGCCAGCATATTAGCTCGGACTGACAACGCCCTGCGCTTCCTTTCCATGTCCGCATCATCCATTTGATCGTCTGCTACAACATGCCAGAGGTACTTAAATTTGTAAACCCTACTTATAGCAACTCCATGCAGTTTTAAAGGAGCTACATAACTTGGGCACGTTGTACCAGCCTTAAATACCATGAATTCCGTCTTCCGGACATTGTATTGCAAGCCATGCGCTGCAGCGTATGACTCGCACAACGCAAGCATCTTTCTCAGTGCGTTGATTGAGGGAGCCAGCAGCACCATATCGTCAGCATAGCTAAAGTTATTCAACGTGGCAGCCCACCGGCATGCTGCTGAGTCCCTCAATCAACTCATTCACATACAGGCCGAAAAGCAAAGGAGAGCTCTTTCCGCCCTGCCTAACACCGCATTCCAGCCTGTACGTTTCCGAGAGCTCACTTGCCTACCTGACCTGGTTCTCCTGCCTCAATTACCAATACTGAAAAAGAGAGCTGACCTCATCTGGCACCCCGGTGTTTCTTAACTTATGCCATAGGAGATTGTATTGGACCATATCGAAAGCTCGCGACAAGTCTAAGAAACAAGCATAGACTGGAGTATGCCTGTCCGTGTAGTACCTAACAGTATGCTTCAAACTCAGAATGGCTGTTTCCGTTGACAGTTCGGATCGAAATCCAAATTGAGCATCATGGAGTTTAACATTCCTCTTTAAATGTTGGTTGAGCACACTGTCAAGTACTTTTGCTATGGTAGTGGCTAGCGAAATAGGTCTGTAATTACACTTATCAGACACATCTCCAGTCTTACTTTTTAAAACAGGCACCACCACGGTCTTCATCAGATCCTGAGGCAGGTACGCGTGACTAGGACACAAATTAAATAGCAGAGCCAAAACACGAGACAAATGGTATCCCGCATACCTCAGGTGTTCGACGCTGAGCCCATCATGGCCCGGAGATTTTCCTCTTTTTAGTTGGTCAATAATTTGTCTTATATCCTTGGCTAAGATAACAATTGTTATCTTAATAATAAACTACTTTTTTTTTACAGCGCGCGGCGTTCTGGTAGTGAAACGCGCGTGTATGACAATGTTCTTTTTTTGTAATTCATACAGATACCACGCATCGAGCAGATGTGGCTGTCTGTTGAGTAAAGCCTTTGCGCAGAGGGGATCGAAAAAAAAACAAAGGAGTGTTGCTATGAAATTCAGTACAACATTACATCACCCGTTTGGATGATGTTATGGTTATTAGGACATTGGGTGTTTTAATGTTGGCAAACTGTTTCAGAACCTGTTATAGAGGATTTATAGCATGGGAGTAGATAATAGTAGATTAGTAGCCAAGGGCTGTAATGCATCAATTTCAGCCCGAGATATTTAGGTGCACGAGCGCAGCGAGGGCGCCTATAGTTCGAGGGTGCAATTGATGCTTACACCCGAGCTAACTACTCTGCTTTACATCTCGATTGTGAGGTAAGTAGAAAAAACCGGCATTACAAGAATAAAACATTTTCTTTTTGCCACTTCATGAACTCGTCGTAAGTTTTCAAATATCTCTCTTTAGAACTTTCAGGCAAAATATTGTTAATTGCTGCTTCAGCTTCCATTTTCATTGAATCGGGAGTGCAGCTTATATCTTCATCACTTGCAGAACTCATGTTTTTTTCCTAATTTTATTAGCACGTAATTATAAAAAAAACCCAAAAGCAAACAATATTTAAAGTAAAAGTTTTCTATTACCGCCTTTTTTCATGTTTTTTTTTAAATTTTTTTTTTCAAGAACAAAATTGAGCTTCGCCGTTCGATATTTAAAATAATTGATGACTATTATATTCATACGAAGACAAGGCTGAATAGCGAAGCGACCTCTTTTGTCACTGGGCTGAATGCATGATGTATATTGCCAGTATGATGGTTAGATATACGCGAACTTTTTGAAAGAGTGAAGATTTTTTTTAATTACTTACCGCCCTAGGGCTTTTCTAGCTACATTATTACCCTAGAGCGCTAATTGGTCATCTACAAGCCCCATTTGGGGGTAATAAGGACCTACTGACCGAATATGAGAGATGTAAAATAAATAAATATGAATAATACAATCGCGTCACACGGGTGTACCTTCTCGTGCACGAACTTGACGGCGAGCTCTTTGAGGTGCGCGAGCGTGAGGCGGTGCGCGGGCGCAGACGCCGCGTCGCGCAGCACGCCCAGCTGGAACAGGAACGTCACCTCGTCCTCCATCCCTCTCCCTCTGTCGCCGCACGCCGCTCACCACTCACCTCCTGCCCGACAACCAAACAGACTGTTGAAACACATTGAGTGACATTAGACCACCTCGCACGACGCATCAAACCGGATTACCAGAAGCATTTTTGATCGATGGCAAAGAAATGTCGAACATTCTTCTGGCATCCGTGTTTCCTGCCCTAGAACGTTCAAGGCACCGGGAAAAGGCGTCACTAAGAGAAGTAATAAACGCGTTCCAAACTATTCACTCATTAACTCAATACTATCCTCATAGAATTATAAATTAACATTCACAATTTTAGGTAAGTATATATATACCTATGGTAGCAACTGTTTTTACGCTAAACACAATATAGGTATAAATTAGATGTATATCTATTTTGTGTGGTTAAAGGCTCGCTACTCGTACTGCTTTTAACGTCTACAAAATATACCGCTATAAATTATATACGCACAGTCCCGCACAAAAACATACACGTGTAAAGTTTGAGACAAGTAGATTATGTTCTGCAAAAAAATAACAATTTGCATAATATATTATTCAGACGGAAACTTGGTTAGGTAGCTATTAATTGTCTAAAGGTTTATTTAACTCCAAGTAAAATTGTCTACAGGTTACAGAGAATCAATATTTTGGGGCAGCTCACATTACTTAAAACTTTTGTATCTCTAAACATGGAATAGGAAGGTCGAAAAATGTCGGTTTACCCCCTTTAGTGATACGTCTCGTTGGATAGATATTTTAAAATCATTCCTAAGGTTCCATAAATAGTTTTAGGAGAAAATCTTTTAAGAAATAACAGGTCATTTTAAGCAAATAGTAGTAGCTTTGGAATTCATGATAATTTCCTACACCACAACAGGGACCTGAATTACGTAAAAGCAAGTGCAATAGTGTAACGACTACCGATCGCTCGCTAATCGATCGATCGATTGGTTCCGCTGTTGATCAAAAGCCATTGTCGCAATCAGCCAATCACAACAATTGACACTGTATCGATGATAGATGCAGATTTTACATAATACGAGGCTTGAGCCCTGATATTAGTAGGTTATGTCCTCTGAACCGGATTTTGATCAAGGGTTTTCCCCGAGCAAGCTATTAAAGTAATGAAACGATTAATATTTTCGTGAAGGTGAAACAAATTAATCTCGGCCAGGTTAAACGACTACGTATTAAATAAAGATAAAGCTTCTTGGAACCGCTTAAAATATATCTATTATATAATTTCACGAAAATAGTAAAACCTGTTGTAAATACTCGTTGTAGGCACAACTCTGTAGACATCCATCTATCAGCTCGTATGCATCCACTGCTGGACATAGGCCTTTTAAAGAGCGTGCCACCAAACATGTTCCTCTGCCTTCCTCATCAACTCGCTTCCCGCCACCTTCTTTAGGTCATCGATCCAGCGAGCTGGACGCCGCCCTACACTGCGCTTACCGGTATGCGGTCTGAACTCCAGAACCCATGTCTTACGATGTAGACATCACGACAAAAATCTCTGAAACACCGGAAGTCTGAAAGGCTTCGGAGTCGGATCGGATCGCAAATCCGAAGCATTCGGTTGTGCTTTCGGTTGCCCAACAGATAGTGTAGCAGGTAAATTACTTTGAAATTCCACGTTGTATTGGGATGCATCTGAAACTACTTAAAATTGGTAATAATATTTCAGCGGAAAGTTCTTTCCGAACTTGGTGGTGACTAGAGACCAGACATGTGAAGACGTATAGTCCGTCAAACTTTTCTGACCCCGTGGCCAAAATTGGAACTAATTTTTCTGCTGTGTCCGGGTCAGTTAAGTTTGTCCGACTGTATGTATAAATGTAGCGACACAAGTTTTTCCTACATATTCAGACTGTCATTTTGCAACCAGTGGGTGTGCACGCGAAGTTGTTATCACAAAAAACAAACAAACATGATAAATGATCAAAAGATCAGGCCTTATCCAATGCATGCAAACAGTGCCCTTGCATCCAACACACGTCGTCGGTGGTGTTTCACCCCCGTGCCTCGGAGAGCTAATTAAGCCGTCGGTCCCGGTTATTATCACTAAAACATGTTAATAGTCGTCAAAGTCCGCCAACCCGCATTGGAGCAGCGTGGTGGGCCTAAGCTCTGATTCCCTCTCTCCTCTCTCTATGTTATGTCATGTTTTGACCACCGCTTCGGAAAGAACATTCTAATGAGAAGATATTAAACAGAATTGGACTAACACATTTAAGAACATTTCGGACAGGACGGGAAGCTTTCCGACCGGTGAGTCCTTAGGCGTTGCACAATTCTCTCCAAAACAAGTCAGTGGCAGGGATTATCAAACTCAATCTCAAATATTGTTTATTCAATTTAGGTAGGTATACTACACTTATTGACGTCCAGTTATTTATAAAATATTTTGGTGATAATCAATAACGGTATCTAAAACTAAAGCTACTATCTGGGCAGTTAAGCTATCGACAACACTTGGATATCCACATAATGGATTGATGTCGGCTTCGTGGCGAAATTATATGATACTTACCATAATAAAATAATATATAAATATATAATAAATAAATAATAATTTTGTCTTCAAAACACAGCAATTTTTATCGTATTACCAAATATAATATCACTAGATGATGCCCGCGACTTTCGTCCGCGTGGATTATATTTTTTTTTTAATTCCCAGGGGATCTAATTAATTCCAGGAAAAGCCTATGTCCTTCCGTGGGATGTAACCTATTCCAAATGTCAGCCAAATCGGTTGACAAGATGGACCGTTAAAGCATAGCAGACAGACTGATAGACATATACACAGACACACTTTCGCATATATAATATTAGTATGGACATCTTAAACTAGATGATGCCCTTAATCTCATCCGCGGGGACTTAGGTTTTTCGCGTGGGAATTCTTTGTTTTATCAGGATTACATATGTCTGTACCTTTCATCAAAATCGGTTGCACAGGTGAGCCGTAAAAGCGTAGTAGACATGGTGGTAGCATGAATTTTCTTCTTTCGCCTTAGAAGTTCTCTACCGATCTAGAATGAATCTAGAGTGTTTTGGTACCGTAGAAGAAAAATCACAATATTTAGACTGTATAAATATAATATATAGAATGTATAAAGTACACCGACAGTAGGTCTCATTCACAAACACAAAATCGCTCAGGAGAGCTATGGAGAGAGGATATATATATTTAATTATATAGGCTAGCGCTTGGCTGCAATCAGACTTGCTTGCAAGTGGTGATGGTGAAGGAATCTGCAGGAAAACCAAGGTCACGGACGTAGCCCAAATCCTTATCAACTCAATAAGTACCGTAACTCTCATAGACTTATAGGTACGAAACCTGACATGACCGAAGAGAGATCAGATAATTAGGCTCAACAGCTTTTAATTCTCCGAGGTACACAGTTAACTGAGAGAGAGTTCTACTGAGAATGTCTAAGTGAAAAAAGCCAGTTACTATTATTGTCCGGCCCGGGACGCGATATGATAACCTGAGTTATCATAATCAGCCACTACTCACTAGTTAGGTAGACGAGGCGGAGGAAAGTTTAGTTGACCGATGACGGGGGTCAGTTGTCAATTTCGGACAGATCGTTAAGTAATGAACTTGTAACAGCTGTCACATCGTAAGTAAATACAGTGAGACGATCCTACAAGGCCTATTCCTTGCCTATTCAATTTTATTACGAATTTAATACTATTCAGTATAGTCAGTGAAGAAAACGGGCATTCCATATATAGCCTATGCATATACAAACGAGTAAATGAATATATTATTCTATTTACGCAATTCGGACTACGAGCGGTGCAGACCTCTACAGTGCATCTCAGTCCGATAGTAAAATGGCGAGGGGGGGGAACTAGGACCAACTCTTTTGCGTAGTCTCCAGAATATATCTAGTAGCAATCCTGTAAACTATTCATACACCCAAAGGACTGATCCCCAACTACGCAAAATAATAAGATTGCTATCGCAACTTCTGCAGGTTGGTGTAATCACATCCCCTTCTCGCCCCCGTGAACCCGCAGGATCGTTCCATGCAGACGTCTCGATCGAGCGACTGTATGTGTCTCTCGGCTGTGGTAATGGTATGCATCGTGATCCGCAACAGTACACCGACAGATTAGCGCGTCGCGACGGCTAACGGGCACTTGGGGGATTTCGGAGGCTCCCGTTTCGACGGCGAGAAACTGATGTGCTACTTTGTTGCTAATTCAATACCGGAGGCCAAAGATTAAACAAGTGTACTCACATTAAAATATAACAGTACTTACATACGAGGGGATTCTGACTAAATCCGTTGATCAGCTTTGCTTTCGCAACGGACGATGGTCACATTTATCCTGTACCGACAAAGTTGTACCGCCAAGCGAATTAGGGTTTGGGCACAGAAAGAACTACTCAGCAAAGATGTACGCGGTAAAGAACTACGCAACAGATTTATGCGCAATTTTTTTTAAGTACCCACAACATGCCTACCTATATATCCCATCTTTTCCGTGAGAAGTCAAACGTGATTATTATGGACAATATCATGGTCTCATCATCATCATATCAGCCTGCGGACGTCCACTACTGAACCACCTTTTGGCCTACAAAGAACCTTTTAGCCTTTCCCAAAGAACGCCACCACATCCGGTCTTCAGCCTTCCTCATCCAGCCACTTCCCGCCACTCTCTTAATGTCGTCGGTCCATCGTGCTGGAGGGCGCCTCACACTACGCTTGGTCATGATCTACCGCAAAGTAACGCCTGCTTCAATCCAATACTACTGAGAATTTCTTGTATTTACCCAATATGTACTTAATAATGGCTTGACCCCGAAATCGCACACATGCCTTCATCATCTGCAGTAATTTTATACGTACTGATAATCTGATGGACTGACTTAACCTGGCAAAAAAAAAAATAGATTTAGAGTAATACAGGTAGGTTCTCAAGAAAGGATTTAAGAAGTTCCACCCGAGCGGGCCGTTCAGCTAGTTCGCTGATAAAACGTGGAGATCATGACGCACGCGACGAGCTAGCGTGACGACAGCATCCGATGACGTCACCATCACTGATAACACTGATAAACAAGTCAATAACCCGGTCGAATGTGGGTCACGCCTCGGTAATAACAGCAAGTGCGTAAGGGATAGGCAAATTTTGGGCGATACTAAATAGTTTCCTAGAAACGCTGATATAAAGACAAAACAATAAGAGTGACTGATAAAACGCGCCCATGTTCCCATTTCCAGATCGAGCATACGGCTAGAGCATAGACCAAGATGTCTGTAGCCCTAGCCATCTAAGTATTTTATTTCAGATTGTTTTATTGAACTGAAACTTCTTTAGAATCGTTGTGATTTGAAAATTCGATGAATCTAAAAAGCGACACAAAAAAGAGACTACATATGTATAAATAGGATTTAGCCTGCGACAGAATGAGATATATTATCTTATATATAAAATTCTCATGTCACAAGGTTAGTTACCATACTCCTCCGAAACAGCTTTTTTTATGAAATTTTATATGCATATTTAGTAGGTCTGAGAATGGGCTACTATCTTTTTTTCATACCCCTAATACACCTCAATCCACGCGGACGGAGTCGCGGGCATCAGTTAGTAATATATAAATACAAGTTATATTTATCTCAATCTCTCGTAAACTTCTCTTTTTGTTTAATTTAAATTTTGTTTCATATTTTACTTATTTATTTAATATTTTATTGGCTTAGTTTATTGCGTCGCCTTTATTCTCAAATTGTTAACTCGCGGACAGTGTAGTTTATTGCATATTTGACAATATTTGATGTCTGATGTAAGTTAGAATTATAATGCAAAATATAATTCTAACTTACATATAAATAATGTAATTATTTACTGTTCCAAATAGATAAGATAAAAACTGTTTGAAAGAAAAAATATTTCATGGTTTTCGGGTTATCTGACTAAACAACTGATCCAATGCCTTACAAATTGAAATAGTCCATACCCAAAACTACCACTACTAAACCTACTAAACTCACGGCCCATTTGGACGAAGTTTGGTTTGGTCCTTCAGTTCCGGCATTGCGGGGACGGTCATAGGCTTCTTCTTGTCCTAGAAACCTAAGAGTTCTCCCGGGATTTTAAAAACTTATGTGCGACACAATGATAACATGTATAAATAAGAAAACAATATAGAATCTGTCATCCTAAGGGGAGAAACTGCCGGCATCAAGATGGATAGGTTTTAGAGCTACTGTCACGAATTCTCGAACAGGCATAGTTATTCTATGGCTAAATACAATCTACGACCGATTGGCTAGCAAGGGATATTCAGTTTAAGTTCATACAACTACATATGGGCATAGGGGGCATAAGAACAGCCATATTCTTGGGTAATGGCGATCAACAGACCTACTCACAATTGCTTACTTTAATAGTGTTATGTAATACAGAATCTTACTATGGGGTAAAGCAGCAGATATTAAAAAAAAATTGTATTACAAAAAAGGGCAATACGTGCAATTTATAATTTAAAACTGCGCGAATCCCTTAAAGAGAAATTTAAGGAAATAGGTACTCTAACATTAGCAATATATTAACAGTAATTTAATCTTCGTAAAACAGAACATTCACAATTGCAAAAAATTATGCCATCTGCATGATAAGCAAACTAGAGGCCGTGATAAGCTCGTGACTCCATCACTCCGCCTCAAGAAAGTCCGAAGGTCGTTCGTGGGAATGAGCATTCTATTTTATAGTAAAATTCCACAACCTATTTTAAACTTGCCTTTACACAAGATTAAGAAATCCATTAGAAGTATTAAGTAAAGTAACACTCTCTTTCAAAATCACCTCCGTACTTACTCTCATTCCAACACAACTAATCGTCTCCGCCTCGTCCATCTTGACTTTGTCCCCACTACCACGCCATCTTGTTAAAATGCCCGCGTTCGATTGCCATTGGTCCAATCATGCAATAACGAAATACCAACATGAAATCAGTATTGCCATTCAATAAATAATAAGTAGATGTTGCCAGTCTCAACAATTTTATATTTTAGATGCGACTAGGGGTATGGGTTTAATATTACTACCGTATCCATAACCGGTTAGCTCGCTACCATTCTAGACTGCATCGAGATCGCAGTCAAATCTTGTCGTGGAATAAAAAAAGTTGTAATCTAGAATGAAAATAACCTAATAAATAGTAATTCCCGACTTTAAGTCAATATTAATAGAGATTAATCCAATAATCTCGCAGCTTTAGATGACGGCCGGTGGAAATTCACAATTCACATACACGTGTTGGCGGCTCCACCTTGACCTGCGCGCTGTCTCTGATAAACGCGATTTGTTTTGGCCGTAAGTTGTTTATAAATCATGTCACAAATATGTACATTACTAAATGCATTATCTTGCATTTAGTGCTGAAGGTCTTAGGGCGGCCGTACACGGCCAATCAATCCAGTCAATAAGTGCTCAATTTTATACAAGGTAGAGTACATGGAGAGTGGCAGAATTTTTAACTCTAAAAAGTGAGCCAAGCTTAGAAGGGGCCGAAAGTCATAAAGACTTTTTTGGTTTTTCACTTATAACTCACAACAAGTAAAAGCAAAAGCTTTTACACAAGTAAAAGAAGATGTCCTGTCCGTAGTGTTTTCGCCCTAATACAATCATTGTCACTCTCAACTGACAGTCGACTTGTCCATTTCTAACGCTGCAGAAGTTAACAATTCAGCTGAAGTTGCGATTGGAACTTCATGGAGGATAACTGAACTGAGACCCTATTGTCTAAGAAAATCGTAATCATTTGACAGCTTAAACCATATTACTCGAACTGTATAAGGAGTTCATACATGCTTTTTGACGTGCAGGCACCTATGAACTCCTTATACAGGTCAAATTATCCGTTTAACAAACGATTACGATCGATCACGATTTCCTTACACAATCGGACACTTCGAGAAGCGCTTTCAACTGCAACTGCTTGCATAACAGAAGTTCGCCATAAATAAATGACACTTGGAGTGAAGGAGTGGCATGCTCAAGGAAGCAAGAATTAAAGGAAGCTCGCTATGCAGTCGAAGCTTATTCAACTCATGGCTGCTTAAAGCTGCTCGACACTCATGTATGACCGCCCTTACAAGTCAGACCTATAATTAATGATCTATATGCTACAGGCAAAGCTTGTGAAGTGATCAGATACGACCGTGCCCGGGCAGTATAGAATAACCCGCAGTAATGACCAAAAAAATGTTATAACTTGTTTAGTATTACATGGCATGACTTACGTTAAACAGTGTTCTAAAAAATTGGTCCCGTGGGAATTTCAATTGATCCATCTCTATTCCTTGTCTACTTTATAAGGAGAACCTCTAAGCAAAGTATCAGTTTCCAAGGTCCAATGGTTTGGGCTGGTTGTTGACGAGTCAGCGCTTTTGTTTTTATTGTAGGACATGTTAAATAATATATGTACCTACAAGACCCACTTGTGTGTACGTGTATAACTTATATTTTTCTATACCTGTCCTTTCATCATCAAAAAATTTAAATCAGTTTAGGCAGTGTTGTACAAGTCGGCCTTAGCTTATTATATATTTTTGTCTGATTTTGCATGATACCACTCATCTTTTCGCAAAGGCAGCATATCTAATCTAGTCTCTCATATAATTATAAGTTGTCCATCAGTGTCCTTTCAAAAGATAAACGAGTTAGCAATATTAATGATCGCCCAGTATCTGCCGGCAGGCTGCATGCAGCCGCGCGCTGTAAACAAGCTTTTACAGTTTACACGTGCCGGTCTATTGTGTGATAACCCGCGACCGCCGAACGGAGGGTAGCAGGTTCCGATCCGTTATATTGTTTCAATAACGACCAAACATTGCTATCTTATCGATGCTGAGTCGATCAGCCGGTTTTTGGCTCAAGGCGCACACGCGCAGAAATGCAGTCGTAGAATTGTAAATTAGAAAATAGAAATGGCATGTGCTGCCCCCCTAGCCAGGTTACATACCCCCACCACCACCACAACCACTATAGCCCATTAACGTCCCACTGCAGGGCACAGGCCTTCACTCTCATAGGAGAGAGGGAATTAGAGCTTAGACCCACCACACTGCTTTAATGCGGGTTGGGGGACTTTTGACTATTATCATGTTAGTGATAATAAACGAAGGCTTAACGTGCTCTACGAGGCACGGGGGTGAAACACCGTCAACTAACTCCGGGCTAGTACTGAAAATTTCTAGTCAGAAAAACTCAACACTTAATTAAAGGCCCACCCGGGACTTGAATCCGGGACCTCGTTGGCCGCAGTCGAACATGCTAACTACTAGACCAACGAGGCATTATACATACGTTTCGTGTCTATTCTCTTTCTATAATCGTTAATGCTTTAGCGGAGAGATAAAAAAATAAGTGAATAGTCTATGGTCAGCATTTTTTAATCGCTTTCGCTAAAGCTTTAACGATTATAGAAAGAGAATAGACCCGAAGCGTGTGTAACTTGTCTAGGGGGGCTGTTTTTTATAATACAGGCTTCATCCACGAAATGATTGATATGTAGGACAACTTATAGATACATTTCTGATATGTCAGGACACTACTACCGGTTTCGAAAGCAGATTCCACTGAGAAGCGCCGGCAAGAAACTCAGCAGTTGCTCAAGAAATGTTACAATGTAACAAAGTTGTGATTCTGTCATCGTTTATCTCAATTTTGTAATTAGCTTTGAATTTTTGTAATTATTGGTATGCCTGTTAACACACCAATAATAACAAACGACTAGCAAGATGTACCAATTTCGACTAGTTATTTTTTGAAAGCTTTAAATTTCTATTGGTCGGTCAAGCAATGTTCATATTTATTCCACATCTACGGGTATACGGGTTCCCTTTTTACATTTTGGCACGGAACCCTAGAATTTCAATTTCAATTTCAATTTATTTTATTATTTACAAAAAACTTGCACACTAACCACACCAATATAAATTACATTTTACTTACTAGTAAACTACACCGGAATAATTTGGCCATTTGCATGGGTGGCTGGGTCTGAATCCTAACTAGTTTGACTGTGACTAGGATTTCATGCCCACTTCCATCGCGGTTTGCGGCTCGTTCGTTTATCCAGTTTATTAGATATTGAAATAGATACTTTACTTCACACAAATACTCCCAAAAATGCACGAAAACTTAGCAAAAGCTCCACATTAAATAGAATATGCCGAAGAAATTGTATGCTTTTCCGCTTTCAAAAACTGGCTCGGTCGTCGACGAGTAGTAAGTAGCTAAATATATTTAAGATTTTAGTTAATTTCTATTATGACGTTATTACGTAGTATAATATAGTTTCGTACAAACCTGTAGTAAGTCTAAAATTATTAGAAAATATATATTTTTATTATATGATATAACTAAAAATTCATGCTTCTCGCAATTTTTCCTTTATCTGTGCTTTAAGAAATTGCTTCGTACCAAATTTCAAGATTCTGAGGTCACGGGAAGTAGGTACCCTGTAGGTTTTGATTCCCTTGCAAGTGTCGAAAATTTGCAGCATAAACGGCTGTATTTTTTTTATCCACTACAAGTTAACCCTTGACTGCGATCTCACCTGATGGTAAGTGATGATGCAGGCTAAGATGGTAGCGGGCTAACCTGTTAGGGGCATGGTAGTTATATTAAATCCATACCCCTATTCGGTTTCTACTTGGCATCGTACCGGAACGCTAAATCGCTTGGCGGCACGTCTTTGCTGGTAGGGTGTAGGGTGCAGGTAGCATTTGATTGCGTCGGCTAAGTTTGATTTTTTCACAGCTCCAAGGGACCTGAGTATTTGATATGAATTTCAGCTTGATACCTACTGAAAAAGGGTCTTGACAGACAGACGGGCGGACAACAAAGTGATCCTATAAGGGTTCCGTTTTTTCCTTTTGAGGTACGGAACACAAAAAAAAAGATAAAGTTCATAAACTAATGAATAAATGCCCCACGCCACTCACCTAATTAATTGTTAAAATCAGCATCGCGGATGAACTCGACTACCGCCACGCGTACGGTCATCAGTTTATCCAAACCAATGTTAAAAATGTGAAAATATATCTGTCTACCTGTCTACTTCGCTTTAACGACCCATCTCAGCTAATACTTACGAAATTTGGTACGGAGATAGATTGCATCCCGGGGAGGGACATAAACTATTTATCTCAGGAAATCAAAGAGAGATCCGAAACTATTCTTAACACCGCAACGCAGACGAAGGCGCGGTTTTTAACTGACTTCCGAAAAAAGAGGAGGTTCTCAATTCGGCGCGTTTTTTTTTTTAAATGTATGTTACTGCATATCTCCGTGGTTTCTAAAGAATTTTTTTAGAATTTTTTTTTCAGTGTTTAGAGGAAGTTCGCGAGGTGGTCCCGCAAAACGCTCAAAACTAGGGAGGTAGGAAATTTTGATGGTGAATTCATATAGTAGGTATCAAGTCACGTGTATACCATTCAACTCTGAGTCCCAACTCCCCAACCCTGATGCTGTAGGGTACAGAACTCCTTAAAAATAGCGATTTAGGATTTTTTAATAGCGAATTCATATTGTAGGTGACAAACAACGACTTCATACTTAAACCCAAGTCCCAACTCCTCAACTCTGATGCTGCACGGTACTGCACTCCTAAGGCGTGGGGATTAAGAGTACACTAAAAAGTTAAAAATAAAAATTCTTTTCAAAAAACCGACTACCAAAGCCACTGTAAAGTAAAAAATAATTTTGATTTCTACGCACTATATTGAAGTCGGGCGAGGATAGGCAAAGTTGACGCGTCAGGGTCAGGCTTTGGAAAGAAGTTCTGGTCGTTGCGGATGGTCCGCGTCACACTTCGAAAGGACTAAGTGTGCCTCTCCACCAGAGATGTGCCACGTTAACCTTACCTACGGGATGAGTGTCAATCCCACCAATAGGAGCGCTTGATTCTCATAAGCTTAGATCACTAAACGT
Organism: Erebia palarica; assembly: GCA_964035005.1. Lineage (NCBI taxonomy): Eukaryota > Metazoa > Arthropoda > Insecta > Lepidoptera > Nymphalidae > Erebia > Erebia palarica. Next base: position 11,475,192 of record OZ035994.1, on the reverse strand, counting down.
CAGATGAATCGCTCCTATAACCTACTGGTGGGTTTGACACACATCCGCAGCTTAGCACCGTTTCACATTTCTGGTGGAAAGGCACTCCAGGCCGTCTGTTCAATCTTCGACAATATATTTTGACGAAATTTGCTAGAGAATAGAAATAGGCTGCATTCCGGGAAAGAACAGAAACTATTTATTCCGGAAAAAATCAATACGTTTCCAGAGGATTCTTCATAAAAACACCACACGGACAAAGTCGCAGCAATCGACTTACATCTATACTAATAATTTAAATGCGAAAGGGCGTCTGTCTGTCTATTTGCTACGCTTTTGAACAGATCCCTGGGAAGGACACAGGCTACTTTTTATCTCGGAAAATTAAAAAGTTTCTCGGGGAATTAAAAAATCTCAATCCACGCGGACGAAGTCGCGGGCATCAATCCAGTGCTACATAATCCAAAGCCGCATAGCTTGCAATCTTGGTCGCGATGCTGATCATCACTGGTTGTTACTGTTTTGCACGGAGATCGCTGTTACGCACGATGCCGCCGTCATGTGTCAAGGTCTACCCCCACTATAGATGCACGAAGCGGCGCGGCACGTATTCTTTGTATGAGCTTGTATTGCGCTGGGCCCAATTAAGCGACGCTGCACGGAGATGCGGCACGTAGATGCGGCACGGAGATGTACTGCATTATTTGTAAACTGAATACTTGCCGCTACGTGCCGCGCAGCGCCTCTGTAGCCCACTACAGAGAACGCCTCTGTAGCCTACCAGCCGGATCTTTTAGAGGGCAAGCACCGCTGACGTCATCGCTTACTGCACTTTTGTGTTTCGCTGTTTTAGATAACAACATAATTATATTAATAGTTCTTTGATTGCACTTCACTCAGACTATTTCTCAAAAAGACGGAACGACTGGTTTCTTACATCTGTTATTTCATCAACTGCTGAATTTTTTCAATTTCAATTTATTCAAGTATTTTTCGATTATGTGGCTTGTATAAAGCTCTTACGAATGTCACTTAATAAAGTTACAGGTTAACACAGAAATCAATTAAAAATAAGAGCATAAAATAACAATTTAAATAAGATTATAAAATTGAACAAGATCAAAATAATATTTAAAAATAAGTTACATCGGCTCCACCACCACCAGTACAGCCCATTAAAGTTCTGGGCACACTCCTCCACTCTCATAGGGAGAGGGAGAGAAGCAAGAGGGAATTAGAGCTAAGACCCACCACGCTGCTCCAATGCGGGTTGGCGGGTTCTTCTCCGTAAAATCTTCATTTCGAACGCGGTGGTAGAGTCAAAATCTGACATCATCATAGAATTTTCTACTACGGCAAGTTCTGGGCAAATAAAGGCGCTTCAATGGGGAACATCGACCTTGATTTACAAGTAAGAAAAATGCAGGGGAAAATGAAAGCCGGAAAAGCATTCCATGTCCCAAATAGCTATCTATACTAATATTATAAATTCGAAAGTTTGGATGGATGTATGGATGTCTGGATGTATGGATGTATGGATGTTTGTTACTCAATCACGCCCCAAAAGCTGAACGGATCTGACTGAAATTTGGCACAGAGATAGATTATAGTCTAGAATAGCACATAGGCTACTTTTTATCCCGGAAAATTAAAGAGTTCCCGCGGGAACCACAAAACCTCGATCCACGCGTACGAAGTCGCGGGCATCAGCTAGTAAAAAATATGTAGAACTTCATAACACTTGCCTATCCGTGCACGGGTTATGATTCGGGATGTTAAGTTTCGGCCGCACGCCGCAGCCGTGACCTAGACAAAGCAGTGACGAAAGCGGCGGCCGCGGCGACGGCGGCTGTCAAAACATCGATAGTTTTCCACGCAAGACTGGCCCCGGCTGCACTACATACTACCGGGACTAGCCATAAAATGCTTGATTATGTAATATAAAGGACGTGATTTTTATGATTTAGGGTGAAAACACAGTACAGGACAGGAAAATGCGTACGCGCGCAAGTTCGCGTTCTTAATTTTTTATAGAGCACAGTATTGTAATGTTCGCCCTCGGATATCACGAAACCGATATTCTCAACTAAGACCCACGCGAAAAAATAATATGATGATTCCTATTTTCAAACCTAAGTATCCACAGTACCGGTCCTAACCCGATGTGTGTAAAAATTTATAACAAAATTCCTGACCACATCAAATCTTTGGAGAGTAATACAGCGTTCGTCAATTCTTTAAAAAAAATTCTAATTGATTTGCAAAAAATCATTTAATTTGCAATACACTCTGTATTGCAAATTAAATGATTTTTTTGAAGAAAAATAAGGCAGCCGTCTCTCTACTACCACTGACTTTGCTGTGCCCCCACCGGGGTTCCAATATTGTTTTAAGAACTATTCTATTGACATTATGTAAATTACTAAAAGAATTATATTGGAATGCAAAATAAATGAATATGAATATATTTTGTATAGATTTCTTCATTAACCGTGCGTTGCGTACGGTTCGTCAATAATGTGCGATCAGCATTATTGTGTTTGTTTTAACCTACGCACTAAGGCTAATTATAGCGAGTTAATTATAATTTATATAAGTCAATGGGCTTTAAGCACTGGTAAACAATCAATTATACCTAATCTAATCTAAGTCGTAATCTGTTAGCACATCGACGCAGGGGTCAGGCTATATCGACACATGGATGGGGAGGTGTATGGACTTTGGGTAGAATTTGTCAAGATTTGGTCTTTCAAGACCTTCCTAGCCCCTGGCGCAGTGGTCTTACAAGAGTTTGGGCCTCTATCGTGGGAGTGGTTCATTTGGGAATCTATAATTTCTGTATTTCGTCTGGTCTGATGTAAGGCTTCGTTCGTAGCTAGATACCACCTTAACGTCAAAGAGCGGTGCCTTGTAATAACCGACCTCTTTGGCGGTAAAGCGGTAACTAGTCACAGCGGAAGCCTTCCAGCAATCCAGACTAGAAAACATTTAAAATTTATGAATTACCAAAACCACGGTGGCGCTAGGGAGGTCAAATAACAAATTCTACGCACGATTAATGTTCAAAAGAACCAACTAGAGAAAATTTAGAAATAATATATTCCCAAATTGATGAAGATCAGCTCCGATACCTGCGCCAGGGATTCCACTAGGCCATAATTTCGCCAGCCAGTACCTAACATTGGTGACATTGGTTCACCTGCCCGATTAGCCGCTGACGGAATGTGCCAAAATAGCGCGTTATCAAGCGAATGCAGCGGCTATCGCGGCGGGTCAGCATGAAAATTAAAGTGACCCCTGCGCCCGCGCAGATTGCCGTATCGCGGTATATCTCGGCCTGCTCCACTTACTGGTAGCTTATTGAGGGGATCGGTGGTGGAATGTTTCGATTTCTCTGCTTGAGAGAAAGTGTTCCGTAATAAGGATCCTCAGCATGAAATAAACACTAACGAACGCTCGCGCCTACGCTCTCGTGAGAATTTTAAAATCTCCACCCTTATTCCTTGTCTAAGAGCTGAGTTCTTCAAGTCCGAGTTAGGTTTAACCTATGAATTTTGACGTTTTGACAGATTTTGGGTAAGAATTTTATCAAAATTTCAAAATTCGTAGGTTAAACGTTACCTGGAGCTGGAGAAATCGGCCCTTAATTATGTAGGGAATGATAGCTTAGTGGTTTTAGCATTCGGCACCCAGTTCGGGTGGTTGGGGGTTCAATTCTCGGGCACGCACTTCTAACTTTTCTAAGTTTTGTGCGTTATTAATATCACATTCTTATAGCGGTGAAGAAAAACTTCATAAAGTTTTGAAAGGTCAGCGAAGTCTAACAAATCCGCACTTGGGCAGTATGGTGGGCTATGGACAAACCCTTCTTAAGAACTCGGAACCCTGAGAGGTGACTCGTAGTCAGTAAGCCAGCGATGATGATATCGATGGATATTTATATGAATTTTTTGCGCATTTAATTTTTTAAAAGTAGGTATGTCGATAATTAATCAAAAATCTTTGTTTAAAAATGGTATCCAGTTATCACTGGTCCCTGAACTGTCGCTTGCTGCGGGCACAGTTCCGTGTGGATACAGGGCGATACGCGGCCCGGGGTCGCGGGTTCAGGTCGGGGCGCGGCAATCACTGCACCGATTGTGCAGCGCCGATTGCCAATTATTATTTGATTGTTTATATTCGGTCCAGGCTATATGTGTCATCTCGATTGATACACCGTGTCAACTGCCAATTATATGCCAAGATATGGAGCTATTGTTATTAGTATTATTAAAATGCTTGTTATGGAATGTTTTTTGTTTTGTTTTGTACAAGGACAAGTTTGCGCTTCGCTGTTATCTTAACTGGTTTGAGTGATGATGCAATAAAGTTTGGCAGCAAAGTTTGAGGCCGGCCATACACGGGAAGTTCGAGCAGCCAAAATCAACTGCTCGGCAGGCCTTGGTCGACAGTCGACAATTTAACTAGAGTTACTAAAAATAGGGTACGTCCAGAGTTAGGCCTGTCAGCTGTTCGAAAAGTTGTGAGGATGTAGTGTATGTCTTGCAAATGATTGACTGCTAGACAATTCGGCTGAAAATAAAAGGATGACTGTAGTCTGTAATACACTTTGTAGTCGCCAGGTAGTCGAAAAGATCTTAAGATCAAAAACAGTCTAGATAGAAAAACCAATGTCTAGCGGACAACACTCCGCTTTATTAACTTCTATGTGATCGGCGAGCGCGCCAGTGCGATAGAACAGAACGTCGTTTGTTGTCGCTCTAAGACCTCAGATTCACGGACAGCTTGAAGCAGTCAGAATGGACCGCTTCGAGCAGTCTTCTACGTACACACATACATGGAATCGCTCGAGCAGTTGCGACTGCTTCAGGCGGTTGGCAGCAGTTATCAGCGGTAACTTCAAGCTGTTGACTGCGTATGTTGATCACTGGCTAACTGCTCGAGCAGTCCGTGCATGGCCGGTCTAAAGTAGCGGTCCTCATGACGGCTGCTTTCCACTCAAGTACTTTTACACGGTCTCTACTCAACCACTTTCTGAGTTCCAACATCAATGGCAATGCCAAGCATAGGCCTGCCAATTGCCATTTGCCACTTTAACTTAATACCTACTGAATTACTGATGGTTTGAAAAAACCAGTGACCTGGCCCTGGCCCATACGCGGAGTTTTCCCTGCAAAAGGGAAATGAGTGGAAAATGTCTAAGCAAAACGGACTCTGTGTAGACAAAATAAGTTTACACTTCTACTAACAAAGAGTTTTAACAGTTGCCTCAATGAAAAAACTCATTTTGACCACTTTAGAATTTTTTTTGTTCGCTCAGTCGTTACCGTTAGCTGTTGGTGTTGGTATGCAGTTTTCCCCTGCGAGTTAATTAAGTTTTCCACTCGCGATAGCAGCCACGCCCGACAGGCTACAGTGGTGTGGCAAAGGTTATCCTGCTGGGCGACCGCGTATCTCTGACAGCTACAGTGTAACCATCGCAATCACCTCTGATTGGATAACACTCTTCCACTATTGGACAAAATCCATTGACGCAGGAAGAATACCATAAATTCAGCCAATCACAACAATTGATACTGTAACAATGATTGATGCAGAAGATACGCGGTCGCCCTGCTGATTTCCACGCGTGTCGATCTGACAGTAACAGTGAGTAACGTCACTCAAACACACGACGACTCGCACTTTACACGCGTTCTATTCCCGTGGGCGCGTACTCGTGTCGTCCTTAAAATTTTATTGCCCTCTATAGGGCGGAAGGAACTCGTATCGATATGCGATTCATACGCAACACTAGTCGTGGCCCGTCACTATGCTTGCGGCGCGTGACATCACACAAAAACAAAAATCGCAGTTTACACGCGTTCGTCTCCCGCGGGTGCGTACTCGTGTCGACAGTAAAATTTTATTGCACTAGCTGAAGGGCCTCTTATCGATATGCGATTCTTACGCAACACTAGCCGAGGCCCGTCACTATCCTTGTGTGGATTTTGAATATGCCAAAACATTTGGAAAAGTTTTAACTGAATTCTAATTCAAAATACTTGATTGCGAATTGGGATCACACAAAATATATATTATGAAAAAATGCACAGCCAATTTCCGCCTATAATAACTAAAATTAGAAACCTCTAAATATTATAAACGCCAAAACAGAGCAAAGGAGATCCTCTGTTGATCTCTTTGAGCCTTTCCTCGAACGTGATTTTTTGCATAGGTACAGTTGAACACTAATAGATGATTGACATAATGGAAGATGTGACAGGTTCCCCGAGATGTTCTACGCGGACGGAGTAGCAGGCATCATTTATTAAGATACGTACTAGCTGATGCCCAGTACTTCGTCCGCGTGAAATAAGTTTTTTATTTCCACGGGAACGCCTTAATTAGCCTTCAGGTCCTGCAGGCTAATTAAGGCGTTGCATGAAAAGAAAAATGTGTGAAAAAATGCATGAAAAAAATCATGTCGATTCTGTGCTTTGTTGGGATTTGAAAGACAAACAAACAAATACACTTTTGCATTTATACATTATTATTTATTAGTGATAACAACTGCGACTGACGGGTTAACATGCTCTCCGAGGCAAGGAGAAAATGGAAAGGCCAGTTTCGGACTTCCAAATTCAGTCGCCCATCCAGTTACCGACTTGGGTCAACGTTTCATAACATAACATAGAACAAAAGTTTCTAAACCAGTTCATTAGAAATTAAGGCGCATAAAAAAATTATAACCTCCTAAAGAATTTAATTTTTTTACCGACTACAATAAACAAGGTGTAGATTAATTAGCCACGTAGATGTGGCAAACCGGACGGGACATTTATTTTTTTAAATGCCCACATAATTACACCCCAAATTCAACTTAAACTCAAATGTTATTTAGATAAATCTTTACCCTTCATAAACATTATTCTTTAATACAATTTGTTAATGTTTGTAAATTAACACATAGTGACAAAGTAAAAGATAAACAGATAAGTTACATACCGTACATTGTAGCAATACGAAGAAGAACTCAGATAAAGGTGATAAAAATAAGTTTAAATATTTTGTCTAAACGTCTTTTATCATAACACTCGCTGAGACGGTATACTCGCACGTGGAAGTGTCAAAGATGAGCTAGCGTTCAATTCTACGTTTCTAACACATATATAAAGCAGTATCGCGACTCGCTGTCAGTGATATAGTGACGGCAGTCGATACTAGATGCCAAACATGTTACGGTATTTAGTAACATTGCTAAAGATTCTCGCATTGCCTGGTGAGTCGCGAGAAATATTATTTAACTGATCCATTGCACCGTAGAAACGCTTTTTGGAAGTACCTCTGTAATAGTCTAATTTTTGCTTGGTTAAGAAAAACTTGGAAACATGGAAAGTTTTTTGTTCTAGCAGGATCCTTGTATCGAAACGAGATATATTTGCTTCGTCATAGTTTATTGGAAGCAGTCAAACTTCTGAGTATCTATTTACATTAGTAATGGCAAAAAATATAAGTAGGATCGAATAAATAAATAAATTAGCACGCGAAAACTGTTGTAATAATTTACCGTTTTAATATAGATTGTAGACAAATGAATTTTGTATTTCCAACTGAGTCATATTATTCCAAACCATTCAAGTTCAATGAACTTTCTATTAATATTTAAATAAATTATTAATTTAATATTTAAATTTTATAGAGCTTAGTAGTATAAGTTAACTCGGCATGATAACACGTTAACTAGGTAGTTAGATTCTCGTTGTCTCACAGAGGCGCACGACACGTAGGCACAGCAGCGCGCATAGTCGTATTTTGATTAGTTACTTTGGTCATTTAGTGCTTATTTATAAAGGTGTCGCGTGGTAATATGTCAGTGGCAGTTGGACGGCCAAGTCCATCATGTTGTGTATCACGTGTGTAGTGCCGGTGCTCGCGATCTTCGCAGTTCACGGTGAGTTTGCGAACTTTTACCAAAATTGGAGGGGGACAAAAAAAATGACTATCAAAAAAAAACTTCAAAAATATTGTGTGAGCGAAATTTTTCGGACGCGAAAGGAAATAAAGAATATTCCGGTTTTATTTTTTTATTGGCTGGAAGTTTATTTTTCATAACAAATCCGGTAAGTAGTTAAAAATTTGCTGAATAATTAATTAAATTGAGTCGAAAATATTGTTCTAATTTAATTTTATAAGTTAAAATCCTTCGCTCAAATTTTGGAGCCGATAAGTTAATATTGTACATGGGTCATTGCATGGGTCATGGGGCATTCCTGTCAGAATGTGAAAAGTTTAGGCCATAGACCACCAGCCATTTAGAGGCTTGTCATTCTCACTTCAACTCATTGCCAGTTCACTATTGAGCTCAAGTCTCTTCTCAGAATGAGAAGGGTTTAGCCCTAGTTCACCACGCTGGGTGCTGGGTGGTGGGTGTCGCATGCTGTAGGTGAAAGACACGCACTGTACCACATAGATTCGTATACTGTGGCGGATTATAGCGAATTAAACTTGTAGTTCATTCATTATCATGGATTTCCGCAAAGTAACATTCAACACCGAGATATAATTAAAATGCATAGGTAGCGTTTCAGACACAATAAAACGAGCCAAAGCAACAGGTCCCAGGGCACAGGCAGGTAAAATTAGTTCACTAAAGGATTAAAACGAAAACGGTTGCTCTACCGGATGCAGTCGGATGCAAATCATCGGTGATTATTTCGGAATTTTAAGATCTTATCACCTAGGTTTTTACATAGTTCTGTCTGTATTTATTTTATTTTCGAATTATAACAATGTAATTTGAAATAAGTTAAACTTAAAAATAACTTATCAGTGTTAAATATTCTACTCATATTATAAAGCCAGTTTGCTTTTTGCGATTTGCTTCCTCGTTCCTAATTCGAACCGCTAGGAATCCTAATTTATCCAAGTAATATCCAAGTATCTTGGATAAACTGAATATTTAGCGGGCATGAATATCAAAAGTAACGTTTTCTGATAAACGATAGCTAATGAGTTCGCACCACAACTAATTAGCAAAGACAATTTAGATAGTTCATAAACACTTATTCGGCTTCTACCAGATTCACTAACGGGCGGGGTGCTGCCACATTTTAATGAAAAGTGCTCGCGAATATAAAGCTATACCTATACTTATATTATAAATGCGACAGTTTGGATGGATGGATGGATGTTTGTTAGTTGTTACTCAATCACCCCAGAACGGCTAATTTGGATGAAACTTGGCACAAAGCTAGATTATAGTCTGGAATAACACATAGGCTCAGTACTTTTTATCCCGGAAAATTAAAGAGTTCCCGCGAGAACCAAAAAACCTCAATCCACACGGACAAGTTCGTGGGGATAAGCTAGTCGGATATATCTTTAAAAAGAAAATACAAACGTGGAAATTTGGGAACCAGGGATAATGTGGCCTTTTTTAAGATAACGTCAGTTTAACACTAACCTGATGTGACCGTAGATAAAGTCTTTTCATTTAACGGACGTGATTAGATATTAAAGGCCAATTTCTGAGTGTCAGAGCCCGAGACTAACAAGTGTAACTTGTCAAGTTAAAGTTAACTACAAATCACAAATTATTGAGGCACGGGCGAGAAATTGTTTGAAGATAATCTCCATTAGCTTAATAAGTAATTAAGTACACACATGTTACCTTGCAAAGTCACAAAAAGGGCTCAAGAAATAGGATTATCAACTGTTGATTGTAATGCGAACCATATCGCAATTTTTCGCCTCTACACTTTTGTTGAGTTTCCGATTATGCTTTTACTAGCAGATGCCCGCGACTTCGTCCGCGTGGAATAAGTTTTTTTAATTCCCACGGGAACTCCTCAATTTTCCGGGATAAAAAGTAGCCATGTCACTCTCCAGATCTTCAACTATTACCAATACCCATGCAAAAAATCACGTCGATCTGTTGCTCCGTTGCAACGTTTTTGAAGGACAAACCAATAAACAAACACACTTTCGCATTTATTATTATAGTATGGTATTCTCAGTCGAATGTAACGTTGCCTTAACGTTTATCAAGTCGCATGAGCATGCATTTCAATCACAAATAATATGCATCACAGTATCGCCATAGTGATAACCGATTAGTGACCGCACGTCGTCTCTGTTATCACAATCACTATACAGCTACTTTTAGCTGTTATCTATATATCGATTACATCTGCATGTTATTTGCACTTCACGTTAGCGTCATACATTATTTTGAAATCCATACTATCCATACTAATAATATTATAAATGCGAAAGTGTGTCTGTCTGTCTGCTACGCTTTCACGGCCCATGTGTTCAACCGATGTTGATGAAATTTGGTACAGGGATAAGTAGTATCCTGGGGAAGGATAACGGTTACATTTTATCCCGTAAAGTTCCCGCGGGAATCAAAAGTCTTAATCCACGCGGACGAAGTCGCGGGCAACATCTAGCTATAAATAAATTTAAAAACACGACTGCCCTGCTACATTTTTCCAAAAAATTATAGCCAGTGACATTCGTGATGATGTAGGGTTTCTAGTAATTAAATAAAGGATCTGCCAGACATAAAATCCACGTCCTCTGTTTGTGTTGAAATTGATAACCAAATTTTAAACTATCCTTTAATGTAAAGAAGTGCTTCGAATGTCTTCCAGACTCTTGTGAAGTTATTAACATTGTGTGACCCTAGGGTCTGGAATGCTCTCCTAAAAACTGTGTTTCCCACTAATTACAATCCGAGTATCTTTAAATCAAGAGTGAATAGGCATCTTCTAGGCAAGCGCGTCCCATTTTAGGCCGCATCATCACTTCTCATTAGGTGTGATTGTGGTAAAGCGTAAGCCTATAATGAATAAATGAAAATAGAATTAAATTGACATAGGGACTGCCGATAGGAGTGAAAACGAATATATGAAATAATAAAAAAATATATAAACCTTAAAACAAAGGCATTAAAGTTTAATTACGAATGTAGTATATTTATATTGAAGACCTTAAGTCTTCGTAACAACGCGAGCATGTCGCTGTTCGCGAGCACGTCCGAGCGAGGTGTCAGGTCGGTGACGTGAATCCACAAGTTTACCCCCAACCAAAAAGTGCTCAACGCAGCTGAAGAAGTTTTCACTTCAAAAAACTCGCAACTCAGTATGTTCAATTGAGCGGGCGTTCTGACGTTTGATAAAAACTCTACGATTTGATCAGTTATTGCAAACGGCCATTTTCGCGCGATCTATATATATTTCGGAGCAGCACACACGTGTAAGCCTATGACTATAATATCAATGTGAGACTATGTTTACACAACCGTAATCCGCGGCGCGTGTAGCTTATCGGGTACGTACCTTACTACCTATAGCGAGTAGGTAGCTAGCTGTTCGGCTCGGTCGGTGTTTGAGCCGACCCGCGCAGATAATGCCTTCGAGAGATGCTGATAGCGTGGCCAAGTCTAAACTAAACTAAAATGACAGCTTTAAATCTAGTTTTATCCCTTTACGCAGGGAGTATTATGAAAGGGTTAGCAATATTTTTATTGCTGTCATTTAAGTTTAGAGATTGTGCACTACAAAATCAGGCCCAGTGTTACTTTTTAAGGTTCAAAATATACTCAGACCGAAAAAACAAGCCCAATTGAAATGATTCATTTATTTCACGTAGGACAACTTGTGCCACTTATGAAATGTCATGATTCTACTACTCGTTAGGAAGATAATAAGGTGGGTAAAAAAGGAGATTCTACTGAGAAGAACCAGCAAGAAAATATTAGCATCACATAACAGCATTCAGAAATGGTTTGAGAATTGGGATAGAAGTGGTAAAGCAGCGTGAGCAATGAGCATATTGTCACAGATTAGTAAACCATCTGAGGATTACGTACCCTTGCTTAAAGCAATATTATTTTAATATTGTTGATACTCTTGTTTCAGGATTAAAGTCCTTATTTCAGAGACAGAGATGTCAATGTGAGTCATATAAAAATGTAATTTTAAAGAAATACTGCTTACAGCAATGGTAGCAATGCCCCCAATTCGCGTTATCACAAAACATAAGTGTTTATAACTACGCCGTGGCTTCGGTCGTGGTTTACTAGCCACCACCACCAGGCCAGACCAAAGAAAGTTCAGTAATTATAAATTCCCAAATTGACAATGTCCGGAATCGAACCAGGGACCTCCCACGTTAAGACAACAGCGCTCAATACTGCGCCAGGGAGGTCGTCAAAATCCCACCACTTTACAATGATATGCCACTAGTTATATCAAGCAGTGATAAAATAGTCGATTCGATACAAACCTCTAACTGGTCTGAACCCGGAATTATCTCACGCTAGGTATTATTTGGTCGATCTCTCCACGTGCGACCTACTGCACTAAAACTAAACTAAGTGTAGACTGTAGTGTAGTCTAAACAATGCAATTGCATGCTTTCCATAATGGAGTGATTCCCGACAACCACGTGGTCTGCATGCCAAAGTACGACCCGTAGCGCCGCTACGAAGCGCTACGAGTGCTACGAGACTACGTCAAATAAGAAGTAATAGACTATTTTTAAAGCCATATTGCATCAAACTGCAAATTTTTGTCATATTGTTACTATCGCTTTTTAGCATGATTATTGGAGGGTTGAGACGAAAAGGAGAGATATATAGACAATTTAACTTTAACACATAATATTTCATGGGTAGTGTTTCCAAGCGGCTATTTTGAGGCGGTATTTCTTGATTAAATATCTTTTTCAATTATTATTTATTTCGTGGAGTAATTAATAACTTATAAAAAATCCTGATGTGAATACTTTTCGACTTCCTTAAATTTAGATTTTTCTTACAAAATTATAGGATATTTTTTAAATAAAAAGAATGTTTTTTTCATAGAAACTTTCCTAGAACTGGTTTCTTTACATATTTGGAGTTACTACGAATCTGAACTTTTTTTGTAACCACGCTAAGGGCGAAAATACCCTACGGGCAACGGACGTGCGGATGTTTTGTCCGGTCCTGTCTCTAGTGTGTTATAGGCCTAAATGTTTGTTTTGGCAGAAAATTTAATCCGTATTCTAGGAAACAAATTTTACTAAACAAACGATCATGCTTTTCAAGGAACCAGCTTCCTTTGCTAAAATGTCAATGTAAATGTAAATCTATTCATCCATTTTATTTATAAAAATCATAAGATGATCCCTTTTAGGGAAGGGAACCCGTTTTGAGGAATAAGTTAAGCTCCATTTATTTCATGGAAGTAACCTAAATACGAAATAGAGCTGTGGTGGAGTCTGGCTCCTATTCGGCGGATCGCAGTCCCCGAGCACACACCTCGGAGTATATAATAACAACTTTGCGGAGTTATATAGTTAAGAAATTAAATATCATTTGCTTCAAACAGTAGAGCTCAGGAACTACAAATCATACAAACTTGAAATTTGGAAGGTAACTCGATTATTTCTATGGCTTAGACATGAGCTTAGAAACGTTTTTGAGAAAATTCACTTCAAGGGTGTGAAATGGGGGATGGAAGGTTATATGCAAATCCTATGTTTTTAAAGTATTGACATTGGAAATCAGCATTTATTAGTTTTAAATAATAAAAACCATATATATAAATCATATATATATATAGCCTCTATAGAATTATTGTTAGGCCTTTTGCTGGGGGAAAATTTCATAATTTTTTCTCCAGTTACTTAAGAGATCGGAAACAGTACGTGCAATATGAGGGATATTGTTCGGAACCATACTACACTTATTCCGGCGTTAGTCAAGGCAGTAACTTGGGCCCATTGGAGTTTTTAATTTTAATCAATGATTTGCCAAATGTAATCACTAGTACTAATTGCTTGTTTGCTGATGACTTGAAACTATTTTTAAGAGTTGAAGACAACTCTGACGCTCAAATACTTCAGGTAGATATTGATAATGTGTTGCAGTGGTGTTGGAAGAATAAGTTATTCTTTAATGCTAAAAAGTGCGCAGTGATCACCTGGGTGGATCTAACTTATCGCGAGTGGCCGCGGTTAGGGATTTCGGCATCAATTTATCAGAAGACCTAACATTTCGCAATCACATCAAAGATATTTGTGCTAAAGCTTATAGAACTCTTGGATTTTTACTTAGGCAAGCGCAGCATTTAAAATCAATTACTGCAATAAAGCTTTGATATAACGCTTTCGTACGAAGCAAGCTTGAAAGTAATGCTATCATATGGAATCCGCATGAATTCAAGTATATAGATATGCTTGAGAAAATTCAGAAAAAGTTTATTCGCCGGCTGTATAGGAAACAGTACGGGTATTTCGTAGGATATCCAACAATATATCCAAGTTTGTTTCTCCTTGGTATGACTGGCTATGATACCTTGGAACTACGGCGCCATGTGGCCTTAATCTCATACATAATCAGTCTGATCCAAGGAGAAAAATGTAATTCCGATATATTGGGTGCCATTCGCTTACACGTACCGGATGGATATGCAATTGCTCGTCGGCGCACTTTGTTTGCGCTACCATATTGCCGGACAGAGCTAGCTAAACATGCGCCAGTGGCTCGTGCACTGCGCTTGCTCAATGATTTGGTTAATAAAAATCCCGGATTTACGTTTTCCACACCCCACTGACCCAGCTCACGAAAATAATAAAGTTGTTATTAGAGAATAGGTAGTTTTAATTTCATTTATGTTGTATGTTTTTGTTATTGTTTGTTTGTTTAATTTAAATTTAATTAATGTGTTTTTCTATTTTTAGTGTTTTTGTTTGGCATGTATGTGTAATTTTAGTAATGTATGTAATTGTAGTATGTAATACCTATTGTAGCCTGATAAGGCGTATTGGGAAACTGTAAAGTCCTATCGGCTATGCCGTATCAATAAATAAATAAATAATATCTTAGGAAATCAGAAATTGCGAACTAAAAGTGACCTAAAAATGATATTTCCATCAGATCCCGCATTACTGGGGCTCCCCCTATCATCATATGGAAATTGTACGAGGACGATTTCGCGGACAACCACTAGTTATATTATAAAGTAAAGCGATCATGCCTCTGTCAAAAATAAATAATTTCTTACTGATTATTTCTCATATACATCCTCGGTTCGTTTTACGTTTGAAACTATAGATAAAATTTGAGTTGAAATTTGATGACGTTACAACTATGTATTCAAATCCCCATACTAGAAGCGCGGTTTTAAATAAATAATAAACAAATAATCATTCATTGCAAATAATGTTGTACAATAATATTTAAGTTTGATAAAGAGTTGCTGATTTGATTGAAATGTCATCATCTCTTTTATATGACATTTTTATACGATTGCCTGGAAAAAGGAGTATATTGTTTTCAGGGTTCATGTATATATATGTATGTATGTGAGTTTGTATATTCCACCATAACTAGAACACACACAACACAGGCGTATAGACGCCTGAACCGATTTTGATAAATGAGGTATCGTTAGAATTCCTAGCTTATTCCGGGTGACAGGCTAGTAAAATTTTAAAAAAATTGATGGGGTGACTATGGTCCCGCATTAAAGACTAAAGTTGAAAAAACATCTAAAATAAGATTAACTTTATAATCATCATCTAGAAAATGATGAGTAGATTCCAAAAATATATAACACTATAGTTCAATATCCAGTAGTGATTCACAAAAAAATATCATTTCATAAAAATGTGAATAAGATTCTAATTTAGCTAAATTAATTTAGATATTTAACTTTTTAGTTAGTTTTTTGGCAGGGCAGTCGTGATTTTTAATATGACTTGTGGATGTGTGCAGCGCACGGAGCCCCGCATGCGGGCGCGACGGGCGCGGTGTGCGAAGTGCGCGCGCGGCTGGAGGACGGCTGGGTATGCGGGGTGAGGCGCGTGGCCGACAACCGCACCGCGTTCGCCAGCTTCCTGGGCGTGCCCTACGCTAGCCAACCGGTTGGCGACAGAAGGTTCACTGTGAGTCATATATTTTTCTCCTACTTGCACGGAATCTCAATCCTCGCCCGAACAGGTCCGCCATCATGCGGAGAAAACTGGCTTTCTTCGGACATCTGCAGAGAGGAGCATAATTCTCACTTCCAACATTAGTTTTGGAAAGAAGGGTTGCAGGCAAGAGACCTCCAGGTCGCCAAAGGCGCCAGTGGTTGGACGATATATGAGAGTGGACATGGCTTAGCTATCCAAGACTAAAAGATGCGGCTCAGAATAGAGGAGATTTTCGCATGATGGCCGCCAAACTTCGGTTTGAAGAAGGCACGCGGTGATGATAACTTGCACCGAAATAACTTCATTTACTTTCAAAAAAACAATATACATACGTTCGATATTATCAAGCCTTTGAAATAGGAAATTAAATCATTGCCCCTACACCACAAGAGTTTAGCGTGAGTTAAGTCCACGACATCTATCGGCAATGCAAAAACACTTGTTCCTCGCATTAACGATTATTTCCTATAAACTCGAAACCTTAAACCACATTGTTGTATTACAGGAACTAGGGCCCGTGACGCCATGGGGCGGCTTCTACGACGCGTCAGTTGAAGGTCCCATCTGCCCCCAACACGACGTGTTTTACGGCCAGCTACAGGACTCAAGCAACATGAGTGAAGCCTGCATATACGCTAATATCCACGTACCGATCGACGCCCTGCCTGGCTACAATACTCTAAGGTAAAGCTTCTATCTCCTGGTAAAGCTCGATGGGCGATTTTAAACTTCTGGATAAAGCCATTTGTCAGTTAACGTTAGCTGAGAGTATAATTTGCATACAATTAATTATTGTAATCGAGTAATCTGCCAAAGTAATAACTTTGGCAGATCACTCGAGACTATCTGGTTTCGGTTGAACTTTCACCGTTAAAGGGTAAAAGTTGAACAGATATGGATAGACCACCGAGTAGTGGCCTGTAGGATAGATAGATGTACTTTCACATTTATATTGGATTAATATTACAAAGTATTTATTATTATTAGATACTTTTGCATGCCAATACACGGCAGATTGTAGTTCCTACTAATATTAATAACTAGATGATGCCCGCAACTTCGTTCGCGTGGATTAAGATTTTTGATTCCCGCAGCAACTCTTTTATTTTCCGGGATAAAAAGTAGCCTATGTCCTTCCCCGGAATACAATCTTCCCCTGTATCAAATTTCATCAATGGGCCGTGAAAGCGTAGCAGACAGACAGACAGACAGATACATTTACGCATTTATATTAGTACAAGCTGATGCCCGCGACTACGTCCGCGTGGATTGAGGTATTTTAGTTCCCGCGGGAACTCTTTAAATTTCCGGAATAAAATATTGCCTATGTGTTATTCCAGACTATAATCTATCTCTGTGCCAAATTTCATCCAAATCCGTTCAGCCGTTCGGGCGTGATTGAGTAACAAACATCCGTCCATCCAAACTTTCGCATTTATAATATTACTAGCTGACTAGCTGATGCCCGCGACTCCGTTCGCGTGCATTGAGGTGTTTTAGGGGTATGAAAAATAGATAGTAGCCGATTCTCAGCCCTACTGAATATGCATATAAAATATCATAAAAATCGATTAAGCCGTTTCGGAGGAGTATGGTAACTAACATTGTGACACGAGAATTTAATATAAGATAGTATAGTATAAATGGATGGATATGGATGTAACACCAATGTACCTACGCAATCTAGGCAAATTAATGATTTGATTGATTGATTGGATATATTAAACAGGCCAGTAAGACACCTCCAGCCTCCATACGAGACCGGGTTCGCTGATAAAGAAGTGGAAGATGGACCTGGTCTTCCAATCCTGGTGTTCATCCATGGAGGGGGCTTCGCCTTTGGCTCCGGCGGCACAGGGCTCTACGGACCGGAGTATTTGATGCATAGGGATGTCATCGTCATCACGTTTAATTACAGGTAATTTTGACAACCCCGAGCGTTTGCTAGTGTAATAACAAAACGTATAATGAAAGTAGGTACCTGTTACATAATTGTAGATTACGACATAAAAAAATCACCAAAATAGGTCGATTGGTTTCCGAGAAAATCGTTTACAAACATGCATATATTTGATTACAAAAGCTGATCTATACTATGGAAATAGTTCGATCATAATATACAACATCATCAATAGTGTCATCAGCTTTGTACGCTCGGGTTGTCTGTAAAAGATCACTTTAGTGATAAGGCCGCCTTTACGCATTATCACTGTTTCCTGTTTTGTATTCATAATTTTGTACCTATGTGTTAGGATGCAATAAATATTTATACCACTACTACTAGGTACTACAACAATAATGAAACAAATCATAATTAAAAAAATGCCAAAGAACGAACTAAAAAGTTAAAAATCTAAATTAATCTAAAATAGCATTTTAGTCACATTTTTATTAAATGATAGTTTTTGTCAATCACTGGATATTGAACTATAGTGTTACATATTTTTGGAATGTACTCATCATTTTCTAGATGATGATTATATAGTTCATTTTATTTTCGATTTTTTTTTTAATTTTAGTCTAATACGGGACCATGGTCACCCCGTTATTTTTTTTTAAATTGGACTAGCCTTTATCACCCGGAATAAGCTAGGGATTCTAACGATACCTCATTTATCAAAATCGGTTCAGGCGTATAGAAGTTATGGTGGAATATACAAACTAACATGCATACATACATGAACCCTGAAAATAATATACTCCTTTTTTCAGGCAGTCGTATAACAATGGGGCTGATTCCGTTGCACAAAATCTCTAAACTAAACTAAAGTGACAGCATTAAAAATATTGCTAACCCTTTCATAATACTCTCTGCAGGAAGGGACAGAACTAGGTTTAGAGTTGTCATTTTAGATACTGTGTTATACAGAATTGGCCACAATATGGGTTTAATCGTTGGCAGTATGGCCCCAAGAGTGTTTAAACAAATCATTTCCAACGTATTCGCTGGGTAGCCAGCCGTAGTTATATTACTTGTAAGTACAGGTATACCTATAGCTTACACCATTGCGCACAAGCGATAACATGATAATATAATTATTTTATATCGGTCAAGAGCAAGCTGTATTTGTAAACATTCCAAAACTAACGTCACATGCTCGCCAAGGCTTCGGTCATCCAGTATCGACGTGTTATCAAGATGACTATATTTTTTATTGATTACTAAAAAAACGATACCTAAACGAATAAAAAATTATAATTACTTACTGATAGATATTCAGTTTTTGTAGAGCTTATGAAAAGTTAAGTAATGGTTACGTCATTATGTTTAGTAGCTTTCAGCAGTCTCAGACAGGCTTGTTTTCGGAAGCTAGATAATAGACAACTAGACACCTATGAAATATGAATACCTATCTTTGTATACCTACTTAGGTTTTGAAAACTTTGAAAATGGAACAATAATTACACTAGCGGCACGCTATGATGGCCGGTTTGACACATTACAATAGTGATGTGGAATGTCAATTTATTCTCGAACAAAAAACAATTAAGTTTTGTTTTTGTACCTGATTAAATAGGTTTAATAAAACAAAAATGTATATGTTTATTTAATTTATTTGAACGAACTGAATATTTGAACGAAAATGAATATACATACTTTATATGCACACAAGAAACATATGAATACAAAAGATACCAAAAAAGGTGCCACAAAAGGCCATAATTAATCAGATTCGTCCATACTACTATTTTCACTGTCGTCACTGCTATCATCACATACATTAATAATTATATGTTCGTTTTCTATAATATTATCTATTTTCACATCTCTTTCATAATCTTCCCTTATTAATTTAACAGTTCTATTCACAACCTTTTCCCAGTCTCCTTTAGTCACATGTTCACAAGCTTCTTCTAATAATTTTAGCATTTTTTTTGTGGTAAATGGGGGTTCTGTATTGTGTCTTGCAGCATATCCCTTAATTTGAGCCCACACCAACTCAATCGCATTATACTCACAATGGTAAGGCGGTAACCGTATAACTCTGTGCCCATGTTCTAATGCTATTTCGTCAATGACGTATCGGATCTTGGTTGGTTTGTTTTCTTTTAAAAGACGTACTAATTCCGCTTTTAACATATTCATGTTTGCATCTACGCCATTTTTACGAAGCCATGCGACGATATCAGCTTTCTTTTGGGATTGGGCAGGTGGCTTGTCAATTTGCATCGAGTGGTATGGGGCGTTGTCCATAATTATAATAGATGGTTCAGGGAGGCTACACAACATTGAGGTAAACCATTCAGTAAACTTTTCTCCATTCATGTCTTCATGATAGTCTCCAGTGGTTTTTGACGCAAAAGCCATGAGAGAACCTTCGACAAACCCGTTGATGGTTCCGGCGTGACAAATTATAAGTCGCGATCCTTTTCCTACAGGAACTTTGGAAGTAGATGCTGCTGTGTCATCGTTCCAAGAACGGCCTACAGTATGGTTAGCATTAAGCCATGTTTCATCCAAGAACACAACATTTTGCCAATTTTTGATTTCTTTCACTTGCCGTAAAAAAGTATACCTTGCCATCGCTATATCAAATCTTTCCATCAATATTTTGCGTTTGTTACATTTTTTGTATCGAAATCCAATGGTCTTCAAAATCTTCGTTAAAGAACTTTCCCCACCGAAGAATAATCCAGCTTCCTTCAGTGAATGCACCAACTTTTTTCTTGTTGGATACTCCTTCTGTAAATAGTAGCCGTAAACATGTCTTCGGATAGCATCGGCATCAAAGCTATCGATGCCTACGACTGGTTTTGCTCGTTTTCTCTTTTTTGGTGTGTGAAGTTTATTTTCTTCTGTGCCAGTCTCGCCATATTTTTTTTTAGTTATCCGTCTAACAGTTCGTTGTCCAATATTAAGCGCATCAGCTACGCGTTCAACCACTGACGTTATAGGTAAAATTGGCCCTCCATTTTGAGCTTCACGATCGAAATAGTTACGAAGGCGTATTACGAACTCACGTGTCTGACTATTTAGAACAGTTCTCTGCGTACGTTCGGTCATATCGACGAAATCCACAACAAAGGGCTTGAACAGAGTCCAAATTAACGAGCAAGGGTCAACAGTAATGCAGTATCAATATTTGAAATCCAAAGCCAGGTCAAAACTATATCACAATCGCATTGCACTGACAGTTTATACTTTTCGAAGCAACGTCAATTCGAAACTGCTTTGTTTTGCATTGAGCATTGACGCGAGTTTGCCGGAGGTAGTAGTTGTGCTAGCCAGCGATCCTATGTGACGATCGTATTAGATTCCATTTTTAAAAATTTATTGATATTTTTTTGCGATTTCAGAGGTTTGTCCACATAGTGAAAATTGTTCATATTCACAAGTACATTCACCCCTTAAATGGTGCAAACTGATTTTTCTACACTTGTATACATTTAAGAAATCAATTTAATAAATAAATTTTGAGTCCTAAACCTAAAACTACATTCGATAAAATTTATGAATCTCTGCACATCACTATCGTCAATAAAGTAATACAATTATTTCCTTCAAAGTCGTTATCAATTAATACGGAACTTCATGAGAAACTACATTCGATAAAATTTATGAATCTCTGCACATCACTATCGTCAATAAAGTAATACAATTATTTCCTTCAAAGTCGTTATCAATTAATACGGAACTTCATGAGCGGACAAACGTCAAACCGGCCATCATAGCGTGCCGCTAGTTTACTTACATATTTAATTACTGTCTTCTGAAAACATTAACTCTTACCAAGACATGCCTTAAGCTCTTCTGATAAACCAAAAAAATATGATTCGAGCATTAAAAACCGAAAAAGGGAAAGCAAAATGCCAATTGGTATGAATAATACAGTACGGTTAGCACGAGGTTGCACACCTCGACTTCGTTCATAGATTTCGATCATCGAAACGCGATAACTTCGGAGGAAAATGGACTTAAAGTATTTTTTTCCAGAAACCGACATTTTCAGCCGCCGCAACATCTCTGGCGGTCTGAATCTATTATTTTAGTTTATTATTTTGTTCTATTATTTTTATTCAGTAGTCTTTAGGCAATAGCGTTCCGATATGCGAAATCTGTCGTCATTGACTTGCGCAGCTGCGCCGTGTCGGACTCGTTTTAACGCTACTAAACCAGTCCAATGAGAGTTAACATTAGCCGGTGTGTTTGTAGTTTAGTATGAACGCTATTCGCATTTTGGCGTACACTTTCGTAAGTCCATCAACGTGGTCGAGCTGTGTTGTGTCGACTCGCGCTAAGGCCGCTAAACCAGTCCAATGAATGAGAGCTGTCATTGGCCGGCGCGTCTGTTAACGCAATGTGAACGCCCGGAGTATCCAACACGTGCAAGTGTTTCGCATTTTTGGCGGAAACTTCCGTAAACTATAAAAATATACAGAGTTAACTGGTTAACCGTGATCTGTCACGTTAATTATAGCTCGCTATTTGGTAATAACGTCGTTGTTGGCCTTGAGTCTTGGCTGTGAATTTTCAAGTCAAATAGCGCGACTCTTTTTTATTTGACGGCCAACCAAAAAGTGTGGGATATATTAGAGTGCCTCAAGTATAATTTGGCATCTGGAATAACACATAGGCTACTTTTTATCCCGGAAAATTAAAGAGTTCCCGCGGGAACCAAAAAAATATCAATCCATGAGGACGAAGTCAGGCCTGAAGTGATTACTGTTTAATATTTTACATAATATTATATAACTCTGGGCTATAGCCAGAAGCACAGAATACTAACAATTTTCAAAAGTGTAGGGGATTGGCAATTTATTATTATTTGAGCTCAGGTGATTTTCCGAAACTAGGCTCATAAAAACCTGCTTAACAAAAACTGTTATTAGCAATGTGAACGGCCGCCACTGCATATACTTACACGCGCGCTTGGATTCGATACGCATTTTTGGCTTCGACTTCCGCCATAATGTAACACGCGATTAAGGACTGAAACAGTAACCGAAATAAGTGTTTTAAAGTGTTTTGAAACTGTTTTAGAACAAAAACACAACAAAATCGGAAACGATACTGTAACCCAATCAATCTATAACCGTTTATTTCTGTTAATAATTGTTTTTATCTATAACCTTAATAGGTACTTGCGCTAACAAATTGCACGGTGTGACAACGCGGTCTTCTCACTTCATTGGACTTTACACACACTGACACAACATGCAACCGTCGGTGCTTTCACCTCAGTTTCAAATTTGAATACGCGTCAACAGTAAATTTGGCAACGTCACTATTCCGGTTACACTTTAAAACAGTGTTAAATACTTTCATTTAGTTGGGTTAACAGATTTAAAAAAACATTGAAAACGGTTAGAGATTTGATTCTGTTATCAATTCAACCTGTTGCACTTATAATTCTGCAACCTTTATGAATCTGGTTTTCATTTCACGCGATGGTCAAATTAAAAATATGTATTGTATGTATCTATGTCTGTACCAAATTAATCAAAATCGGTTGAAAAGATGGACCGTTAAAGCGCAGCAGACAGACAGACATACTTTCGTATTTATAATTTTATAGTATGGATTGATTTTCTTGCGGCAATCGTCATTTAATCGAGGTTTTTCCAGCCGTCACACTAGCGTCTGTGTATATGTCACCGTAAGATTTCAAAAACTGTTATATTGTAAACTAACTAGCGAAATTGTAAACTGTCGACAGATTGTGAACCGTTAAATGATCTGAGTGTCAATTTTTGAAATATTCATTCATTCATGATTTACGTTTTCTTGTCTCTTTCTTGTAGGTTAGGTTAGGGTTCGACATAAATAATCAGGTAGGCAAATAATCAGGTGCCGCAGGCCGGGCACTTAGGTTTTATCGGGTTAATATAACTAACAGATTCCAATCTACCGAAAAATAATGCGTTAAATTGTAATCTTTCGACAGTTTACAATTTCGCTAGTTAGATTAAAATCTAAAGGTTTTTGCAATTTTACGGTCACATATTTATAGGATAGTGCACACAATCAATATTATGCGCACTACCATGTTACAAGTGGAACAAACGAACATCCTCATGGGTTATTTCCGATTTCGCACTTCCTTTATTCTATTAAATTTCTATCAAACATAATATGCATGTGTCTCAAACTAAGTGCAACTAGATCATCCTAGTTCTATCGCAGAATTCAAGCGGAGATTTCGCGTTGCTTTTTGCTGAATTTGTTGTGCTTGTCGAATTTCCACAAATTTTTCATCTGACCTCAATTTTCTCTGCGGTATTTTTATTGAAAATTGGGTTCCAAGCGAGATCCTCAGGCCCAAGTGAATCAACTGTTTCCATTTTTTTCTTTCAGATATCTTAGCTTTGTATTAAACTTTAATTTTTAAAAAAACTTGCAAGAATTCGACTCGCTCAGCTGATCAGACCATAATGTTGGTGAGCGGCATCTCGATCTCCTACCCTGAATGTTGTTCGTAACAATCAAACTAATCAAAAATTTTCGTTTCAGGCTGAACGTGTTCGGTTTCCTGTCGCTCAACTCGACGAGCATCCCGGGCAACAATGGGCTACGTGACGCGGTAACGCTGCTCAAATGGGTGCAGGCCAACGCCAGGTCTTTTGGTGGGGATCCCGAAGACGTCACGTTGGCTGGGCAGAGCGCGGGCGCTAGCATGGCTCACCTGCTGACCATATCTAGTGCTTCTGAACGACTATTCCGAAGGTAAGATTTTAAAATTGATGTTATAGTAGCTGACGTCCGTGAATTCGTCCGCGTGGATTGAGGCGGGTAACGTGCGTATCAAATCAGCAAACATTTCATGATAAGAGACCGTGAAAGTAATTAGCAATTTAAATACCAAAACAAAACTTACACGATGATTGTTAGTTGCTAATGTAGGTATTTCTATTTCAGGGCAATACTGATGAGCGGCATCGGCATACGCAGCTTCTACACCACGTCACCCGTGTACGCAGAATTCGTTGCCAATTTGTTCCTGTCGAACCTTGGACTGAATGCGACAGACCCAGAAGACATACACAAGCAACTGATCAAAATGCCTCTTCAGGATATCATGGAAGCTAACAAACAAGTCCAGGATACACTTGGTATTACCGCCTTTCTGCCAGTCGTTGAGTCACCATTCCCCGGTGTAACCACTATATTAGATAATGATCCAGAATTTTTAATGTCGCAAGGTTGCGGAAAAAATATCCCACTTATAATAGGCTCGACTAACAAAGAGTGTGAATCGTTCAGGCCAAACTTTGAAAAATTCGACATACTGAACCGCATTAGAGAGAATCCAACGTTAATTCTGTCACCAAATCTGTTATTCAAAGTCCCTCCGAAGATCGCGCTAGATATGGCGATGAGAACAATTAACAGGTACTTCGAGGGTGAGCCAACGATGGATAAATACCTAAAAAGCTGTTCTGATACATTTTACGTATACCCAGCGCTCAAGCTAGCGGAAAAGAGAGCTTTACAAGATGGTGCTCCAGTATTCTTGTATCAATTCACGTATACGGCGGATTTCAGCGCTATACAGGAGTCCAAAGGGTTGAAGTTCAAAGGCGCAGGGCATGTGGAGGATATGACGTTTGTCTTCAGGCCAAACTCAATGGAAGGCATAAAGGGGTTTTCACCTCCTACGCGCAAAGATCAGCTTATGGTGGACTGGATGACCAAATTTGTCAAAAACTTCATGTATTGCAAGTAAGTTCAAATTTTTTGATTTTCCGTGATAAAAGTAGCCTATGACCTTCGCTGAGATGCAACCTATATCTGTCTCAATTTGGTCAAAATTGGTTGAGCAGATGGACAGTAAAAGTGTAACAGACAGACTTTTGCATATAACATAAGTATGGACTAGCCTGCGACGTCATCCGCGTGGTTTATTTTTAAATTCCCAAGGGAACTCCTCAATTTTCCGGGATAAAAAGTAGCCTATGTCACCCTCCAGGTCCTCAAGTATACCTATTCCAACAATCACGTCGATTTGTTGCGGCATGATTGAAGGACAAACCAACAAACAAATACATTTTCGCATTTATAATATTAGTATGATATAGGAATACCTAACATTCTGTTTGTATCGTTTCAGTGATCCCACTTGCAGCCAGCACCCGGTGTCTAAATGGCCGCCCGTGGACAAAGACGCGCTGCCTGTAAACTACCAGGAGATCGAAATGCCGCTCTTCTTCCGTTTCACCGAGATCCCGAAGGAGCAGCAAGAGATGGTGCAGTTCTTTGACAGCCTGCAGACTCAGATCGGTTGAACTGACTGACGTGTTTGTGAAATAACTTATGTTGTTAAAGCTACTTATTTGGATAACGCGGACACCCTTTTGATCGAAACTGCCCCCTGTTTGTGTAAGTAAATCGTAATCATAATCGTTTGTCAAACGTATAATTCAACCTGTTTAAGGAGGTCATAGATGCCTGCACGTCAAAAAGCATGTATGAACTCCTTAAACAGTTCTAGTCATACGTTTTCAGCTGTTAAATGATTACGATTTGCTGAGACAATGGGGCCTTTGATTTCTTTAATTCAGAAGAAGTTTTTAAAATGCCATGTTTGGAAGGGATTTTTTTAATCTAGCGATTGATGGATGTTCATATTTAAGTATCGACATCTAAATATGATCTGATGATCGATTCTCCTTATTCATTCAGACCTTTTTCGCACCAAGATGCACTCTATTATTTTATGCAGGAGAAAATATGCACTGATTGTAAGTTCTTACAACCAATCAATCCTCTATTTTTGGGAGCAGCTTCAAAATTAAATTGCCTAAATTTGTTGTGGAAGTTAACCGCGAAAACGTAAAGTATATTTAAGGATACTCGTGTATAGTGTGCAAGGTTTGTGATTGAGTGTTTATTTATTTTAGTTAAGAATCTATCTGATAATCGCCATCATCCACAGTAATTAGATTTAACTTGTCCTAACATTTATTCTTGTTGAGTCTCAGAAGTCTAAGTTAGAGTTTTTCGACCAACGGAGAGCAAAGTTGTAAAAAACCGAATAATGTACTCGGTTTGATTTCCAACCCAGTGTTTGATAATCTTCATACAAAAATTGCTTTAAAGAGTCATGTTGTTTTTTTCAATGCTATACGCTAGTTAAGCATTTTAAGATGAAGTTTTTTGATATGAGGAAATAATCGTCGTTTAAATGTTATTACTGTGGATTTGATGTCAAACGCAACGTATTACTAATTTTTAAGGAGTCATTGCTATTGCGTATAATGTTAAGTTAGTTATAAGTTTGTAATGTCTTACAGTTTTTACAATTATTTCCTACTTTATTTTTTTTTAAATAAATATACTGTACAAAGCAACTTGCAAAGTATTTTATTTTAACAAATATTGAGCTGTGGTATTTATTTTTAGGTTTAATAAAATGCCATTCCGTTTGGATGCACCACGTTGGTTACGGTTATCGGTAAATTTTACCATCTAAAAAAACACTTTTGGTTGCAAAAGTCATGATTCTTCAAATTTTTTGACTTAGGGCCTGTTTCAGAATCGTCAAATAAACGTTAACTTTTTTTATTATTATTGCGAGACAGGCTTGCGCTTGACGACAACCATACTTAGTGCAAAGCAATGATGAGGTCTAGATTGGAATGCGCGTGCCTTGAAGATGCCTATTTACTTTTTCCATTGAAGGTACGTGTCAGGAAACACGTAATGCACGTGTTTCCGAGGAACGAACGTGGCACGTGGAAGGGTGTTCCACACCTTATTGACGAATTTGTAATTTTGACAGGATTCCTATACAACATCTGTAAAACACATCAAATTTATTCGTCAGATAAGGTTTACCTGGCGATTTTGAAACAGACCCTTATTGTAATAATAATACTGAATTATGTCACTCGCTATGCTAACGTATTGGTTGGCTGTAACGGTATGAAAATGGGTGGTGCAGTTCACTTCGTGTTACTGTCCAAAGGCTTGAGCCTTTGGACAGTAACACGAGGTGCACAAGTACCTACTGTTTGATAACACCGAATTTTGCGATTAGCTATTTACTGAATGTTAAACTGTGATATTAGTTGTACACTGTTGTACTCATCGTATGGCGAAAGGTTGCCATTAAAATATCCATGTAATTATCGCAATCATTGTTCCGATTTCAATTGCGCATTGTGACAGGTCGGTTGCGGGAACAGGGGGACAATGGGACTGCGATGATATTCGCGGAAGTGACCCAGTGGCTTCATTTGTGAAATGCAACCGTCGGCATACTGTGGACAATTTTTTTTATTCCACTACAAATTAGCCCTAGACTATCCGACATATGAATCTGAATCTTTTGACAGCCGAAAATATATTTCTCGAACTGTTTAAGGAGTTCATACATGCTTTTTGACATGCAGGCATCTGTGAACTCCTTAAACAAGACGAATTATCGGTTTGACAAACGATTATGATTACGATTTCCTTACACAATCAGAAGTCTGTTTAGGGGTACGGCAGTTATATTAAACCCTGATCGGTTTCTACGCGGCATCGTACCGGAACGGTAAAACGCTTGGCGGCACGTCTTTATTTTCGGCTATTTGTATTTGGAGTTAGACATTTAAATATTTCATAGATCAAGACACGCGGAAGTGTCCAGCCAAAGTTCAAAAAAACTGGCGAGCAGCACCGTGTGTAATATTACACGAACCATTTGGAGCCACTTTTGACCCCCTCATAACTCAAAAACTATTTCACATAAACATGTCAAATTTGGCGCATATATTGAGACCCGTGAGATACATATGTGCTCCAAATTTCATAAGCACACCTCAAATGGTTATTTAGATATAAACGTACAAAAATCGACATTTTTATGATCTACCTAGGTATAGATCAAAACTCTGACACGGGGCATACTACCATTGCTTAAAGCCGTATTATTTTAATACTGTTGACGTTTATGTTGTAGTGTTATAATCATTATTTTAAGGACGTCAAAGTACGTGACATTCAACCGTTATTTTGAAACAATACTGCTTTAAGCGGTGGTAGTAACTCCTTATCTATTGAAAATGACACATAATTATTATTTTAATGTAAATAATAATGAATAATAATATAGTTGCATTAAAACCTTACCTTCGTATTCATGCATTTTGTGCAACGAAACGTCATTGACAGAAAAGAAGAAACGTATTTGAAGTCGTCAGTTCAAGCTGTCAGTCATTGTGATTTGTATTCATTGTATAGAGAAGTTTTAGTGATATCGACTGTTTACCGTGTTTGTTTTCAATGTTTCACTAAAAACTTTTGATTTTGAACTTTTGCAATCATAATTGATGAGATGTAGAAATGTGCTGTAGAGGTAGTCTGACCATAGATGTAATCTGTTAATGTCAGTGTAACTCTAGGTACACTATATATTTTTCTTGAGAATTCTCGTCTTTAATTATCTTGTACAATGAGTCGTACAATAGAATTACTGGTGGGTGACACACTGACCTTAAACCGAATAATAAGTACCTACTAATGTAAAACGTAAACTAAACTAATAGAAAAGTCCTATTACAGTGTAACGGATTATTTGAATGATAGCAAGGCATTGGTATGAATTGTTACGGCGGCTGATTATGTTATGTTATATTATAAGTACATATATATAATTTCAAATATTTGTGAGATTGTGATAATAAAAAAAAGCGGAGTTTATTGCGGGCTCTTCTCAGACCAGGGCACGTTTGGAACCCTCGTAGCTTTAGTTTTAAGATACCTTAGTTAATTATCACCATCACCTCTTATGCTCTGTAAGCATGACGTTCAGAAGGTGTACTTTGTAGGTACATATTTTGAATAAATATATTTTGAGTTTGAGATTGAGTTCAATAATTTCTGTACAAAAAGTAATGATATCCCATCAAAAACATAAATGTAAAATGAGAGCCAAGTTCAAAATTGTGATATATATGCCTTGGTTGTTGACTGCAGCGACAAAAGAAGTGAGATCTAAATGGGTGCCAAGTTCAATGGTCAGTCCTGAAATTTATTTATAACAACATATAATATTTTATAACAACTTAAAATATCATTTCTTATTATAACTTAGTATAAAATGTTGAAGACTAAGGCTTTGGCTTGGCTAGTTTCCATATACGAATTATTATTAAGTAGGTACCTAAAAGTACATTTTCTACCAGCTAGCCAAATTTTCGGAAGAATAAAATAAGAACTTACAGCTTTACAACTTGTGAAGGCTATAATTCGTATATGAAAACTAGCCAAGCCAAAGCCTTAGTCTTCAACATTTTATACCAAGTTATAAGAAGAAATGATATTTTAAGTTGTTATAAAATATTATATGTTGTTATAAATAAATTTCAGGACTGACCATTGAACTTGGCACCCATTTAGATCTCACTTCTTTTGTCGCTGCAGTCAACAACCAAGGCATATATATCACAATTTTGAACTTGGCTCTCATTTTACATTTATGTTTTTGATGGGATTGAGGTTTAGTCGATCAGGGATTAAATATCAAAAGCTTAGCTTCCGAACTTTCTATAGTTGTTATGGCAACCAATTTCATTAATTCTTATCGATATCATATCAGAACATCGATAGCGGTAACTAACAAAATTGTCGGCGCTAAAACGTGGTATCGATAAATCGAGTAAGCTTCTACAATCTACATGTAAATACTAAGTAGCTTATATTACCATACTAATATTATAAATGCGAAAGTGGATCGACGTGATTTTATGGTATGGCTATATTCGAGGATCTGGAGAGTGACATAGGCTACTTTTAACCCGGCAAATTAAGGACTTAGGAATAAAAAAAATTAAACCACGCGGACGAAGTTGCGGGCTCGAATGATGCCCATTGCTCACGACTTAGTCTGCGACTGAGAACTCATTGATATTCCAGCATAAAACGTCGTCTATGTCCCCCCAATCCCCGGGATGCAACCTATTTATCTGCACCTTTCGTTTAGAATTGATCAAACAGTTGGGCCGTGCAGCGTGGCGGACAGACAGATAGACGCATTTATATTACAGGTTTACTTACCTACTTAGGTTGTTGCTTTTATTTGAATAACACTGCACTCTAAAACTACAAGTTGAAATCGACGCGGGTATTCGCGCGCTGACAGACTGCTAAAAAAAATACTACAGGATATATCCACAACAGTCCCAACGTTAGGCTATTTAAAGTGGCAGCATGCGATTTCCCTAAAGGCATCGGGCCATGTCACCAAACCAGATAGCGATCAACTAAAAACTATACTCCTGTTAACTGTACAACTTTACCCCAGTTTCGGTTGCACGAAACTTGTAGTATGCTGTAAAAACGAGGACGGTAGCATTAGTATAGCTGCTAGTATCCATGCAAGAACTAACACAAGGAATAAGTTAAGGACGAACTGGATAGGCAAAAGATTAACGAAGCCTAGCCTGACAGCCTCCCTCCTGAAGCTTTGCACACCTGCAGTACCGGGAAGGACAGCCCGCGATGGGAGGAGATTTTAGTGCGTAGGGCATCGAGCAAGGTGAGGTCGGACATACCACCAAATTTGGCTGGCATCCATGAGGATTTCCTCCTCCGCAGGAAAAGAAGACGGAATTTAAGCTTTGGCTACATACAACGTGCGACACAAATTTGTCTATCGTGGTTGCTAGAATGCGTTCTGCGATATGACACGAGCTTCAAACAAGTGTTTAAGTGTGAATATTTTTTGATACGTATGTGCTTATGTGAAATGTTCTGCCCTAACGTTCCTATCGTGTGTCGTTGCGCTGTCAGTAAGGCTTCATGTGCAGGAAGCCTAAGGCGCTGCGCAAACGTAGACACTTTTTGTTAGCCTGATTGTTCAATCCTTCAATCCAACAAGCAACTAGACACAAGCAGTGTCTACGTTTGCGTATAAATTTGATTGATTACATACCTACCTATTGATTTATGATTAAAAAAAAGTGTGTGTGTAGTTGTGTACTTATGTACGCACGCAAAAAGTTATACTTTTTGATAGCAAATAATAAATATGTATATATCTTGAATATATATGTAGTTATCAGTTCTCACCCAAAATACAGTAAATGTATTTATTTTTATTTTGTTTGTAAGCCTTTTTATGCAAGACTTATAAGTTGACCAACTAACGTCAGGGTGTCGAATTTGGGTGTCGATGTGCGCGCGCATCGTAAAAATTCACTTTGATAATATTTCCACCACCAAAAATGTCTACGTTTGCCAGCACTTAAATTAGCTAAATTCAGTGATGCTTAATTTAAAAACTTACACTTCCTTAGACCGCCACGAAGAGTTCTTGCACAAACATAATTGAGAATCACTTAACGAATAAAATAGCAAATACATTTGAATCCGTTCTTACTATCAACTTTATATTATTTGCCTTTAGACTACGAAAGTTTTGAGATGCTAGTGTTATTCCTGGTTCTAATAGTTTGTAGGATATATTTTACGTATCAAAACGTGGTGAATATAGCTCAGGGGAAAATCAGAGGCGTAGCGAGGGATGGATATGTGGCCTATAGCGGGATACCCTACGCGTCCGCCAGTACCGGCCCTGGAGGACGGTTCAAGGTAATCATCTTTGAAAGATTTATTGGTATTTTGTAAGAAAAACCATGATAGAAACATAGTAAGACATATTTAACTCTAAATTATCCTTAGTATAATCTGTGAATTAGATGAAAGCTATAATCTTTAGCTACCGTTAAACTATTGCCAAGGGAGAGTTTAACACAAAGCTACAGCATTTCAGGTCGTTAAGTTCTGTTAAGTCTATTAATAGGCCAGTAAAAAACGGTCATTGAGCAGCTGCCAGACCGTTCTATTACCTGCAGGTACAGTAGTTTCATAAGAAAACAGATGATGCGACTTTGTCAGCATGAATTTTTGTTTTTGAGAATTCCCGGATATTAATTGATATTCCGGTTCTATTCCGGGATGCAACTTATCTCAGCATTGATTGATTTTATAAATTCTTTAGTAGGAAAGATTCTGTAGAAAACTTTCAAATATTGAACATAATTTATTGTACTTAGAGGCGGCTAACTTACGTCTATCAAAGTTTACAGACTGATAAGGAAATATGTAACACTTTCAATCGTAAACTATTTTTAAATAATACCTCAGCACTAAACTTCGTCAAAATAGGTTGAAAAGATGGGCCGGAAAATCGTAGACAGACAAAACATTTGCATTTATAATATTAGTATGGAAGTATGGATTTAGGATTTCATTTTTAAGAGTGGAAGCATCGCCCCTGTATGGTCAAACATCAGAGAGTCCCACGAATCCCACTGTTCCTCTAGTTCACCAGTGGAGGAATGCCTACAGCTAGATGTGAACGCTCCAGGCGGGAAGGCTCTGCCAGTCCTGGCGTGGGTTACAGGAGGCAGTGGACAGTACAACCCGACGAGACTGGTGAAAGAAGGCATCATTGTAGTCACTGTCCGACACAGGTAAAGCTCATCTTATGTTTTTTAAACCAAGGTGGTTTTTTCCACCAAAAATTGTACATTTTTTTTAATTAGCGATAGATTTAAGTTTCCCTGCTCTCTCTGATGAACAATGGTATTAGATGTTCTATTTCACGATGGCGGTTTGCCTATGTTTGTGCTAGTGCAACGTACACATTGTTTTAGTGTACGCGATCGAGAAGTCGCCCCTGAGCTTACGCACACTAAAACAATCTCATGCACGTACAGGCACTACCACAAACAGGCGGAAGGCTGTGCCTTCGTGAAACAGAACATCTGTAACTAATTATGATTATAATGATTCTGGAATCGTCTATGCCTCGAAGACGGCTGTTGATTCTTGCTTTAGAAACACTCAAACTATACCTTACAAAAACATCGTTCCGATAACCGCTCCTAATTTACCAACAATGTCATTAATTAATCAATAAATATGCTAAACTTATCAATGATTTTCAGATTAGGACCACAAGGTTTCCTATGTTCAAGCGAAGATAAAATACCGGGCAATGCGGGAGTAAAGGATGTGGTGCTTGCACTACGATGGATCCGGGACAACATCGTGGCTTTCAACGGGAATCCCAATAGAGTTGTAGCAGGGGGGCAAAGCTTCGGTGCCGCTATGGTGGAAGCCTTAACCTTGACGCCCATGGCCCAAGGACTGTTCCACGGGGCTATTCTACAGAGTGGGACTGTTTTAGCTCCATGGGCTTTTAACTTTGATGCAGAGAACAGAGCCAAGATTCTGAGAATGAACATAAATGGAAGTAGGGAGATGTTAACGCGTGCTTCTGCGATGGAACTCACCTCTAAAGCTGATCAATTGATACTCCCTTATTTCCCGTTTGGTATGTGCATAGAGGGTTCAGTCAAAAATGAAGAAAGATTACTTGCCTCGTCACCTTTTGAAATGCTATCTAGAGGGAATATTATACCGGTACCTATGATAATAGGGTTCACCAATAACGAAGGGTACATATTTACGTCAGTGCTCAAAGAAGCAAAGGTCGTCAGGAGAATAAACAAAGATTTGTCGTTCCTGCTGCCGATAGAATTGCAATCGAGAAAGAGATATGCTTCCAAAATTATGGAAGAGGTACATGAAATGTACTTCTCTGATAAGACCATGGCAACCGTATTAGAATACCATAGGTGAGGTTTTCTACATAATATAAGAATTTACCCTAAAAGGTAAAGTACCTTTTAGGGTTTTATTAGTCCAAAACTGGAAACTGCGCCTATGAGGTGTTACTCTCTTATAAGCCGTAAATGTCATCAGATACGGTATCATTAAAACTTGATAATTAACATGTTTTTTGCATGGGTATAGTTCGAGGACCTGGAGAGTAACATTAGCTACTTTTTATCCCGGAAAATTAAGGAGTTCCCGTGGGAATTGAAAAAACTTATTTCACGCGGATGACGTCGCAGTAATAGGATAATTTCTTAGTCTGAGATTCACGTTTATTCTTAACCGGTTACTGTCTCGGTTTAGATGGTAAACTCTGATTAAGCCTGTCAAAACAGGCTGAAAAATAATCTAAGTTCAAACCTTGGTTAAATAAGACGATATTAAAGATTCTACCAGAATGGCTAGCATGAAATTGGCTACATGATGCCCGCGACTTCGTCCGCGTGGATTAAGGTTTTTGATTCCCGCGGGAACTCTTTTATTTTCGGGGATAAGCCTATTGTCTTCCCCGGGATATAACCTTTCCCAGTACCAAATTTTATCAAAATCGGTTTAACTGTTGAGCCGTGAAAGCGTAGCAGACAGACAGATACACTTTCGCATTTATAATATTAGTATGGATTTTTTCAGGGATGCCTATTTCGTGGGCCATATACATAGGAGCGCACGTTTCCATGCGCAGGCGCATCACCCTGTATATTATTACCAATTCTCTTACACTGGGAGTACAGGCGTGGAGGAAGAACCGGGAGAGCCCAAATTGGGAGCAGCACATTCTGACGAGCTTGCATATCTATTTCCGGACAAGGGGCGAGATTTGAGAGGAGACGACGGTATCGTTCAGGGAAATCTGGTACGACTTTGGACGAATTTTGTTAAAAAATTGTAAGTTATCAATCTTCTTAGCTACTTAGTTCGGACTTTGGATCCTCATGTCTTTCACATCGTTAATAAGCGCACATATGAATAGAATTTTAGGACGATTAGGGGTATAACTGCCAATCCCCCTAATGATAGCCAATACCATCATAGACCGCATCATCACTAATTACCAGGTGAGATCGCAGTCACGGGCTAACTTGTAGAGAAATAAAAAAACGTAAGATTTTTCAGTTCATAACTAAAGTTATGAATTGATTATTGAGTAGGTACTAAAGTACCTATTCAATAATCAATTTAAGTATTTATTCCATGTAGGACATACAAGTGTCTCTTATGTTGCGTCATGTTTTGACTCTACCACCGGTTCGGAAAAAAATTACCGGCTCAACTCATTTTCAACGAGTAAAATTTAGTTCCACAATGTTTTTTAATACGTTTTTTTTAAATTTAATCTGCTGATCATTGCATCGTTTAAGCCCATTAAATTTCCCAGAAGGATTTCGTGAATAGAGTTCACGAAATTTATGAGCTAAAAAAAATAAATAAAATTGAGCTAGAGATGCGTTTGTTTAAGCTATTTAGACACAAACTAATTAAACACTTTTAAACCTTATAACTATTTTGTACAAAACACATTATTGTTCAGGAACCCAACTCCAGCACACGCTACGGATGTGAACTGGAGTGCCCTCAACCCTCAGGATCCCAAGGTGCTTGATATCAAAACACAGCTGGAAATGGTAGAGTTCCCGTTTGGAAAGGAGGCACAGATGTGGGAAGACATCTACGAGAAATACTACTTTGACAGAAGACGAAGCTGAACTTTCTTTATATTTTGTAGTTTAAAAAGTTCATAGTAGTATTATTGTCTACTGAATAAAAAACTGTATCTTGGTCTGAACTGACCTTTAGGCGTTTAGCGCGCCTGCATAGTCGTGACAAATTAAAGAAAGGTTTTATGAAATCTTTAGAAGCGCGCGTCGGATTTTACTGCTGTGCCGCAAAATTAGCTAGTTTTATTCAAGCATACTTTATGATTTAATGGTTTAATGGGTAAGATTGATCTCTCGTGCTGGGACTGGCGCTTTTACACGCCCAGTTACGCACCCAAATCTATAAAAAATTTAATTTTCCATAATTATTTGTTCCTTTATTTCTTTCTGAGGACTGAGGAGTACATAAAAATGTTACAGAATAAATTAACGAATTAAAAAATACGACTGCCCTGCCATATTATTTTTGGAGTTTACCTCCATAAGAAGCGATATGCATATATAGCCTTTGGAATCTTATCCACATTTTTTATTAAATGATATTTTTTTGTGAATCACTATATATTGAACTATAGTGTTATATATATTTTTTTTAATCTACTCTTCATTTTCTAGATGATCATTATATAGTTAATCTTATTTTCGATTTTTTTTTCAACTTCAGTCTTTAATGCGGGACCAAGGTCACCCCATATTTTTTTTTAAATTTTACTAGCCTATGTCACCCGGAATAAGCTAGGGATTCTAACGATACCTCATTTATCATAATCGGTTCAGGCGTATAGAAGTTATTGCGGGATATACAAACTCACATACATAATACATACCTACGTGAACCCTGAAAACAATATACTCCTTTTTTCAGGCAGTCGTATAAAAATACATACCTTTTCTATCTTGCAATCGTCTTGCTGAGAGATAATGAATTCCACCTGTAATAGAAAAAGATAGAAGATTAAAAACAACATCGTAATCGGCTTCTATACGACATTACACCGGAGCAAGTGACTATATCAAAATATGTTCATTGGTGTCCCAGAAAATCACGACCAAACATACAAGATACAAACATAATTAAAAATCCCACTACTTTCTCACACTTCAGACCTATCTCTATCCTACCGTTTCTTTCGAAAGTTCTGGAGCGCATCGTTCACCATCAACTCCAACCTTTTCTGTCCAAATACAACGTCCTTAGCCTGTATCAATCCGGTTTTCGGGCTGGCCATAGTACTGTCACTGCCCTCATCAAGGTCTGCGATGATATTAGATCAAACATGGACAACAAACTAGTTAGTGTTATAGCACTACTTGACTTTAGTAACGCTTTCAACACCGTTGATTTCGATATTCTTTTGGGCGTCCTAAGGTCAATAAATGTCTCTCCTGAAGCTGTAAACTGGTTTGATAGCTACCTGCGCGGTCGTCGGCAGCGTGTTAAAACCGATAATAAATTTTCCTCTTATAGCCCTATTACTGCTGGCGTGCCGCAAGGTGGCGTCCTATCTCCTCTTCTTTTCGCTATTTATATTAACACTGTCACTTATCTTCTCTCCTCTTCCTATCACCTCTATGCTGATGATCTTCAAGTGTATACAGCTGCACCTGTCCATGACATCCACATTGCCATAGAAAACCTCAACCGGGATTTGAATCAAATTAGCACTTGGAGCGAATCCTATGGACTGTCTGTTAACCCACAAAAATCTCAAGTAGCTCTATTAGGTGGCTCCAAGCAGCTTGACAAGATTATACGAAACAATTTACCTCCCATCCGCCTCGGCCAAACTACCCTGGACATTAGCCCTTCGGTCAAAAACCTTGGCATTTATATCGACAGCTCTTTATCCTGGATCCCGCAAATCGCTGAGGTTAGCCGGAAGTTGTTTGCGTCAATTGGTGGCCTGAGACGCTGGAAAAACTTTCTTCCAATTAAAACCAAAATTTCTTTAGCTAACTCTCTTCTTTTACCACTTCTAGACTATGCTGACTCATCCTACCCCGATCTAACTGAAGAACAGCTAAACAAGCTTGAGCGTCTTCAAAACTTATACATAAGATTTATCTTCGGGTTGCGTAAGTTCGATCACGTGTCTGAGTACAGAGCTCGTCTGAAGTGGCTCCCAATTAGACTCCGTCGTAATCTGCACATTCTGACACTCCTCTACTCTATTCTATACAATCCTCATACTCCTTCTTACCTCAAACAACGTTTCTCCTTTCTTGGCTCTAACAACGAACGACAACACCTAAGGTCATGTACGGATAATCGCTTGCACACTCCTGTCAGTCGCACAGGATATTATGATAAATCTTTTACCCGTAAATCCGTATTATTGTGGAACAGCCTACGATATACGACAGTCTAAGTCACTCTCTATCTTCAGAAGTCGCTTGCATAAACATTTCCTATCAGGTAACAATTAATTTACTAATCCTATATTTTATTTCGAATTATTTAGTATGTATGTATGTATGTAGGTATGTATGTATGTATGTATGTATGTATGTATGTATGTATGTAGGTATGTATGTATGTATGTATGTATGTATGTATGTATGTATGTATGTATGTATGTATGTATGTATGTATGAAGTTAGAAGTTACCCCTGTGGCAGAACACACCGCTCTTCCTTAACATTAATCATAAACTGCAAAATGATGATGCAGATTAACGTGGATCGCTCTTACCTCGAATACCTATATCCTATACACTATACTTGCATCAACGGACTACGGATCATACGGACTTGGCATCAATATAAACGGCGAGTACATCACTCACCTTCGGTTTGCCGATGACATAGTCATCATGGCAGAGACTCTGGAGGACCTCAATGCAATGATCAATGACCTCAGCAGAGTTTCTCAACAGTTGGGCCTAAAAATGAATATGAGTAAGACGAAAGTTATGTCTAACGCTCATGTTCCGCTCCACCCAGTGATCGTTGAGAGATCTGCAATCGAAATTGTAGACGAGTACGTATACCTGGGACACAGTACAGCTGGGTAGGTCCAATTTCGAGAAGGAGGTCAACCGCCGAATCCAACTCGGATGGGCTGCGTTCGGGAAGCTTCGAGATGTCTTCTCGTCCAAAATCCCTCAGTGTCTGAAGACCAAAGTCTTCGAACAGTGCGTGTTGCCAGGGATGACTTAGGGATCCGAGACATGGTCGCTGGCTATGGGCCTGATAAGAAGGCTCAGGGTCACTCAGCGGGCGATGGAGAGGGCTATGCTGGGAGTGTCCCTACGTGATCAAATCAGAAAGAGATCCGTAGGAGAACCAGAGTCACCGATATAGCCCGAAGAGTTGCGAAGCTGAAGTGGCAATGGGCGGGGCACATAGTTCGGAGAACCGATGGGCATTGGGGTCTCAAAGTGCTGGAATGGCGACCCCGCACTGGAAAGCGTAGCGTCGGCAGACCCCCCACACGGTGGACGGACGTCATCAAGAGAGTCGCAGGGAGTCGCTGGATCCAGGCGGCGCAAGACCGTGGCTTGTGGAGGACCCTACAAGAGACTATGTCCAGCAGTGGACGTCCATCGGTTGACGACGACGACGATACACGATACCTACTTTGAAGTTAGACCTAGAATACGGCATATCTATTGATTTTTCATCTAGCATCTGCGACTGTTCGCGTTGAAATTTCCCCGATTAGACTTTCATACAACCTTTCAGGCTCCACATTCTCTAGACTTGGTTTATCTTAGTCTGAGATTTATATAAAATAGGATTGCTAGGACTTTAGTTAGAGTTAAAGCGAGACAGCTCTATGTAATGTATGTTTTGTTTTAATTCAAGTAAAATTTAAGCCTCATTAAAATCTCACCTGTCAAAATTCAAGTTTGTAGGTTTTATGAGTCCTGAGATTTTCAGTGGTTGGTATTTCCTTTTTTATATATTTTTTATTTATCAATCAGTATTAAATATGGTGCACTGTTTAGAAACTGTATTTTGGCAAATTCGCTAAAAGTGTAAACAGACAAAAACCTGTTGTTATCGCACTTGGGTGAAAAGGGGAGATAGTAATTGATAACGTTGCTCATGGCTGATAGCAAATTAAGCTTATTGGATAATCGGAAACACAAGCGGATATTGCATTATTTTATTTTTTTACCATTGAAAATGATTATCAGATGCAAATCGCCTGAGACATATTTTTGGCCATAGCTCCGACGGTTTTGGGGAGGATTGAGATGGGAATAGTACCAAAAGTTGAGTAATTTATCGAGACATGTGAGAGCGTTTGAATTTTGAAAATCGGCTATTAACTTTTTTTGGAATTTTGAAAAATGTAAAAAAGTTTTTTGGGGGGTGTTCGTTTACTAAATTGTAAATATTTCGGAAAAAACCCGACTTGAGAAAAAATGAAAAAAAAGAGTCCTAGGGTATTTATTAGCTTAGCTATAAAATGGCGATTTTTTTTGAAAATCGGTTAATAATTGTGATCTTGTAGGTCCTTTTAGATATGGAATTGTAGAAATCGGGTATTTCCGTATATAAAAAGTGATGTAGTTTCTATGATTATTGACCGATCGTCATGGTGTTAAAAGATGCGGATGCAGGCGAGAAGTGCATTCGAGTTGGAATTTTGAAAATCGGTTAGTAATTTTCTTATAATTTTTGAAGATGAGATTTAATTTTTTTTTAAGAATCAACAGAGAGGAAGAGAAGAGGAAGATAAACTGCCTATATGCCAAGGAAAAATGGAACGAAGGATGTATAAGGCCTGAGGATTAAAGAAGTAATAAAAAGCAATAAAAAGATTCGAAAAACAACCAAACTAACAGATATAATTTAAAAAGTCAGAATATTAAAATGGAAAATGGGCAGGACATGTTTGCAGATTGCACAATACGAGATAGACAAAAAAGTGACGAATGGATACCTAGAGATAATAAAAGACAAAAAGGACAACAAAGGAAGAGATGGCGCGATATCTTCTCAGAGAAATGTGGCCAGATTGGATGAGACAAGCACGTTACAGAAAGCTTTGGAGAGATCTGGGGGAGGCCTACGCCGTAGAGACGACTATTACGTAAATTTTTTTTTTTTATTTTATTTATTTATTTTATATTTTATATTATTATTATTACATTAATCATTTATTTATTTAATTTAATTTAATTTATTTATTTATTATATATCATTATAACCATAGTATTACAACCGTGCATTACATACATAAATACCAAATATACTTAAAGAACGTTAATGGTTGCAATAGTATAAACTGATGCGCAACCATCAACGCCTACCTCAGAGAATAAGTATCGACACAGTATAACATTAACAATTTACAATAATAATATAAGTATACATGAGAGAAAATAAGTAGGAACATATTATCACGGTAACAAAAATAACAATAACAAAGGTGTGTGTGTGTGTGTGTGTGCGCGTGGTACGTGTGTGTGCGTGCGTGTTGTGTGTGTGTGTGTGTGTGTGCGTGCGTGTGTGTGTGTGCGTGCGTGTTTGTGTGTGTGCGTGTGGGCGCGTGGTGCGTGTGTGTGTGTGTGAGAGAAAGAGAGAGAGACAGAGATTGTGTGAGGATTGGTTGTGTCTGTTACGATTTAGTGCTAAGTCATTTGGTGTGTTTAATCATTTGATAAAATCTTCAACATCATCGTATGACAGTGTTTTAAGCCACATTGAAACAACATTTTTGCAGATAGATATTCAGGATCTTATTAACTTTGTTGTATAGTGACGAACTAGATAGTAAAATTGTCGCCTCGTAAGTAAAATGCGAGATGGAATTATCGGACATACCCGATCAGACCTCCTTTTTTCTTCGTAAATACTCGGGTTATAATATAGTTCTTTATGCTTTCTTAGAATCACTTGAAGGATGTACATTTTCCTAACAGAGAGTACATCAGCTGTTTTATATAATTCATCAGTCGGGAATCGAATTGGTTTGCGCAGCATTACCTTTAGCACAGCTCTTTGCGCTCTCTCAAGTCGCAGCATGAGAGTTTTATTGCAACTTCCCCATGATTTGATACAATAGGATAAGAGACTTTGTACTAAAGAGGAGTAAACGATTTTTAACGTTTTTAAATCTAAGACAGATCTCAGATTTTTAAATACATAAATAAGCTTTCTGGTCTTACTTAGAAGCGACTCCACATGCTGCGTCCAGGATAGCGTGTGGTCCACCACTACACCCAAATATTGTGCATGATCCACGCGATCCAAGACTTTACAGTAACAAACGGAACTTAATTTTGACCCACATGTATGAGGCGTTATCTTAAAGCAGCAATCGGGCTGGGTTAATTTATTGGTAGAAAACGTTATATATTTAGTTTTTGCGACATTAAGAGATAGAAGATTGGTAGAGAGCCAGGTCATTATCCTTACCATGGCAGCTTCAGTGTAATGCTGTACTTCGGACCAACTATTGCCTTGGACGATTAGTGCTGTGTCATCAGCGTAAGACGCCCGTGGGAGATTGGTATATCACAAAGAGCATTTATATATATAAGGAATAGTGTGGGTCCTAACACGCTTCCTTGCGGAACTCCATACGTTAATGGTTCCTCTTGACTTACCCATTCATCAATATTAACACACTGCGCCCTATTGGTTAAGTAGTTCCTAAATAGATCCAGGACACAACCTCTGATACCAATACGTTCCAGCTTAAGGAGTAGTGTTGAGATAGACACAGTGTCAAATGCTTTAGATAAATCTAGAAAAACGGCAATCGTTTTATCTTTCGCATCAAGACCCTTAGTTATGGTGGTGACAAGCTCTAACACAGCGTCATCAGTGGACCTTTCAGCACGGAAACCGTATTGATTATTAGATAAGATATTGTTTTTGTTAAGATATTGGACGAGGCGTTTATTTATTAGTTTTTCCAGAATCTTAGAAATTGCAGTAAGAACAGAGATTGGACGATAATTGTTGAAACTGAGTCTATCTCCACTTTTATGAATTGGATAAATTAACGCCTTTTTAAAGACAGAAGGGAAAACTCCTTTGGTAAAACAGTTGTTAAAGATGTGTGTCAGTAGGGGTACCAGGATATGTCTGGCGCCCTTCAAGAGTGCAGCAGAGATGCCGTCAAAGCCAACTGCGCAATTACTTCTCAAGGTCTGTATAATCTGATCCACTTCACCTAAATCGCAACTAAGAAGTACCATTGAATCACGCCGAGAATAAGAATTTGTAGAGGGATCCTGCTCATTAGCTGATGTAATATTATTATTAATTTTTTCAGCCAAATTTTTCCCAACACTTGCAAAAAATGTATTAACTTGGTTAACTGAATCAAGCTTATCATCAGAAATATTTAGAAGATCGTTTTTATGTTTTTTAGATGGCTCAAGGTTTGCAACCCTTTTAATAACCTTCCAGGTATCTTTTGGTTTCGATTTTGCTAGTTGCAGTTCATTCTGCTCATAATCTCTCTTTAGCTTCTTTGTTAAATTATTAAGAAAATTTTTATATCTCTTAAAGGTAGTTTTTATTATTTTATTATTAGGTTCTTTTTTAGATTTTTTATACAATTTATCTCGGTGACGCATGCACCGTAGTAATCCTCGAGTAATCCATGGCTTTTTAATACGTTTGTTTGCTCGTATTTTGACAGAATATGTATAATTGTTAATGGTTGAGTTCAAAATATCAACTAACAATTTGGATGCCTGTTGTCTATACCAATAATAGCAGAGAAATCAGTATTTTCTAATGTTTTAATGATGGCTGGCAGGTCAACTCGGGTATATGTTTCTTTTTTTTAAACTATTGAAGTGTGTGTCGCAGCAGAGTAAAATAGGAGCATGATCAGTTATTAGTGATTCCAAAACAAGGGCAATCGATTTTCTTCTAGTTTTTAAGATGATATGGTCTAAACAGCTTAAAACACGCGTGGGAAAGGTGTGGGCTGATAACATTGCATGTGCAGCAGTTAGGTTTAGATATTCATCAAGATTTGGGTCTTTGCTACCACCAATAATATTTATGTTGATATCCCCAATGACAGACACAGTGTTAAATGAATTTAATTTAGATAATATTCTATCAAGACTATTAATAAAGCTTGAAGCCTTTTTATATGAGGGAGACCGGTATACGGCCACAATAGCCATTTCATTTTTATATTTTAATAATAAACAGTTAGCTTCATTGCATTGCGGCTCTTCAACAGTACACCTTAGGCAGTCTTTAATGTAAAC
The DNA here is from genome assembly GCA_964035005.1 of Erebia palarica. Taxonomy (NCBI): domain Eukaryota; kingdom Metazoa; phylum Arthropoda; class Insecta; order Lepidoptera; family Nymphalidae; genus Erebia; species Erebia palarica. The sequence goes on along the minus strand of OZ035994.1, from coordinate 11,430,799 downwards.
TACAATTCCATCATTCTGGTTTGTAAAGTTTGATTTATAGGATATATAGCCCTGTAAAGCCGGTATTAAGGGTGATTTGCTTAACCAGCATTCCGACAGTATGAGTATATCTATTGGTACATCAATGCGCTGTAAAAGTATTGTCAAGCTGTCAAAGTTACAATGTATACTGCGAATATTCACATGCAATATTTTGATTGACTGTTTGCAAAATGATAAGTATGAAGTACATTGTTCAGCCAAGCAACAAAAGGATTTGGACACCACTACATTGTTAATTTCACTTCCTATTGTAATAGTCAAGTAATGAATGTAAATGTGACAATTTGTAATTTAATTTTTATTTGATTTAATTTTATTGTACCAGTTTGTTTATTATTTTTACCAACTGACATTAATATAAATCTTAATATGTAACTATAATTATTGTAATGAACGAATGTGAAATTAACTTAATAGCAAATAAAGGCTTTTTTATTTTATTATTTATTTTATCTATTGTCATTATTGTGAAGTTCTGTTAAAAATACTGAAGCTCATTAATAGTTAAATAATTTCGTGTCCTTATAATATTTATCTTATTTTAGTATTTGTTGTTCAAGTACAGGATATAATTCAAATAATTGATCAAGTTTCGGGCTCAGCCTTTCAGAAAATTGGGAGTTCTGAGGTCAACTTTGGACGTTAGAAAATCTCCACTTTGAAAGCCTCCACTTCGTCAATTTTAGGGGAAAAAAGTAAAACAAATAAACACTTTCGCATTTATAACATTAGTATAAAGTAATGATATGATTATGACAGACGAAGTACATAACAACATCCATACTAATTTTATAGCGTGTCTATCTGCTAGTCTGCTAAGCTTTTACGGCCCATGTTTTCATCTGATTTTGATGTTTGATACTTAGTTAAGTTACATACCGGGAAAGGACTTATTATAGTGGAAAATCAAAGAAATCTCAGGGGATCAAAAACGAGTACGAAGTCGCGGGCATGATCTAGTACTAAAACTAAAATTATTTAACATTGTTGCGCACGACTGTCTCAAAGGTATTCTCTAATCAGGGCTTCAGTTTCGAGAGGTGCTTTCATGTCGGACTTCGATTTCGGGCGCGTCCCATACACCCCCGAGCGCATAACTATCTGGATGTCTTTGGTACACGGCATCCGGTTATTACTTCAATATTTAAAGTTACTTTTGTAATGTGACAGATCAATATGTGGGTGTTAATATTTCTAACCGTTGGCGGCCATTTCGCCAGCTGTGATCCAGTTCCAAGCAGACCAACTGTTAATACTACGTATGGTCCAGTGCAAGGATTAGAAGAGGGTGGTGTACTGCAATTTTTTGATATACCATATGGAAACTTCAGCGAAAACCCACTTCAGGTAAAGCTATAGCCAAATTATCAACATGTTCGTATGTTGCCAGCTAAATCACTCAGCTGATTTTGATTACATAAATTATATAGGTTATATTCAAGTAGTCTATACTAATATTATAAATGCGAAAGTTTGGATAGATGGATGTTTGTTACCCAATCACGCCAGAACGGCTGAACCGAAGTGGATGTAATTTGCAACAGAGACAGATTATTGTCTGGAAAAAAACATACGTTACTATTTATCCCGAAAAATTAAAGAGTTCCCGCGGGAACCATAAAACCTCAATCCACGCGGACGAAGTCGCGGGCATCAGCTAGTAAAATATAAAATTTTATGGAGTTAAATTGTATAATGTAGAAATGCGAAATGAGACCTCACTTGTTTTAGAACTGTCAATTCAGTTTAGTTTAACGATTGTGTACCTACAACAAAATAGGGCACATTACACAGTTTACTATGTTTTTGTAAATAAGAAACGTGCTTCATTAATTTTATCCGCAATGTTATTTCAATAATTACAGTGTTAAGTAACTATTATTTCTTTTAGGAACCTACTAAACCTGCGAATTGGGAAGATCCAATAAATAAAAATAAGCACGAATCCCAATGTCCTCAAATGAAAGATGGTTCGTATTCCGGAGACCATAACTGTCTCACTTTAAGTATTTTTAAAGCAGCTAATGAAACTGCACCACAGAACGTTAAAAATGAACTGGCTGCCGTACTGTTTCACATCCACGACAGTTCCTTTTCTACCGGAAGCGGTGATCCTCTAGTTTACGGCCCGAAGTATTTGGTAGAAAACGATATAATTCTAGTTTTACCAAACTACAGACTCGGAGTATTAGGTTTTCTGTGTCTACAGAATATGAGCGCACCGGGAAACGCGGCTCTCAAGGATTTGACTCTCGCTTTGGACTGGACAAAAGAAAATATAAGGGTATTTGGTGGTGATCCTAATAACATAGTAGTCAGTGGCGCAGGAAGCGGGGGCGCTCTGGCGGAACTTTTACTTATATCTAACGTATCTAGACCGTACATCTCTCGAGCGATCACAGAGAGCGGCTTTAGCCTTTCACCCTGGGCGATAGATAGAAATCCGCTAGCCACTGCGAGTTCCTTACCTCAATTACCGGAAAAAATAACGAAGATAAAACAATTAGTGACAACCACTTCCAATATTGAATTCAGACCGTGCATCGAAATAGAAAGTGGTTTTATAACAGAAAGCCCGTGGATATTGTTAAGGAGGAATCAAACAGGTACCAAACTGGCTTATATGACAGGGACAGCGAACCATGCAGCATGGGGCGAAGCAGTGCGACAAACTGCCACAGAAGACAGTTTATCAGAACTAAATAAAAACCCGACCTTGTTGCTACCGAACGATCTTATATTTGAGAACGACGAAGAAAAGTCAAGAATAGGAAGGCAAGTGAGATCTTTTTACTTCGGAGGAAGAGAAATTACAAGGACTGATGTCAACCAACTGTCGCAACTGTTTACTGACACGGGATATCTAAACTCTGGATTGAGAGGTGCCAGATTTCTAGTAGAGGCAGGAGTTGACGTGTATTTCTACGAGTACTCTTTCAATAATCCGGATTTGAAGACAGCCTTTGATGCATCTACTCGTGGTGACTCCTTGGCGTTTGTCTTCAGCAGAAGTGGAGAAACTACTACAAATGTTGCGCAAACTGCTATAAGACGTATAATGACGAGTTTATGGGCTAACTTCATTAAGAACGGGTAAGTTGTATTGGATTTTTATTGAAATGTTGCTCTGAGTCATAATCCTCCTTGCTGAGGGTCGTGACTCGTGATCCTTTACACACTGGACTGTTCTTTTAAGTGTTTTAGAATAGTAAAGCGGTGGCTCTCAAATAATTTCGACTTAGGTTTAGCGGTTATATTAATAAGCCGATCATAAATGCCATACCATAATATACCTTTGGTAATGTATACCATGATAATGACCGAGACCGACCGCTTAACTTGCTCTATGAAACAAAAATACCAAATTCGGACCCCTCAACTTTTTTAAATTACATAATTAATAGCGAGCAAACAAGCAGGTTGTTAAGTGTTGCCATGAACATTTGCACCGCCAATGCGCTGCCGATATTTTTATATTTTGAGATATTTGTATATCTGCTTTTTTAAGTTCGTCATCTTTCCGGACATCCAGGTCCAGGTGTGATATCCGTGGCCACAACTACACATCTCCTTCACGGTGCCATACATAAGCGAAATTTTGAATTAGTATTTGCTAATGTTGGATAGAAGCAGGCGTTACTTTGCGGAAATCCATAATAACCCAGGAACAAGAAGCTAAATTCGCTATAATCCGCCAAAACCGACAAATCTATGTGGTATAACGTACAGCACGTCCACCCTACCGGTAAAAACGCTAAGCGATTTAGCGTTGCGGTACGATGCAGTGTAGTAGTCGATTAGGGATATGGGTTTAATATAACTGCCATACCCCTAACAGGTCAGCCCGCTACCATCTTAGACTGCTTCATCACTTGCCATCAGGTGAGATTTCAGTCAAGGGCTAACGTGTAGTTGATAAAAAAACTGCGAATCAAGCTTGTTCCTTGGTTTGTATTTGCTAACAACAGACTGTATCATCCAGGAAGCCTCCGGCAGACATCGAGTGGGGGCAAATGAAAGACGTAGCACCCGCGGAAGAGGAATGGCTTTCAATTGGCGCTTCTGTTGAGATGCTTAAGGGTCTCCATGTCAATCGTTTGCGACTCTGGCAGGACATCTACGACAAACATTTCATATACAATAGCCCGGGCTTCGTTCACAAACCATCTATCTATATTTTAGTAAGCGGTCTGTCCATTTTGACGCGTTTGGGTGTTTTTAGGGGATGATTTGATACGTTTTCCAGACTTATAGACTAAACGAAAAGATGGATGGAGGACAGTGTTTAGAAAATTTTAGCTATAATGTTCACCATGGAGTTATTCGATTAACTTTATTAGGCTGACAACCCACAGGCAAAGAAACCGAAGAAGACAAGTGTTATCGAAATTTGCCACCCGAGTCTTGGATTTCACACCAAACTAGGCCTCGCGCCAGGATAACAGGCCTTAGCCAGCTAAAATTGAATTTCGTTCATATTTTTTCGTATTTACTTATGCATACATAATCTAAATAAGATTAAATAACTTATTAATAAAATAACTTAATAAATGGTACAAGTTAATATTTACTAAGCCATGTACATAATATTCTATTTAATGTTAAATTATATTTAAATTAAATGACGGTGCAAATAATAATTTATTATTTGTTGATTGGTAATTATTTCTTTCAATACTAATAATTTTTTGTCAGGTAAGTGGTATGTTTTAATATTATTTAGATACTTACTATTACAACTACTTAATGAATAAAGGAAATATTTATGAAGCACGCATATTTTATACATTTCATTTAAGTAGAAGACCTCGTGACAAAATTCAGAAGTCAGAGAACGATAGTGAAAATTCTTCAACGATGTATTTGGAGATTTTATGGTTACCAGCCAAAGGCTGCATTTTCGGTGGGCAGCGGTGAGGAAGCAGAAAAAAAAGCACTGGTGATTTATTCCAGAGATACCCGTTTACACAGAAGCTGACAACATGGGGGTGGGGTCGGGTTATGTGTTAACGGGTCTGGCCCTGGGAACTCCTGAGAACATACGCTGGTGCCATGTCAACTACCCTACATGAGCGGAAAACGCTTACTCGTTTGCGATGTCGCGGATTCGCTAATAACACAGTTTGCGATTCCGCCGCGTTTTGAGCTCGCCACTCAAAAATTTTCATACAAAATGTATGTAGCCGCGACTGCGGATACGTCGCCGCCACTACCCATCGAAAATGCAGCATAGTATTTCACCTATTCCGTCGAAAATATTAAAATCCTACTATTATTACACATGCGAAAATTGATTTGTCCTTCAATCGCGCCTCAACAAAGCGGCGTGATAGAATGAGATGTTGCATGAAGGTTCTCCTTGTAATCGAATTTAATCATTCCAACGAGATCGTTGCAAAGTAAGCAAAGTCACGGGGATAAAGCTAGTATATACAATTGCAGAGGGAAGTTTACATTAACTATTATATTGTTTTGATAACTGCACGCTCGTGGAGCATAAAGACAACCGTTGAATTCAGTTACTTGTCTAGCTTTCACTGCATTAGGAGTTAGTAGTCCAGATTAGCCTGTTTAGTTTTACACAATAAAGTTACTTTATTCATAACAAAAAGTTTAAAAAGAACTTTATATACGTGGTGAGTTATGGAACTTAAATTTCTCTATATCTGAAAACACTTATTCTCACTTAGCTTTTAGGATGCCGTTATCCTAATACTCTAATCCTAAAAGCTATGGAATATAAAGATGGGTCTTTAAAGCTAACTAAACACTATGCCACTGCATTGCATTGTTTTGTTTCTATAATTTTTTTTTAATGTTTTGTGTGGCAATAAAGCATCTATCTATCTATCTAAACTACAACAGAATTTCTTGTTTCAAAACTCACCCTGAGTACTGGAAGTTCTCGCAAATTAATGATAAAAAGAGCACTCAAAACTGAAATCCGTAAATTACTGGTTAGCATAAAGTTGAATAACAGTAGTGATGAAAGAACACTGGTAAAAGAGAATGCGGGGATTGCGGCTCGTGTTGCTAGTCCACCTGTTGCACCCGCCGTGGGGGCCAGTGGTCCCCCTTGCGCGGTCCCGGCTCGCGGTAACGACGCAGGGCGCCGTGAGGGGGTACTACGCGCCCCGCCCGCCGCACTATGCCTACCGCGGGGTGCCCTACGCCCGCCCGCCCACCAAGTATCGCAGGTTTAAGGTCAGTTTCTCTTATCTGTGTCCAGAGTTTCCCTCTCTGACGCGAATATGTTTAAAATATCCGTACTGTTACTATCATAGATCGGCTACTTTTTCAATAGTATTGAGAGACTTACAATTGAGAGAGAGAGAAAGTCTGAGGGAAGTGCCATGTCGCCTTAACACACACTACCTAGTATCTACTCCATTCTAGACGGTAGCTCTATTGTAAAATTATAGATCGTTATGTACCTAAAAGCAATATTTTAGCGTCATAATATGATAGGCTAAAAAACCTCAAGCATAAGTTTTCTTGCCTTTTGTAAAATTTTGCCCACAAGAGGTGTGGCAAAACCATACTAATACAGATAGACAGACAGAAACACGCGAAAGTGTGTCTGTCTGTCTGCTACTTTTTCACTGCCCATGTTTTCAACCGATTTGGATGAAATTCAGTATAGAGATAGGTTGCATCCCATAGGCTACTTTTTAACCAGGCAAAGGACATTGACCATCGCCCATACAAAGTTCGCCTAAGAACCAACAGTCATAAAACATACATTATCCGATTCAAAGTAACACATAAATACCATTGAAAGTAGATTTAAACAACGGACACTTCAGAGAATTTATTAATTGACGATAATATTTTTGATTATGAGGTTAGATTTTGAATGTTAGTTCATTAATTTAGAGTTGACACAAGATACACAGGTCATTTATTTAGCTCCCAGGTGGTTTACATTATAATTATATGGTAATATAAACCACCTGGATGGCCGTTTTTTATACGGAGCTCAGCTTTCTCGAACTACACTAATTTTTTTCCAAGAATAGTTACCACACAATTGTCACATACTATGGCTGTACCTGGTTTACTTTTCGTAACAGTCGATAAATTAAGTTAGTCGATATTTTCACTCGATAATAATTATCGGTACTGCTTAAAATATAGATTTTTTTTATCGTTTTTACCTTTGCCATCCCTATAAAATAATGTCTTTGTCAATCTCAACACTAACAAAATGGAAAAGATGGCGTTTTATCTCACTCGCACACTAAGACAAAATATATGTGTTTCCTGCTCGTATCGTTAAGAGAGCCATTTTCAATATTATTCTTCCTTCTCGTGTCATTTAAACGCTTTAAACTGTTTTAGTTCTTACTCTTACTTGACGTTTCCAGCGCTCAAGCAGTGATTTGAGGTTTCGAGGAAAGGGAAAGGATAGAAAATCTATTAAATTCCCATTTTTTTCATTATTATTATTTAGAAGTGTCCGTTAAATTCTAGTTATTAAAATTGAAGGTACAAAATAAATTAAGATTTACTGTATGTTTCAATTCCTTGTTGATTCTTTGGCGAATTTGGACAATGTCCTTTAGAAGATCCCGCGGGAATCAAAAAGCTTAACTTAAGCGGACGAAGTCGCGGGCACGGTCAGAAGGTAGTAGATACCTTGCGCCCCGCTTGTCGCACTATGCCTAACCAACAAACTTGAACCTACTGACTAGTGGAAACGCACCTTATCATGCCAGACATTTACTGTCACTGTCAGGAAATTCATTATAATACTCAATGAGACGCGCGACTGCGTCCGCCTGGATTAAGCTGTTTTTACGCATTTATAATATTAAAATAGCATGATAATAGATAGCATGATAATAGGTAGCATGATAATAGGTAGCATGATAAAATCACGAATTGATTAAGTAGGTAAGGGATCATCCTTTAAGTACGTTTCGTGACGTCACATTTCAAAATCTTATACATCTAAGTGTTGAATAGCGTTGAAGCGTTCTTAGCAGAAGCAGAACCATTACAACCCTAGTGCTACTATGCCACATTTGAACTATTCACGAATAACTTTAAAATATTTCCAACTCTATCTGTAAAGTTTAAATTGATTTATTGGCGAGTTTTCTATAGATGTAAAATTGCAAAATATGTGACGTCACACTAGGGAGAGGGTCTCACAAATGTGACCAGCTGTGACAAGGACGGGGGAAGGGTCAAAATATTACGAAATTAGTGTGACGTACTTTATGGATGACCCCTAACACTATGCAATCGCATCGAGAACTAATATCCTATAGCGAGATTACCCGATTAGAGCGGCAATAAAACGGCCGGCCCCGGCCCCGCGCGGTCGCGTGACGCAAAAGTGGACACAGCTAATTGATAGCCAATGTTTGCTGTGAGTTGTGACCTCACCAAAAACTGTTACATTCTGCCACGTGTACCTACTTTTGACCGCCAGCTAAGATCTACCCAAAAGTTTTAGGTAGATCTTAGCTGGCGCGAGACTTTGTTACGTAAACGTTGCTGGTTTATATGAATTTATATGCGTGTCGATTACAGATGCAGTGTAACCATCGCAATCTCCTCTCATAACTCATTGGCAAAAACTTCTTTATAATTCCACCAACTCATCTGGCCCGGTGAACAAAATTGGAATTTTTGAAGTGAAAACTTCTTTAGGCGCGTTGAGCACTTTTTGGCAGGCTGTATAAATGTGGAATACGCGAGATCGACACCGACATTCTTCTTCTTAAGACAAAAGATTTCCGGGATAAAAAGTAGCCTGTGTTATTCCAGACTATAATCTATCTCTGTGCCAAATTTCATCCAGATCCGTTCAGCCGTTGGGGCGTGACTGAGTAATAAACATCCATCCATACATCCATCCACACTTTCGCATTTATTATATTAGTAAGATGAGAAGAACCTTACCGGCCGGTTTCTGAGTCTTTGGCCGCTTCGGGCGGCTTTCACCAGCCGCTCTCCACTCCGCTGGCTGCCGATTGGATTCCGGAATAAAATGGTGTATCCATGTTTCATCCATTGTCACATACCGACGTAAAAAATCCTTTTTATTACGATTCATCAGCGCCAAACATCGCTCTGAATCATTGATACGTTGTTCCTTTTGATCAGTTGTAAGCAAACGCGGCACCCACTTGGAAAAAAGCTTTTTCATGGCCAAATGTTTATGTAAAATAGTGAAAACACTACCAGCTGAAATCTTCACTATCTCGGCTATCTCGCGCACTTTTATCTTCCGATCTTCCATTACGATTTTGAGGACTTGGTTAATATTTTGTTGAGTCACTGCTTCATTTGGACAACCTGAGCGTTCCCCATCTTTTGTGTCCATGCGACCGCGTTTGAAGTCGGCATACTGGTTGCTTTAGAGGGAGCTGATCCCGCATAATATTTTATAAGCCATTGCTGTGCTTCAACGGTATTTTTCCCATTAAAAAACAATGTTTTATCAACACGCGAAACTCGTTTTTTTCCATTGTATCGAAACTACAAGCGTAGCGTCACTTATGTCTGCAAAATCAATATTTTAATGTTCCATTTTTAAAAATGTTACACATATCTTTTATTGAAGGCCAGTACTTTTTAAAAATCAAAAGAGTTTTTAATATATACGCCATTTCCAAGTTAGTCTCGGGACTTATTGAACGATCTAGTAGTTGATTTTATGGTCATCAAATTCAAAGTTCACACGTATATTAAACAGGTCTAGCACGCCACGCTTATATGCCGGTTTAACATGAGAGCTAGCAAGCTAACTAGTGAGCAAAACAGCACTGCTGCCTCGGTTTCTGTCCTTTAGGATTACCCGTTGCCCTACACGACACCGTGACGCGACAGTATCAAACAGTAGCTGTCCCCTCACGTGGCCTACGCGTAGTCAAGTTAGTCATTTTCAATGGCGTCGTATCGCGTCACTTTGCCGCTCACATGTTGTCCTAGACTCATAGGTGACGCCACGCGACGCGACGTATCTACGAGACAACTGATACTAGCGCGTCGCGTTGCCGCGTTTGTCGCTCACCTAACTAGGACAACGAGTCACCTAGGACAACGGGTCACCTAGGACAACGGGTTAGCCGATTTTACGAAGGAAAGAGCAGTCCGAACCGCATAAGATCATGACTCGCTTTGCTTGCAAGTTTTTTTTTTATTGCGAGATAGGCTTTCGCTTGACGACAAACATGGTTAGTGCAATGTAATGATCAAAGGTCTGGATTGGAACGCGCTTGCCTAGAAGATGCTGGCTATTCACTCTAGCCTTGAAGGTACCTAAGTAACACGTGGCGGAAAACACGTGCGCTTGGAGGGTGTTCCACACCTTGGTGGTTCGTTTCAGAAACGTCGAACAAAAACGTTTCGTGCGAACAGATTGGACGTTAACCATAATAATATTATTATAAATGCGAAAGTGTGTCTGTCTGTCTATTTGTTACGCTTTCACGGCCCATTCGTTCAACCGATTTTGACGAAATTTAGTACAGGGATATCTTTTTTCCCCGGGAAGGACATATGCCTACTTTTATGCGGGAAAATTCAAAGGATCCCACGGGAATCAAAAAAAAATTCAGTTCAACCGATTTTAATGAAATTTGGTACAGGGATATGTTGTATAGGTTGTATTGTATCCCAACCTATCCCTGGGAAGGACATAGAACTCCTTTTATCCCGGAAAATTCAAGAGCCCCCGCGGGAATTAAAAACCTTAATCCACGCGTACCAAGTCGCGGTCATCATCTAGTAAGGATATTTGTCCGGCCAGGCGCCGGAGCCGCCGCCTCCCTGGAGTGGCACCTTCGAGGCGATCCACCGCGTCAAGTGCCCCCAGCCGGACGGCTCGGGCGAGGAGAACTGCCTCGTGGTCAACGTGTTCACGCCGGAGCACGCCGACTCGCGTCCGGTCATCGTGCACTTTCACGCGGGGGGGTTCCAACGAGGGTACGCCGAGTTTGATCACATTCTGTCATAGTCCTACAAACTAATCTAATCCGCAGGGCGACCAGCTAAAAATGTCAGCTACAGTGTAACGATCGCAATCACCTCTGATTGGTTAACCCGCTTCCTGCACTATTGGACAAAATCCCTTGTCGCAGCAAGAACACCATAAATTCAGCCAATCTGTAACGATGATTGATGCAGGTTTTGAAGACCTATTACACTACACTTTTTCAAGGGCCCTGCGTAAAGGGTGGGCGTGGCCTCTAAATAGGGCGTCGCTTATTACACTATACTGACTCAGGTGTAAGGGCCCCTTGAAAGTGTAGTGTAATAGGTCATTTACACGCCCTGACTGGTGACAGTGTCGCTGTCTAAACAGTCTACAACTGTTTAGTAGTTTTATATGATCACAAATCACTACATTGTTGATAGCTTTTATGTTTGTTCTCTGTCTTATTTTATTACTTAGTTCATAATTTATTAATAGCCATCTAGTCAGTGTAAGTGGCCTAGCTGTTCTGAATAGCTGTAAATAAAATATTTAAAAAAACGTTACAATTTTGGCCACTGGGCCAGATAAGTTCAAGTCAAGAACCGGGCATCTTCTAAGCAAGAGCTTCATCTTAGAGGCTTAGGCCGCATCATCACTTACAAGCATTGATTGGAGCATGTGTCGTGAACAGGGTATGACGTCAGTGTATGCAATACATAGGCAGAAACCTGCGTAACAGCAAATCTTAATGATAAACTAGGATTGAGCTATTACAACTAGGACAATTAGTGTTTTTATGTCTCTATGAGCTGCACGCCTAGCGGCTTGCGACGCCCCTGGGATAGCACTGTAAAAGTTATCAATAATTATTATATTACTTACTTACTGTGCAATTACTGATCTAATTTATTTAAATAAGTAAATAAGAACAATCAAAATATAGGTTTGATGTAAGTTCCAACTAAAAAGATTAAGAAACGGGAAAGAAAATTCAAAGAACAGTTAAATAAAAAGATTGAATAAGGAAGGTTGCTCTAAGAAAGTAAAGGAATGGTTAGGAAAGGTTGTGCATAGCTAATATTATGATTAGGTAGCTTAGCCGGGCCGTATCGCGATCTAAGCCATTAATTAGCTGTCAGAGCGGTGCCTCGGGCTGGCTTGTTTACGTTAACGCTTGCCATGAACCAGGCAAGAGTTTATTATAACTTTACACTGTACTTACATACCATCGTATTTCAGAATACAGAAGCTAGAACTATCTAAACATTTTCACTATCGTTAGATCTGTCTAGCTATCTAAAATCTAAAAAAAATTGGCAGTCATAGGGAATGCCGTTAGAAATGGAAACTAAATCTATTCAATTTTACTTCACATAAACATTTGAGTTTCTGACTGGGAAATGTAGAAAAAGGTACCATATTAACAACTACTTCAGATAATTATACACCTTAGTACTAACACGTATAGCTTGGATTACGATTGGAAAATATTAATTTTTAAGATGTTCTGTCATCAGAGAAAACGTAGGAATATCCTTTCAATCAAAAGAAATCGATAAAATATTCAGTCATAGATATTAAGTTTTAGGTATAAATACCTAACTTCCGGATGGTTTTTTTTGGATATTTTTGTGCAAGTTTTTGATCATCCAATACTAACTCCCAGCCAAATTTCATCGACTGAAGATTTAATGCGGGGGTCTCCATACAACAAACCACCCCGTTCCCTAGACTACATGCTCAGGTCTAAATCACGACGCGTGGATGAAAGTGTGCAGAAATTGATAGTTGCCGGAAAGGTTGAAGGAAAAGGTCAAAAGGAAGATCTCGTACCCAGTGCTCTGACCAAATCAAAGAAACTGGTGCTCAAGCTATGTTGCACGCTGCATGGCCACCAATTGAACTCGGTACCCGGTGGAGACAATTAATTACTAGCCGCAAGCTTGGCGTCCATGATCCTCAGTGAGAAAAAAAAAGAGATCTATGTTTTTATACTTATTGTTTTTCTTCGAATCATATCGTAGAGTATACCCTACCTACTATATACTTAATATTTTGAAAAAAAAGAAAACTAACATAGGTAGTACCCTGTACTGTATGATTTATTTCAGCATCTAGTTACAATAGTCATCCAAAATCTACTCTTGGTTACTTAATTAAATTATTGAACTCCTTTACAGATGGGGCCTTCACAACGGCCCTAGAAGACTACTCGAACAAGGTTTCGTATTTGTAACTTTTAACTACAGACTCGGGCTACTGGGTTTTCTATGCCTCGCCTTACCGGACATACCCGGCAATGCTGGGCTCAAAGACCAAGTGGCTGCATTATACTGGGTCAATAGAAATATTGAGCAGTTTGGAGGAAACCCCGCGGATGTGACTGCGTATGGTACTGGTAATGTGACATGAATTTTACCTTAGTAACTAGCTTTAGATGTTAACTATTCTAAGTTGATGAATTCAATCGTTACAGTAAAATTTCTAGAGCAGGTGAGGTTAGTGTGGTACAACCTTGTTACTAGATCAGTGACATAGGTTGTTTTTATCCCGTAAAATTAAAGAGTTCCTGCAGGACTCAAAAATCGTAATACACACAGAAGTCGCGGGAATCATCTATTTCATTATAATATGAAGTTTTATGAATGTCTGCTTTGCTCATTTTCGCTTATTATTACTTATTTGCCAGTTATTACAAGTAATAAAGTAAAATGGTGCAGCCTTTTGAATAACAATATTCATGTGTTTTCAGGTTCAGGAGCAGTATCCATCGAGCTCTTATTATTTTCTGGATTAACTAAAGACCTTTTTCACAAAGTGATCCTGGAATCAGGCTCTTCATTATCCCCATCAGCTATTTCACATGACCCAGTATTGAATGCTTATAACTTTGCCAAGGATTTGGGTTACAAAGATGATTCAGAACCTTTGCTATTACAAGACTTTTTCTGCAAAGTTTCACATCAAAAAACTGTAAATACATTGCTTAGTTTCCTACCATGTGTTGAAACTGTATTTTCTTCCCACAGTTTATTAGATAAAGACCCAATCAAATATTTGAAAAGTGGCAAATACCAAAAAGTTCCAATGATGGTAATTTATACAAACGCAGAAGAGATCACTGTTATCGATGACAACATTGAAAGGTTTAATGTTATACCAGAAGATTTTGACAATTTACTCCCTACCAACTTAAAATTTGATGATGAAAAGATGAGACATAAAGTAGCTTCTGTGATAAAGGATTTTTATTTTTATGATCCTGGGTTAGCAGAGAGTGTTGTTCAGAGTTATGTTGCATATCTTAATGATATATTTATGGAGTACCCTGTTGTAAAGTCGGCTACATATCATGGGAATAACCAAAATCTTGTATATCTAATGAAGCTTCAGTATAAAGGAAGGCAGAGTGGTAACAAACATATCAACATTCCTGGTGCAAGCTTTGGAGACTTGTTCAAGTATGTTGTTGCTAACACCCAGTTCCAAGACTTTGATGAACTTATTGCGGAAAGATTGATTTCAATGTGGACTAATTTCATCAAACTAGGGTAAGTCTAGATCCTTAATAGCCTAATAGTCAGGCAGCTATAAGGTTCAAATAAAAAACACAATGTACAATGATTAAATTATTTTTGTTTATCACCATCATATTTTATAAGTTTTGGATGTCAATAAGTGTATAGGGTACTAAATTGAATAAATAAATTTGAAAATTGATACACATTTTCAGAGATCCCACACCACTGACCACTCTCTTAATACCTGAAGTGTGGCAGCCGCTGGTGCCGCATGTGGTAGACTCCAAGGTTGTTCTGCGCAACATCCCATGCCTGATATTTGGACAAACAATGACCAGTGGCCTACTTTCCACCCAACAGCTTATGTTATGGGATCGCATTTACAACAACTTCTACATAAACTCCTCAGACTAAGAAAAATTGTTAAATACTAGTGATTAATTAAACAAACCAGTATTTTTATACCTTGCAATACCTGTAGTCAATCTTACTTGCTTGGAAAGAATGACTATGTAAACTTAATTTATATTTTGTTATAATAGGTTTTAAGAGAAAGTGTCTGCTCTAAAACTAGATAAGTTTTGATTTGGGCATATACTTTAATATTTTATATTTTATGTAAGTAATTCTTTCTGACTCAATGGAAAATATCAATCTATTAAGGTTTGAGTTGATTGACATTATTTTTTCAAAGATTAATTAATATGATGATGTTATTTTTCTATAAGATTAAGTAAATATTGATCAAAAAGAAGCATAAAAACTTAAGTAAACATAATTAAGTACTTTTCAATAACATAAGAAAAGTCACTGAGTATTTTTACAAACATAAGAAGTGCCGGCACTGGAATAAGGTTGTTTTCCCAGGATCCTGGGAATTGGAAATGGGATTGGATCTTTCTATCAGTGACATAACATCAGACAAGACTGTAGAGTGGCATTAATAAGGCTCTGTTTTATCCTTGTTTTATCCTTAAACCTAATACTTAAATTAAGTTTATTCATATGTAATAGAATAAGTAGGTAACTTATACAAACAGTTCATAATATAGAACCACATTAGTACCAAGCCAAACATACGTTTCAAACTAATTAAGGAATATTAAGTAGCAATTAAGTTGGGAGTGTGGGTTTTTTGACGTCTTGTGATAAATATGCGAGTTTCGCCTGCATTATGTCATGTCGATCAATTACTGTCTTACTAAAGCGGATCTTTAAAAAATGCGGGATCTAAACTAGTATAAGTCGCCATAGCTTCAAATATAGCAACTTAAATGATAAAAGAGACGTTTCCAAGTTATTTTAACGCAAGAAATGTGTTCGATATCCTATGAAATGCGGCGATTGACGTCCTCAAAAACAAATACCGTTACCTTTGCGATCACAGCTCGGATTTCGGGGGCGAACGGGAAACCACGCTGTATTCACTCACAATATTAACGCATAGTTCACCAGGCACTTGTTTGGCAAATTTTCACATAAACGTCATCAAATTTTAGTAATAAAATCAACAAGTAAAGTTTTGAGCTATAATAGTTATAACAAAACATGTACCCCCGTCACATTTCACTCCGTTAACATTTGTCATTAGCGACAGTGACAGATGACGTGAGTTGTAACCAATGAGGAAAGTTAGTAACTCGTAGTGAGATTTGACAGAGTCGTTCGGAATCACAATTTCGACGTAACATCCTAATACTTTTTCTAAATCAAGATCCAAAAGCTTGAAAACGCAAATATTTTCAAGGAAGAAAACTATACCACAGAATGCTTATTATAATTTATAAATTACTAGCTGATGCCCACGACTTCATCGGCGTGGTTTACGTTTTTTTATTACTGCGGGAACTCCATAATTTTCCGGAATAAAAACTAGCCTATGTCACTCTTCAGGACCTCAACTATACTTAAGCCGAAAATCACGTCGACCCGTTGCTCCATTGAGGCGTGATTGAAGGACAAAACAACAAACCAATAAACCAACAAACAAACACACTTTCGCATTTATAATAATAATATGATATGTATGTATGTATTAGTATGAATAGTACATTTCGGGCTAATACTACTTGAAAGGTATACTTTTAAGTATTCTTCGATCGATAATAATCACTATATAAAAGGTAGGTACCTTTATTTCTCTGAGTACCTACAGCATTTTCATGGAACTAATAAGTAGAAATGTACTTACGGGATACCTATTACTTGCATGAATGTTTTAGAAGTGCCTTCATGGCTGGATCAAGGATGGTGTAAATTCGAGTCAAGCGAACCCACCACTCACCACTGAATGGGAATGATCTGTCTCCAAAGAGGACCAGCAAGAAAAAGCGGTTGCTCTTTTAAAAATTCAAAGCGTACTTTGAAGCCGTTTTTGAATAAGTAGGTAGGTATAGAACAATAATGAAAATTCAAAAATGCAATAACATCACTTTTATTACTTCTACCTGTGTAATCTTACTTCTTACTTATTATTATAAATGCAAAAGTTTGGATGGATGTATGGATGTTTGTTACTCAATCACTATAGATTTACGTATAAGAAATAGTAATAATGTGAATGTTCTTGTGATTGTCTTATATGTGAATTGTTAGTGTACTTAATAAATAAATAAATAAATAAATCACGCCCCAACGGCTGAACGGATCTGGCTGAAATTTGGCACAGAGATAGATTATAGTCTGGAATAGCACATAGGCTATTATCACATACTTTTTATCTCGGAAAATTAATTAAATTAAAAATTTCAATAAATAATAAATAAATACGATATACTTACTGTAAGATAAATAGCCCTGACGTCAGGATGGCTGCTTACTTTAATTTCATGCTTTCTCAACATTAAAATAACCTAGGTACATTTATCCATAATTTAGTGCAATTACATACATTTATCGTACACTAGCTTTCGCCTGCGACTTCGTCCGCGTGGACTTCACAAATATCAAATCCCTATTTTACACCCATATGGGTAGAATTTTAAAAAATCCTTTCTTAACGGACTGCGGATGTCTACGTCTTATGTGAATTCTGCATGCCAAGTTTCAGCCCGTTTCGTCAAGTGGTTTGAGCTGTGCGTTGATAGATCATTCAGTCAGTCACTCAGGCAGTCACCTTTTCCTTTTTTAAATTATGATTTATTCAGTAAAGTTTTAATGTAATCGAAAAACCCGCCATCATGACGGATTCAAATAGTATAATATCACAAGTTCATATGAGCAAGAAATTGGTAAGCATGATAGTTTGAACTGGAATGTTGCTTTCAAAAACAGTAGGTAAAGATGAAAAAGGCTTCTATTTAATATGTACAAAAAATAATTGAACGTTTATAGTGGTCTAGAGCGCATTTTAGTACACCATCGACAAGACGAATCATTGTGGTAAAGTTGGTAAGAATTGCAAAGTATATGTCACCGTAAGATTGTAAAAATCGTTAGATTATAATCTAACTTGCGAAATTGTAAAAATGTCGTAAGATTGTGAACCGTTCAATGTTCTGAGTGACAATTTTTGAAATATACATTGTATTTACGTTTTCTTGTCTGTTTCTTGAAGGTTAGGATAGGGTTCGACATTTTATGACATTGGATTTTATGTCGAATTATATTAGGTTTTATATATCGGGTTAATATACACAGATTACAATCTACCGAAAAATAATGCGTTAAATTGTAATCTTTCGACAGTTTGCAATTTCGCGAGCTTGATTATAATCTAACGGTTTTTACAATCTTACGGTGACATAATATATAAACTTCACTCGACAGACTCGACCTCAAGTCGACCATATTTTTTTCTGAACTCCTAGAAATTTATCTAGGACTCTACAATTGGTAAAGCGCCATCTACTAACGAATAGCATAACTATAGTAATCGTTACTAGATGGCGCTATAGTAAAAAATACAAATTTAAAACCTGAAGCTATTTGCCACTAGATGGCGTTAACAAAAAAATATTTGCTTCTAAAATTAATATAAAAATGTAACTACACTTAAAGAATAGTAAAAACTAGCTATTAATTTCTTGCGATTATTTATTTGTAATGCATAGGTCAAAATAATATAATAATTTGTATTCTATGATTATAACTATAAACCTCCTATTTATACCACAAAATAGCTGTTGATAGTAGGTATAGGAACGTACACCGGATCTATGGTAAATGTACCACGGACCACGGTTCACGGACCACCTTCTATCTAGGCTGTCTAGAATAAGCTGAGAGTGCAAAATTGTCGCCAATAAAAAATAGCTTGGATATCCCCCTATAAACTTGGAATAAACCATGATGAAACGAACTTGGTCACTTTATATTTCCCCACCGTTGCCTAGGTATCTAAAAGTAAAAACGATCAAAACCTAATTCAATGTCATGACTCATGATCTTTCACTAGACAGACTAATATTTATTAGTAGCTTAGTAAAAATTCATGAATATAATATTATTATGAATAGAAAGGTAATGCATTGCTCTTGCCTCTTTTGTACTAAACAAGTGCTTACCTACCCTAGGTATTTAGGTAGACCTTAATAGTAATAAAGTAGTATGTTGAAGTGTTTGCGCTTTTTCGTTATACTTACATGCCTAAATTGTGTAAAAAGTACCTAGTACTTCAGCAGCGACATAATTATATTGTACCTTGCCTAATAGGTTAGGTACCTATTCTTATACTTATGAAACTTCTTCATTAAAAAAAAACGACGTAAGGAATGTATAATAATTATTAATTTTTATCAGTCACTTCCAAAATTATTTTGCACGTCATGATTATTACTTAGGTACTACAATACAAATAGTAAAAACGATTACTTATTTATTCTTACTCAAACTTAAGTCTGGCGATGGTCGAACAAAGTTTTCCTTCGCTGACGTTGAATTGAATCATAGACAAAAAAGTTAGGTACAGTGCTCACAAAAAGTCCACATACCTATCAAACTCATTTTCACCCAGACTACGTAAAACCAAAAAGAAGGTCTTAGTCCAGTAGTTGGCTGTTGGATGTCTGTATAGTCCCACAAACATATCTGACCCGTGACAGCGTTGTTAGTAAATATAGTAAATATTAAAAATAAAATAAAAACAAAAACTAAACAGGCACAAGTAATAATTTAAAAAACACGACTGCCCTGCTAAAAAATGAACTAAAAAGTTAAAAATCTAAATTATTTAATCTAGTTAAATTAAATTTTATTCACATTTTTATTATATGATATTTTTTTGTAAATCACTGGATATTGAACTATAGTGTTATAATTTTTTGGAATCTACTCATCATTTTCTAGATGATGATTATACAGTTAATCTTATTTTCGATTTTTTTTTCAACTTCAGTCTTTAATGCGGGACCAAGGTCACCCCATATATTTTTTTTTAATTTTACTAGCCTATGTCACCCGGAATAAGCTAGGGATTCTAACGATACCTCATTTATCATAATGGGTTCAGGCGTATAGAAGTTATGGCGGGATATACAAACTCACATACATAATACATACGTGAACCCTGAAAACAATATACTACTTTTTACAGGCAGTCGTATAAAAATAGTTCCAATTTTGTCCACTTGGCCAGATAAGTCGGTGAGACTATAGACGACGATTGGCAATGCTAGTTGGCGACTTTCGACATTAATTAATACGACGCACAGAGATATTAAGTATATTAAGTGTTATAGCGTTAGTGTCGTCATTGGCAATGCTCGTTGGTGTCCACGACGGTGCTCTTCTTCCAGCCGAAGCAGAAGTAGCCCACGCCCAGCCCCAGCACCAGCGCGAGGCACAGCCACACGTTGTACGTCATGAACACCAACATCAGCACGTACGACACCGTGGACTGGATCACGTGCAGGCACGTCTGGACGAAGTGCGCAGATGAGAACATCGAGTACCTGCGGGTGAGGAAACAATTCGTTAGAAAAGTAAAGTAAAAGTAAAAGTAAAAAAATAAATACAACAGATATAATAATATAATGGACATTGTACAACAGGCGGCCTTATCGCTTAAATAGCTATCTCTTCCAGGCAACCTTAGGGCAAAGGACACATTGAAATAGAAAGCGGAAGGGGTGTACTAAACAGAAGAAATTATGTAATATACAAAAAGATACAGAAATCAGTAATATAAAATATAATTACATACCTATTGTATCTAAATAGATATAATAGAAAGAAAGATAAAAAATTGTATTGTAGTATAGATTATAGAAGACGACAAATAGATAAATATATTAAGAAGATATGTAATGCTGTTAGATTCATGAACATCGGCATCGTCTTAATCCACTATCCCATCAGTGGCGAGCTTAGGTGGTGGCAAGCAGGGCAACCGCTCGGGGCCTCGCTTTTGCAGGGGCCTCGCGCCCTGCGCTATAACCCAAGCAATAGACATTAGGTACTAATGTGTATTTGTACTCTTTATTAGCAAATCTTTGATCCTACCTATTTGCTACCTATCCACTTACTCCTACCTAAGATGTGAAATCTTTATCGCTAAAATTAATTAATTTTCCGGGATAAAAAGTAGCCTATGTGCTATTCGTGAATATAATCTCTGTGCCAATTAATGTCGTCCAAATCCGTTCAGTAGTTCTGGCGTGATTGAGTATCAAACATCCATACATCCATCCAAATTTTCTCATTCATAATATTAGTATAGATACCTATAGCATTTTCCGATAAAAAGAATAATAAACAGGAAAACATCTGATTTATTATGTTGTGTCTAGGTAGGATATCGAATATTTTATTAGCATAACAAAATGATTGTATCGGGATTTCCCAGAAATTTCTACGTCTTACCAACTGGTAATGTTTGTAAATAAAAAAGATTGTCAAATAAGTACAGTTTAAGCGCGCGAACTGTAAGTATCTACGAGAAATAGGAAACACGTCATTATACAAAGAAAGATGTGAAATAAGAATAATTTTAACCTATAAGATAAACAGGTCACGTACGAAGTTCTGAAACCATCAAATGAATCAATCTTTTATGGCGTATTTGGAAAAACCTTTTTTTAACGCTTTATTTTTTTAAACGCTTCTTTGAGGCTCATTTATATCTATTAAAAGTTATAAGTACTTACCTGATACATACCTATTTTGAAGAAATGCTTTTTTGGAAGATAAGATTAGAAGGAACCTCAGGTTTTTTTGCAGCGAATTTCACCAGGATAAGTCTCTAAAAGTAAGTCTTACTTGACAATAGCAGGTCCGGAGCAAGAGCCTCGTGCTTCACACTCGTTCTTGGCAATATTGAATTGCTAGTCAGTGGGCGCTTGCGTTGGCGAGCGCCTCACGGTAGTACTTGAAGCATTCGTAGAGAACGCTCGCGAGAAGATGGCCACCGCTGAGCCAACAGCCTCAGGCCAGTTGCCAATTTGTTGGACGATTACCTACCCTTTTGTGGATTGAATACTTCCTACCGCAACCTACACGCCAAGGCCAGTATTTACCATCATTACCGGCATCGTTTTTTTATCAGATTAGCAGTCGACTCAGTCTGAACTTTGGCTTGACAGACCTGGGTAGCTGGTAACGCCCGATCAGATTTGTTTGTATACCTTTTAAATACTAACCCCTTATGTTACAGCTTTATCTTCGACTACCAGCGATTACTTATATATCAAAGCATTATAATCCTCTTCAAGTTCACTAAGTCACTAAGATATGTCTCTAAAAGCAAGACTTACTTGAAAATAGCAGGTCCGGAGCAACTCCCTCGTGCTCCGCTCTCGTTCTTGGCAATAATGACTTGCGAGTCAGTGGGCGCTACGGCGTTGGCGTGTGGCGCCTCATGGTAGTTGTCGAGACGATTGATCGCGAATAGAAGGTAAATAAACCACCAATAATACTAAATGCATTATTTGATGTACTTTAATTATACTTGTCAAATATTAACTGGTTAAAATGATTTGAGTCTAGAGCCGTAAAGATTTAAATTTGTACCCGTGCCAAAGACAAGTATATCTAGTCTATGGGTTTGACGTATTCCTTTAGAATCGCTATTTTATCGCGCACTGCGAGCCCGTTTGGACAAGCTTGCTTCGAGACACCCTAACCTGCTGGTGAGTGCTAACTGTAGTTATTTATGCCAATTATTGACCCTCCGTTATTAACTAGTTGTGGATAAACTGTATTATGTGTCTAATGATGATTTGCTTATGATGATATATTTGCAGTTCGCTTGAATGTAAAATGTGCGTGATAGGTTAGCGAACACGTGGGCCCGCGCGTTTTCAGTATTAGCTAGATTAAAGATTGAGTACTTAAGTCAATAAGAAAGGTGAGCGTGGTGCAGCGCTCATGACGACAGCAATAGGCTGATGTAGGATAGGACAGCCGGTGGGCTGGAGACTGCGTAAGGCGCGCTCTCGAGGGAGCGTGGTGCAGCGCTCATGACGACAGCAATAGGCTGATATAGGATAGGACAGCCGGTGGGCTGGAGGCTGCGTAAGGCGCGCTCCCGAGGGAGCGTGGTGCAGCGCTCATGACGACAGCAATAGGCTGATGTAGGATAGGACAGCCGGTGGGCTGGAGACTGCGTAAGGCGCGCTCCCGAGGGAGCGTGGTGCAGCGCTCATGACGACAGCAATAGGCTGAGGGCTCGGCCCTGTATATGATCGACAGTCGGTGGACTGAAGCAGGGCACTATAGACATGATAGACATGTAGGCGTAGTACCTCCAGTGCCAGCCATAACACTGGCAACGGGGGTATGAATAGGGCTAGCCAGGCGGGCGTTGTCATATCGACAACGTCTGCCCGGCTCTACTTTAAATTACAGAAAGTACGGGTCACTTAGGAGGTATGAGACCGGACTAACAGATTGACAAAGGCGAAGCAGATAGATGGATCCGATCAGGCTGACAATACTCTATGAGCAGCCAGACATTTGGAATTCATGTAAGTACATAAACAATTACTCACAGATATTATATATATACTTGACGACTCGTCCATTGACCCCACATAAGTACATATATTATGGGACGTTTCGCCACAGTAGTACTAGAAGCCCTCGTAGAGCACGCTCGCGAGGAGATGGCCACCGCTGAGCCAGCAGTCTCAGTCTCATTGCCAAATTGTTGGACAATTACCTACCCTTTTGTGGATTTAATACTTCCTACCGCAAACTACACGCCAAGGCCAGTATTTACTTTCAATACCAGCATCGTATTTTTATCAGATTAGCAGTCGACTCAGTCTGAACTTTGGCTTGACAGAGCTGGGTAGCTGGTAACGCCCGATCAGACGTTTTTTTATATGTAACCTTTTAAAAACTAACCTCGTATGTTACAGCTTCTTTATCTTCGATCACGAGCGAATACTTATATCATAGCATTATAATCCTCCTCAAGTTCACTAAGTCACTAAGTTATGTCTCTAAAAGCAAGACTTACTTGACAATAGCAGGTCCGGAGCAAGAGCCTCGTGCTCCGCACTCGTTCTTGGCAATGTTGACTTGTGAGTCAGTGGGCGCCACGGCGTTGGCGTGTAACGCCTCCCGGTAGTACTTGAAGCCCTCGTAAAGTACGCTCGCGAGGAAGATGGCCACCGCTGAGCCAAACAGCTCCAGCCCGTTGGTGGTCTCCCAGCCTCTGAACAGGATCTCCTGCTGAACGCCTGCGTGGAACTGGAATCAAAGAACATCAAATTGAAAAACAGGCTGAAATGGATCTTCTTCTAGGTACAGAAGGGTCAGACTGCAGTGTAAAAAAACGAGTGTGCTTTAGACCACACGACTGAAGTAAAACTTAGTAACTGGCTATGAGAGAAAGAAAATGTGTGCTCGCACCTCTCTCTCTTGCCACTACAGTAACATACGAAATGTAACTCTCTCGAAACTTTTTACACTAACTAATATCTCCCCCTCATCTTCCGTTCGCCTCGCACGATCACTCTTTTCGTAACGCTCAAGTCAAGCATTCACCAGCTTACTCCCTAAGTCAAGCGTGCGTAAAGAAGTTTTACTTCAAAAGGCCAACCCATTTACAGCTTGGTTCCATTTGATGCAGTTTCAGGTCGTAGACATCACTTAAACACTAGCTGTTCTAGGGTTGCAATGCACCGTTCTACAATCAAAACCAAATCGTTTGTTTCCTATACATAGTTCAATCCACGAAGACACACCCTGTAGATTATTTATTGTGACGATGCTTTATGGAGAACGAGCACACCCTTGAAATTAAATAAGTAGCTATGATGATTTGTTTTAATAGGAGAACGTGTAAGTACTGGAAAACGACCATAAAATAGACAATTTTGTAAATATAATGTAGGTAAGAGGTGTGTACTTAGGGCAACATGTCTGACGAAACGAAAAATAGTGGGGTTTCGATGGAACTGTCTGAGTACCCTATACCTATTTACCATTACTTGGTAATGAAGGAACTAGAAATTTAATTCGCTGTAATCCGCCACAGGGGGAAATCTAGGTGGTACAGTAGGTATGTATCTCGCACTTGTAGCTTGCGATATTCACCACACCATACAAATCTTACAAATTATTCTCAACGACCGTTTCACTCCGACACCGGAGCATCTTCAGGAGATGTTACGATAATGCACGATTGTAAAGAAATTACTTAATAAATCAATGATTACTATACGAAGTCTGATAGACCTGTTAGAACTATAGTTTACTGTTCATTTCAGTAGCGCATACTACATTAGTGATACAGCTACCTAATTTGTATCAGTAGAGTGGTTGTGGACCAACATGCAAGGTGCACAGATAACGTCGTTATCAGGCACCACAAAAACTGACCGCAGTTCCGAGTTTCCCACAGTGGCCGCGTACTGTATTGATATCTTTGGACGATGGCAACAGCTTCAGCAACTCTTTATCAAACTTAAAAACGCGCTTCTAGTATGGAAGATTGTATGAAATACTTAGATGTGACGTCATCAAATAATCAACGCATATTTTTTCTTTAATCTACAGTTTGAAATGGTTCAAACGGTTAGTTTTAACCGAGGATGTGAATTTTAGGTCTTTTGGAAGACCCTCTTTATTTAACAATTAGTAAGAATAAATCTATGCCAAAGACATCATGCATATTGAATTAAATATTTTTTACAGGCTATGCACACTTGTAGGTTTTCACGTGATTGTGACCAACTTTTTTTTCTACTGCATTTTTTTTTCTATTACGAATTAACTGCGATCTCACCTCGATGGCAAGTGATGATACAAATGGTAGTGGGATAACCTGGTAGCGGTACGGCTAAACTCGTATATAGGTTTCTAAACAACATAGTACAGGACCGCTAGATCGCTTGGCGGACTGTCCTCCCACTAGACCGCAGTCCCTAGATTTTTTAGAAATTGGAATATCCCAAATTGCCTCTGCCGGGGATCGAACCAGATCTAAATACATAAAGTAAGGGGACTGACTGATATATCAACGCGTAGCTCAAACCACTAAACGGATCGGGCTGAAATTTGGCATACAGATGGCTTTTATGACGGAGACATGCGCCAAGAAAGGATTTTTGAAAGTTCAATGTCTGAGGGGTTAAAAATAGGGGTTTGAAATTTGTGACTACACAACCGTACTAGCACGCGGACGAAGACGCAGGTAAAATATTAATTTAAACTAAAATATTAGTATAGACTAGCTTTTTTTTACAATAATAAATGCGAAAGTTTGGATGGATGGATGTATGGGTGGATGTTTGTTACTTAAGCACGCCAGAACTGCTGAAGAGGCTGAACGAATCTGGATGAAATTTGGCACGGACCTAGAATACATAGGCTACTTTTTGTCCCGGAAAATTAAAAAGTTCCCGCGGGAACTAAATAACCTCGATCCACTCGGACGAAGTCGTGGGCATCGGCTAATTG
The DNA here is from genome assembly GCA_964035005.1 of Erebia palarica. NCBI lineage: Eukaryota > Metazoa > Arthropoda > Insecta > Lepidoptera > Nymphalidae > Erebia > Erebia palarica. The sequence goes on along the minus strand of OZ035994.1, from coordinate 11,404,456 downwards.
CTTATAAAAGGTAACTGACCACCATGGCGTGTCCGTGCGAGCAGCTGTGGTCGTCGTGGTCGCCGTGGTCGCCGTGGAGACCACTGTGGTCATGCGCCATCATGTCGTTGTGGTCCATTTTCTGAAAAAACAAAACCCAAACTATCCTATATTAGTCCGCATTACCAGAAGTCTGTCATAAGGCGAAAGTTTTCTTACAGTAGGTAAACTTAGTCTAGTCTTTCCATTGCGAATTCGATCCATCGTAACCGAGCGTTCGATCACATTGGCGTCAAAGAAAAATGGATCCAAACGCTCTTCAATTAAAGCAATTAAAGGTCCCTCAATAGCCGATGGAAGAAGCTGAGGAGATAGGTATCAGCTATCTCGTCATATCTATCATCTCTTCTCATCCATAGTTAAGAAATAATATTATTATACTTAGCTCATTGAGCCGTGAGCTAAAGTGGACGGGTGGGGGTGTATAGCTTGAAAAGTAAGGTCGGCCAAAGCCTTCAAAGGGTGACCTTGCACCGTCATTTGAGTGACCTATACCAACTCTATCTCACATTGCCCGTTTTTTTGAGGTTTCAATATTTTTTTACCCCAAATATAAAGTCCTGTAAATCATAGCCAGTGATTTCTTAGGATAGGGATGTTTCGAAATTTAGCTTCGAGGCAGCGATTATGAGAGATCAGCTAGGCTAACTTATGGACTTGGTGTTAAACTGTCAGGTAACAATATTTGACCGAGCGAAGCGAAGGTCTCTGAGTCTACTTGAGTGATTTTGCACTTATCCGTCCGTCCGTCCGTCTGTCAGAGCCTTATAACTACTGAATTACTGAACGTGCGAAATTTTTTAATGCGTACGGTGCAGTGAATGGATACCGTGAGGTCTCAGTTCGGGGCGAACCACTAGTAATATTGTAGTCTTTCATGTCTACACAATAAAAGGATAAATAAGACTGACAGACACATGTGAAACAGCTGGAACCTTGAGATTTGGCATTAGATTTTCGTTCATAGAATTATTTTCTCTTCTTAAGGGGTTAAGAAGGCCGAATGACCTTGACGAAACGCAGACCAGCGGGACTTTTGCCGACGGTAATGCCGTATAGCGGCCACGCCCGGAACTACGCAAACTAGGCCAAAGACTATAGACTGCAGAGGGAACAAGTGCTATTTTATGGGATAATGCCTATATTTATGTTTGCGCATAAATATCATAGGTCACAAATACGTAAACTTTCTTTAATACCTACCTTTAGCTTTACCTTGAGACCTTGCCATGAAATGTTCGATATCGTATCCGATACTAAATATTGTTTGCGCTTGTAGTAGGCACAGATTTAGGTATAGGTACAAGTAATATTTCGTATTGGATCAATGCTAAAATGTAGGTAGTTCAAGTTAGTGTTGCAGAACTATCGATAGTTGACATCAAGCTAAAAGTTTTGAAACGTGCTACCTCCACCGAGGGATGAGTGGGGTACAGGGAGAGGAGATAGAGAATCAGGTACTAACTGCTCACAATAAACCCCACTTGCCGGAGCTGCGTAGTTTTTTTGTGAGTTTACTCCTTTAGAATCAATTTTCATATGCATGAGCCTGTGGTATGAAAATTTATGTGCAGTACTACGTCATGCGCAGCTCTGAGCACAGAGTCACTTAAAAAAAGTCAGCGCCATTTTGAAATTCTTTGTTATATAACCGATTTCGTTCAAAATTGATATTTACGGCTTTCTGGGATCACAAAACAGGAAACTGTTACCAAAATTTAAAAAAGTCGGTGCCATTTTGAAATTCTTTGTTAATTGACCGATTTCGTTCAAAATAGCATACGCACTACGAGTAAAATTATGTCTACCCGTTATCTCTCTCTGTCTACCGAAGCTAACATGGTTACTTGTCTCGTTACGTCAAAAGTAGAGATAAAAGTAATATTTCTAATCTGTGGTATTTTTCTCTACGAGCCTTTACATGTCGACTACTTTTTTCTTGTAATATACTGCATTTTGTGCATGTTAGGGTAAATGAAAAATTTGCCGGCAACGACAATATCTCTCTCTCTCGTCGCGAGATAATCTCGTTGTGCACATCCTAGACCTACTGGGATCACAAAACAGGAAACTGTTACCAAAATTTAACAAAATTAGCGCCATTTTGAAATTCATGTTGTTATTATGTTTCCATGACTATGTAATGTATTTTGATGAATATAAAATATATGGTAATTAATATATGATGATAGCCACGGAGTTAGAGAATAGGAGTGCAGGTGTTCCCAGCTTGTCATCACGAATTTCGATTCCATATTATGATATTATCGATAAGGTTGTCTGGAAGAGATCGCTGGTTAGCGATAAGACCGCCTTATTGTACCTACATTTTAAGTTTTCATGTTTGTTCTTTTTCATACATACATACATACATACATACATACATACATACACACACACACACACACACACACACACATACACACACACACACACACATACACACATACACACATACACACATACACACATACACACATACACACATACACACATACATACATGCTTGCTTTTCCGCAGTCTCTCAGTCGCAGACAAAATAATTTTGTCTCGGTAGCATAATCGATTTACTAAAACAAAAGTTGTTAGAATTCAAAAATGGCACATTTACATCTGAGAAAGACAGACAGAAAGACACACTTACGCATACATTATAATTATTATTAGTATGTATTTTAGTTATTAGTAGCATTAATATTATTAGTAAGTAATTTTGCATTAAAGATATTATAATCTATTCCGTCGGGTCGGAGGAAAAAAAATCAAATTAAAGCTTATAAGCTTTAAAAACAATCAAAATATGTAGCGAGTGCAGGTAGGTTGTTCCTCATCAAAATCATCTTGATTTGAATTTTTACAATCACTTGTCACTACAGAACCTTATTTAGTCTTTGCACCTACTTTGCACACCTAAAAAGTTAAATTCTTAAAAAAAATATATTTACACCTACTAATTTACAGATAAATACTGAACTAAGTATTTCTAAAATTTTAAATATGTACAAATGAGTATAAACCCTTCAAAATCGAAAATTAACTTTAAAAAATTCGCTCTGACACCGACGTGCGGTCCACCTTCGACAATGTCCCGAAACGGACTGCCGTCTGCCGAAGGGCTCGCGGGTGTTTACAGGGCGACGGAGCAGCCACGTTCTCACTAATATACTTAAATTTCGGGGGAAAATTACTTTACACGAATGTTATAGGGAGTAAAAATAAAACTCTCCGTTAAAAATATTGTAATTTTTAAGACCTATTTTTGTGTGCAAGAACTAATTAAAAAGCTTGTGCCGTTTTGCAGAACATTTTCAAAGTATGACAAAAGTAGATACTCTTTGGGGATTTTTTTCTGAAAGAGGGTTTGAAAAAAGTAAATTTTTTTTACAGTAGAAATGTTTATTAAGCCTATATCTTCCGTTACATATTTTTTCTTTACGGATTCAACTATCAGTTATTTGACTTAAACATCCTAATACTGAGGCAGTTTGTCATCTCTTAAAGCCTTAACGTAGGCGACTTTTTAAGAGAGGATTTCCCGATATCCCACTAGAGTTAAAAATACAATTATATCAAAGTAAAGGAGACCGTATTGCTGTTGTTTTAAGAGGTCATTTAGAGCAAGACCTTCATTTGCGCCGACTTTCACTGCGCAACGCTTGCGCAACTCATCTGTCAATGCACCAGCCGTTACACAGCACGGGATTTCCTAGATTTGCTTGCGAAATCCTATACTTATTTAAATCTGTACCTAGGTATTAATTGTGGGGGAACAAGTACGAAGCAGAACGTAGGAATCTATTTATTTCGAAGAATAAGTAATATACTTAGTATACTTATTACCTACCCATAATAGTTATCAGATTTTATTTCTTGATAGAGCCTGCATTCATTGTAATTTGTTACGGATGGACGATGATAGAGGGGTTGCTGATAGTCAGAGCGAAGAAGGCTACCATTTTGAGGAACGCAGAGAGGGCAAATTTAAATTATAGTATACCTACTCAAACTCCAATCTTTTTTATTCAAGTAGACTTTAACAAGTGCTTTTGGCCCTAGGACCTTCCAAGAATCAAATTATCCGATGACTTTTAGGACTACTGCGTACGATTTATAATATATGGCCCGCCATCGTACAGGAATAGAGTGTATCCCGGAGAAGGACATAAGCTTTATGTCACGGAAAAATAAAGAGTTCTCGCGGGAATCGAATACCTTAATCCAGGCGATCGAAGTCGTGGACATTATCTAGTAATAAATACTTTATTAGGTAGGTTATAACTAAGATAGTGGAATCTGCTTGTTTATTTATCATAGTTGTTTTGATCGCGTACCTATCTGCCTAATGTAATAATCTGTGCTATTAATATCCATATAGGTACATTAAGCTAATCAATGTAGAATAGGTAGGTAGCTTATGATCAACAAGTGTATATTATATATTAGTAACATTCACTTTTAACCGTTTTTTTCTCAAGTACGAGTACAATCAGGTGCCGACGCGGTTCACCTTGAGCATTGCAGAGATGTGTAACTACTAACTACCGGTTAGAGGTGGTACCTGACAGAGAGTTGTCGTGTTGCTAGAGCAGCATAGAACGTTACGAAAATGAAGGTAGCTAGGTACCTATTCTACTACGAGAGCAGCGATATCTCGCGAAAATGACCTCCACCTAGTTGTATATTGTAATGTTGAAGTCGGTCGTAAATAGTATATTATTTCACACAGCATATTGGTATTCGACGTGTTTTTACTCTGTTTATCTAATCTTTTACTGTCGTATACAGATAAATGATTTAAAAAAAAGATAACATAAGATTTAAAACGATAATAAGTTATAGTTTTTATCATTATTTCAAGGGTATTTTAGGCGCATCCTCTTTTATAGATAAGTACCTTCAAGGCAAGAGTGAATAGGCATCTTCTAGGCAAGCCCGTTTCAACCTAGACCTCATCATTGCTTTGCTAGCATGATTGTCGTCAAGCGCAAGACTATCTTGCAATAAAAAAAAATGCATAATGGTCTATCTGCTCTATGTCTGCTCTATTGTTTAACTCAATGCCATTCCACGAACAATCGGGTACGAGCTGTATTCTTTCCATTATTTTTTAGAATGCATTAATTGAGCTATTAATTTGCGATATGTGTAAGGTATAGGGTACTGTATCCTGCTATGCAAACATAAAAATTGCATCTTTATATTCTGCCTTATGGATTGTCAGTTTTGAATCTCAAATTAATTATGCACACAGAATTCCACTTAAGTAACTAGTTCTTAGTTTCGTGGTTAGTAAGATGATTTGTGAGATGGTGATAATGAAAAAAAAACCCGGCTGAGTTTGTTGTGGGCTCTTCTCAGACCAGGGCGCGTTTGGAACCCTCGTAGCTTTAGTTTTAAGATACCGTAAATAATTATCAACATCATGTTTTATGTGTAAGTAATGGACGTCAATATGTGTACCTATAGTGTGCCTAAATTAAATAAATGATTGATTGATTGATTCTTATAATCGACTGTATGTAAGTAGACCCAAAATGGCGGTCGTCTGCGGAGGTACAGAGCCGAGCGGAGCATGCGCGGAGAGCGAGGGGTATGGTATCGCGCGGACCTTCATACCCTTCGTTTTACGGCTATTATGTCTTCATAGATTGAACCTGGTAAAATAACTCCAAGAAAAAGTGTAGACCGTTTTGAGTGGTTTTGAGTAGACCGTACACAGGTAACCAAAGGCTGAACTTTTGATCAAAACAATGTTAATTGTTACTTGTTAGGATCGTCACAGGTATACATAGCTGTCATTTTATCGCAATCGAGCGCCCGTGCAAATACTTGCATGCGCTGCAAATATTTGCATGCGTTGGTAAAAAATGCACAATCGCTCAGTGTCAAGGATGCTCTACACGTAACACTTGTAGCCACGTCATGCGGTCACTGGTGGCGGTTGGCAGGAAGGCACGTACAACTAGGGTTGCCAGATGAAAAATTTACCTAGAAGTCCTGAGAAAAAATCTGAAAGTCCTGCGATAATACACAGTAAACAGATATAATCAGTCACGCTGACTCATAATTCACGCCGGGTAAATCTATACTAGTATTAGGTATAAATTCGAAAGTTTGGATGGATGGATGGATGTTTGTTACTCAATCAGGCCCGAATGGCTGAACGAATCTGGATGAAATTTGGCACAGCTATGGATTATAGCCGGATATACACATAGGCTACTTTTATCCCGGAAAATTAAGGAGTTCCCGCGAGAACCAAAAACCCTTGATCAACGCGGACGAAGTCACGGGCATCAGCTAGTTACCTATATGTTTTATTAAAGTTAATGAGTATTACATATGTGAATTACGTTGATTTGTGTAATTATCCAAAGAAAATCATGGTTTATATGTAGTTTAATTATAATTCATGTTAAATCCTGAAATTTCCAAAATCCGACTGAAATCCTGCCAAGAGCCCCAAAATCCTGTAATCTCAGGACTAACCCTGAGATATGGTAACCCTACGTACAACTCGAGCGACTGCATGGAATTGACACTTATTTGAATTGTTTTACAATACATATAATATCCATAATACATACGTGATACGATGATACGTAGTTAACTGACCATAATTATGCGGACTGAAACGGTGATCACTTCGTGGTTAGGAGTGACTTCCTATTCGTTGAAGAATATAGCCAATGTCACTCGGGAGGATTCAATATCCCATACATTCAATCTTTTCAGGTATTTAGAATTTATCGTGGAATAAAGAAACTCACATATATACATGAACCCTGAAAACTTTACGTACTCCTTAGGTCAGTCGTGTAAACAAATGCATATTTTAAAGACCGTTAGTGCCAGGTGTTAGATTCACTCGACGATTCAAAAGTACTTGTAAAAGTTCATTTGAACAAAAAGTATTAAAGTTTTGTGTGGGGTGGTCCATCGGTAATCTTTCAATAAAACAATGGCGCGCTTCCGCAGCGGAATTGACCAGACTAAGAGAACGACGGGGAGACGACTGGGAGCCAAATTGCATTGGCCATTTGCTAATTTAAAATGGATTCGTCTAGTCGGGTATTTTCGACTTTAAAACAGCTATAATATATGTTATAGCTGTATATACCAGCTATATATATATAGCTGTTATATAGCCGTTTTAAAGTGGAATAGTATTAATTTATCTTTAGTTGACTTTTAATTGACAAAATACTATAGTACTTGCAGTGGCGTGTACAGATTTTGAAGCTATGGTAGGCATTAGTTAGTCAGAATACTTATTTACTAGCTGTTTTGATGAAAAATGATCATTGAGGTATTTTCATTTGGGTAAGCAGTGCTTTTATGCCTCTAAGAACGCCACGCCACTGAGTAGGTACTTTTATATTCTGAGTACAAAGAATGTGTTTTGATGTAATAGTCATACCTATATAAGTAAAATTTTATAAAATAAGATTATAAGTATAACTTTTTCCAATATTATACTGCTACGATACAAATTAAAGTTTTATGAATTCTTTATAAGAATTAAAAATAAGAATCTTTGATATTAGCTAACAATTCTTCATTCATTTTCGAAATGTCCTCTAAACTAATTTATTTTGCCGCAGATTTCACTCAGAGCGTTCACCCCGGTAGTTTTTGTCACTGAATTGCAAATAAATATCTGGCCTGAACTATATGTTGTATTGTTTTTTTATTTTATAAACGGTTGCAGCATACCAACTTCAAGGTCTCTGCATTGACCCAGATACTAAGAGAATTTTATATGTTTAATTAAATTTGTTCCAAAATTACGCAACTCGAAATTATTAAAGTACGCGTATAAAAAGACAGCTGACAGCCCAAATATCAAGCATATCTTAAAAGTTGATCTTTTATGGTGGCATATCATTGATACTGAAGTTGATTGTATCAGTTATCTCACTTATCGTACAAAGTTGTACAATGGTCAGCAGGGAAATCTTTAGGTTAATTTTTGTCATTATCGCAGTCAATCTTTTAATTAAGACACCAGTCAAATTGACCTATTCCGGAATAGGTTTCAACAAAATGTACTGGGAATTAGTTACCTTTTACATTTTAGAATAATATGAAGCGTGGATTTAGGTTTATCAAAATCCCGTGGGAAGCTTTTGATTATCCGGAATAAAAGGTAGTCGTTATATTAGGTATAAGTACGCGTTTAATATCTACGGGATGCAACCCATCAAATAAAATGTTTGGATTATTTTGATGTGATAATTAAGTAATATTATTCGTCGATATTGTTATCAGAGCTAGGCGATTATCGTCTTTTCATGCTAAAGTTATTTAACACCTATCTAGTCTACTCGGAAAACTCTTTGTAAAATTCTTCAATGGCTACGACATATTGCACCGACTGCCAGTCAATCTAAAACCTTATAAAGATTTATTATTCTCCCGATAACAAGATAGGATGAGGCAAGTCCAAGTTAGGATAGGATATTTGTCAGGGGTGGGCTCAGATGTTTTTGTGGGGGGCTCGAGTCCCTTAATTTCGACTCCCAATGGATATCCACCACCACCACCACTACAGCCCATTAACGTCCCACTGCTGGGCACAGGCCTCCACTCTCATGCGAGAGAGGGAATCAGAGCTTAGACCCACCACGCTGCTCCAATGCGGGTTGGCGGGCTTTAACGACTATTATCTTGATAGTGATAATAACCGGGACCGACGGCTTAACGTGCTCGCTGAGGCACGGGGGTGAAACACCGCCAACTTCCTAACTCCGGGCTAGTACTGAGAATTTCTAGTCACAAAAACCCAACACTTATTATGGCCCGACCCGGGACTCGAACCCAGGACCTCGTCTCTGCAGTCAAGCATGCTAACTACTAGACCAACGAGGCAGTTAAATGGATATGCTGCACGCAAATATCTTAAAAAGTAATACCCACTAATGTCTAGCTATTGCCTCGAAAATTAGTTATTAGACATGTTGTAAATTGAAAAGTGGCAAAATGTTTGGAAATAACATCCGAGGTTTGTGGATGTTTGATGCCTCCATCCGGGTATACCGCGTATGTTGCTAAACAATAGACAAGCGTCGCCCTGACACCCAGGCGTGCATGGAAAGTGGAAACAGGATCTACCAGTTATACAGGGCGCTATTTTGAATTAAAAAAAAAAACCGGATAAGTTCGTGGTGGGCATTTCTAAGGGCGCGGTTAACCTTAGTATCTTTAGTTTTAATATATTGTAGTTACCTACTTATCTTTTGTCTTATATTATGACGTTCAAAAAGTTACCGTTTAACTAAAGGTCCTTGTGGCGAAAACTAAAACTATACCAGATAATAGAAATAATGGCGTCGATTAGAAAAGAGAAACACTAATTTTTAAGTAAATTAATACAAAGTATATATAATACTAGCTGATGCCCGCGACTTCGTCCGCGTGGATTGAAATGTTTTTAATTATACGGGATAGAAAGTAGCCTATGTGTTATTGGCTATTGCAGACTATAATCTATCTCTGTGTAAAGTTCATCTAGGTCCATTTAGCCGTAATGGCGTGATTGAGTAACAAATATCCATTTGAGATTTTTTGGTTCCCGCGGGAACTCTTTAATTTTCCGGGATAAAAAGTAGCCTATGTGTTATTCCAGACTATAATCTATCTCTGTATCAAAGTTCATCTAGATCCGTTCAGCCGTTCTGGCGTGATTGAGTAACAAACATTCATTTGAGGTTTTTTGGTTTCCGCGGGACTTCTTAAATTTTTCGGGATAAAAAGAAGCCTAGGTGTTATTTCAGACTACGATCTATCTCTGTGCCAAATTTCATCAAATCAATCCGTTCAGCCGTTCAGGTGTGATTGAGCGTCACCCGTTCGTGTGGCATAAGTCTTTTTATACTTCTACCATACCTTTACTACTGTTTTAATCATACTTTTGCGGGTCTAAAGTCAGTCTTCATGCCCTAGGGCCGTAATCTAGTCGATCGATCGCCCAACTAGTTGACCAACCCCATACTGTAAATATGCACAACAGAGTCTAGGCTCCAGACTGGTTGACCAAACGATCGTACCATTTGACATAAAAGTTTTTAAACCAAGGAGTATGTGTACCTGTATAAACACTCGCAGCATGAAAAGCAAAAAGTTTGAAATAAAAAGTTTAATTTGTCTTTTCTTTTTATTATTTACTAGACCTATGTATCCTACTTACTATGATTTGCAATAAATATCTAACCGTTACAGTTTGTTTTACTGTTATGGTAGAAGTATAAAGTAGAGTATACACCACCGGGATAAAGCAGCTTTTTTCTTGGGCGCTTGAATCCCTCACTGCACTCAGGACTCAATCTAAATTCCCTCCCTTTGGTCGGGAATTAACGTATAACACCCTCGCTGCGCTCGGGAGTTAAATTTGGAGTCCTTCGTTACGTTCAGGATTCAATGTAGCGCCCGTGACATCAAACAGTGCTTTATCCCCTTGGTGTATAATCTACTATTTCAATTCCCACAGCACTTCATTATTTTCCGGGATGAAAAGTAGCCTATGCCACTGTCCAGATCCTCAACTATACCCATGCAAAAAAATAAGTTAATCTGTTGCGGCGTGATTGGAGGACTAACTATCTATTACACGGTCTTGGGGATAAAATTTACAAAAAAATGTTCAGGTATTTCTCCATTTCAAACCAATATTCCAAAAACCCAACCAAGTTACCAAAAAATACCTAGTTTAATGGCTCTAACTTAAAAATTAATGGCAGACTTTCTTACAAACTTTCAACCCCTATTTTACCCTTTTGGGAGTACGATTTTGAAGAACTGTGAGACACGTACTTCTTTATTTTTTACCGAAAGTCACTAAGCTTCGTTGATATAAGTTGAGCAATATTCTGTGAAATGAAGGCCTTACATACCAACTTTCATCCCCTATTTTACCCCTTTAGGGATCGAATTTTCAAAAACTGTGAAACATGTATTTCTTCATTTTTAACCCGCTGTTTGTATACCAAGTTTCATGGCTATAACTTGAGAAATGTAGGACTTTCAAACAAACTTTCATCCCCTATTTCACCCCTTTGGGGGTCGAATTTTCAAAAACTGTGAAATAATTATTTCTTGATTTTTAACCCGCTGTTTATATACCAAGTTTCATGGCTATAGCTGTTATAAAAAAATTCAACCCCTATTTTACCACTTGAAAAACTTGAATTTTGAAAAACTGCGACACACGTAATTCTTTAATTTTTATCGAAAGCCGAAATATCAAGTTTCGTTTGTATAACTTGAGAATATCTTGAGCAATGAAGGACTTTCATGCAAATTCTCATCTCCTATTTCAACCCTTCGGGGTTAGAATTTTTAAAAACGGTGAAACGCGTGTTTCTTCATTTTCAATCAGTAGCTCGTATATCAAGTTTCATGGATATAACTTAAGAAATGACGGACTTTCATACAAACTTTCACCCCCTATTTCACCCCCTTAGGGGTGGAATTTTGAAAAATCCTTCCTTAGTGAGCGCCTACGTCATAAAAGAAACCTACTGTCAAAATTTCAAGTTAATAACCCCAGCGGTTTAGGCTGTGCGTTGATCCCTTAACGATTTTATATGTATAATTATTAGATTAGATTAGATTAGATATATAAATAAACATCATATAATTTTTTTTATATTTATATTATATTTTTTTTAAACAGTAGTAAAAATGAATGTTATATAATTATTGATAGTTATTACCATTAATTTTTTATAGTCTTGTGTCAGTAATCTTAATTATTTATTAATAATTTCCCAATGTATACTTGTGTCTGTTATGTACGACTTTTCCTATGTGCATGATGTAACTACCTATAAATTGAATTGCTTGTTACCTATTGCCTAAGTCATTCAACATTTTGTATACCTACTACTTGTAATTCTGTTGTTAGTTCAAATAAATTAAATTAAAAATTAAATATAACACGTAGAGTTAGTCTATTCTAAAAATGTACGCGCTGCCAATATGTATATAGTAAGTACTTCGCTGTGTGCTGCCACAGTAAACAGATTTGTATCTGTTTACTGTGGTGCTGCTTTAGCACAGTGGCGTGCTAAAGAAGCTAGGGTAGGCATTAGTTATAGGCCTATTACACTGGCCGCTAGTTAGAGCGTCGCTTATTACACAGCAATAAGGACCAATATAATTTAATAACCCTTTCTTCCTAGATCTTATTACACTACACTGATTCAAGTGTAAGGGTCTCTGTGAAAATTGCAGTGTAATAGGCCTATTAGTCAGAAACAGAATACCTACTTATTTACTGACTGTCATGATGAAAAATCAGCATTGTCGTATTTGCATTTGGGTAAGCAGTGCCTTTATGCCTCTATGAACTGCACGCTGCTGCTTTAGCAAATAGCATCAAAGAACCTTAAAATCTGGTATTATGGTTCTTGTTAGTAACACAAACAAATTGGAGGTCGTCACTTCTCATGAACTTGTTTGACATAAATTATTCTACGGTCGAATTCGTTGGCCAGCTAGTGAATAAATGCCGCTGGTAAATTTTTAGTTTAGACAGTCTCTGACATTCAGAAAGGCTAGAATGTATTCGAACTTCAAAGTCTGAGTCATGTCATGTCTACCAAAAACAAAAGCTATTAACAAAAGGCACAGACTTCGTTAACACCATTGAAATATTCCTCGACTTGCAATCGTTTAACAACAATACCACAGTAAACAGATACAAATCTATGTATCTGTGTACTGTGACAATACTCAGCTAGTTCAGTTCATACGTGTAGCTAATTTGACATAGGTATGTAAATAATGCATAAATACCTAGTTAATGTTTATTTTGACGAATGGCACACAGGTGGCGAAATTTAAAACGTGAATCAATAAATAAAGTTCTAAATGAGAACAATGAACCCATTTAATAACTATAATAACGACATTGTTAAATTAAATATGTACCCATTTAATAACGATATTAATTGTTAAATCAAATATGGTTATTTTATGATGTATGATGATAAAACATTTGATTTAAAAATACCCACGCTTTGATAGCTCTTTTGTTTAGAACATAATATAAACCAAATATGTTCGAGTTATTTCATTAAATTATATTTTATAGTACTCATTCTATTAGGTCATACCTATAGTCTATATCATACCTAATGGAAGGAGATGTTTAGGATTAATACGGAAAAAACCTACCAACAAGTGAAATTAATTTAACGAATTAAAAAAATACGACTGCCCTGCCATATTATTTTTGGAGTTTATCTCCATAAGAAGCGATTTGCATATATAGCCTTTGGAATCTTATTCACAATTTTTAATAAATGATATTTTTTTGTGAATCACTAAATATTGAACTATAGTGTTATATATTTTTGGAATGTACTCATCATTTTCTAGATGATGATTATATAGTTAATCTTATTTTCGAATATTTTTTTTCAATTTTGGTCTTTAATGCGGGACCATGGTCACCCCATCAATTTTTTAAAAAAAATTACTAGCCTATGTCACCCGGAAGGTAGGGATTCTAACGATACCTCATTTATCAAAATCGGTTCAGGCGTATAGAAGTTATGGTGAAATATACAAACTCACATACATACATACATACATACATACATACATACATACATACATACATACATGAACCCTGAAAACAATATACTCCTTTTATAAGGCAGTCGTATAAAAAGTATACCTAAGTATTATTTCTAATTTTTGTTATGTTAAGTTATAATACCCTTCCCTTATTGTTTGATATACGTAATAAAATTGAAATATTAGCAGAATTTGCGCTTTATTGATGTTATGAAAATTGTTTCTTAGCTGAGGAGCTAAAAAAGTTTTTTAAAAAAGTTGTTTTCAAGTTACGAACGCCTTTAATTGTACAAAAATAAAATAATTAACTACATTATACGTGGAATTTGTTATCCTTCAAACTTGTAAGACTGGTAATTTTCAATTCATGCCAATAGATAACAGCTACTTACACCTTTATATTATTACTTTAACCACATTTTAGTATTATATTTATTAAACTAATTAAAAGACAAGAGAGGGAATTAAGCCTGTTATTAGATAACTAGCCGCGGCCCGCGGCTTACCTCCCTAAAATATACGGGCTCGTACGAAGCGATTTGCTTCCTCGTTTCTAATTTGGACGGCTAGGAAATGGAATGCCCTTCCGACTTCCTTTTTTCCCTCCTTTTAATATAGGTACCTTCAAATCAAGAGTGAATAGGCATCATCTAGGCAAGCGCGCTCCTGCACCTTAGGCTGCATCACCACTTGCAAGCAAGTCTGATTGCAGCCTAGAGCTAACCTATATACCTAGATTAAAATATATATATATATTTTAATCTAGGTATAAAATTAAATTTTAATTAATTATAAAATTAATTAAAATTAACAAAGTTAATCTTATTTTCGAAAAAAAAAAAAAAAAATTAAACTACAAAATTTCACCTTTCCAGGTGCAAGGGTATGGGTTTGGCATTGATGAGTCAGTCATTGAGTGACACAGTACTTTTCACTTTTTAACTACAGACATTATAATATTGTGATATTCTAATAACAGATTATTAAATTTTATAGACTAGTTACAGAGATGTTTGGGCGAGCAAGATGTCGTAAACCCTACAGTTTCGTACCTACACCAACACCGAAGGCCGTCTTACCACACTGTTTACTAAATCATTGATCAATATGAGTAGGTACCTATCGTTAAGAGGTCTACCTATGTCGATAAGCAAACTGAAGTCCGGACCGAAGATATAACGGAAAAAAGCATGCAACAGATAACACAGTTTAGACTAAGATACCAGGAGATAAGTAGGTATACGTAGACTTTTTAGTTTTTAAGTACGTCATATATTTTTATATTTCAAATTTGTATGATATTTACTGATGTTTGTTGATAGAGTCACTTTATGCTATGCTAGGTAGGCTATAGAATCGAGTAGAATGGCTTTTAGTCCCGTGGTAAACATTCTACTTTTCACTTCGGTTGCGAGAAAATAAAATAAATAACGATTTTTAATTATTTCTTGGCCTTTCTGGTTCATTTTCTTAGTGACATCATCACAGGAGTGAGATCTTTAATTTTCACTTGATAATATTAACAAATAAATAGTTAGTCACATTTACTATACCTGCCTTGCATTACGTATTGTGCATCGAAATTCGAAATGGATTAATTAATCATCCAAATAAATAAATAATTAATTACAACAAAAAATGTATGGTTTCGCGGCAAATAGCAATACCAATTTTATTTTTCTCCGTATCAAGAAGGAGTTTTAAAAAATACAGTAAGTACCATAGACAGATCTATAGGATCACTGTAGGATACAATGGGTAACATTAGCGCATTGACATTCAACCAAGTGACATATTTGCACTGTTGATAGTAACCATAGACTAAAAAAAATTGCTACCGATATCACGCATGATAATAGTATGGCAAAAATTAAAAAAAAATACTTTAATCCCTAGAGGCTAAATGCTAACTTTAGTCCGCCTACGCTAAGTTAAATAGAGCATGAGAGGCGAAATGTATAATAAAACAGAAAAGTAGAATAAATTACCTACCAGTATTGGCATTGGGTAAAGCCAATGTTAAATAGACCACTTTTTTTTAATTTAAAGTAAATAATTTATAATTATGTGCTGAAGTGCAGTAATTTATCGGTAGTAAGTTATCTAATGTGAACATTTATGGTTAAGTACCAACATGAAATGAGTGGCAGGAACCGATAACAGGCATTTAGTTAACGTTCAGCCACGAATACCTTGCAATTGCCTAGAGTGATAAGAAGTAAACATGCGCCTGATAACGGAAAAGTTGAATAAATCATTCATACAATCTCAACTATTGTGATTGGCTGAATTTATGGTATTCTTGCTGCGACAGTGGATTTTGATCAATAGCGAAGACAATCAAACCGAGGAATCATAGTAATATTTTAAATGCGAAAGTGTGTTTATTTTTTTGTTGGTTTGTCCTTCAATAACGTAGCAACAGAGCAACGGATCGATGTGATTATTGCACGGGTATACGTAGTTGAGAACTTGGAGGTTGACTGTACCGGAAAATGAGGAAGTTCCCTTGGGAACTAAAAAACTTACTCCACGAAGTCGCATTAGCTACTCGTGACATATTCGTATATAAAATATGAAAATTCTAATTGTTGTAAATTCGCGACGTTTACCCTAGTTACCTACTTCGACATACCTAATTTCAAAAAGGTCGTTGTGGTAGAAACATAAAAATGTGTTGTTATTTTTTATCGCGGTTAGGTGGTTAGGTAGGTATTTCTACGATAAAAACAATTCTAAATTCACAACCACGTTGATAATAAAAACCTTATAAAGTTAGAAATGCGTTGCTCCGTATTCATCCTATGAAGACTAAGTTCGAACCATCGACCATTGTATGGTTTCCCAACCGATTTATAAATTTGGGTTCCTTACTCATGCAATCAAAAAATTTTTGTTTAAAGTTCTTGCTCTTCTAGTTCTTGTAACTATTTTGGAACTAGCCCTAAAACATTTAAGTTATAATTTCAAATCCATACTTATAAAAAATGGTTGCTCCGTATTCATCCTATGAAGACTAAGTTCGAACCATCGACCATTGTATGGTTTCCCAACCGATTTATAAATTTGGGTTCCTTACTCATGCAATCAAAAAATTTTTGTTTAAAGTTCTTGCTCTTCTAGTTCTTGTAACTATTTTGGAACTAGCCCTAAAACATTTAAGTTATAATTTCAAATCCATACTTATAAAAAATGAAAAAAAAATGTGAAACTGTGTCTGTCTGTCGTCTACGCGATCACCCACCTTTTCAATCGATTTTGGTAAAATTTGGTACAGAGTGATGTTGCAAAGAGAAAGGCCGGGAAAGGACAAAGATTACTTTTTATCCCGGAAAATTAAGGAGTTCCCGCGGAATAAAAAAAATAATCCACGACGAAGTCGCGACTATCATCTAACTATTAACAAAACATCTTGGTTCAAATAATCCCTGAAATAATGTGATTGTATTTTTACACAGTAGTCGGTTAAAGCGATTATTATCAATAAAATGGTAATAATCGTTAAAGCCTGAAAAACCCGCATTGGAGCAGCGTGGTGGGTCTAAGCTCTAATACCCTCTATCCTATGAGAGTGGAGGCCTGTACCCAGCAGTGGGGCGTTAATGGGCTAACGTTAGTGGTGGTGGTGGTGGATTAAAGCGAATATAACGATATTATTTACGTCTAGAGGCACTGGCATCGCTGCACCATTATATTTCGCACAACGAAACAAGGAAATGCATGCAGCTCGCCGCTTGAACTCTGAAACTAGATTCGTGAACCGGTTTCGCATCGGCCAAGTCTAGGCTAGTTAGGCTAGGCCTAACCCAAACCCTGTCCAAACCTAACTACGTAGACCTATTATTATTATACCTACTACTTACAGGGCTGTGATCTGTGATAATTGTAAGTTTTGTTCTCTGTATTTGTAGTCATCGGTGCAAAAAAATATAAACATTTTTAAATTATGGATTCCTCAATGAAGAAATCTATAATTGTGTTAATTTTCTGCGTTATTTCTCATTTCTGAAGGTCTTGACCTCTTCTTTTAATCTTTCTCATTTTATCGCAAGTCGCAACAATGTAAGTATACAATGGATCAACGTGATTTTCTGTAATTAATTGTTAAGGAACGGAAGAGTGACATGCCTAGGTATAATCAAAAATTTCCTAGGGACTTTTAAAGCTCTAAATCCGCTCGGACGAAATCGCGGGCATCATCAATCAATAATTATTTAATCAAATGAGGTAAGTAGGGAGGTACACTGTACGCTTATTGACATCCAATAACTTATATAACATCTTCACCATAGTCCATACTGTCATTATAAAATATGCACGTTAGGTCTGTTACGCTTTCACTTTTACTCCATTTTTCAGCTGATTCTAAGGAATTTCGGTACAGAGATAGGTTGCACTAATTGTAACCTGGCCCCCGGGGAAGAACTCATATTCTAAGTCGTAACCTCATGATTTCCTTGACTCCACTCTTCTCACTGAGGCGTTTTGATATTCGTAAGGCTACTTTTTATCGCTCAAAGTGAAAGAGTTTCCGCGGAAGTCAAAAAGCCTCAATCCACGCGGACGGAGTGGCGGGCGTCATCAAAAATATAAATCACAGAAAAGACGTATGTGTAAGTAGTAGAGTTATCAAACAATGCTGTTGGAGATTGGTGTGCTTTAAGCGGGCCATATTATGATGTAATTGAAACAATGAGCCCCGCGGACTCGGGGACCGAGAGGCCGCCGCCAGTCGGGACTTGTTGAAGTAACGGACATTCGCTATTATAGAATACTTACTTACTTAACGTCTTACTGAATAGTTCCTGCAACCTCCCTAGCGCAATATTGAGCGCTGCTAGTCCCGGGTTCGATTCCCGACAGGATCAATTTTGTGAATTCATAATTTCTGTTCCGCTAAGTCTGTGTTCCGGTACGATGCCGTATAGAAACCGAATAGGGGTATGGGTTTAATAATATATTGCCCCTAACATTATATTGCTCTTACAGGTTAGCCCGCTTCCATCTTAGACCGCATCAACACTTACCATCAGGTCAGATCGCAGTCAAGGGATACCTTGTAGTGGATAAAAAAAACATGATCGGTACTCATGTATACAAATAGACTTATATGCCAAATGAATTTTTCTACTTGTAGTTGGGCTATAGGCCTCTTGCAGAGGCCTCGCACGCTCTGCGAGGCTCTGGGTGGCTGCCCTGCTTGCTACCCCCTAAGGCCGCTACTGCCTGGGCAGTTCCTTTATATCCTAAAAGTATGTATAACTAGTTACTGCCCGCGACTTCGTCTGCGTGGATCGAACGTGTTTTGATTCCCGCGGGAACTCCTTAATTTTCCGGGATAAAAAGTAGCCTATGTGCTATTCCAGACTATAATCTATCTCTGTGCCAAATTTCAACCAGATCCGTTCAGCAGTTGGGGCGTGATTGAGTAACAAACATCCATAGATCCATACATCCATACATCCATACATCCAGACATCCAAACATCCATACATCCATCCAAACTTTCGCATTTATAATATTATTATATCCTTAAAGTAGGTATAATTATAAGACAGAATCTATTAAGTACTAAACTTACTAGTACCCAATACTAACGAGGAAAATCAACTTTGAGCTGCATATAAATGTATATTCGAGTGAAATAGGTTCTTCCCACTGAATAGTAGGAAACTGGTCTTAAGGTATCAGGGGGCTTACTACTATAGCTTAAAGCAGTATTATTTTAATCTTATAAATGCTTTTGTTTCAGAATTATTATCCTTATTTTAGGGATGTGAAGGTACGTCACATAAAACGTTGATTTCAAATACTAGTAAGCCTACTGGCCTATGTCCAGCTGTGGACGCAATTGAGAATGATGGATGGATGGACGGAAAGAAAATCACTAGTCTTTTAAATTACATTATAAAGACAGACGCATCGTCTTTTGCAATTTTTTTAAATCTATTGCACTAAATATTTTTTCAAGTCTTGCAAAATTATAACAAGAAATAAAGTTTACACTCTAAGCACAGTAGTGTTTCGTTGGCAGAACGAATTGCTCTATCGGAGCTCAACCTAAATGTATTGAATTCTGACCTAAGTATGCTCAGCTGTTTTGAAGTAGGCAAAATAATAAATTATGCTTTTCATTGCTTTTGATTCTTAAACAATGACAATAATAAAGGTATTATATTTATTTTAATTATTTAGTAACCGACGTGGTAGCTACAACTACACAAGATGTGTATAAATAATAATAATAATACTCGAACAATTCGCTCATGCGCAAAATATCGGTTTACAATTTACACCATAAAATCATACCAATCTTATGTAAGTAATTTTAGAGCTGCCGTACCTATCGACAAGTATCCATTACTTTTAAATAATACTTGTAACAATTATTTATGTAATACTTACTCACGTAAAATATTATATTAGTTTTCTTCATAAATAATTTATTTTACAGCCATAAAAAATATTGATAAATCATACCTGGTTACACTCAAAAATGTATTATATTTACAATTAGATATTTTCTGCAGTAGACTTTTCTTTTCTCTGTTGAAACTTGGATCGTCAATATTGAGGGTCAATTGCACCATCGATGGTTATGGTTAACGTTAAACTTCATCACCTTAAATCCCACTTTTGGTTGAAAAGGTCAGAGTTCTTCTACTTTTAATAAAAGGACATTGACCAAATTCGCCTAAGAATCAACACGTGTTTGAAATATGTATATAGTAATTCTTAGCTTATTTTATAACCTTTATTTCAAATATTAGAATTCAACGGACACTTCAAATTAATTATAAAAGAAATAAATGGGTATTAAATTGATTACTATACGTTTCCTTCTCTCGATTATTAACCACAGATCAATAACTTACCGGTTCAAATAATATGCAATACCACCGCTTCAGCGCTAGATCCGTATCGTAAGAAACAAGATAAAAGCAGCTTAAAGTGCTAAGTGCGATAGTATTCTAAATCTTGCGACGCCATCTATTGAAAGTACAATAATTTAATATATCTAACGCCATCTGTAATGATCTTTTCTTATCTACATGCTGTTTACAGCTCTATTACAATTGAAAGAAGAAAGAAAGAAAGAAAGAAAAGAAATTTATTTCCAAATTGTGCCATACATAACAAGCATACCTAAAGAGGTAGATCACCCCTGCACCTCAACGATCTAAACAAGATCTATTATCTAAACAACAATCGATGAGGCGCAGGGATGAACCATATCACGCATGGCACAACCCAAAAATTGGATAAAGATGGTATTTATTTGTTCAAGCAGATTGATTGTTAAAGTTGAAATAACCTCAAAATTGAAAATATTTTTGGTAATAAGTCATTTCTAAGCAAGTGTCCGTTGTTTTAATCTGCTCTCAAGTATAAAAAGGTATTTATTTAAATCCAGTAATCAATGTTTTATGACTGTTGGTTCTTAGGCGAACTTTGTATGGGAACGGAACAATGTCCTTTACTTAAACCTTAGATAACGACGTAAGAATTTTGCAGAGGAGATTTTTATTTCAGAATTTTTTTTCCGTAAATTTTTGTATTCGTTTTTAATGCTCCGATTCTTGCGGTGACTGCGAAATTTCTTGCGTGAATTTTCTTCCCTGATGCCCGCGACTTCGTCCGCGTGGATTGAGGTTTTTTGGTTCCCGCGGGGACTCTTTAATTTTCCGTGATAAAAAGTAGCTTAAGTGTTACCTATTAAGGCTATAATATATCTCTGTGCTAAATTTCATCCAGATCCATTCCAACTCCCCGAGCCCTCAAACCAGGTGACAACGTACACGTAAGTATACGCGCATAATGTTTGGATTAATCCATATGCATCCCATGACATCTCATCCCATTAGGCAAGTATATTTTACTGAGCTGCATGAATATAGCAGTTCAGAGAAATAATTGATAGATACTTAGTTAATAATGATAACTATTATCCTAGTTCTTCTGCATCAAAAGTCATTAGTTTGTGAATGACGTGCAGGTAAGGTACCTACAGCTGGAAATCCAACACGTAACGTAACATGTGGCCGCGTCTGTTACCTAACAAAGGTCAGCCATTGTTATGTTAGTGCTTACTCAAATTTACGTAAGGTGATTTAACTTGGTTTTTACGGGTTACCTACTTTATAAATTAATAAGTAGTAATAAGCCTAGTACACTGCACTTTTCACAGGGCCCTGTGGTAAGGGTGGGCGTGGCCGCTAGTTACAGCGTCTCTTAATACACAGCAATAAGGACCATTTTAGGGACCCGTACTCACTAAATGTTATTACACTAGACTGATTCAAATGTAAGGGTCGCTGTGAAAAGTGCAGTGTAATAGGCCTAATAAGACCTATGAGTTTTTGTATATATTGCTAGCAGATGCACGCGACTTCGTCCGCGTGAAATAGGTTTTTTAAATTCCCATGGTAACTCCCTAATTTTTCGGGTTAATATATAGCCTATGACACTCACAATTAATGTGGCTTTCTATTGGTAGAAGAATTTTAAAAATCGGTTCAGTAGATCCAGAGATTACCCCCTACAACCTCACAAACTCACAAACTTTACCTCTTTATAATATTAGTATAGATGGTTCTCATTAGCTAAGATGTTCTCTTATAGCGAGTCGAATATGATATACCAACTGGTCTTCTACTGGAACCCGAGGTCGCGGGTTCGATTACCGATTGAGAAAACGTCAGTCATTATCCGATGGACTTATCTTATTTACTTATCATATCTCTTGATCGTTTCTATAGGCACAAATATGAACAAAAGTAATTATATGAACTCTAGGTACTTAGAAATATTGTTGGAGAGATTATTTTC
This sequence comes from Erebia palarica, assembly GCA_964035005.1. NCBI lineage: Eukaryota > Metazoa > Arthropoda > Insecta > Lepidoptera > Nymphalidae > Erebia > Erebia palarica. The sequence continues at coordinate 11,382,004 of OZ035994.1, read as the reverse complement.
ATCATTAATTAATGGTAAAATACACTTGTAAGTAAATAGGGTTTTATTTTTCATCCATAATTTTAATGATCCGAAAAGAAAACTCAAAAAAATATTATTAGTGATGCGACACCATCTTTCACCTATTTAGATTTTTTGCGATATTTGTTAACTGCGTTCTAAATAGGTAAATCTACCACTATTTGCAGTTCGCAATTCATAACAATCACCAACCGTAAAAATTACTAAAGTACTAAGGGTATCTACAACACTTAAAATAATAACAAACCATTATGCTTAAATAACAAGGACAATTTGTCCTATAAATATTCACTGAAACTTATAATAATTTTCCGGTAAAACTCACCGATTCTCACTAGTAATAACAAACACAAAAAAGTTTTTATTAAAAGTCTTCTATTTTTCTTGTATGTTGACACTGGCACGAAATAAAGTTCGTAAATGTTAAAAAAAAATCATATATTGGCGCGAACGTCTACGAGCAGCGGCAGAACGCGCGGGAGTGTTTTTAGTTCAAACTTCAAACTGTAGTGTAGTACTCTGTACTAGTATAGTATACAGTGACAGGAACGCTATGTCAAACTACGGTCGGTGCAGCGATACCGGCGTTACATCACTGTACGTACATTTTTACACTGTCATCCAGAGCCAATGCAATGCTATAACTATGATATAAGATAACCCGACTGAGTTTGTTGTGGGCTCTTTGGGCTCTTCTCAGACCAGGGCGCGTTTGGAACCCTCGTAGCTTTAGTTTTAAGATACCGTAACTAATTATCACCATCATGTTTTATATGTAAGTACCTAATGGACGTCAATATGTGTACCTATAGTGTACCTAAATTGAATAAATGATTGATTGAATGATAAAATATTATAATAGTGATAGTATTAAATAATAGAGGCTAAAGTGTGTCCGTCTGCCTGTATCTGTTTCGCGTACGCTTTCACGGCCTATTTTGAAAATTTGCAGCATTTGAAAAATTTATTGGGAACATTTTGATTTCTGGAGTATGTCCTTCCCCGCGACGCAACGTATCTCTATACCAAATTTGTTAACATATGAACTGTGAAAGCTTAGCAGCCAGACAGGCAGACATAGTTTCGGATTTCTTTAATAATGAAGTAAATTCTTAAAAAAAAATACTTGTTGTGATTCAAAACGAGGCGCTATATTATTTTGTTAACGTTATTGTTTGTTGTTTTGCGTAAAGAGGGGTATATAGGTAAAATATTTACCGCATTTTGTGTGTGCAGTTTTTAAATACACAATATATTTAAACCCTGCCACTGGACAGTTAGCTTTACTCTATAGAGATATGGAACTGGTTTATCATCGAGGCCGGGCAATACGTTATTTACATAATATTATGGATGTAATTATTGACCTCTCCAAAATATCGATATAATAGGGCAACTTCTTTCTTTTTATGACACGAAATTTGGATTGACGAGTTTCGGTAGAGACATAAATATTGATCAAAACAATCCTAACCTTATTATTAAAGTTTACCTTTGTTCCTGATAAACATTCGACTCGAGGAATCGAAACAAGATCGATAAAGTTAAAATGTAAAATATTAATTTCCGAGAAATTACTACTTAAGGTGCTTATGACTTTCTGAGTAGAGATAATGTGAAAAAGATATACTGTTTCAAATTATTGAACGCGTTATACCTAAGCACATCAAGATTTTATTAGGTCTCTTAGGGATAAATGAATTATGTTAAGCAAAACATTCAAAACTACTCGTAAATTGATGACCACTGGACAGAAAGCCACTATTCTGTAGCTTTTATACAAAGTATGAAATTAATGTTGACTCTATGATAAGTATGATTATCAGCTATCTGTGCAATCATCAATCATCAATCAGCTATCATGCTGTGTGTGTCGAATTGTTCTGTTTTATGGATAGTTCATCATCATCTCAGTCCATCATAGGCTCTATTCTGGGCACTGGGCCCGTTAGAATGAAAAGGTTAGGCTATAGTCCACCGCAGGTTTGCTCACGATGATATCCTCCACCGTCATAAAAAGTGATATTTCAAGGTAGATATGCACATAACCTTATAAATGATAAATGATTTATTTATTTCACGTAGGACAACTTGTGCCACTTATGATACGTCAAGACTCTACCACCGGTTTGGAAAGCTTATTCTACTGTGAAGATCTGGCAACAAACTCAGCAGTTGCTCTTTTCATAGAAAAGAAAAGGGAAGGAAAAATATTACATTGACGTGTGGGTCACCGGATGCGAGGCCGGAGTTAAAGTTAGAGGTTCGTGCCTAGAGATTGAGATCCGGACACCTCAAATAGGAGACGTCCACCACCACCACCACCACCACTTACCACTAGGCTATCACCATATCGATAGTAGCTCATAATTAAAAAGGGCACATCACTAGCAAGTTCAAACCGCGTGTCGATATGGGAACAGTACGCACTATGCATGCCAAATGACAACAATAATATAAACGCACAAATTCGCCGACGCATCTCGAGGAAGTGATGTAACTGTGTGATTTGTGTTGAGTTGTTGAGTTAAATTGGGATTGGATTAAGTAAGCGACGATTTTAAATAACTAAACTATTTAGCTGCTTATTAATATTATGAATGCGAAAGGTGTCTGCTACATTTTCACGGCTAAGCCGAGACTCGCCAAGACGGACGTTGTACTTTCCTATACTAATATTATAAATGCGAAAGTTTGGATTGATGGATGGGTGTACGGATGGATGTTTATTACTCAATCGCGCCAGAACGACTGAACGGCTCTGGATGAAATTTGGCACAAAGATAGATTGTAATCTGGAATAAGAAATAGGCTACTTTTATTCCGGATAATGAAGGAGTTCCTGCGGGAACCAAAAAACCCCAATCCACGCGGACGAAGTCGTGTGCATCAGCTAGTTAATGCTATAAACACTGTGATCATTATGAATTTTAGTTTTATCCGTTGCACTTACCTACTTAACGTTTGGGTTAAGGTACTTTAGTCTTACAATTATGAAAATAATTAAGTTTTGATGAGATCTCGTAAGAAAAGTCTTTGAATTATTACAAGACCGTAGGTACTTGTAGTTTCTTTGTTAGAAAAACGTTTATTTTGTTACAAAATGATTGCAAATTACGAGCGTAAATACCTACTTGAGAATATTTCTCAACCTCAAATAATCAGAGTCAATATATTATAATCTATCAATAACAATAATAAAAAAATGAAAGATTATTAAGATAAGTACTACTTACCTATTTATTGTGTACTGCAATAAACGTGATGGTTACACGACAAACAATGAATAATTAAAAACTCTACTGATGTCTTTATACCTAGAGCTATCTCCGCCATTTGCCAATTACCCGTGACAGCTTCGATGTCGATATGATAAGGATCATGGACATCACTGGTTTGAATTTCTGTGTAATTACAAACCGTTTATTAACTATGATGCAGAACTATCTTAGGGCAAAATAATGTGTTGTTTAGAATATGTTGTTAGTACAATAACCTCTTCAAAACTTCTAAAATTACCACGGATCCTCATTCACTCTCTTTAGAGCATCTGATGCAGCATCATAGAATGCCTCGTTAGTCTAGTGGTTAGTATGTTCGACTGCGACCGACGAGGTTTCGGGTTCGAGTCCCGGGTCGGGCCATAACAAGTATTGGGTTTTTCTGGCAAGAAATTCTCAGTACTAGCCCGGAGTTAGGAAGTTGGCGGTGTTTCACCCCTGTGCCTCGGGGAGCACGTAAAGCCGTCGGCCCTGCGCCGGATCTCTCTCCGGTCGTGTCGGATTTCCGACCCATCGGGCTATGAGAGTGCACCTGTGGCGCACACACTTACTGCACTATAATATCTCCCGCGCAGCTGGCGGAGATCTCTGGAGATTGGCCGCCGTGGCCGAAATTCGGTCGGGAGGACATTATTATTATTCTTAACATAGATTTCTAATATATATAGTAGGTTGCTTTTTTTGTAATGTTGTTTGTGTTTTTTAAGTTTAACGCTATTTTTAACTTGTAACACCGCACTTGCGAGATCAGGTAGGTAAATGCTTGCCAGTAATTGGATGTACACTTAAAAATGATTTTTATATGTTTTGTTATTTTTATGTTGTTATTGTGTATTACCTGATGGCAAACCATTGAATAAAAATAAAATTAAAATAAATTTGGATCTGACTTATGCTCCTTGAACAAAATAATAAAAATAAAGAGATTGTAGAGCTTATTTACTTAACATTTTGTACATAAATAAACATACATAGATTATGCTATTTCGTCCGCGTGAAAGGTTTACAAAAAAATCCATGGGGACTGTTTCAATTTTCAAATTTTCCGATGATAGTAGTCTCGGGGATGTAGCCGGGGTGCATTTAAACAGTCAAAATGGGCCGCCAAAAGGTAAACGACAGATACAATTTCGCATTTATAATATTACTAGCTGATGCCCGCGACGCGGGGATTTTTTTAATTTTCGTTATTACAGATTGTAATCTATCTCTATGCCAAATTTCATCCAGATCCGTTCAGCAGTTCTGGCCTGATTGAGTAACAATCATCCATCGCGAGAACAAGAGTTCTCGCGGGAATCAAAAAACCTCAATCCACGCGAACGAAGTCGCGGGCATCAGCTAGTATTGATATAAAATGAAGTTCAATGTCAACGTATCAGTTTGTGGTCACCAATAGGTACGTTCTACCAGATAATATCAGAAACCCACATTAGTGTTTTTAAAAGAGGTTTAACCCCATTTCTCAATGAGGGTCAAGGCATATATTCTTACTCTGAGGTCAAGGCACATTAGTTGGCAATTTATTTAATTAGTGGCCAATAAAGAAGGATCTCCGTGGGACTTTCCTTTAACATTTTTTGTGCCCTAAAAACCTTCAAACTTTTCTGGTGGAAGGCTTTGGCCGTGGCTAATTACCACCCTACCGGCAAATACCTACCGCCAAGCGATTTCCGGGCGGTACGATGCCTTGTTGAAACCGACTAGGGGTAGGTATGGGTTTAATAAAACTGCCACCCTAACAGGTTAGCCTGCTACCATCTTAGACTACATCGTCACTTACCATCAGGTGAGATCGCAATCAAGGGCTAATAGGCCTATTACACTAAACAAATAGGCTACTTTTCATCCCGGAAAATGAAAAGATTCCGCACGCAAAACCTAAATCAACGCGTATTCGCGAATATCTTAATATTATGGTAAAAAATAAGTGGATGCGCCATTCAGGTGTTTCAATTCGCGAACCGTAAATGTTTCGTGCAAGGAATATTTGATAATCAACATTTAAATAAGTAGGTATCGACCAACATAGAGATACATAACTCAGTACAGGTTAAAACAATTATTACATTAACAAATGAGTTTTTTTAGGGTTCCGTGATACGAGAAAAAAATTAACCCTTGTGTTGCGATAGTCCATGTGTCCGTATGACGTATGTCAGTCGTACCTACTTGCATGCACAATATTTACAGTAAAAAGTTAACTTCGATTTAATAATTGAATTTTAAGCCGATATAAAGCAATGAATAAGGAATTACTTTATTTCATTGATTTATAGAGACACAAAACTCGTTCCGGTCACATGACGTTGTCAATATTTTTTCTTTTCATTGCGTAGTCGCGGGTAGGCGGGGAAAAAGTTGACGTGGTGGTTTGACTACCCGTACGCATCGGATGATCGGTTGACAGCGTAGTTTTGCCCGTGTTTTAGGAATTAATCTTAGTATCAACACTTTGTAAGGGTTTGATTGTTAAGTCGAAACAAATTATGGGTACAAAACAATAAGTAAGTACTTATAAATTGGTTTCCAAGCTACTTATATAAAAAGTAGGACTATGAGTACGGAACTCTCGGTAAGTAGCCGAGTCTGACTTGTTCTTGGCCGGTTTAGTTTGCATTAAAGTTATTCGTATTGCGAGTATCCTTGGGGTATTTTAACAATGTTTTTTCGGGATCGAGATTGTAGACAACATATTAAAATTCCTAGAATGGCTTTTTGACCTTTCGATTAGGTACTTATCTGATTGTGATAATGTGTATTGTATGATAATAATTGATAATGTTACTGAATAGCTTGACTAAGTAGGTATGATGCCAATACTAAATGCGAAAATGTGTCTCTTTGTCTGTCTGCTTTGTTTTCACAGCCCGTCTGGTCAAACGAATTTGATGAATCTAATGACAGAATAGCACAATTAAAGTAACTAAGTAGGTAAGCACTGCATGGAGTGAGGTGAAAATTGTTTGTGATCTAATTCCCATTTAATAAATCGATATGCCCCCCGATTGTGTATAATGTAAATCGTAATCGTTTCTCAAACGGATAATTCGGCCTGTTTATGGAATTATGAACTAATTATCAGTTCGAGAAATACGTTTTAAGATGTCAAATGATTACGATTTGCCTAAACAATTACATACATATACAATACATTCTCAAGTACCTGTCAATCTTTGACCGATACTTGAGTACTTATCTGTCCTTAGCCGATGATGGTTTAATAATACGGGCCTAAGCTCTTATGATATGACTAGCTTTTGCCCGTGACTTTGTCCGCGTGGACTTCACAAAGGACACTGTCCAAATTCGCCTAAGAATCAACAAGGAATTGAAATACACAATAATTCTCAATTTATTTTATACCTTTAATTTTAATTACTAGAATTTAACGGACACTTCTAAAAAATAATACTGAAAAAATGGGAATTTAATTGATTTCCTGTCATTTCCCTTACCTCGAATTCTAAAATCACTGCTTGAGCGCTGAAAACGTCAAGTAAAAGTAAGAAACAAAACAGTTTAAGCCGCTTAGTGCTAACCGAGAAGGAAGAATAATATTGAAAATGGCTGTCTTGACAATACGAGCAGGAACCAAATATATTTTGTCTTAGTGTGCGAGTGAGAGATAAAACGCCATCTTATTCATTTTGTTAGTATTGAGTTTGTCAAAGACATTGTTTTATAAAGAAGGCAAAGGAATAAACTATTAAAAATCGATATTTTTAATTAGTACCGCTAATTATTGTCGAGTGAAAATACCGATTTACTTTATTTACTGAGACGGCTGTACCTGGTTTACTTTACGTGACAATTGTGTGGTTGCTATTCTTGAAAATAAAAAGTGTAGTTTATTTTTTGGTTTAACGATTTAGCTTAAAGCTGAGCTCCGTATAAAAAACGGCCACTATCACCATATAAAATGAACCACCTGGGTGCTAATTGAATAACCTGTGTATCTTGTATCAACTCTAAATTAACTAAAATTAAAAATCTAACCTTAAAATCAAAAATATTATCGGTAATAAATAAATTCTCTGAAGTGTCCGTTGTTTAAATCTACTTTCAATAGTATTTATGTGTTGTTTTGAATAAGTTAATGTATGTTTTATGGCTGTTGGTTCCTAGGCGAACTTTGTATGTGCGCTGGTCAATGTCCTTTTAAACCCCTGTTTTACCCCTTAATAAGTTTAAACCCCACTCATAAGGGGTTCAATTTTCAAAATTCCTTTCTTAGCAGATGTTTACGTCATAGTAGCTACCTGTATGCCAAATATCAGGCCGATCTGTCCAGAGGTTTGAGCTGTGCGTTGATAGATCAGTCACTCTGACATATCAAGACCGGGAATGGTGGTGTTTTTAAGCTATAAATAAAATTGTTTTATTTCAGGTAGGGACCCTTAATACAAAAATAAAAATATAGAATAAAAATAAAATGAAATAAAAATAAAAATAATTTTGGGAAAGGCCTATTATGATGAAAATGATCATGAATCATCTTATATCGCTTAGACCCATTTTGATGAATTTTCCAGGCTTCTCCACAGCCATAATTAGGAGAATTTGTCATACTGCCGCGGGTTGATTCAAGATTCAAAATGATTTGTACTGGAAAACTAGGAAGGTAGGCTGTGGTACCAGCGTACATATATTCTAATCAAAACAATAATTTTCTTGTACAAATATTGCAGAAGTTATTTATTATAACCATTGCTTAGGTCGGACAAGTACAGACTTACAGAGGTGCATCTGTAACACACAAATACTTGATTGTATCGGCAACAAACGTGATCTCAGATCTGTAGCTATAAACATATAATCGGGGAACTATTAAAACAAATTAATTGCTTTCTGATGACAGTTTCATCAGAAAGCGATAATTATTTAATGGATAAACGATACCATACCTATGATTAGGTAAATAATTGCATTAGAGTACTTCCCTAGGCGCTTAGGTACGTCAATAACCTGTTGACGACCTCCGTGGCGCAGTGTTGAGCGTTGTTGCCTTAACGTGCGGAGGTCCCGGGTTCGATCCCCGGCAGGGTTTGGAAAATTATAATTTCTGAATTTTCCCTGGTCTGGCCTGGTGGGAGGCTTCGGCCGTGGCTAGTTACCACCCTACCGGTAAAAGACGTGCCGCCAAGCGATTTAGCGTTCCGGTACGATGCCGTGTAGAAACCGAATAGGGGTATGGGTTTAATATAACTGCCATGCCCCTAACAGGTTAGCCCGCTACCATCTTAGACTGCATCTTCGCTTAGCATCAGGTGAGATCGCAGTCAAGGGCTAACTTGTAGTGGATAAAAAAAACCCGTTGTCCTAGGTGAGCGACAAACGCAACACCGCGACCCGATAAGACGCGAGTCATTATCAAATAGTAGTACCCTTGACGTGGCCCTACGTTGTCACTTGTCACGTAGACAAGTTTGTCATTTTCTATGGCGTCGTATTGCGTCGCGTCGGTTCTGTCGCTCACTTAGGACAACGGGTGAGGTTTCGTTTTACATAATTTTCGAACCTTAAGTAACAGCCCACCACCGTCCTCAACCGATGGACGTCCACTGCTGGACGTAGGTCTCCTGTAGGGTCCTCCACGAGCCACGGTCTTGCGCCGCCTGGATCCAGCGACTCCCTGCGACTGTCAACTGTGTGGGGGGTCTGCCGACGCTACGCCTTCCAGCGGGGTCGCCATTCCAGCACCTTGGGACCCCAACGTCCATCGGTTCTCCGAACTAGGTATGAGCCCCGCCCATTGCCACTTCAGCTCCGCAACTCTTCGGGCTATATCCCCACCACTACACAGGCCTCCACTCTCATAGGAGAGCGAGAATTAGAGCTGCTCCAATACCGGTTGGCGGACTTTAACGACTATTATCATGTTAGTGATAGTAACTGGAAACGGGGGCTTAACGTTCTCTCCGAGGCACGAGGGTGCAACACCGCCAACTTCCTTACTCCGGGCAAGTACTCGTACTGAGAATTTCTATTCAGAAACCCAACACTTAATTGTGGCCCGACCCGGGACTCGAACCCGGGACCTCGTCCCGTCGATAGATTTTAAATTATTTTAGAGAGAATAGATATGGAGAGCTAAAAATTTGAGCCATGTCTCTCCAACCCTCCCACACATCCCTCGTTACCCCTGAACAATCCAAATAGGGGAAAATAATCTGACGAGTGACCTAAAACACTGTTTTATGGACATAAAAAAGTCCATGCAATTTATAGATATCAAATATTGCACGTCAGCAATGACATGTACCTATTTTGTTTGTCATCATATTTGTACAGTGTTCTAGAAAATAAACAATCAAGGTTGATTGTTGCTTAATCTCTTACTAGTTTAAGGTCCCAGACAGGTCCCCAGCAGGGTCAATTTAGGAATCTATAATTTTTGAATTCTCTTTGGTCTGGTGGGAGGCTTTGGCCGTGGCTTACTGGCTAGCTGGCGGCAAAGACGTGCCCACAAAACGAATTAGTGATCAGGGACGATGCCGCGTAGAAATCGAAGGCACGGGTTTAATATAGCTGACAGGCTAACCTACCACTACCATCTTAGACTGCATTATCACTAACCACCAGTTGAGATGGTTGCCAAGGGATAATTTATTGTAGTACAATAAAAACAATCTTCTCCTGAGCAAACTAGCATATCTCTAGTGCAAAGAAAGCTTAGTTTCTTTAAGTATCCACTTAAATATAAGGATCTCTTCTTATTCTTTGTATCCTGGGATTATTATCTTCAGCACTTAGATGCAGGCGTCCGCTGTACATGAATAATAATAAGGGTCAACGAAATAAGTAAAATTATAAGAAAAACTTATCTTTGTTATCAAATCAAGCGGATGTGACATACAAAGCCTTAATATTATATCGATCATATAATATTTTAATACTTATGTGCCTAGTTCCGCTTGATTTGCTAACACAGATAAGCTTGTCATAAAATTGTACTAATTTCGTGGATCCTCGATAGCTACAGTCCAACTACGGTGTAAAGGAAGCTGGAAAGGTGGTGGGAAATTTTAAGGACCTACTTGTTATGGATACTATGTTATGATTATATCACCGATTATCACTGCCGGTGGGTTCCCAACAAGTTACACCTAATTCAGTCACACTGTGACTCGTTGGGAATCTTTCTGATTTTTTCATAGATTTAGGATCAACCGCTCCACAGCGGAGACCAATTATAAATCTATGGATATTTTCTCCCAACGAGTCACAGTGTTGCTGTGGGTGTGACTTGTTGGCAATGTCTATTAAAGGTTTGCAACCAGATAACTGTGTAACTCGTTGGGAGTAAAATTCAGAGAGATTCCCGACGAGACACACATACTTATTTTTTTGTGTGGGCGATGATGATAGATATATATATATACTTAATTAATTTGTTAATTCTTTACCTATTTTCTGTTATGAACGGCTGAACGGACCTGGATGAAATTTGGCACGGAGATACAGTCTGGAATAACCCGAACCTGCAAACGACTTTAAAATAGAAGGAGAAAAAGCGTAAATATAGGTTGTAATTTATTCCTCAATATTATTATGAAGAACTTTCAAACACAAAAAAATAGCTCGATCACATTGAGGTATTATGTACTTGTACATATAATTCAATGCTCGATCATTATATTTAGTTGAAACTTTGAGTTTAAGCTTCTCAACACGGTAAATGCAGATTGTACATCAAACATAAAGCTAACAGGGGACGTGGATTTTGCTGTGGGATTTTGCGACTTTTGGGAGATCCACAATTTGATTTACATTAAAAAAGATTTAATTCCAATTATTAGCAAAAGAAGGTCAAATCAGCTACTAACGCGTGTAGAGACCAAAGCTTCTCTTTTTGTCAAGGGAAATCTTTCCCTTGACTAGAATCCATTGTTTTTCTTATTGATGAATATTACTACGCGAATTTGCGGTTCGTCTTCTTGAGGCGGCAGAGATTCAAACCGGCTCCCTGCCAGCACCGGCTTACCTAGTAGCTACGGACCTTCCGATAACATTGAAAGTTACCCCATATATATACTCAACGGAGAAGAAAACTTCGATAGCGCGAGTCAGGCTTCCAAATTCTAAGTCAAATTTCTCCTACACACCGCCGTCAAACATAAAACAGGCTCATATTCCAAAAAAAGTTAGTTTACGTATAATTTGTATAGTAATACCTAATACATTGATAAGTGCATGTAATGACTTTAGTTTCTTAATTTAAACCTGCGGCGGTTTTAAATACGAGTTTCTGAGTGAATGAAAGAGATAGTCGAGCTAGAATAGTGAGATTGGGCTATGCAGCCAAAAGAGATAAATATACACGGTAAGCTCCACCCTAAATTGATAAAATAATGAACCACCCGGAACTTTCGGGTGTTCCAGGCCGGAACAACACGATGAATGAATAGGGATGATGACAACTCAATCAAATCAGCAACTCTTTATCAATCTTAAAAACGCGCTTCTAGTATGGAAGTTGTATGAAATTTGCGATTGTGACGTCATCAAATTTCAACGCACTTTTTCTCTATAATCTATATTATAAAATGGTTATCAAACTTAAAACTAACCGAGAATGTGAATTTTAGGTCTTTTTGAAGACCCTCTATTTAGTTAGAAATAATTTATTTTTGATATACTTAGGCATCATCCCTATTACTTACTGGATTTCATTTTACGTAATGGCTGTTACTTTCATTTAATATTTTTTATATTAATTTCTCTCATCAATGATAATAATTCAGTAGGAAATTATTTTATTAATTTTAGTGGTCTTCAAATAACCTGTGAGCACGTTGCAAACGTACGGTTTAACCTGTGGTTTAACGGTCAGTTGTCAGTTCAATTTTTTCCAACTGTACAGTCGCAGTCGGAAAATGTTTACCACCATATGGCACATTTTTGCATGGACCCATCTGTGTCAGAAGGTCGTTATGTGGTTTGATTAGGCATAGATCATAGATTTTTTAATTTTTTCAGTAGGTGTCAAAGGATAGATGAAGAAAACCTCTTTCTTACAATACTTTTAGTAAATGTCACCCTAACAGATGCGATGATGCTAATGTGTAAAACTTGGAATTAGGAAATGTATATATATATATTTTTTAATTATGTGTGACAGCCACGACGCCACGACTGGAGTTTACTCCTTACGAACGAAAAGTGTTACCATGGAAACATAAACATAACGTAACGGAGAAAGTTTGATTTTACTCCCCATTAATTTTCATCCCCCGGGCTTATACTTATATGAAAATCGATTCTTAAGGAGTAAACTCCAAAAGTCATTAATTTACTCTTTTTGTAGAATTCGATGTTTGAAAACTTATAATAACTTTGAAACGTAATTAAATAGCTTGCGCGTTTTAGACCAAGACCACGCAGTTTTTTAAAGAATCTAATTTGAAAAGTGGTAAACATTTTCAGACCGCAACTTAATTGAACAGTTAAAACAGAACTGACAGCTGAAATGTTACGCCTATTTATCATTTCATCCGAGGATGACTTATATGCTACTTTTTATCGCAGAAAAATCAGAATTCACTCGGGATGTTTTTTATAATCCACATGGACGAAGTCGCGGGCATCATCTAGTATCATTATATTATATGTAATGACCGGAGCCCCGACCGGCCCGGCAACAGGCGTCGAGTGACGATGCGCGCGCGCATCTATCGTGATTATAATTGATAGCAATAGATATTGATATTGGGCCCGTGTGCAATGGACTTAAGGCGAATTGGTATCGCGTCTTTTTGCTAAAGTCTTAAAGAAAAATAATATTGTATCGCATATACCTACCTTCTTTGGACATCTCCAATTTATTTCTGATACAAGACGATTTTTCTCAGGAACTTCATCAATCATTTGTTTCTTCTTTCAGCGTTCTGCCACGAAACAGCGAGAAAAGTTCAGCGTGGATTTACTTAAATCGATAACCCAATTGAATTTCACGAAGCGTTGCTCTAAGGTACGGACTATGGAAAACCTTTCCGGCGTCCGTGTTTACTACCTATTTACCATGTACCTATACCATAATATGCGATACTTTCAAGGAATGATATCTGCAACCTAGATCTTATTGCTATCACTAGAGCATGATTGTCGACGCTTGACGACCCTAGACAACGCGCATAGAAACAATTACAGTCACCTGCAGTACCTGACTAGATGATGTTGCGCCATCTATGGTAATGGTTACCGTTAAATTTAATAACATGAAAAAGAAAAACACTAATAATCACTAATCACTACACGTAAGAACACTGTCTTGTCCACTCACTTTTCTAGCTTTTTGGTGAGCAAGTTTAACGTAAGCAATGGTGCAATTCTGATATTGTATATTCTGTGGGACTATAACTTACCTGACCCGGTGTCGGTGACAGTGTCACTAGCTTAAATTAATAAAAATAAAATGAAAACAAAGTCTAAACAGGCAAAGAATTGTGTTGAAATTTTGGTCACCGGGCCAATTAAGTTGGTGGGACTATAATAAGGTGATCTAGAGCCAAGGTAGAGACTACAAATTATAATAAAATGTTATACTTTAACAAGGGGAGTCTACGCCTTAACAGCTGTTCACACGGCACCAGAGCCGTGCGCAAAAAGGCTTTATTTTAATTATTATCGACACGATTGGTTTAAATAATAATTTGTCCAAAGTGCTGGCGGCCGCCGCGTCGTCTTCACCTATCTATGCAGATAATAAAATGTTTGTGATACACTAATCCTAATTACGTGATACTCAAATATTCATATTTTATCAGGTTATAAAAGGTCCAAATGGGAACATTTTAAGAAAATTAATGAAAATATTTCGTAAATTAATCTTTGGTATAGTATAGCCATCTGGCGTGCAGTAGCTGAACTAAGACATGAAGAACTGTGTGCTAGTGTGAACTTATGTCAATAGATGGCAGCACCAATATTTAACTGCGAATTTGTCTTGAAATGAACCGTTTTTTTCAGTTAGAAGTTTTATTTTTAAGCTGAACAAATCTGAAAGACTATCTTTTATTTTTGATATCAAATCACGAAATAAAGAATATATTTCTGTGCATCAAATGTACACAGAAGTATTATACTACTCGTAATTTCAGAACTGCTTTTTTATTTAATTATTAGCTGAGGTCCCAGTCCAACTGAAATCCACTACATTTTATTACATAAGTAACTACCTACCTTCTCATAGATTTTTTGTATGGACCCTGACAAATAAAACGGTTGCTAAACTTACTTTTGGCAAAATTACTGATCCATAACTAATTTGGTCACGTTTGGGTCACTTAAAAATAGCTCGTTTGATTTGCCGTCCGTCGCACTATGCTTTGTAACCCGACCTGACCTGACCCGCCCACGGTTGGACCCACGGGTTTGGGGACGCCCGCCGCGTCATCGTGTCAAACGCTGTCATCGCTTAAAATTTTTAGGTAGGCGAAAAGGTAGAGCTGCTATAGTTTTGTTTATGTTATTAATTTAAAATCCTGCCAAGTGCAAGTCAAACGCACGCACATAGGGTCCTGTAACCTTACCTGTAACAATCAAAATTACACGCACAGTACACAATACAAATTATTATGGTTCTTAAATTACAAAATAGACGCCATAGCAAGTGTTGCTACTTGCATTGCAGCTGATTAGGTACACAAGTACCTAATCAGCTGTGAAATAACGGTAGAGCCTGACAAACAATTCGGATGAACCCCATTATTCCTTTACAAGTGTTGTGTGATCTTGCTTTCTGCCAAATTTTATGTTTCTAGGACTCTAGGCAACGGGATGGTATAGGTCTATATATATGGTAATAATAGGTTTTGAATTACTGGCGTGCATCAAAATACTCAAAATATGCAGCTTATAAAATTATGACGTCGAAACTTGAATTTTACCATCTAGGCATAGACCACAGACCATAGGTATTTGATATTAATTTCAACTTGAGTTCCACGCGTTTCTGAGAAAAAGGGTGATGACTGATGACAGACAGATGGACAAATCCTTTTAGGGTTCCTTTTTTCCTTCTGGGTGATGCTCACCGATTTATATGTATTATTATTAGTGTGATGTACCCAGATATCGCGGGGGTAGGTACCTAAATTGTATTCTTCTTTCTTTTCGTTAAACGAAAAGCTAATCAGAAGAGGTCCCGAGTTCGATTTCTGAATCCGATTTTAACTGTTATATTTTGTAAGTAAAATCAGAAACCAAATATCTACCTATTTGGTTACGTAACTACATATCTCGCAAATACTACATAGTAACCCTCCTTACAAGGCAGATAGGTAGGTATTTTGTGGTAGAAGGTTCAATTTATATAGGTAACCCTAATTCAGGGAGATAGGGTAAGTAGATTGATATCTAGTAGCTTTCAAGCTCAGAGTAAGAATATATTTTAACTCTTCAAGTTTTCAATAGCTTACCGTTTCTACCTGACTGCTACTGTACTTTGAGTACGATACTTGTGACAGTAATTAGCCTTCGCCCGCGGTTTCGTTCACGTCAGGTTGGATTTTCATACATTCAAACGGGCCCCATTTTACGCCCTTAGGGGTGAATTTTCAAAAACCTTTTCCTAGCGGATGCCTCGTCATAATTGCTATCTGTATGCCCAACCCGAACCATCTATTAATTTGAGTACTTACATTGCGTTGATAGACACCTTTTCCTTTTGTACATAAATAAATGTAAAAACGTATAGTAATCCCAGCTCTATGATGCACTAAGATACAGTTAAATAAGAGCAACTTTCGTTTTGTTGTAAAAAGCATAGACTCTAGTATACCTATCTACCTAATTATTATCTACTATTCTTTTATGGGAAATTCTGGTAAAGAGAAATGCAACGCGAAGGTACCCGTACACTTGACCTCAGCGGCACTGACCGTGGGAGTCCTTCCCCCATTTCGTGGCACCTGTGCGTTTTAATTTCAAATTGGAACATTCTCGTCGCCGGCAGTCCAAAGCGCCCGCCGGTCAACAATCCGCCATTTTAATTACGAGCGCGCCGCCAGCGCTCCCGGTGTCAGATGTCATTTTAACAGCCCGACTTTTTGCACTCCCGCGCTTTTTTCTCAGGGCTGGTCCCGTTGGTGCTTATTGTAGTAACAAATTCTATCATAAATCGGAGTATATGCAGAAGACAGGCCCGTTCCGTTGGCTTACTAGTTCATCACTTTGTTACTTTGTATGAATGGTCTTTTCGAGAGCGCGACATAAAACACGGTAGGTAAGTACTTTGCCTTTCTCATTCACCATTCTGTCACCTTCTTCAGGTCATCGGTCAGCACTCAGCGGGCTGAAGGTCGTCCTACACTAGGCTTGACCGACACGTCTGTCTTTCGTTCTTTTACCTTCTCACGGCGCGGCCCATACGTTTTGTGACGTTTCGTAGGTACAGTCTGTACCTACTATCAACAGCTTGTTTTACGCTAAAGCGCGTTGCATCCACTTTATCCGTGGAAGCAGCTCGAGCGTGCTAATTTGCCTCGTCCCACAGCTTATCTCAATACGGGATCGAGCTATGGGGGCATGGCGCAGACTGGGAACACTCAGAATATTAGCAAAAGTGACACAGGACACCTCCGCCCGACCCTACTTCACCAGTTTGGGTATCCTAACATTGCCGTGCCTACTAATTTACAATGCAGCACTGTATGTCGTCAACCATAGGGATGAATTTAAAACAAGAGGCGACACGCAAAGCCGTAGCCTACGATATCCAAACAGGTTACTAACAGGGTGGACGATAAAAAAAGGCATCGAAAACCGTTAAGGGTATGGGCGATGAAGTCTACAAACGAATACCCTTAATAATCAGAGATGCACCCAGTTTAACAAACTTTAAAAATAAGCTGAAGACCTGGTTTGTCGAGAAGTCCTTCTATGGCTACAAAGAATTCGTAGATTATAAAATTATATAATAATTATAATACAATGTTATAATTAATAATGTTCCTATATGAGTACAGCATAATTATATACAATATTTTTTGTAAAATGACGGGGAAACAAAGTTTTACCAATAAATTGACTATTGACTACTATCATAGCTCGATATAGCTTGTATCCGAGAAAATTCCTAAGTTCCCACTGGATTTTGGCCCAACTATTTCTTCGGGAACTAAATGGCGGAAATTCTCTTACATAAATTAGTAAAAAAAATTATTGAGATTGTCATCTATACTTACTAATATTATACAGAGGAAAGATTTGTTTGTTTGTTTGTTTGTTTTAAGGTTGACTCACAATAACCATTTTTATGATTTTAGAATTTGGTCTTAACCAATGCTTTACTTGCGAAGGTGTTTTTAACGACGTAGTATTAATCCTTTTCAAAATAAATATGTTAGTGAATTCAAGTATTTAATTTAGATAACAATTATTGTCCTTTACACCACTTAATTTAGATGAATATGTTATGAGGTATCATAGAAATAATGTAACGTGCGAGAGAAAATGGCGCGACTGCGGCCGTCGGCGCTCAGATTAATTAGTGCTGCTGGCAGTGGCAGGTGTATTGATTGTATTAAAACCTGCCCACTGGCTATATTGAGTATAGCCTATTAGGATTATTAGTGCTACCCGTGCGAAGCCTGGGCGGATCGCTAGTATTTTAACATAATTTCAACAGCCCTGGTCCCAGCAGAGTTTCTGCGCAGGCGTCATAAAATTTGTTATTAATACAGTAAAATTTCGGATTAGGTGGTATTAAATTCGAAACAAAGCAAGGATTTAATTGGTAATTCGTGTCCGGGAATGTGTTCGCGTTTCGAGCTGCAATAGTTATTGTTTTTTGGTTGTAAACTCTCGCCGAGCGGCGAGACAGGCGGGCTGCACTTACGATGGTCGACTTTTCAATCAATTATGCCCTAAACTTTACTGATTACAAGATGAAGTGGTAAATTCACTTGACGATTCAAAAGTAGGTACTTGTAAAAGTTTATTTGAATAAAAAACATTTGAATTTGAATTTGATGCCCGAGACTTCGTCCGCGTGGATTTAGGTTTAATCCCGTTGGAACTCTTTAATTTTACCTACGGGATAAAAAATAGGCTACGTCCCTCCCCGGGATATATACAAGATATCTCTGTGCCCTTCAAATCAGTTGGATGGATCAGCCGTCAAAGCGTAGCCGACAAACGGAAAAACCGTCTCATTTTCCATATTTACTTATAAGTATATTTTGTATGCTTTTAGCGTGTAAACATACCATGGGTATATCCATAAAGTACGTCACACTAATTTCGTGATTTTTTGACCTCTTCCCCGTTCTTGTCACAGTTGGTCACATTTGTGAGACCCCTCCCTAGTATGACGTCACATATTATGTTGCAATTTTACATCTAGAAATTATTTAATCAAAACAGCACTTCCGAAATTAGTTTTATTTCCATTTAAATTATTTTTAATCTATTCAACATCAAATCAAACATTTAAAAAAATTAACAAAACATGGAGATATTTACTCTTAAATGTATATATAAGATTTTGAAATGTGACGTCACGAAACTTAAGACCCCCTCCCACCCCTTGTCGCACAATGTTACACTTCGTTGAAAAATAAAAGCTTTGCATAAAAATAATCAAAATTATTGTTGTATTAAGCTTACCTGCACAACTAAGAATGAGATCCATTTAGTTTGCAGCTTTCAGATAGGAAATAAAATACCATAAAAATATAAATAAAACCGATTTATTTTAAAGATGTAGTAAGATTTAAGTACCATTTGCATTAAATTAAATAAGGTACCTATTAAATAGATATTTATGTACATTTGTGATTTTAAACCTTATTAGGAAAATCACGAATTGATGTAGAAGTTGATTATAAAAGGTAGATATTATGTGCTTTAGGGCCGATTTTTTCAATTGTCAGATAAAGTTTATTGGAGGAATAAATTTGACGCTTTGACGGATTTTTAATACAAAATCTGTCAAAACGTCAAATTTATTCCTCCGACAAACTTCATCTGACGATTGAAAAATTAGCCCTTAATTAAGTAACTTATACTTACCTACTATATGTATATCGAGCTTAGATTATACAATTTGTTGCTAATACAGCTAGATAAGTACCCATAATTGCCTATAATAATAATTAAAAGGTATATCAATAACTTATAAATAATCTACAAATTATTTACATTGTGTCTTAAATAACTAATGTATAATTAATAATATACCAACATTCAAACTCATAAATATGGTCATTTTTATTATTCATAATGGTTTTAAAAAACAAGTAGGTAGGTACTTAATTGTTTTGAAAATCCATTGGTACAAAGGAAAATTATTATTATTTAAATTATGTATAAGAAAGTGTAGGAATGAGTTGCTTTATTAAAACTGATAGTTTTAATTAACTGACTTCGAAAAAAGGAGGAGGTTCTCAATTAGGCGCGTATTTCTTTTAGCGTCATCTCATAGACTGATAGTGAGATGGGTTCTTCTCGGCCCGGGCGCGTTTGGAAAACGCTATTTCAGTTATCACTATCATTTAGTTGTTCATTTGACCAATATTGTTATCTTAATTAAAATATTATACGATGCTAGTCTATTTAGTGAAAGCTGGAAGTAGTCATTAGGGTATACTAGCAACCCTGCGTACAAAAACCTCAAGCCAAAATATCATTTGAGGATAGGCAGGTACCCAACCCAATTCCTTTTCGCCATTTTGTTCTGTCAGCTTTCAATATACAAACTCTACCAACTTTCAAATATACTTTAATAACAATAATAATAATAATAATAATAATTCTTTATTTCTGTTCAAAATACAATTACTTACATACTCAATATTCAATTTATTTATTACATGTACCTAGGACATACAGATGTCTCTTATGTTACGTCATGTACTCTAAGTACCACGGGCTCGGAAAGAAATTCTACTGAGAAGAGCTGGCAAGAAACTCATAGTTAAGTAATTAGGTAAATGTCTCGGAATCCGAATCCACAGCCCTCGGTAAAAATTCTGCCGCAACAATATTGTTTTATATTTCCAACCACTGTGCCAACGCGGTTTATACAAACGTACTTACAACATAATATCGTGTTGGCTGTTTTATTGTTGATTTAATTACAAAAAGCGTAAAGTAGGTACAATAAAAACTGAAATGAAAAGATTTCTTATCAATTACCTGCTGATAAGCGTATCATGTGAACATTTGTAGTTTAAATACATTTATGTTAAATCTTTAGGTAAAACTGTTTTGCATTTTAAACAATTTTTCTGACTTTCAAAGTTAATAATGCCTTCCGGGCCACATTAATTCAATTTTGGTGTGGAATTCCTAGATATACCTATAAAATTAATTATATAAATAATATATAGGTATACGTTTCACATACTCTGAGAATCCAACATATTATATGTAGAGTTTGTAGATATTATTAAATACAGACTTAATTATTAAATAATTAAATAAAGACGTGCCTCTGGTACAATTGGCGTGGAGTCTAATGTACCACCATTTCTCAACTTATCATCCTCATTATCATCTCATTGATGGCCGACTACCTACTTAACACAAGTCTCTTGTCAGAATGAGCAGGGTTTTGGCACACTTTTATTTGAGCTTTAATGGTAGGTATAAATTCAAGGACGTTTGTCTTATTCCTATACTATATCTTTTTTTTAAAATATAGCTATAATTATAAATTTAAAAAAGAACTTCCACCATCTAACGTACATTGAAAAATTGAATGTAGGTACGTCACGTGGTGGAAGTGGAGTTTTCCTTTTAAACATTTTGAGCAGGTTAAATTTATAATCCTTTGAGAAATCGATTGGAAGGTATCGAAGCCGGAAAACTGATGTTTGTGAAGCATAATTTGCCTCTGCTTCATTTTTATTACCAGTAGGCAAGGAATAAGAATTGTATGAGAAAGTGTGATATGTATCCAACGATCCAACCTATTTTAAAATATAAATACTTTTTACTTTATATTTCTTTAATAAATCACGAATTTATATTTTTTTCCACCTCCGTCTCCGCCTCCGTCAACCTCCGCATCCGCGGAGGCAAAGTCCCTTTACCTCCGCAACCGCCTCTGCTTCCGCTGAGAACGCCTCCGTTACAACCCTAGTCTCACATTGTCACATAAAATAACATAAATAAGCAAGTTTTCCTCGTTTACTTTATATCAGAAAAAAACTACATGGCGTTTCACCATGTCGTCTAGCGTGCGCGCTCTATATAAGAAGTGAATGAAAATAACTTTTTGACCTCTAAACTAAAAAAAAATGTCCGTACAGTGTTTTCTACGATAAAATTTTCACGATGAAATTTCTTTGTCGTTCGATGAAACACATACACTATAGCTAGTCAACGGCACACATCACGTTCACTGCGAGCCACCTCGCCCGCGGTCACGGCGGGTGCGCGCGCGCATGCGCCGCGTGTCAGAGCGCGTGCGCATGGTGCGGGTGCGGGTGCGGCGGCGCGTGCGCCAGCCCGTGCTGCGCGGACGCTGCGTGCTGCCGACCCTGTGGGGGGAACAAGGGCGTAGAATATGTAATAGTCCGTGGCCTAAGATGTGATCCTGTAGCCGTATGCAGGCAGCAACAGCAGCTGACGTATCGCAGCGACACTACTCCGATAACCAAGTTACATACGTTTCGTGTCTATTCTCTTTCTATAATCGTTTACACTGGAGAGAAAAAAAAATTAGCAGTCATAGAGACTGCCGGTTGAAGTGAAAACGAATATTTAAAATAATTTAAAATAACAACGCAACACTTTTAAAATAATTAAAATATAAACCTGAAGACTAAGGAATTAAATTAAAGTTTATTTACCAATGTACTATATTATTTATATTTAGGACCTTTTGTCTTAAGAAGAATGGTGTCGCGAGGTGTCACGTCACGGTTACACATCACTTTTAAATATAAACCTTAAAACAAAGGATTTAAAGTTTAATTACGAATGTACTATTTATACTTATGACTTTATGTCTTAAGAAGAACGGGGTCGGTCTCGCGTTTCCACATTTTTACACCCTACCAAAAAGTACTCAACGCGCCTAAAGTTTTCACTTCAAAAATAAGTGAATAGTCTATGGTTAGCGTCTTCAAACGCTTTCGCTATAGCGTTATATTATCGACAGAGAATAGACACGAAACGTATATAACTTGGCCAGGAGGGCAGGTTTCCATGTATCCACATCGCAAGCGACGCGGCGACGTGACGTGACGGAAGGTATTTCATACCTAGAACCTTTCATACATAGAAAGTAGAAAACAGTTAAGTCGTGACGGCACGGCGCATGCTGCTGCTGCGTGCAGTCCGCTAAGGAATCACCCTTGTAGACGTAGTCTAATCTAAAAATGGATGCGCCTCTAATGTATTGCCGCGAACATTTGTATTTTCGTAACATAAATATAGATTTTTGTTGTTACCTTAACACTTACATAGAAGACTAAAAAGAATACCAACCTGCAGGTAAACATAGTAGTCATACGGCTGGTGCAGAGGCCAGCACCTCTGGGGCGGCACGGGGTACAGGGGCGGGACGGGGTACAGGGCACCCCCCAGCTTATTGCGCAGTATCCTGCTGATGCTGGAGACTGAAGGCACGTTGTACTTGTCGCAGACTCCGTCCGCTAGCAGTCTATCGCGGATCTCCCACGCGAAGATGCCTGGGTCTTTCGCTTTTAACTGCTTTATGTATGACACCACCTGGTGAGAAAGTCAGGGTACAAAACAGCACAAAGAATTCACGGCAATATGTATCGATAAAAAACCAATTTGGGAGGTCCTAGGACCAATTGAAATGGAACTGTATCTAGATGAGGATGACATTTACTTAAAATGAACTGGAAATAATTGTATTAAACGTTAACCAGAGCGAATTATAAGTTTAGTAACGTATCGTATCTTAAAAAGCCTGTGCAAAAATAAAATACCGATCGTTGGCAGCCTAAAACAATTCTTGTAAGTTTTTATGGAAATGAAATTTTTGATACTAGCTTTGTATTTTAGTGTAATTGTGTTTTTTCTGCATTTGAAGATTAAGTGTACGTAATTCTGTTATCTAACCGTTTAGATGAAGATAGGCATACCTTAGGAGTGGTGACCCGAGGCTTGGAGCCGCCGATGGCGCCGGGTAGAATGGAGCCGGTCTCGTGGTACCGCGCCAGGATTTTGGAAACGCAACCGTGGGAGACCCGCAGTTGTCGACTGATGTCGCAAGGCCTGCAAGAGACGCGGTATTCAATTTCAAAATGACCTAATATTGATTAAGTATACTTAATACCAAATCAGAGTTAAGCGAATTCCTAAATTTTCTACGAAACACATTCATTATCGAAGCATTATTTAAAGCTTCATTCTCCGTTAGATGATGCCCAAACCCCATATGGATTTAAATTTTTTTTAATCCCGAGGGAACCGTTTGATTTTCAGGGATAAAAAGCAGTCTAAGACCTACTACTACTACTACTACTCTACTAGCTGATGCCTGCAACTTCATCCGCGTGGTTTTAATTTTCTTTAATTCCCACGGGAACTTCTTAATTTTTCGGGATAAAAAGTAACCTACGTCACTCTCCTGGTCTTCAAGTATACCAATGCCAAAATATACATAACGAAAACTATTATATGTTTACGGGCTGATGCCCGCGACTTCATCCGCGTGGAATAAGTCGGAAACCCCTAGATTTTCCAGGTGAAAAGGTGCCTATGTTCTCAACTATACCCATCACGTCGATCCGTTGCCCCGTTGCAGCGTGATTGAAGGACAAACCAACAAACAAACACACTTACGCATTTATAATATTAAGTATGATATTATACCAATATTATAAGAGGATAGAAAAGCGGAAGCCGGAAGGGCGTTCCATATCCTAGCGGATAGCTAGCTATCCTAGCAAATCTCTTCTTTCGCATACGTCTGATTTCAACTATATACGGATGCAGATGTCGATGTAGTAAATATTAGTTGTCACTGACCTGATCCCCAACTGCGCCAGCTCCACAATCCTCAGCCGGACGGCGTTGGGCAGCGGTCTGCCGTTGACGAACACCCCGCCCAGCTGGTTCACCTCGCCGTACTGCTGGGCGCCGGCTCCCATGCCAGGGTTGCCCATCGCGCTGCCATTGGGATCTGCGGACAAAGATACGAAGTTATTTAAATAAATTAAAGCTTAAAAAATGGCAGTCATAGGGACTGCCGATAGAAGTGAAAAGTTTTTTTTAAATTTTGTAAAAAGTTTTTTTAATAAGTTTTATTTTTTATTTTAATTAAAATTATTAAAATATAAACCTTAACTCTAAGGCATTAAAGTTTATTTTCGAAGTGGTATATTTATACGAACAGCGACATGCTCGCGAGCATGTCGGTCACGGTCACGCGAATCTACATTTTTACTCCCTACCAAAAAGTGCTCAAGGCACCTAAAGAAGTTTTACACTTATCAATATAAATTACCTAAAACTGCTCAACGCGCCTAAAGTTTTCACTTCAATAATTGAAAAAACTAACAATAAACAATAGGAAACAAACTCAGCGCTGGTCTTCTGTTTGCTCCGGCTCTTTATTATACAGATCATGCAAAAATGCACTGCGCCTTTTGCCTTATATATGTCACCGTAAGATTGTATAAACCGTTATATTATAATCTAACTCGCGAAATTCTAAAATGTCGAAAGATTAGAATTTAACGCATTATTTTCCGGTAGATTGTAATCTGATAGGTATTTAAACCCGATAAAACCTAAGTGCCCGGACTAGGGCCGGGCACTACTTTATTAATTATGTCGAACCCTAACCTAACTTACAAGAAAGAGACAAGAAAACGTAAATAAAATGAATATTTCCAAAATTGACACTCAGAACATTGAGCAGTTTACAATCTTTCGACAGTTTAGAGTTAGATTATAATCTAACGGTTTTTACAATCTTACGGTGACATATATATTGACTATAAACTGGTAGGTATAAATATTACAAAGATAACTTTTAAAAAACAAAAAAAGATAAAATGATATTTGAAAGGTTTGTTTGATTTTAACACTTTATTCGGTCAATTTTTATCCGCACAATACATGGCCATGGCACAATACAACATGGTCATGCCGCAATACATGGCTAATTAAATAAGCCATTTTATTTTTAATCCATTTTAGATGACCTCATCCACGTAGATTGTATGGACATTTGATTGCCGCGGGTTTAATTTTCTTTAATTTTCCGGGATTAGTTCAATGTTGCCTTTTTCCTTTCCCGTGATGGAATCTATCTCTGTAAAAACCATTTTAGGTCAAAATCGTTGAACAGTATGGAAGGAGTAAGTATGTAAGTTAGTAAAATAAATTAATATTATTATGCACAGTATGTGTAATTACTGTTAAAAGAGTAACCACCGTGTTTCTTGCTGGCTCTCCTCGGTAGAAATGGCATTTTGAACCAGCAGGGCGACCGCGTATCTTCTGCATCAATCATTGTCACAGTATCAATTGCTGTGATTGGCTGAATTTATAGCAAATAGTGGAAGAGTGTTATCCAATCAGAGGTGATTGCTATCGTTACACTGTAGCTGTGAGTTTTAGCCGGTAGCCTTGCTGTATTTGATTCACACGACGACGATTCAAAATCACTTGTCGAATAGTTTGAGTTTGAGTTTTAAGTATCAAGTTTGGATTTTAAACTGAATGACCACAGTTCGTGGTAATTTAGGTCTACAAAATAAAAAGGCTAAATCTTATTGCTACGTCGCGTAGCGTAAAGATAATCTTTCTAAACAGAATTTTAATTACTCGACCGTTACTCCAACAAGTTTCATATTATGACAACAAAACAACAAACTTCGGGCAATACATCAGCGAGGTGCAAATTAGTCGTCGCTCCCACACTGTAGCCACATTTACGCTTTATTGCCTTGTTGCTCACTTGTCATTGATGAGACAGCAATCCAAAATATACCATAGCCCTCAACATATGAAGCGCTGTGGCGATACTCTTTAAACACGTCATTCTATGTAAATACTGAGGGTATGTTTCCACCAGCGATGCGCTACGTTGCTAAGCTACGGATGTATGTCAAACCCACCAATAGGAGCGCTCGATCAAGGCTTCATCTAACATCTAGCGATCAGTCTAGCTATGAAAATCAAGCGCTCGACTCCTATTGGTGGGTTTTCACACACATGAACTTAGCAACGTAGCATATCTGTTCGGTCTAGGATCGTTGAATGATAGAATTGATTAATATATGATTTATTGATCGTGAGTAATTATAACTATTTTAATAATTATAATTAAATGATAAATGCTAAATGCTATATATGAGTGGCACGCGTGCTGGTCGCGATTATGATTTGCGCATTGATTGATTGTTACTTTGAATGTATAATGAAAAGTAGGTTAATACTGATAGAGCAAAATGTACGGTTGGACTGTGGACCGCACATGCTCCCAGGAGAGAGGAAAGGAGATGAACGGGAAAGTGATAAGCAATTTACAAATTGAGCGAGATAATTGATGCTAGATGGATGCATAAAGATTACAAATCAGTTATTTTAATGCTATGCTAAAGTTATGCTATGCTGTGCTACAAAAATCAACTAAATAATATAAAATGTAAAAATGTAAAAAAATATTTTTTGGCTCTATTCCTAATTATCTTTAAAATGATATACCGCAACCTTATGTAACGCTATAAAAAATATTTTACTTCGCATTCGCTTCTATGAGAGCCCCCCTGAAATAAAGATTGTTATAACTTTTTATGCCATATTCGGCGGGAAGCCATCGGTTTACATATTATATTTAAATTTGAAGTAATTACGTTCAGTAATTCAGAAGTTATAAGGCTCTGAAAGACGGACAATTTTTTTTGGCAACCCTAGGACGGACAAGTGCAAATTCACTCAAGTAGACTCAGAGACCTTCGCTTCGCTCGGTCAATAAAATTCACGTAGGACAACTTGTGCCACTTATGATAAGTCGTAAGAATTTACCACCGGTTCGGAAAGTTGCTCTACTGAGAAGAACC
The DNA here is from genome assembly GCA_964035005.1 of Erebia palarica. NCBI lineage: Eukaryota > Metazoa > Arthropoda > Insecta > Lepidoptera > Nymphalidae > Erebia > Erebia palarica. Next base: position 11,354,700 of record OZ035994.1, on the reverse strand, counting down.
GGCAAGAAACTCCGCAGCTGCTCTTTTAATTTCAGTGATGGGTGTGAGAACTCGACGTTTTCTGATAACTAAGTAGATAGCAAATACATCTGCTTAGGATGGGATTTGAATTGATTTGCACACGAACAAAGAAATGCGAATGAGAGGCCATAACATTCAACTAAATCAATAGTGCGCCAGGCAGATATTTACCAATTTTTTAATCAAATTACATTATAAGTACAATGTTTAAACAAGAACCAACCTCCTGCCAACCAACCCGTGGCCAACAATGGATTTAATGAAAGGCTGATAAAACAGAACATACCTATTCATTTCTAAATACTCGAACTTGCCCAGAAAAGTGCTTGAATTTGAAAAACAACTCCGAGCAATACATTAGCGAGGTGCAAATTAGTCGTCGCACCCACATTGCACCCACTCTTGTCTCTTATCTTGTCACTGTCGTCTTGTTGCTTGTAAGTTGTCAAGCGACGCGCGATGCAACACGTCTGAAATAAACTTGCAGCGGGTTTAATTCATTGCCCGACATGTTTAGGATTGTCGCCGTCATTATTAACTTATTGGGTGTCTTCGTTTTAAACGTTTTAACAACTTTAATGACAATTTATTGCGTTTTGGAAACTTATCATTGTTTGGCCACGATTTATAAGTTTTTACGAAAGTAACTTACTTATCTAACATTCGCAAGCGATACTCAACCAACAAAACTGTTTCCATTTCGTAAGTTAGGTACCCATATCTTTTTGTTTAGGTACCCTTATACGCGATTTACGTGAGTAAAACTTACAAGTGTAATTGCAGTGATCTGCAGATCTTTGAAAGATCAAATGGTCTTTGATACGAGATATTTAATCTGGAAAATCTGGATAAAGTATTGAACTTTTCTTTGTTTCTCACAAAGCTTCCGAGTGAAAGCTTTTAAGTTCAAAACTCGTTGCTTCTAGATCTTTAGATAAGTTACCACGGACGTATTAGTTCAGTCTAAGTAGAAATTACTTACGTTATATTTTCTGACTGTAGTCGTATGACTGAGGTCTAGGAGGAGCAAGCTGACAGAATTCTCAGTACAAATGACTGTCCTCATAATTGTACAATGTTTCTAGCAAATAAACGATGGATTGATTGATTTTTTGATTGAGTAGGTATAGTTCGCACACGAGTTGAATGCAGAGCAATTTTGGTGACACATATATTTACTCTGCATTCAACTCGCGCGCGAACTGTAGATGTAGTATGTGAGCCTATGGTCTGCGATCTGTATAGTGTGAATTTTCAACTTTTTAAGAAGTCAACGTACCTAAATGCTGTAGGTATAGAGCATGGGCGTCGATCCACTGTAATGCTACATTTCCACTGAAGCGTAGCGGAGCAAGATTCACTTTACTAATCCGCGTTATTGTTCGATGAAATGATAATTTTGTCACGTAATTTTTATTCGTCAAATTTATTTTAGTATTTATTTATTCGTGAAAACCCAACAATTACATTGGTTTAAAATAAAAAATAGCAACACGTAAAACAAGTAGAAACAAAACCGTATTATACTAAAATGGTGGAAGCGAGCGCGCCCGCAGAATGGAACACACTGAAAAATAATATAAAGTTTGGCCAGCGTGGCGGACTAAGGCTAACCCTTCTTATTCTGAGAGTAAACTCGAGCGGAGTTTAGTACCTACTGGTGATTATGTAGTTGCAACTCATTTGTAGGTCAAAAAGGAAGAGGAACTTTTGAAATACGATGTTGATCGATAAAAATGCCCGTAGACCATACTACCAAATTCAATATTCTGAATCTATTTCACAAAAGATGCCAAAAAAAATTAATTTCTGTGGCTCAGGTCAAGCAGGCAAAATTAGACCTGCCTCTTTAAAAGCCGATTGTAAAATGACCTCCTCTAACAAAGTCTATAAAATATAGGAGTTCGATGCCACTTTACCGTCAAAAAAGAGTGCGTAAAGTCACCCACAATGTCACTTCAAAGGTGGGTGTCGGGTGACGGACGGACGGCGGTCGGCATGGGCGCGTGACGTCACTGTACCATGTGTCCTCGGGTTTATAGGGATTATGATATTTTGTGCCCCGGGTCGGGCCATAACAAGTATTGGGTAGGTATTTCTATCAAGAAATTCTCAGTGCTAGCCCGGGGTTGGCGGTTTTTCACCCCCGTGCCTCGAAGCCGTCGGATTGCCTAATGATCTCTCTCCGGTCGTGTCGGATTTTCCTTCCCATCGGACTTTGAGAGTAAAGGAACAGAGAGTGCACCTATGTTTGCGCACACACTGGTTATGCTATAATTTCTCCCGCGCAGATGGCTATTCTCGCTGGAGATAGGCCGCCGTGGCCGAAATTCGGTCGGGAGGACATCATTATAAATAACAGATTGTCGTGACATTAGCGCATGTCCACATGTGGTCACGCGCAAACGCAGATGGCTATTCTCGCTGGAGATAGGCCGCCGTGGCCGAAATTCGGTCGGGAGGACATCATTATAAATAACAGATTGTCGTGACATTAGCGCATGTCCACATGTGGTCACGCGCAAACGCAGATGGCTATTCTCGCTGGAGATAGGCCGCCGTGGCCGAAATTCGGTCGGGAGGACATCATTATAAATAACAGATTGTCGTGACATTAGCGCATGTCCACATGTGGTCACGCGCAAACGCAGCGCCACCCACTGCCGCTGTTGTGGGCTTTGGAGCTTTTGACAGACGCCGGCGCTTCCGTTTTTGTATCAATTCTCATAACTCGTAAGTAGGTACTAGGTAATTCATCTTTTGTTGGAAAAAAGTTATAATACAGAAAGTTGAAAGCATTTTTAAATTTGTTAAGTAAAAAACTTCTTTTTAGGCTGAGGTATTTATTGATTTCCTGAAAAGAAGTTTACTTTTTCCACTATCGTTTCGGTTTCAACTCAAGGGAGTGAAAATTCGAAAAATAACTTTAGGAATGCACGTCTCTGCAAAATCCTTCCTGTACAATTTTATTATTAGCAAATGCTTTCAAGCATCGTCAATAAAGTAGATCGCAAAACGCTTGTAGGCACTGCTAGTACCTAAAGTATAGGAAATATTGGAGTAAGTAAGTATAACATTGTTACCTACGGCAGTATATTTGTATTAGTAATAAGGATAAAGACATATTAAAACTAGAGGTGTTAACATATCGCTAAACGGTTAACAGCTAATAGTTGAAAATATTAGTAAACAATCTTTACTTCTGTGCACTAGAGAGTGAAAAACAATATTGTTTTTTTACTACCGTTTGTTTTGAAGATATAATACTAGAAAACTAGGATAAAGAAAGTAAAAACGTTGTTTGGACAGAGAAAAATCTTTTATATTAATTTTTGAATGACACAGTCATTTAAATCAAAAAACACATCCGAATATCGAAGATATCACTAAAGAATTTTCACAGTTTGTTAAACAGTTAGCGGTTAACGATCTTTACTCCTGTGAAAAGAAAACATTGTTTTTTTGTACTACCGTTTATACAGCCGTTAACCGTTTAACCGTTTAGCGATATGTTGACACCTCTAATTCAAAGTTATTTTTAAATTAAAATAAACTTCCTTCCTTTCCTTTTGTCCTTTTGAATCGTCGAGTGAATCTACCACTGGTTCGGAATAAATTCATAACGAGAAGAACGAGCAAGAAACTCGGTGGTTGCTCTTTTGAAAACAAACATTTATAATTACATCAATGTGTAGATACTAATTTAGGTATTTCATAAAGTTGCCTACATTCAAGTATTCTATGGAATAGAATGCTTTACGGACAAAAAGTCCGCGCGTGCTTTTTTATAATGGAGCTGCACAGAGTAACGCGACGGGGTGAAAGTGCAAAGTGTTTCACATACGATGATGATGTTTTGTCGTATGTGTAGTGTGTTTTTATACGACTGCCTGAAAAAAGGAGTATATTGTTTTCAGGGTTCATGTATGTATGTATGTAAGTTTGTATATTCCACCATAACTTCTATACGCCTGAACCGATTTTGATAAATGAGGTATCGTTAGAATCCCTAGCATAATCAGGGTGACATAGGCTAGTAAAATTAAAAAAACAACTGATGGGGTGACCATAGTCCCGCATTAAAGACTAAATTTGAAAAATAAATCGTAAATAAGATTAACTATATAATCATCATCTAGAAAATGATGAGTAGATTCCAAAAATATATAACACTATAGTTCAATATCCAGTGATTCACAAAAAAATATAATTTAATAAAAATGTGAATAAGATTCTAATTTAACTAGATTAGTTTAGATTTTAACTTTTTAGTTAGTTTTTTGGCACTCGTGTTTTTTTTTTAATTCTGACTCCCTAGTGAAGTACGGTGGGGTGCGGCTGCGGGCGCCCCGCCCTCCACACGTGCAGTTCGCAAGTACCGTGAAAGTTCGAACATTAGCAGAACATCAAACATACCGGCATCGCGGGAGGCCAGGGGCCACGAACAACTCATCACTCAGCAAATAATCAACAAACGTACTGATACGCACTTTCTACACGGTATCGTACCGGAACGCTAAATCGCTTGGCGGTACGTATTTGTTGCTAAGGTGGTAATTGGTAACTAGCAACGGCCAAAGCCAGACCGGACCAGAGAGAATTCAGATTTTTAATATGTAATTATAAATTCCCAAATCCCAAATTGACCCTGCCGTGAATCTCCTGCCACAATTTTCAGAACAAAATTTTGTCAATTGTGCTAGAAAACACAATTTAAGTTGCTTTATGGGCGTCGATCCAATGCAATTAGCAAGATTACCTATTATACCCAATATTATTACCCAATATATTATTATTCTGTGTGGTACTAGGTAGTAGCTATATAGATTACATTTTGATAAAAATATCTAAAAATATTTTAATATCATAAGTCAAAGCAGCTGATAAAATATGATGTTTTTTCCTAAGTGTAAGTTTTCAATTTGAGGCCAAAAGCGGACGGGAAGAGGCGTGCCTGCCGACCCAGATACAAACGTTGGCTTCGAACTGATCGCATCCAGGGTTGTATTTCAAGCTTCTCAAAAAATATAAATATATAATTTAGGTAGAAGTCTAATTTTAAAGTTAAAAATGTCAATTCTGTTATACCCCATCTCTAAACTAAACTAAAATGACAGAATGCTAAGCCTTATAAAAAACTCCCTGTGAAAGGGACAGAACTAGATTGAAAGCTGTCATTTTAGTTTAGAGATACAGAATTAGCCACAATGTCAACAGTATGCGTAAAACTCAATTCAATTTAAATAACAAAAATACGTTTTTAACTCTTAAGAAATTTAGATTCGCTCCAGCAATGTACGGTAGGTATAGTAAAAATATTATGTCCAATACTATATTATTAATTGGGTATTGTTAAAACTTTTTGGAAGTCGGCCAACCCGCATTGAAGCAGCATGGTGGATCTAATATCTAATTCCCTCTCTCCTATGAGAGTGGAGGATTGTGCCCAGCAGTGGGAGGACGTCTGTCCAGCTGTAGGACGTTAATGGGCTTTAGTGGTTGTTAAAACTTTATAAAGGAACCCCGCTGGGTATCTTGCTTGCTATTCTCGATAGGAAAATATCATTCCGAACCAGTGGTAGATCGACTTGACGATTTTAAAGCATTCGCAAATATGTGAGAGTGTGCTCAGGAACTTTTCAACCTTGTTCGCCCTTCACCGTTCTACCACAGAACAGCAAGAAATCGTCTGCGTTGGCATCCTTATGTGGTTGACGTCCAGTCAGCTCGAACGAAACGGTTCTGCTCTACGTTTCTGATTCGAACCACCAGGATGTCGAATGCCCTTCCAGCGCAGGTATTTGCTGCCACGTATAACTTAGTACCTTCAAGGCAATAATAAAAAGAATAAAAAAACATTTGAATTTTTCAAGATTCTACCATGGGTTTTAAAAGCAGCAAAAGAACAAAGCAAGTTTAGGTATTCGTGTCGAAAGGCAAGCAATTACTGAATTGAACAATAATTTACCCAATTACGTACTAATTTGTACTTTAATTCTTAATTTTTTCTACTTCGAGTCCAAAGGTCAATATATCCAAATCCATTTAAAATTTATCTCAAGCTGAAAATTTGTTATTTGGCCTGTAAGACAAACCACTTGCTTGGAAATAAATTAATCAATTTAACTGGTAACGTTAATTTAATACAGTTAAAGTATCATCAAAAACCTATTTTATTTTCACACGTTCCATTTCCAATTTAAATTTTAAAAGGAGTCCAAACGAAAAATTTAGCTAAATAAAAAGTAGAGACAGCTGTAGAACAAAGTATAAACTGAAGATATATTACAGTTTCAGGAACTGGATCGTTAATGATCCATTGCGGCCTTTGTTCTTGCCCAAATGCTTGCCCTTCGGCGATTCAAACGCAGATAGCGATATATTTGACGCGATATGAAACTACCGTGAAACTTGTGATGTCCCACTATTAATGATCGCTCATCGATGTACAAAATCGAAGATATAATAAATAGGAAGCCGAAGGTCTCTGAGTCTACTTGGGTGAATTGGTCAAGTCCGTCTGTCCGTCCGTCCGTCTTTCAGAGTCTTATAATTTCTGAAATCATTAATATAATTGAATCAAACTCACAAATGATACGTAAATATGGCCTTAAGCCGAAAATTATGTAATAAGTTATAAAATCCTTATTTGAGGGGGGCGCAGATAGAAACACATTTGAAGTAAATTATTATTTTTTAAGGTTGGCCTTGACTTGGGGTGTCCTCAAATATAGTCCGTCAAACTTATCTGAACCGAGCACATTAACCCTATTACCATTAATTAACCTATCCTATTAACAGAAACATAAAATTCAAAAAAAATTGTTCCAGTTTTGGCCACCGGGCCAGTTAAGTTTAACGGACTGTAGCTGCGTAATTTTTTTTAATTTAATTTTAACTGCAAAAATTTAGTATCGAGTTACCAAAGTTACTCTTTGTAGACAAAAAACTATTTTTTTCAATACAGTTTTTTCTAGAACAGTTTATACAATGGCCAATCTTTACAATTCTATTCATAGTAGAGTGGTTCCAAACTGTTATAAATACATAGCACGTTACGGACTACAAACTATAATTTTTTAGCACGCTTTTAAATTTGTTATGTTATAACGCGCTTGTTATCAGTAAGCGTGTGGGCATCCGGCAGGCGCGATATGTCTCGCAGCACGCTGAATTTTGTAGCGCGCTGAATTTCGTAACACGCAAAGATGACGTTCACTCACACAGCGCGTTACGCGAGACTAACCATCGACCAGCGACAGCGCGCTACCGGCAAGATGGCGCCTCTTCAAGTGCAACGAGGCGCCGCGCGCGATCGCGTGATGTTCATAATGCCGTAGCGTCATGGCGGTTCCTTACATAACACGTTATCCGCGCTATGGAACAATAGCGCGCTATGATATTGCGCCACGTGTTATATTAACCACCTCTTGTTCATAGGTGGTACTATTTCGGCAATTTTAAATAAAGGTTGTTTCGGGCAGAATAAAATTAATTAAATATAAAAAGATCGTAAAATAATACTGGTGAAAATAATAAGCCTCGTCGAAACATAACAACTTTTGTTGATACAAGTTAATCAGGATGAATGCAGATGAATATAATAAAGAACACACACAAACGCGATCTGACTATTTTTTTAAACTTAGTGATACAAGATAGCAGACCTTTTAAGATGTCCGATTTATATGGATAATGGAACTGTGTATCTATCTTGCTTTATATCTACGCGATCGTTATATTCGCCGAAAACACTAGTAACTGTCAACGGCGGGTCGTCAAAGGAGCGCCGTAAATTATGCGCTAAGAAAGATATTTCCCGCCTTGAACCACCGTCCTTGTTCCTCGCCAGGCTTTCCCGATGCAGCCGTCTCGCTCCGAAACCAATTAGTAAAGACTCAAAGAAACCGATTCAAAGAGTCGATTTAATGTTTGTAGTAGTGCTGGTCGAGATTTTTTTTGTCGATCAAATATCGACAAAAAAAAAATTGTGAATTTAGTATTCAGTAGGGAAAATCATTTAGGTTTTCCTTGTTTTTCAGCGATTAATCAAAACCATTATTTTGTTTCAAATTAATTAAAAGGCTTTTCAGATATATTTTTGTGAACATATGAGAGGGCATTATTTTCATAAAATATTTTATCAGTTTTTATTCTTAGTTCTTACAGGTTTTGATTACAAAATATGTTTCAGTTTTAACATTAGATTATTACCACGATTAGTAGAGCCGCTACAAACAAGTACTTAACTGGGTAACCTAGATACCCCTAGTTTTTAACCCAATAAAGTCTGCATATTTGTGTATTTGTTAGTATAAAATAATGTATTTTAATAATACAATATAGTTATTAAAAATATCGATTAAAACTACTGGCCCATCTCTTAAAGATAGATATTGGCGTGGATGTGCATATTCGTCGTCCATCGGTCTTGCCTCGTGAATTATTTCCACACGTTTAGTATTTCATTCCTATAAAGGTTATATTTGATGGCTTACAATTTGATCTAAATTAAGTATTATAATACTTTCATGATTTTCGCATTTTCCAGAGTCCTACATCAAAAAGAAGGAAAATTCTTCATCTACGATTACGAGAAAATTATAATCAATCTAGACTCGAATTTTAACGTGGCCGATTCCAACAGCTAAACCTAGTATTATAAATATGGAACAAAGAGTAAAAACAATATAATGATGTAGGTAGGTAGGTACAAGTTACAATAATTTCAGCATTCCACCAATAGGTTCCACGGTCCACCGTTCTTTCAGTTTGACGTGTGACATGTGATAACCATGAATATGACACACGGTTATGTCTGAATGTCATCGCATTTCATATTTACGACTGTAAACATTTGTCGACAAAAATATTAATTGACATCACTTTAAAATAAATTCTTGAACAAAAGAGCCAAATCATCAAAGACCGTGAAATATAAATATTTCGATGTTATGACAAAAACTTATGACACTAAAAATTATAATTTACACATATTTTGTCACAGATATAATATTATTGAACAATTTTTTGATAAGACGTATTGTAGGTATGATGATGTTTTGTTATTTTTAATACAAACATGCTAGCAAAAATAAATTTTTAGAAAATGTCTAAGTATTGGAATTATAATAGAAGGTACGTACTCTGATCACTCTACTTTAATCGTCATCGCTCATCGACTGTTGACGAAACTATAGAAATACATAGGAATTAGAAAAAAGGTTAAGTACTTACTAATTATTATTATATAGTATAGTATGGTATAGACAGTATCTAAGTTTGGTCAATATAAGTTTGTTATCAGCAACTTATAAAAAATTAGTTTAATATTAAATTAAACTTGGAAAAGAACTAAGTACTCTTAAGCCTATTCTGAAAGATATAGTGGTATTGGTGCTCTGCGGCTCTGACTGGTCGAGTCTGTGGTGCTACTGGTCGATTGTACTCTGTAATTGCGTGACAGAGGGATCTATGTTTCACCGGGAATAGCGCCGACGGTATTACATGAGTGAATGGCTAAATAAAGTATAATAAAAATGGATATACAGTGTTTGCTTTTAATAGTCCCTATGTAGGTATTTTTCTTCAAATGATAATTAACCTCGTGACAGACGGTTAAAACTTAAAACTACAGACTTAGCATATTTATAGTCAGTCAATATCTGACCCGGCGGTCAAAATTGGAACTAATGGGGAGGGACAGGCAAAACTAATTTCAAACGGCGCCACCCTCGCTGTTAACTGTCAGATTAATTTGCGTACATACTCGTATTTTGAGGCACAGAAACTTACTGTGTTTGAGCTAATATGCGTCCTATTTTAATTGATTCTGGGAAAAAACCAGTGCATGTGCTCTCGCCATAAAAATCGTCAGGTCTAAACTTAGCGCTACATAACCTACCCGATGAACTGGGTTGCCAATTTTTTTGGCTCAAGGCTTTGTACCATAGTCTTCTTCTTTCCTCATCAGCAGGAAAACGGTGTGCACCTTTATTATCACATTTGAATGCACAACATTAAGGCATTATAATGAATTAATGTAAGAAAATTTTAAACGATCGCGTAAAAAATATATGTTGTTTGACAGGTAAACAACACCAGCGACGATGCGACACCTAGCGGGATAAATTGGCAGGCCTCATTTTTATGCCTACTTTCTTGCATGTTTTGTTTATGTATGTTATTTTTAATATATATGTCACCGTAAGATTGTAAAAACCGTTAGATTATAATGCAACTCGCAAAACTGGTGACTCAGTTATGTTTGACGAATTGTACAGACTCCTACTGTACATTAGTACTTTAGGTACCGCGTTGGTATACCGTACGTCGTAATTGGTTGAGTTGTAATCAAAGCTTCATGTAATTTATATTACAAATTAAATCCAGTCTACGCTCGTTAGTGTTATCAGCTCGGCTGTAACGAGTGAGTTTACGATGTATTCGGTGATTTGTTATTCATTTTTGAGCGGCAATTTAGCCTATCTAATAGTATCAGATTGGGAGGGGGGATGATAGGAAATAAAAGCCTTCTTCTATATCTATACCAAATTTCATCAAAATTGGTTGAAAAGATGGGCAGTTAAAGCGTAGTACACAGACAGACAGACAGACACAGACACACGCATTTGTAATATAAAGTATGGATTTACTTTATGACTATAGTAAGCTTCCAAGTTTTCAATTCAGTTCTATTCAAAATATAAACCTGAATCGTCAATTTGTGAATTTACCATTGGTTCGGAATGATACCCCTACTGAAGTTTTATAAAAGCTAGGCACCTACCGGATCTGTAGCTAATTATTATAATCATATTTAGTTAACTAAATATGAAATTCTGGTCAAGGAAAGCCTTAATTCATTGACATTTACGACCACTTGAGGCACATTTGCATCGCCGCATACCTTATTGCTAACTACTTATGGTTTAAAATAACAACAATAAGTTGACTCTTCTCCTCGTAGCGTCTTCGTAGCATTGGCCTCTGTTTGTGTATACCAAAGATATTTGAACGTTGTATTAGTGTGAAATACGATAAAGCAAAGAAGAAGTAAATTTTTTAATTTCACCATTTGCCATAAGGCTACTTTTCACTCCACTTCGACTTTACGTACATATATGCTTATGTAGCATGTAATTTGACAAGTACACCCTAATAAAAGCATAAAATCCACGAACTACATTATATTACGTCGAGAAACTGTGTATGAAAGTAGCACAGTAAAGGTAACAGGTACTGAAAAGTATGCTCAATGATAATTCGTGGCCCATGTAACTACCAGACTATTTACCAGCTTTAAGCTTGTAGTGATTGTAGTTGTAGTTATTCAGGTATTTTTTTTTGTGGAATTGTGTCATGCAATAAAACTCAAATTCGTCTTTTTTTCAAATAAACTTATTAAAAGTGCTTTTGAATCGTCTAGAGACTCTACCACTGGTTCGGAATGCCATTGCTACCGAGAAGAATCAGCAAGAAACTTGGTGGTAGGTTTAAAAAAATCATTTACAATAACATCACTGTGTAGATACATACAACCGCAGTCCAAAGCATTGCTGGAGCGAGTCTAATCCATGCCCTTTTATCATTTACATAATCTTCAATAGCTTTTTTCAGGAACATACTTTTAATGGATTGATTGGATGGAGAGTCTTCTGGTCTGAGAAGCCTCATGAAAGAAAAGAAACCAACGTTACAATAGCCGTTCTATGGTCAAGGTAATAGTAGTGAATCTCCCCGGTCTGGGCGGTAAGGCAGCCAGCCGCCAGCCCAAGGTTAAGGGCCGGCCACACACGTCGACAGAACGCCGCCAAACGCGCCGCGCTTCGCAAACAGAGCTACCGACTGCTGGCGACTGACCACTTGACTCGCTTTGACTGTCACCACGCGGGGATTGCATGACTGCTGGCCATTTACACTAATATTATAAATGCGAAAGTTTGGATGGATGGATGTATGGATGTTTGTGACTCAATCACGCCCCAACGGCTGAACGGATCTGGCTGAAATTTTGCACAGAGATGGATAATAGTCTGGAATAGCACATAGGCTTTTATCTCGGAAAATTAAAGAGTTCTCGCGGGAACCAAAAAACCTCAAACCACGCAGACGAAGTCGCGGGCATTTGCTAGCATTACAATAAGCGATTTTAGAGTTTGTATTTTTTGCAGGCAGCGACATTAATTCGGTATTATTTATTTACTAGATGAAATTTTTTACCAACTCCCCCGGGAACTCTTAATTTTCCGGGATACAAACTGTCAATTTACCAAATCTCATCAAAATCGGCTGACCGGGTGGGCCGTGAAAGCGTAGCAGACAGACAAACACACTTTCTATAATACTAGTAAGGATTACTCTACAAGTTAGCCCTTGACTGCCATTCGTCATGGTGGTTAATGATGGTGTAGTTTAAGATGGTAACGTGCTTAGCTATTTTCTAGCATATCTAGCAGACACTGCCTACTCATATTAATATTATACCTAAATGCGAAAGTGTGTTTTTTTTGTTGGTTTTTTGGCTAGTCCTTCAATCACGCCGACACAGATCAACGGATCGATGTGATGTTTTACATGGGTATAGTTGAGGACATAGGCTTCTTTATCACGTGGAAAATTAAGGAGTTCCCGACTTATTTCACGCAGCTGAAGTCGCGGTCATCAGCCCGTAAACAGAATAGTTTCCTGTATAGGTAGTCTCGTTGTCTAATCGTTAAAACTTGTCACTTATAGTAAAATATTGTGATTCTGGATGCCACGTCCCCCAGCCCTGTTGACAAATGACGCGAAATCTCCACAGTGACAGCTAGTGGGTGACAGTAATACGTCACCCCGCCAGCTGCCCTTATTAACCCCTAGTGAGTCTGACCGTGTGTTCCGCCGTAAAGCCGTAACTCATGGCCCGCTAATTATCGATGTTCCCGTGACACGCAGGGAACGTGCCACGTGCCACCACGGTGGTAGTTTTTTTTATCCACTACAAGTTAACCACCACCACCACTACAGCCTATTAACGTCCCACTGCTGGGCACAGGCCTCCACTCTCATAGGAGAGAGGGAATTAGAGCTTAGATCCACCACGCTGCTCTAATGCGGGTTGGCGGGCTTTAACGACTGTTATCATGTTAGTGATAATAACCGGGACCGACGGCTTAACGTGCTCTCCGAGGCACGGGGGTGAAACACCGCCAACTTCCAACTCCGGGCTGGCACTGAGAATTTCTTAATTGAAAAACCCAATACCTAACAATTTTTATGCCCGACCGGGAATCGAACCCAGGACCTCGTGATTCACAGTCGACTACGCTAACCGCTAGACCAACGAGGCAGTCATCATTGCTTACCATTAGGTGAGATTGCAGTCAAGGGCTACAAGTTAGCCCTTGACTGCAATCTCACCTAATGGTACCTAGAGGCTAGAAGCAATGATGCATTCTAAGATGGCATGGCAATTATATTAAAGCCATACCCCGTACCCGTAATCGTATATATCTTTTTAGTTTTTTATTTTCAAAATAAAAATCGTTATAATTTTGGTAGGTAGCACTGCGAAAAACCACGCAGGTTGGAATTGCGTGCTCTTCCATCAACATACTTATTATCAGTGTTTTAAACTACTTAAAGCTAGAAAATTTGTATAAATACATTATAAATTAGTAACATTATTAATACGAAAGTTTGGATGGATTGATGTTTGTTACTCAATCATGCCAGAACGGCTGAATGGTCTGTATGAAATTTGGCACAGAGATAGGTTATAGTCTGGAATAACACAGGATTACATAACGCAAACGATTTAGCGTTCCATCGTAATAGTATGGGTTTAATACAATTGCCATGCCCCTAGTAGGTTAGCCCAGTGCCATCTTAGACTGCATCATCACTTACTACAGGGTGTGATCACAGTCAAGGTCTAACTTGTATTCTTTAAAAAAAATATAGATTGACGTTAAAAAAGTGTACAGTCTGTTCTGATTCTTAAATAAAGGTAACTAAAAGAGCTTGTACCTAGTATTCGAACGTTTTTACACGTGGTCGCTAAAGTAAACAATTCTAATGAACCTTCAACTGTAGTTGACCCTTAAATATTTTTATATACGAACTCTAATTGTTATGTAGATAACAAGTATAGGTACTGTTTAGCTAATGTTTTTTTATCTCACTACACGTGCTAACTGCTATTAATCAAAGCTATATAATCAGAACGGAATTTTGACACAACGAAAACCAGATTTGTCCCTACTTGTTGTTTCTAGATGACATAAATATTTAATTTTATTTTTTTATTCCAATACAAGTTAACCCTTGACTGCGATCTCACCTGATGTTAAGTGACGATGCAGTCTTAAGATAGTAGCGGGCTAATCTGTTCGGGTTATGACAGTTATATTATACCCCTAGGCCCTAGTCCGTTTCTACACGGCATCGTACCGGTACGTGTAATCGCTTGGCGGCACGTCTTTTCCGGTAGGGTAACTAGCCACGGCCGAAGCTTCCCACCAGACCAGATCAGAGAAAATTCAAAAATTATAAAATCCCAATGCCGGGAATCGAACCCTGGACCAACCACTATAAGACAACAGCACTCAACACAATTTTACAACAGTGTTTTGATTGGGTTGGTACAGTTCGCGTGCACATACGCAGCCATCTCATCTTCTCAACTTCATATTTTCTTTTAATCTCCACACTGGAAAGCCAGCCTCGTCTGTCGATTCCCCGCCTGTCAATTTGTTAGGTAGGCCGTGGCAGGTTTATAGGGTAGCGAGCGATTTTGATTTGTCGCTCTATTCTTAGACACTCGCGCACCACACCGCAGACTATTATAACTGCACAGCTGGACGCGCCCTAACCTCTACCATTCCGAACATTCCGCACCAAAATATTTGGGATTTTTGCTGTAAGTATTATTTGTAAAGCGGTCTTAGCCAAGTGGTTAGTTTGAAGGTTAGGTAAGGGCGGCGATCTAGGATTCAAACGTTATAAAATAAAACATACTTAAAAATAATTAAATAAGTAGCTACCTATCACTTATCTTAATGTTGCGACACACACAAACACATGAGAGTTGGACCATTATGTATGTTCTCAAAGAAGATAGATAGATAAATTCTTTATTTCCACACATACATAAAGTAAACAAGTACAGTAAACAAAGTGCGCAAGGGCGGTCTTATCACTAAAAGTAATCTCCTCCATGGAGAACCCTTAAGGTGTGAATTATGAAAAGTCGGTCAATGGGTATTAGGTAGCTGTTTGACGCCCCTTTTTTTGATTTCATTTAATATGCTCTACCCATAGCTTAATATTAGAATGTGAAAGTGTGTCTATCCGTCTGCTATACAGTGCTAACTGTCCAAGCGATTTCGACCACCTTTCATACAGAGATAGGTTGCATCCCGCGGTGGCTGCTTTTTATCCCGGAAAATTAATAGTAGAAATTGTTAAACGAGGTGGAAAGTAACCCATGACTACACGCGAGGTCTTTTAGTGAAAACTTCTTTGAGCGCGTTGAGCACTTTTTTGGTAGGGAGTAAAAATGTGGAAACGCGAGACCGACCATTACCTTACATTACCATTCTTCTTAGGACAAAAGTTCTTAAGTAGTACATTCGTAATTAAACTTTAATACCTTTGTTTTAAGGTTTATATTTTAATTATTTTAAAAGTGCTGTGTTGTTATTTTAAATATTCGTTTTCACTTCTATCGGCAGTCCCTATGACTTTTTTTTACGTGTTTCTTCCTCCGACATGGCGATAGGTCGGTAGTCGGTACTATGAATGGCATTTTTTTTAACCTTTTTTCTCTTTCTGTAAAATGTTGTTACTTACTGCACAAGTGCGTACAGTTCGTCTATCATACTTAACTACACATACATTACATGAATAATTTAACTACATCTTAACCATCTTCTTACATAAGATATATGTATATATATCTACATATACTTATTTTTGTTCATTTTCCTTTCTTTTCTCCTTTTTTTCTAATTATCTCATGCTTTTCCCCTTATGTTTTTTTTCTTTTTTCTTATTACAGTTTTAACTACATAGTATAGATATTTGGTACATAGTATCTACAGACTATTTTCTATCCCATCAAAAACATAAATGTGAAATGAGAGCCAAATTCAAAATTGTGATATATATGCCTTGGTTGTTGACTTCAGCGACAAAAGAAGTGAGATCTAAATGGGTGCCAAGTTCAATGGTCAGTCCTGAAATTTATTTATAACAACATATAATATTTTATAACAACTTAAAATATCATTTCTTCTTATAACTTAGTATAAAATGTTGAAGACTAAGGCTTTGGCTTGGCTAGTTTTCATATACGAATTATAGCGTTCACAAGTTGTAAAGCTGTAAGTTCTTATTTTATTCTTCCGAAAATTTGGCTTGCTGGTAGAAACTGTACTTTTAGGTACCTACTTAATAATAATTCGTATATGGAAACTAGCCAAGCCAAAGCCTTAGTCTTCAACATTTTATACTAAGTTATAAGAAGAAATGATATTTTAAGTTGTTATAAAATATTATATGTTGTTATAAATAAATTTCAGGACTGACCATTGAACTTGGCACCCATTTAGATCTCACTTCTTTTGTCGCTGAAGTCAACAACCAAGGCATATATATCACAATTTTGAATTTGGCTCTCATTTCACATTTATGTTTTTGATGGGATATCATTATTTTTTGTACAGAAATTATTGAACTCAAACTCAAAACATATTTATTCAAAATATGTACCTACAAAGTACACCTTCTGAACGTCATGCTTACAGAGCATAAGACGTGATGGTAATAATTAACTACGATATCTTAAAACTAGAGCTACGAGGGTTCCAAACGTGCCCTGGTCTGAGAAGAGCCCGCAATAAACTCCGCTTTTTTTTATTATCACCATCTCACAAATATTTGAAATTATATATATGTACTTATAATATAACATTACATAATCAGCCGCTCTAACAATTCATACCCATGCCTTGCTATCATTCAAATTATCCTTTACACTGTAATAGGACTTTTCTATTAGTTTAGTTTACGTTTTACATTAGTAGGTACTTATTATTCGGTGTAAGTTCAGTGTGTCACCCACCAGTAATTCTATTGTACGACTAATTGTACAAGATAATTAAAGACGAGAATTCTCAAGAAAAATATATAGTATACCTAGAGTTACACTGACATTGACAGATTACATCTATGGTCAGACTACCTCTACAGCACATTTCTACATCTCATCAATTTTGATTGCAAAAGTTCAAAATCAAAAGTTTTTTGTGAAACATTGAAAACAAGCACGGTAAACAGTCGATATCACTAAAACCACTATAAACAATGAATACAAATCATAATGACTGACAGCTTGAACTGACGACTTCAAATACGTTTCTTCTTCTTTTCTGTCAATGACGTTTCGTTGCACAAAATGTATGAATACGAAGGTAAGGTTTTAATGCAACTATATTATTATTCATTATTATTTACATTAAAATAATAATTATGTGTCATTTTCAATAGTTAAGGAGTTACTACCACCGCTTAAAGCAGTATTGTTTCAAAATAACGGTTGAATGTCACGTACTTTGACGTCCTTAAAATAATGATTATAAACAACATAAACGTCAGCAATATTAAAATAATACGGCTTTAAGCAATGGTAGTATGCCCCGTGTCAGAGTTTTGATCTATACCTAGGTAGATCATAAAAATGACGATTTTTGTACGTTTATATCTAAAAAACCATTTGAGGTGTGCTTATGAAATTTGGAGCACATATGTATCTCACGGGTCTTAATGTATGCGCCAAATTTGACATGTTTATGTGAAATAGTTTTTGAGTTATGAGGGGGTCAAAAGTGGCTCCAAATGGTTCGTGTAATATTACACACGGTGCTGCTCGCCAGTTTTTTTGAACTTTGGCTGGACACGCTTCCGCGTGTCTTGATTTTTGAATTCATTACTATTAATTTGATAAAGGATGCCTGTTTTCCGGATATGACTCATATGAGATATGAATAGGGATTTTTCAAAAGCCTAAATCCACGCGGACGAATTCCAGTCCTTCATTTATTATTAAGCCAAGTCAATTGGATGACAATAATATTTTAACTGAGGCATCCTCCGTTTACAATCGGTAGCCGCGGCTGTTTGTCGCCATTACTATCTGTTGACTTGGAGCGCGCGGCTAATGCGTGCGCAAACATACACACACACACGTTCCACTCCACTCCACTACACTCCACTCCACTGACCACAACCCGACTACACATAGTAGGTACGTATAGCTCTATAGTCTGTCACAAGCTGCACAAGTAGCTTCCCGCTGGAACGCGTAAGAGACGCGCTATAAACGGGTGATAGGGCGTTGTTAACTTGTTACCACGATGAAAGAGTGAATGACGCGGGAACTTTTTAAAGCGTCCAAAAAAGCACGGGCATAGTGCGTTGTTTACGCGTTTCGTTAAAAAAGTTAATGCAATTTGTTATCTGTTAGGAAAACTCCAAGGGAAAACTAGACTACGTATGCACTAATAACTAGCCATTATTTGAAGCCTGCGCCTGCGATGGTAATAACGTGTACCATAATAATTAACTACGAAAAAGACGTACGACGCATACGGACAATTTATCTTTGCTTACCAGGTCAACAGTCAGTCAGTATATTCTTTGGTAAATAATGTACTTCTTTGAATAGATAAAAAAAATATTGGGCTCCATCATCTGCTTATTTGATAATAGATGATGTCCGCGACTTCATCCGCGTAGATTTGCGTTCCTTTTTTGAATCCAGTGAGAAATATTTATATAATATATCTTCCGGGCTAAGAGGCGGCCTTTGTCCATCCCCGAGATGCAAACTTTTTATGCAGTATGTGTGTTGAACGGATAGGATGTGAAAAGGTAGGTAATACACAAACAGACACCTTTGGGAATTTATGATATTAGTATAGATATGGTAATTTTAGTCAAGCTATTTATAGAGTTTAAAAATATAGAATTCTGACAGCAATTGGGTAGATTTAAGTAGATACTCGAAGTTTACAGGCTCACCACTAAAGTCATTTGGTTACTTAGCCGTGACATTTTGGTAAATTTGCGTATATTTGCAAAACTTGACACGTACATGGATAACCTTGTTAGGTATGCATTTCAAAATCCATGCAAAGGTCAGGTACATTGCAAAAAAATCGAATGTACTAATTTATAAGATAAGGCGGCGCTTTACGCGTGACGTGACGTAGTCCGTCAAATTTATCTGGCCCAGTGGCCAAAATCTGAACAAATTTTTTTGCCTGTATATGTTTTTGTTTCTATTTTATTTTCAATATATACTCGTACTAGTCAGTAGCGACTGTCACCGGGTCAGATAAGTCTGACGGACTACTATACTCGGGTCCCTAATGGTCCAAGATCCCAAAGCGATCGTACTTAACTTATTTTCACATAGATGAAACCTTAGGTTCTCAGTAGCGTCTTATAAAAAACCAATATGGTACCACAACCAACCAGTCGTGTTTTTAAATACTTCTAATTACGGTCACTTTTTAACTCAGAGAAACAATGAATTCTCACAAGTTGCGAGCATGACTTAGTTATATATTTTTTTGTTTATGAACCTATACCCATTACCTACTGATTTTTTGTAATAAAATTTCTGTAAAACTTTTGTTTATCACATTTAGACTATATTTTGTAGTCTGTACTATACTATATGATAAGATAAGATGTCTGCCACTTCGTCCGCGTGAATTTTGGTTTTTGCTTCCCGCGGTAATATTTTAGTTTCCGGGATAAGAAGTACCCTATGTGTTTTATCAGACTAAAATCTATCTCTGTGTCAAATTTTATCCAGATCCGCGTGATTTTGTATCCAACCATTTTTTTTATTTTTTTTATCCACTACAAGTTTGCCCTTGACTGCGATCTCACTTAATGGTAAGTGATGATGCAATCTAAGATGGTAGCGGGCAAACCTAGGGGCATGGCAGTTATATTTATCCCATACCCCTATTAGGTTTCTACGCGGCATCGTACCGGAACGCTCAATCGCTTGGCGGCACGTCTTTACCGGTAGGGTGGTAACTAGCCACGACCGAAGCCTCATACCAGGCATCGGCCGCCATACATCCATCCAATCTTTCGCATTTAAAATATTAAGTACAGATTTGTGTGATCTTCGTCGCGTAGTGCGGGGAAAAGTCCTCCGAATGTTTGTCGATAATTCGGTGTCGAGTTTCGGTAGCGGTGAGTGCACGCTCTCTTGAAAAACAAACCGCAAGTGACGTGCCGTGTAGTTGACGGCGCTACCTCAGCTAAACACAGACGCTTTTAATTCCGATGCGTGTGTTTGCTCTAAAAGCTTACGAACAAATGGAGTACGTAGCTTACTTATGCTCTTAAGACTGCTCATTAGCTCTGGAATGTCGGTCATTATCCTAGAAAAATATTCTTACAGGTAGGTTATGTGAAAATATCCTAGTTGTATCTATGTGTGATTTTTTTATTGATAGTTTTAAAGTAACTAAATAATAAATTGATACATATTCCTTAAAAAAATTTGAAGTACTAAATTAATGTATTAATAAAAAAATATAAAACTTCAAAATAGTGAGAGTGAGTATTGAGTAGAGAATAATAAACTTCATTAATCAAAATTAATTAAAGGACTTAACGATGTCAAAAAGAGATTTTTAAGTTTTGAACTGCCTACTTGAACTCACTCAGTTAGACGCGTATTTGAATTAATTTTTGCGATACTTCAAGACTTCGTCAAACCTAAACCGATTTCAATTGTTTTATCATTTAAAATATGTTAGGTAAAAAATTTAAATCGGTTTTGGTTAGGTTAGGTAAAGCCCTTAGGTTGGTCCCATTTAAACATAGCGAATATCTTTGCTGATTCGAGGATACACTTCTTCGTATTATTATGAGTAAATCTCTCGCAATCAGTGCACTTCATATGAGTAAATAGAAAAATTGCAACCATGAATAACATAACATAATATTATATACATTTGCATGGTTATACATTTGACCCTTTGAAGTCGCTTTTTTATTACTTATTTGGGTAAATACTAAAAATATACTCGTACTTAGTCAAAAATCATAATTGCAGTGGCGACAGAGGAATTAGTCGACTTAAAACTAGCGCCAGAAAGCTAAGCAGAAGTTCAAACAACGAATAATGTTACAAATATCCTGTCAATTAGTTTGTTTGCGGAGCCGATGTTTGGACAAAGAGCTACTTTGATTTTTTCATCACCATCTGAATATGGCCTTTACGCCTCTCGAGATAAAGCTTTGTGGTGTTATGAAATATTTGTTTTTATTGAATTTTGTGACTGCAGCTGCTAAGTATGGTATTACCTACAGTCACCGATTTGTACCGAAATTCGTTTGTACACTTATCTTATTAATAAAGTAGGCCTTTGGAATCCGAATTTTACGAAGTAAAAATATCTAATATAATTACGAGTTATAGTATATAACTTTATAGCTTTACTAAACTTTAAAGTTAAAGAATAACAAAGAGACGTCGGACTTGATGGTTTAAATCAAAATAAACCCATGGACCCATAAAAGAACTAAAGGTTTATGAATAAGCATAGGTATATACCTAGATAGAGCGATCAAATACCGAAAAAATTGTGTGTTGTAAAACTACCTATGACGTGATTGTCAGTAGTTAATTATTTAATACTAGCTTTTGCCCGCAGCTATGCTCACGTCAAGTTCGAGTTAAAAAAAAACACAATTTTACCCCCTAATATGTTGGATTTTTAAAATTCCTTTCTAAGCGTATGCCTGTCATAAAAACGATATCGGTATGCCAAATCTAGTCTAGTGGTTTGAGCTGTAGCGTTACTCCGAGTTTTTACATTGCAAATTCGATTGATCGACGTGAGAGCTCACCTCGCCAAGTGTAAGCGAATATTTCCATACCATGAGTTTATCGAACGGGCACGTTTTGTTAAAGTGAGTAAACGGAGTTAGTAAATCGTATGACAAAACGATCGCAACAATTGTCTCTCTCATACATTCGCAAAAAACTGAGACAGATACATGCGGCATTTTGGCATTTTTCATTGCGTAATTTGACAGTTTTTTGGCAGTTTGACACTGACAGCCTTGCGCACACTATGGTACGTTTCTTTATGGTAGAATGTCATAAAAAAGTATAAATGCCAAAATCTTTATTGTCTCTAATCAAAACATTCAAAAAGCTTGGGGTTTCCAGTGTTGCCACTTTAGCGAGTTTTTTTTATTATTTTAGGGAGTTAAATTTAATGTTTAGCAGCTAAAAATATTCTGGTGCTCACATAGGTATTGATTCCGTTCAAAATCGATATCTGAGGATCCTGGCAACTAGCCGGGAGGTGGCTAAATTACAAAACATGAAACTGTAACCAAAATTTTTTAGGTCAGCGCCATTTTGAAATTCCTTGTTACTGTACCGATTTCTAAATCAGTAATCAATATCTAAATCAGTATTTCTAAATCAGTATTCGAATCAAGTTTGTAACTATCATTAATAGAATCAAATTAGTATCAATTAGTGGAGCATGTTAGTTAATAATTTTGGTAAATCATTCGAATTATTTGTATAATCAAATAATTCGAATGAAATCATTCAAAGTCGCCGATCGCTAGGATAGGCTGTGTGATAGGCCCGCAGAGTTGCCAGACATATGAGAAATCTGTCAGAAATCAGCACATTAATAAATTCATTACTCATCACTAGTTGTCATTAAATGCAAGATGCCTACGTTATGTCTTTGAATCCCCGTTATATGTATTTCTATGCAACTATTTATCCGCAGGTGAACTACTGGGGAATAAAAACTCAGTGGAACTAGTATTAAGTACCCTCGAGGTACCTACCCCAACCAAATGCATACAACATTAATTATTAATAATAATAAATAATTCCAATCTGTCTCCTCAGGGGGACAGATATCTCCCGCGAACATGCAAATCGATGCTGAAAAGTGTGATTTCAAGGAGTGGGATATCGGACGTACGTACTACGAGGGAAAATAGCAGCCAGTACCGCCAGACCACACTTGACTGTTGCAGTCCGAGGCAGAGAGACTTGTCCTCTCAATTGTTGCCATTATAAGAAAATCATGGATGTAAGATGTAAAATGCCACAATATTTCAAAATTCATGTCTACTCTATGTCAGTCATTATTTTAATCTTAAGTCTGTGTTTTATCTATCCACGGGCTCATGGTTCCCAACTAAGCCCCAAATTTAGGGCGTAAACAAATGCGAAGGGCTTCTTTTAGGGCCCTTATATTTTTAGGGATTTTTTGGCTTCTTATATTTTTTACCTATTTTTTATTTCTTAGATCTATCATCTACTACCGATTCTTATTATTAAGAATGCGGAGTTGAATGAATAACAAGTCAAACAAAATATTGGTTGTATAATTATTATAATTTTTTGAAGTTACTTGTTCAATATTTAATTTTCTAAAAATAATGTTTATTGTAATTTTTTCTTACGATCAATAAGAAAACCGTAATTCCAAAATTAAGATTTTCATTATTAGCGAAAATTTGAATCATTCATTGTGAATCTTAATTTTGAATGTACGGTAAACAAGTGAAATTAATTTAACGAATTAAAAAATACGACTGCCCTGCTATATTATTTTCGGAGTTTACCTCCTTATGAAGCGATTTGCATGCCTTTGGAGTCTTATTCACATTTTTATTAAATGATATTTGTTTGTGAATCACTGGATATTGAACTATAACGTTATATATTTTTGGAATCTACTCATCATTTTCTAGATGATGATTATACAGTTAATCTTATTTTCGATTTTTTTTTCAACTTTAGTCTTTAATGCGGGACCATGGTCACCCCATCAATTTTTTTAAAAATTTTACTAGCCTATGTCACCCGGAATAAGCTAGGGATTCTAACGATACCTCATTTATCAAAATCGGGTCAGGCGTATAGAAGTTATGGTGGAATATACAAACTCACATACATACATACATACATACATACTTACATACATACATACATACATGAACCCTGAAAACAATATACGCCTTTTTTCAGGCAGTCGTATAAAAAATATATTTGGGGCTTTTTGACTTATGTTTTAGGGACAAATATTTTCGAGAGTTGGTAACACTGCTCGTGATATTGACCAGCATTTTTGGTCGGTATTCTACATCAATCATTGTTACAGCATCAATTGTTGTGATTGGCTAAATTTATGGTGTTCTTGCTACTTCAATGGATTTTGTCCAATAGTGGAAGAGTGTTATCCAATCAGAGGTGATTGCGATCGTTACACTGTAGCTGTCAGAGATACGCGGTCGCGCTGTAGTATCTTAATGTACTCTGGTTTATTTACAATTAATAATTTTCGTTTCGGCTCCTATGTTATGGGTAGTGGTATTCGGATTCACCGGTTTAACTTGTTTTTTAATTATAATTGATTGTACATGGAGGGAAAGCGAACATAAACTGTGCCTAAAAGTAAGTAGATGCGAATGCAAAATGTAAACTGAACTAATTTTCTCGACAAATCTTTCTGTTTACCTAATAATGATATTAAATTAATATTTCATATTTATTCAAACGTGTTCGTCTATTTTTATCGCCATAATCAACTATTATTCTCTTCATTTAGATCAAGAAGCAACAAATAAACATCTTAGTCGCCATACGACCACCAAGCCACTGTGGTGAGTTCACAGGACTGATAAGCGCCAAAAGGGCGGACTTCCAGTGGCAAATACCTAAAGATATCCTAAAAGAGCATGGGCCAGACAGGACTGTCGAACACTGAAAGCGGGTAAGATCACGACATATTACAGTACTTAAACTCAAGTAAACTACAATATACACAAAATAAAATGATATACAGTGGCATGCAGTTCATAGAGGCATAAAAGTACTGCTACCCAAATGGATATAAGTCAATATGTATTTATCATCAAAACAGCTAGTAAATAGGTATTCTGACCTACTAATGCCTACTCTAGTTTCAAACCCTGTGCATGCCACTGTTGATATATACTAATTTTATCCACAAGAAAGTTGCAGGTACATAATAATATTATATTTTTATTTGCAGACTTACAAAGATTTAAAAAAAGGTGCCCGCACTGAGAACACTGCAGCAGTTCGGGCAGTCAGTGCAACTGGAAATGCGGAGACCCCACTGTCTCGGAAGTTAGCACCAAAGTGCTTAATGTAATTGGGCACAAGTCCTCGATAGTCTATCGGCATTGGGCCAGAATAATCATTGATTAGTTAGCCAAATGTGTCTACTCATTTTGTTTTAATATTGTGTTGTGTTTGTAAAATAAATTGAAAAGGTTGAAAAGGTAATCATACAAATATATTTTAGTTGAAATATGTATTGATTAATCTGTCTCTTTTGTTGGGCAATTGTCAGCAGCCTTGTTTGATCCACAAAAGATGCGATGAGAGGATTGTTCACTTCACTTGTTACATCAGAGTTGTTATCCGTGGGCTGTTCCATTGGAATTCTGAAATATTCAAATTTAATAAATAATTAACACATTTTTGTTAAAAAAAAATTAATATACACAACAGACAAACTAGAGGCAGATGTGTAGGATTCCAGTAAACAATTTTATGAGTATCAGTGTGTTTTTTTTCCCTTAAATTATGTAAATTAGCCCGTTAGATATTGTGGCCAATTCTGTTTAACACAATATCTAAATTAAAATGACAGCTTTAAATCTATTGCCAGTCAATTCCACAAGAAAAATAAATATAATGTAAAAGGGATAGCAACTTAAATAGAGCTGTCATTTAAATTTAGTTATGGTGTACTAACTCCAAGAAAGAAACCATTAAACTACAGTCAAATACACTAGAGTATGTAGATGAATATGTCTACCTGGGACAAACAATATCACCAATAGATCAGACATCAAAAGAAATAGAAAGAAGGATATGTAATACCTGGAAACGCTATTGGTCTCTTAAAGAAATTATGAAAAATAAAGATATGCCTATGTCAGAGAAAGCCAAGGTGTTTAATGTATGCATCCTGCCTTGCCTAACCTATGGCTGTCAAACTTGGGGGCTAACCAATAAAAACCTGAAGAAACTTAAAGTATGTCAAAACAACATGGAGAGAAGTATGCTTCGAGTCAAAAAGGTTGATAAAATCAGACTCTCTACTATCAGAAGCAAGACAAAAGTTAAAGACATATCTATAACTATTAAAAAACTAAAGTGGAAGTGGACAGGGCACTTCATGAGAGACAAGAGGGATAAATGGACGAAAGAAGTCACAGAATGGTACCCAAGAACAGGAAAAAGAAAAAGAGGTCGCCCTTGCCAGAGATGGGAGGATGATATTAAAGGCACGGCGGGAAACATATGGCAAAGGACAGCAAAGGATAGATTATTATGGAGAGCCCTGGAGGAGGCCTATGCCCATGGGCAAACTGGATGAATTAAACAAAATGTCTACTAGTGTCTTAGTTTAATTAATTTATTTATATGAAAATGTAAATAATAACAAAACAAAATTCAGTAATAAAGGCTTATATTATATTATATATTATATTATTATGGTGTACAACCAGTGGCGTGCAGTTCATAGAGGCACAAAAGCACTGCTTACCCATATTGAAATACATCAATGCTCATTTTTCATCATGACAGTCAATAAATAGGTATTCTAACTAATGCCTACCCTAGCTTCAAACCCTGTGTACAACAGAATTGGCCTCAATTATTTGGTTTGCTAAAGAAAATTAATTTAAAATATCATACCTAAAAGATAGTATTGCCTGATTTACATGCAGGCATTTCAGTTTCAAAATTGGAGTTTTAACTTTAGCTAAAAGATGAACTGATTGTGGAATCATACTGGGTATCTTGGGTTGATGTTAATGATGTGGCAGTCAACATCCACAGCCTGTAACATTTAATCATGAAGTAACCACCAATAGCTCAATGGTTAATGGTTGTAAGATCTATCGCAGGTCTATTGTTGTACCTATTTCTAGCACAAGCTTTATGCTTATTTTCAGGGGAGAGGGAAGTATATGATTATAACACTATAATCCATACTAATATTATAAATGCGAAAGTGTGTGTGTCTGCTATGCTTTCACAACCCATCTACTCAACCGATTTTGATGAAATTTGGTACAGGAGTAGATTGTTTTTTTTATCCACTACAAGTTAGCCCTTGACTGCAATCTCACCTGATGGTAAGTAATGATGCACTCTAAGATGGTAGCAGGCTAACCTTTTAGGGGCATGTCAGTTATATTAAACCCATAGCCCTATTCGGTTTCTACACGGCATCGTACCGGAACGCTAAATTGCTTGGCGGCACGTCTTTGCCGGAAGGGTGGTAACTAGCCACGGCCGAAGCCTCCCACCAGTCTACCTGTATCCTGGGGATGGACATAGGCTACTTTTTATCCTGGAAAATTAAAGAGTACCTGCGGGAATCAAAAATCTTAATCCACACAGTCGCGGGAATCATCTAGTTTTTTTTATATACATATTTCCTAACCACATTAGGATGGTTAAGTGCCTCTGTGACTTCATGCACATATTTGCTCAGTTTGCTGTCCAAGATGACAGGCCTCACAAACCATCCTCTGATAATCGCCATTGGCATAAAAAAGCAGTGCACTAAGCAGCTGTAATTTGACAGAATTATGTTTTAGGTAGGTATTTAAGTGTGTATGAACCTTTGTATTTTAGTACAAATGTAGGTAGGTAAATGCATAGCTCTACGTTTAGTAGATAAGTAGGTACGTTGCGTTGTTAATACAGCGACTTAGAGTTACTAATAAAATAAATACATAGTTCTTGGGGCTGCTACAATAAATATAACCTAAATACTATGTGGAATTAACAATACTTTCCAAATGAATTGTCATACGTACCTTCGTCTCCAGCGATACTCTTTGCGAGCCTTTGAGGTCACTGTTTACCCTCAACATTTTGCACAAATAAATAAAAGCTCTCTTCGTGAGCCGATATAGCTGAACGAAATTTTTTGTCTGAGACGCGGTTAACTTGAGCCTTATCACGCCTGTCTTCACGTCGGTCATTCCGCAGCGTCCATTATCTTTTTCCAAGCAAAATAAAGCCTCGCAGTCATAATCGAGTCCCAATATAATAGTTTATCACTGGAATATTTTCGGTGAGTTATGAATCCGCTATCGAGTGTGAAAATGACGTCATTCTCGCACTTTGAGATGTCAATCTGTGTAAAAAGTAACACTCGGAGTGCCAAAATAGCAAATGACATTACTCATAACGTATTTTTTGTACGTTTGGTGAGTTAAAGACTCGATCTTTCTCATCGAATTTCACTTGGAGTGGGAATGACTCGGTGACTTTTTGTTCACCATGTTGCCGCTTGGAGCGCTGGCTGTAGATGTATGGAGGAGCTCACTCTCACCTCACTTTAGTGAGACGTATTTCAAATTCGATCAAACTCGGAGTAACCGTACTGTGCGTTGATAGATCAGTCAGTCAGTCAATCAGTCAATCACCTCTTTCTTTTACATATTTAGAGATGAATTGATAGATTAATTCCGAAATTACCAGATACGTTTGTGTTTACCAGAACCAACTGGACGAATTAGAATAGGCACGATGACAGTATCCAAGAATCAATGAAATTATGAATTTATCTAATGAAATAGGATTCATGGATTATAAAAAACTTATTTATTTTTCTATTTCGAGTGAGATTGTTATTTATTTTGATAAAATAAAACTATAAAATACAGCAATCCGCCATATTGTATAAAACACCACTGAAGCGAATGACGTCACAATTGTTTTCGAGCTTTGACAATCTCTATAAGTACAGGTGTTTTAAATGTTTATCAAGTATTTTCGTGTTTTTTTGTTTCTCAAAGATCATTTCCATAATCTAGTTTTGTTTTACCGAATCCTAAATCAAGAAATAAAAAATCGTTAGCCAGGGATCAAGGATTTACCAAAGCTACTAGCTCTAATTTGCCCAGGATTGATTTGTTGATGCTGGGTGAGTATCTTGCATCAAACAAAGACTTTTGTTCAGCAGAATTTCGCAACGTCAAAACTTCCATGTAAGTACAATAATAACATAATAATTTAAAGGTCCTAAACCCGTAAAATCTGCTATTTTATATACTAAGCACTTCATGATAGTTATTAGAGGTTATTTTAATGAAATGTTGTTTTTTAAAACTATATATGAGCGGTGATTGCCTAGTAACTATGACGTCTGCCTCCTATTCGGTGCGTCTGGGGTTCGATTCTTGGCACGTATCTCTAACTTTTTGCAGTTATTTGTGCTATATGCAAAACAGCATCACTACATAGTATAAAACAAAGTCGCTTCCCGCTGTCTGTCCCTATGTATGCTTAGATCTTTAAAGCTACGCATCGGATTTTGATGCGGTTTTTTTAATAGATAGAGTGATTCAAGAGCAAGATTTATATGTACTTTTTATCCCGGAAAATTAAGGAGTTCCCGCGGGAACCAAAAAAACCTCAATCCACGCGGACGAAGTCGCGGGCATCAGCTAGTATTAGAATAAAGCAAAAACTTACGTCAAGTGATCTTCGCAGAAATAAATAGTAGAATTTAGCCCTATAGCTGTAGGATCTCGCCGTGCAAGATTAAGCCACTTAGATCGCATTATTTTTTTAAGTGGCGCGTGAGTTAATAACTTGTTTGGAGATAATTTTGATGTGTTATCACACTGGGGGACCGCACACGACTTACACGCTTTAGAATTCATATTATTCACACATAATATCTAAATTGCTGTACGAAGACTTATTGTTTACCACTTGTTTACTGCACACAGTACAATAGAGTACATTGGTAAAAACAATAGTGACGTCACAAACGACGCCATGACACCCGCGAGCGTTTTGGCATGATTTTTAAAATTTAAATTTCAAATGCCAATTTTATCTACTAAACCTTGTTTTTCTGCTGAAATAAGATATTTTTTCGAAATAGTAGATACTTCCGAACATAATCTGACCATTTTTCAAAATCAGTCATCATGCCTATTCTACTGTCTATACGAAAAAACAGCTTATTAGGTCTTATGTAGGTAATAGTAAAATAACATACTTAACTACTTACTATATTATGACGCTCTAGTCAATGCGGCTATTGGTTGAATATTAATTTTATTATTTCTGTTAATGACTAATATGTGGGTATAGTCATTCTGTTTGTCTGTGTAAAGTAAGCCGAGCCAGTATCAGGGCTGAGCTAAGAAGCGATAGTTTTTCCGTATCTCAAAACGGAACCCTTATAGGATCACTTTGTTGTCCATCTGTCTGTCTGTCTGTCAAGACCCTTCTTCTCAGGAACGCATGGAGGTATCAAGCTGAAATTCATATCAAATACTCAGGTCTACTATCCCTTGGAGTTGTGAAAAAATCAAACTTCTAAGCCAATGCAATCAAAAGATACAGCCGTTTATGCTGCAAATTTTCCTGGAATCAAAACCTACAGGGTACTTCCCGTGAACTCAGAATCTTGAAATTTGGTACGAAGCAACGTCTAGGATAATAAAGGAACAATTGCGAAAAGCATAAATTTTTAGTTACATCATAAAATAAAAATATTTTTAATAATTTTAAACTTACTACAGGATTGTACGGAATCCTCGGTAAGCAAGTCCGACTCGCACTTAGCCGGTTTTTTTTAATATTTTTTTCTCCACCGGTAGCCGTGCCGTGTTTGTAGAGGCGCGCTTCTGGCCGAACAAACAAGACCCTGCACTGATGACCGACAAACAGACAAACAGACGGACTGTTTGTCGCCTCTAACTGTGCCTTGAGGGACATCGGACCTTTTAGCATCGCAAATTAAATCATCTTGAATTATACGACTGCCCAAAAAAGGAGTGTCATGTTTACAGGGTTCATGCACAGTGGCGTGTAGTTCATAGAGGCATAAAAGCACTGCTTTCCGAAATGGAAAAACGTCAATCCTAATTTTTCATCATAACAGTCAGTAAATAGGTACTCTGACTAACTAATGCCCGCCCTAGCTTCAAACCCTTTGCACGCTACTGTTCATTCATATACATATATTGTATGCATTGAGTTTCTTTATTCCAACATAACTTCTAAATGCTTAAACAGATTTGGATGTACTAGGAGAACCAGCAATTAAAGAATTTTCTTTTTTCGATTTCGCCTCATGAATAGCATCCTATACAGGCTACTGTCATTTAGTTAAAGTCAAAGCTCATAACTCCCCCCCGCTTGATAATTAAGTTTCTCGCGGTGAGTCGTCTTTTCAATTTGAAGCTAATCACAACCTGTTCGGAAGTTCTGATTTTTACAATAAAACTGAAAAAAAATTCTTACTGTTATTATCGAATAGATAAACTAATTATCTATTGATACAATTTTAAATAAACAATAAATATAAATTCTACAACGCTATCTTTCTATCCATTTATAAAATTCCGGGCACAAATGTTTACAAAGATTTGTTATTAAAAGGTCGTATTGATACGGCATGGAATATTTATTAATAATAATTTATAATAATTAACAAGTATTGGCTCGTGTCCACGATAAGTGCGCGTAACGATAACGTAATTAGAGATTTTATCGACTTCATCTCTCGTTATCGATGCTTGCTATGTTCAACACTAATCAACCCTACAAGCACGTCTTTGCCGTTAGGATTGTAAGTTATATAGCCACAGCCGCAGCCTCCCAAATCTGTAGATATTATGTTTTTATTTGATACGAATTACTACCTATCTTTGTTCATTTATATATTATTATACCTATACTTAATGAAGCGACTAATTAATTATTTCACTTTAGACAAATATTGTCACTTGAGTGTTACGACAAGACTCTACCACCATACTCATGTATTCCTACTCAGTGCGTACAATTTATAATAATATTTATTATAAATGCGGAAGTGTGTTTATCTGAATGTCCGTCTGTCTATCAGTTATATCTGTTTAGCAGATTATGACTAGGTACAGAGATGTTGCATCCCATTCCCAGGCAAGGCCCAAGGATAGAGGATGCTTTTCATCCTGGAATATCACAGAGTTCCCATGGAATTTTTCAAAAGCCAAAATAGGTACACGGAGATGAAGTCGTGGGTATCATCTAGTTGATGATATTTATTTGTAAATTCTCAGAGGCCATACTGCTAATAGCTATATTGTTTCATTATTGTTGACTTTCGTGTTTTAGAATTATAATCCATATCGTAGTAACGTGAAACGTCAAGGTATACGTGTCATCAAACTGCCATTTAATATTGCTTAAGGGTATGTTTCGATATACACTGCGAGCACTGTTCAGTGCTCTTACTGGGGACTTGCTCTCTGTGCTGATTGCGCTCCGTTTAAACAGTAACCAGTATAGCTTTATAGGAATAACTATGAAGGAACGGCTACGCAGTATACAAAATTGACGTCACACCTTACAGTGCTCGCACTGTATATCGGAACGTACCCTAAGTATTGGTTTATGCGTTGACAGTATGGCCCCAGTATGGAACTTGTTGCTAATTCAAGCTAGAGAATTCTCGTTAAATTACCTAGAATGTTATCGAGAGAAGTAGGTATCGTTATACTATCTAGAATGTTATCGAGCGCAATCTAATTTATTTTCAATAAGTCTCATTAAGCACGCTTTAACGGCAGCTTTAGCAGTAGTGACGTGAAGTTATCGCTTATCGATAACCCTTGACGGCCTCTGACCGCGATAACCGGCCGTCTTGCTGCAGCTATGCGTTAGCGCGCAGCCGCAGACTACTAAAATATAATAATATGCTATAAATTATGAGCATTTCGATAACGATGTTATCCAAGCATACGTTATTAACATTACTTAGACAGGTGCTTCTTCTTACTTCATAATACTTCTTACTAATATTATAAATGCGAAAGTTTGGATTGATGTTTGGATGTATGGATCTATGGATTTATGGATGTTTGTTACTCAATCACGCCCCAACGGCGGAACGGGTCTGGCTGAAATTTGGCACAGAGATAATTATAGCAAGATAGATAGATCTGGAATAGCATAAAGGCAAAAAGTAGCCTTTTTGCCTTTATACTATTGCATGCATGCAAAAAGTATCCCGGAAAATTAATGAGTTCCCGCGGGACCCAAAAAACCTCAAACCACGCAGACGAAGTCGCGGGCATTCGCTAGTATGTAATAAAAACTAAAAGTACTGACCAACTGAATCATCAACGCCCAGCTGAAACCCATCTTGATAGCTGAAATTTTGCAGCCTTTCTCCCTTTACAATATTTACTTGAAACAAGTTTGGAGTTTTGGAAATTCCCACGAGAGCGATGCACTAAGTCTGATCGTCTTTAAACGTGGCTATCACAAATTAAATGCCACTGACATATATTTTTTATCTATTTTTACCATTTACTGTGCGTCTCGCCAAATCTCGAAATGGCTCAACCGAATGGAATTTTCGGTTTTTGTTTTGTTCTCTACAAGACTGATTAGAATCAGTTTTTTTTTAATTCAGGAAAAGTGAACGTGCTTTTTGTATGGCATTTTTGTTTGAACTCAATTGATTGTAATATGGACAGTATAATAATAAACTTGAAACCTTCTGGGTTGTATTCCTGGTATTCTTTTCCATTCTTATTGCCTGTTTAATGAAACAATAGCATGAAATAGGCCTTTTCAGAAGCGGATTTTCCTGAGCGGGCGGGACAAATGGAGCACTGGTCAAAAGCGCCACAACATTGGTACTTAATTACTTAGCTGAGGTATATCTAAGAGCACACTTTGACCATCACATTTACTAATGTAAAACTAAGACAAATTTGAACTTAAGTCTGAGTCTTACAATTATATTCATACCTAATACAATGCAATGGCGAGGCTCTACTTCTAAGCTTGCTTTTGACTCTTGCCTTGAAGGAACTATAAAGTACCAGGCATATCATTCAATTAATTCCTCTTTAAACTTAAATAATAGAACCTGCTAGTGCCATACTAGCAGTACGTCATACGGAAGCTAATTAAAAAAATTTTTTTAGATACTCATCCTATATTTATTTAACGGAAAATAGCTAATAGAGAAGACGCTTGACGCTAATAAATCGACAGATCAATTTAACGCTTGACTAGCAGACGGTGAATGAGTGACGTGGGCGGCGACCCTCTTCGACCCGGCTGATAACACGCGGCCCTATTGCCTGAGCCCCCGGCCCACTGATAACATGGTACGTATATCTTACACGTGTTTCCGTGGACCTGGAAGTGGCTTGTACGTATGTGGAAAATGACCAATATCGAAGCAATCTGCACCGATTGAGTGGTTATGGTCAACTCACACACACAACAGACGTCCCATGGAACGTAAGTGCGGTAACTTGCCCAGAAGGAAGTCGGTCAACTCAGTAGTCACCACAGATTTACGGCGTATATAATATGACGAGATTTTCCCGCGGCTTCGCTCACGTAAGGCTCTATTTTCATACAAATTTCAAAGCCCTATTTTACCCCCTTAGGGGTTTAATTTTCAAAAATCCTTTCTAAGTGGATTCCTACGTCATAATAGCTCTGTCTGCCCGATCAGAAGTTTGAGCTATGCGATGATAGATCAGTCAGTCAGTCACCTTTTCCTTTTATATATTTTGATATTATCGAGGCCTCCCTACAAGGAGGGTTGATGAGATCAGGCGTATCGCAGGGAGCCGCTGGATTCTGGCGGCGTAAGGCTGCGGATCCCATAAAGCATCCTCATCAGGCATATCGTTATATTCAAATCAATGTGGACCCAGACAAATTTTATCGCGTTTTGGAATGTAGATAGACAGACCAGAAACAAGTAATATAATACAGTACCTAGATTTAAATATTTTTTTTGTAATTTATAATCTTTGTTTTTGTGTCCATGTTATCCGAAACAAAGATTGGGAATTTAAAATTTAAACAGGTCTAAACCCATGAAGCTTGCTCATAATATTAAATTTAAAAAAAAAATGATTTGATTGGATTTAAAGTAATCCAGCTAGGTATATTTTACGTTTAATCCAATGCTGTGTTTGATAACTCTTTGGCAAACTTTGGTCCCTGACGAACTTTAAAGCACTTGTACACACTTGTACCTATCTAATATTAATTGTAAGCAGATATCGAAGAGCTTCTTTCCACTTCCACTTCAAAAGGTTTCACGAGAGTTTGTTTCGCGGGTTGTGGAAACTTCTCCTGTCTCTTCTCCAAGAAGCTCAAATTGCCTTTTGAGCTTTTCAAAGCAATAATAATTGACGTATTTCCGGTATGTTTGTGAAATAGTTGGCAGGGTTATTGAGAGAGTTGCATACGAAATTATTATTTTTCCTTCAGATAAAGTAGGTGGTAACTGTTAACGTACAGAATGTGGTCGTACCTGCTTCCATGGCATAGCCCGCAGCGGCAGCCGCGGCGTGCAGAGCCCCGTACTCCTTGCCGTCCATTCCGCCCAGCATCATGGCGGCACTTCACTCACATGCCCGTCAGACTGCCCCCTATCACCCCCTACCCCTGTCTCTAACCCTCCCTCTGTCTAACTTATCCAGAGCTTCTAACAACAGTGTTTCTTCGTAGGAGTTTATGCGTTTCCCGATTACTTTTATAACTATCTCGTTTTATTTATAATTCCCTCTTTATTTTATCGTTTTTAATACCCTCTTTAGTTTATGTATCGTAGCTGAAGCCTTAAAATTTTTAACTTTAATAGGGTTTCTTTCTGTGTTGGTTACTATTTGATAGTGATCTTTTTAAATATTCACCTAAAGTTTATTATATCCACTAAACTATACCTCCCTTATTTGTTTTATCGCTGCTACATCTAACTAAAATAGTCTTAGATGTAAGTTTTCAATGTCTTCTTTAATTTTTATAAAATCTTTTTAGCTGCTACTTTTAATTTTTAGATAAATGTATCCCTTATTTATTTAAAGTTCACAGAACCTTCCTACAACAAACTGGTTTCTTAATAATAATTATGTCAAAGTATTTTATTAAAATTTTCTTCAACATGGTCACCACAAAATTTAAATTGGACACCAAATCATTAAGATATACTTTTTATCCCAAATCACCCTTTATTCTTTGTCTATCACAACAAATATGTTCTCAATCAACTAATAATTACTTAATATCTTCACTACATAACTTAAAACTTCAGCGACAACTACTTCTTCAACTTCCGGTAGTGGCAAACCGTAAAACTTTCACCGCGGATGTGAACCTTTTCTGTCGTTGAACCGTCACACTATGAAACACGTTCGTCGTGTTTCGCGCGTATTTGACATGTGCGCGCGCGCCGCTTTTTCTTCCGCTCGTGCCTTTTCCCCGCCCCTCGCCGCCATTGGTGCGAAACAACCAATCGCCGCGCTCCATTTCAAACGCGTTCCTTTTTCCGTGTCGCCATCTATTTGAAGATTGCTGATGCATTCACCGACCTCACTGCTGTTTTATGCACTTTATTATCATCTCAATAGGGTTGAAAATGTTTTGTTTTCAGGTTTAACGGTGTGTCTGTTTTCCCCTCGGTCGGTTTCACTCGGGCTAGAGTGAGACGAGCGAGGAAAATGTATCGTGACTCGATAGTGGGTGTATATGAGTATGTGTTACATACGCCACGACCGCGGTATATGTAAGAGGATGTAATTGATATTTTACGTTTGTTAATTTTGTTAACAGTTAAGATTGTGCGGTTTATGGCTTCGTGGTCGTAAGTGTTATGTTTGTAGGAGATTGGAAATTATGATGTTTCCGATCGGCTTTACAATTTTACTGGCTAAGTAAATTGAAACATGTATGTTGCATTTTTCCTTTAAAATATTATAGGTATAAGTAGAGTTTCTATGAATAGGTATTTTGCATTGTAAAATTGCAAAAACCGTCAGATTGAAATCTATTGCTTTTTTTTTATTTTTTTTTATTTTCTCTTTAAGTATCTATACCAAATTTCATCAAAATTTGTTGAAAAGATGGGGCGCTAAATCGTAGCAGACAGATAGACACACATTCGCATTTATAATGTTTATATGGAGATGGATTGAACACTTCTAGAAACTTTGGATGGCAAATTGTTAATAATATGAGGTGGGTAGGTATAGGTAGGTATGTGCGCCATCAATCCAAGTGAGAGCTTTGATTGAAACGGTTGCATTTCTCTGCCACGGTGGGAGCTAAAAATGGCTGCGACAGAAAAATGAGCCGAGCCCGGAACGGAAATAAAATATTAATAGCCAGCTCGTTTGTAGCCATTATATCGGGGATATTGGTCCCAGGGTCCTGTAGGGCTGCCCACCGACTCTAAGGTAAAGTCTGTTCCAATAGAGTGAGATTTTTTTAAATCGTGCTTGCACAGTGATTTATTTCCTAAAAATTCAGGACTAGACATTTTCTACATCCCACTGGTCCAGCTCACAAGTATGATAAAATTGTTATTAGAGAATAGGTAGTTTTAATTTCATTTAAATTGTGTATTTTTGTTATTGTTTGTTCATTTAATTTGATTTAATTGTTTGTTCATTTGTTTTAATTTGTATAAATATTTAGACCATACTTTCAATACATTTTAATTTAAATTCAATTTATAGTGTGTTTTTTATTGTTTTGTATTTTTAGTGCTTTTTTTTGTCATGTGTGTGTGTAATTTTAGTAACTTATATGTAATATTGTAGCCTGACAAAACGTATTGGGAAACTGTAATGTCTTATCTGGTATGTCCTATCAATTAAAAAAATTGGCAGTCATAGGGAATGCCGTTAGAAATGAAATCTAAACACTAAATCTATTCAATTTTACTTCACTTAAACATTTGAGTTTCTGACTGGGAAATGTAGAAAAAGGTATCATATTAACAACTACATCAGATAATTATACACCTTAGTACTAACACGTATAGCTTGGATTACGATTGGAAAATATTAATTTTTAAGACGTTCTGTCATCAGAGAAAACGTAGGAATATCCTTTCAATCAAAAGAAATCGATAAAATATTCAGTCATAGATATTAAGTTTTAGGTATAAATACCTACCTTCCGAATGTTTTTTTTTGATTTAGATCACCCAGCCAAAGGACCGGTGGAACTATGGCAGCTTGCCTAGGTGTCAAAAATCAATGTTCAGCAATGATTTCATTATTATTGTAATTGTAATATTTCACTGTTTTCAGATAAAAAAGTTTCAGGAGTCTGAAGGTTCGGAAAACTGCGAAAATGAACAAAAAAAGTTTCACCAAAAGATTGCTTTCCCACACTAGATGGCGCTATTTATTGTGTTGAGCGAGTCCAAAAAAATATTTTCAAGTACTATTTCTTTATTATTGTAATTGTTATATTTTATAGTTTTCAGATAAAAAAGTTTCAGGAGTCTGAAGGCTCTGAAAACTGAGAAAATAAATTAAAAAAGTTTCACCAAAAACTGCTTTCCCACACTAGATGGCGCTATGTATTGTGGTGAGTCTAGAAAATATTTTTAAGTATTGCTCACTACTTTTGGTTGACAAGTTCAACTAATCGACCACAGATGGCGGCATATGCAATATGAAAGGGCGTTCCTTTAAACGCAGTATTTCAAAATGCTTTGTTCGATCAATTAGTTTGAGACTTGTCAAAAAATAAAAATAATTATAAACAAAACATACATTTCCTTTTCATTACTATTTAATTGATCAAAAATAAATCATTCATAATATAATGACTAAGGTACTTAAATGGTATTCATGTAGGGTTACAAGATTATTATTAGGCATGGATATAATGGAACGTCAAAA
Organism: Erebia palarica; assembly: GCA_964035005.1. Lineage (NCBI taxonomy): Eukaryota > Metazoa > Arthropoda > Insecta > Lepidoptera > Nymphalidae > Erebia > Erebia palarica. Next base: position 11,315,874 of record OZ035994.1, on the reverse strand, counting down.
TGGAGTAGTGCTTAAAGAGGAAAGCGGACGCTCAAGATTTAAACAATAAACGTACTGTTTTTTTTTGTCATTTGAACTCTGACCTTATTTGGAATAATAAATCCATAATAATTTCGTTTTGAATTTTTAAACCTTACTGTAAAAACGGAAATGCTGTGCATTGTCCCGAATCGGAGGGCAATTACTGGTCATGTCCTTTCATCGACTGAGGATTTAATGCGGGGGTCTCCATGCAACGGACCGCCCCATTGCCTTTTTCAGTTTCAAATTCGAGGCTTTTTTTGCATATTTTATAATATTAGTAAAAATCAAGTTGGTAAGCTATTTGCCTTCCCTTAAGTTATGACACTACTTCAAACAATAATGAGTTCCATTACATGAGAAAGCTTTGACTGTTCTTTCAAATGCTCACCTTCCTCTCACATCCATCACATCCATCCATCCTTCCATCCAAACCTATCGCATTTATCATACCTATTAGTGTAGATGTAATTTAAGTTCGAGTTGAAGTGCCAGCCCTAGCGCCGTGGTGGCGTAGGATAATAAATGCGGTATAAAGTACGGGGGCATTGTTCGGCGGCAGGGCGTGACTTATGCCCAATTGTGGGCAGATTGCGGGCCGATTGCGGCGCGTTATCTTTTGTATGCCTTTACGTACTCTGTGCCACTGATAGCCCACCGCTGGATGTCTGGGACTCGACGGAGCGTGGAGTTATGGCTGCTTTGATTACTACAGGTTTAGATGCCTATACTTTTTTCAAATCTAGTCAAAAGGTTTCTTATTGAAAAACTTTTGAAAACAAGTGCTTTTGAATCGTCAATCGAATGCTTAATGATTCGAAAACGTATGCGGTTCCTATCGAGCGAGACTTCTTTAACCAACTTGCTTCTCGTTGAAGGAAAACATCGTGAGGAAACATGCATTAGGAATATATATTTCACTTGAGTGCCTTGTGAGTATACGTTCCTCTCAGTCAATAAAAGTAAAAAAATTAAGTAGGTAGCTGGTAGAGGTGCTAACTCGGTGTTAGCAAAGGTGATTTTCCGCGATCAGCGATTGGGGACGACAACGATAATCCTGCATGGTGGGTAAGCTACAGGGAGAGGGCATGTACTACCTACAGCCTGCATGTCTGAAAGTTTTCTACGCGTAGGTAGGTACCTAAGTATAATAGTATCGCGCGCCAGTTGAATGCAGAGCTTTAAATGTATATTGAATAGAAGCAGGCGTTACTTTGGGGATGTCCATGATAATGCATGAACTAGAATTCGCAGTGTGTGACTGTAATTCATTTCAATTCAATTTATTTACAACATGTAGGACATACAGGTGTCTCTTATGTAACGTCCTGTTTTGACTCTACCACCGGCTCGGAAAGCAGAACTGTGGTGGATTATAGGGAATTAAACTTCTAGTTCATTCTTTAAATATATGGTGACACATACATAAGCTCTGCATTCAACTCGCGCGCGAACTATACCTACTTAATATTCACGAAAATATAGCATTTGCTAATCCCCACTTCACCAGCGTGAAAAACAATGGCGTCATACCATTCTCATACTGAGAGGCATCTGTGCTTGAATTGAAAATTGATGATGATGTAGGTAATATTGGAATCATTCTAATTTCATTAGTCATTTGATTAGGCTTTAGAATCTTAGCCGTAAACATGTCGTCACCGATTATATTTGAGACAATTTATGAGATACAGAGGTTTTTTATGTAATAATAATGTCCTCCCGACCAAACTTCGGCCATAGCGGCCTATCTCCAAAGAGATTAACAATTTGCGCGGGAGATATTATAGTTAACAAGTGTGTGCGCATACACAGACGCACTCTCTGTTCCTTTACTCTCCAGCCCGATGGGACTGAATATCCGACAAGACCGTAGAGAGATCAGGCGCAGGACCGACGGGTTTACGTGCTCTCCGAGGCACGGCGGTGAATCATCAACAACTTCCTTACTCCGGGCTAGTTCTGTTAATTTCTTGTAGAAAAACCCAATACTTGTTATGGCCCGACCCGGGGCTCGAACCCGGGACCTCGTCGTAGATGACAACACTAACGAGGCAGTCAAAAATACGTAAGTACCTACCAACGGCATTAACCACTGCTTCCGAATCTCAAGAATCAATACTCAAAGCACCGACGACTGTTAATTACCCAAAATATGTGATATGCGCGTAAAACGTCAAAAATATCCGTTAATTACCGCGCGAGTCGCAAAAACCGCTTTGTGTCGCCGCCTGCGAGCAAATTAAAGCGCGTCGCAAATGATGCGTGCCTCGGCCGACTGTACCGCGCCGCTGAGTGCAAACTGCGGCATTTTCAGCTGAAGTCGTGTCAACATGAAAGCAATTAATTGTTATAGTTCCGACTTCCTGACTTTGATGAGCCCTTCGCCTTTACAACAGATAATCTAAAATCTATTAATTACTAGATGATACCCACGACTTCGTCCGCGTAGATTAAAAGATTTCTTTCACAAAGGTGGGCCGGCAAAGCGTAGCGTTTATAATATTAGTATGGATTATGTGGTTCAATCACAGAATCCACACTAATATTAGGTCTTTACCTATGAAATTGCCTTTCTTCTGTACTGGTCATTTCAAATAAAAAAAAGTTTGTAATGGCTCTGTATTCTAAATTCAAATTAATTTTGTTTTAAAACCATGACATTCTTTTCACAAACTCAGTCTTTTGTTTTTTGATTAGCGTTGTATTTTCATTACATTTCAACATTTTTCGTCATAATGGATACTTTAAAAATTCGTGTAATTATGGAATTTGAGTTCCGTCGTGGCACCAACGCGACACAAACGGCACGTAACATCAAAAACGTTTACGGAGAGAACTGTACAAACGAACGCACAACCCGTTATTGGTTTTCCCGGTTCCTTTCTGGAAATTTTGACTTGAAAAATGAAGCTTGTGGTCGCCCGGAGACCTTGGGTCAACAATAATGAATTAAAGGCGATTGTGGAAGCTGACGAAACTCAATCTACAGCTGAGCTAGCAGCAGCTTTTGATGTAAGCATCAAAACAATATTGATCCATTTGCGACAAATTGGCAAGGTAAAAAAGCTTGATAGATGGGTGCCCCACGACCTTTAACGATCGCCAGCGCAACGTACGCGTCGAGACCTGCCTTGCGCTGCTCAACAGGCAAAGAAATGAAGGAATTTTGAAACGAATTGTTACGTGCGACGAAAAATGGATTCTGTTCGACTATCGAAAGCACCAAGCAAGTTGGTTAGATCCTGGTTCAGACTATTACTTTTTCCAAAATTCAGACAAATTTTTAGTGGGTAAAAAATTAAATTCCCGAGACTCAGTACAAAATGCCTTTGAAGAGTTGGTTGCCTCCCGTCCAGCTGATTTTTACAAGAAAGGCGTCAATAAACTGGCAATGCGTTGGCAAAGATGCGTCGATTGCATGGGTGATTACTTCGAATAACAGAAATAAAAAAGTTTGAAAAAATCAGTACTTTCACTTATTCCATACAAAACGGCAATTTCATAGGTAAAGATCTATTATTAAAAATGCGAAAGTGTGTCTGTCTGTTTGTCTGCTACGCTACAACGGCCCATCTTTTCAACCGAAATTTGATACAGAGATAGGTTGCATCCCGGGGAAGGACATAGGCTTTTATCCCGAGATATTAAGAGATTCCCGCTGGAATAAAAAACCTACTCAGCGCGGACGAAGTCTATTAACATATTATGATGTTAGGCATCGTCTAGTATCATAATATTCGGTCTGCCCCCCGATTGTGTAAGGAAATCGTAACCGCTTGTCAAACGGATAATCCGATCTGTTTATGGAGTTCGTACTGTGCCTGCACGTCAAAAAACATGTATGAACTCCATAAACAGTTGGAGGACCTAATAAGTTTTAAGCTGTCAAATGATTACGATTTGCATAAACAATTGAGTTTCAGATATGCTACGCCATTTTTATTATCCACTACAAGCTAGCCCTTGACTGTCTCAATCTTACAATCTCACCTGATGGTAAGTTATGATGCAGTCTATGATGGTAGCTGGCATAGTCCCTACTTGTTGTTTCTAGATGACATAAATATTTCATTTAATTTTTTTATTCCAATACAAGTTAACCCTTGACTGCGATCTCATGTGATGATAAGTGACGATGCAGTCTAAGATGGTAGCGGGCTAACCTGTGAACGGGTTATGACAGTTATATTAAACCCATACCCCTATTCTGTTTCTACACGGCATCGTGCCGGAACGATAAATCGCTTGGCGGCACGTCTTTGCCGGTAGGGTGGTAACTAGCCACGGCCGAAGCCTCCCACCAGGCAAACACACACTTAACACACTCTTACACATTCAATGACAAAGATTCAAGATGGGAACTGCCATATCTGTCACAGTAAACTATTTTTATAACTTTCCTTCCTATTTCAGGCTTTAGACCTGGACAACATTAAAACTCACCACTGGCGCATAATGCGATGCTCAGCGGTGACCGGAGAGAATCTTCTCGAAGGAATGGATTGGATGCTGGACGATATCGCCAACAGGATATTTACCCTCGACTGATTATACTAACCTACTGACTTCTATTTATTGACGTCTTTGCCGGTAACTAGCCACGGCCTCCCACCAGGCCAAACCAGGGAAAATTCAGAAATTATAAATTTCCAAAGTGACCCTGCCAGGGATCGAACCCGGGACCTCCGCACGTTACGACAACAGCGCTCAACACTGCACCACGTCATCAAGCTATACCTAAAGCCGTCAGATAACGGCATTATTACAGCTTAACGACGTCAGTATCCTATCTATACAGGGCAGCGGCGCGTCTGTCGCAGTGTTTGGTTTGTGACGGAGCGCGGCGGAGCGCGAACTCCTCGGTGCTTAGCGCTGTTCGTTTGTTTGTCTTCGCCGTCGCGTCTACCAAATATAGCGGCTTGAGTATCTTCCAAGCTAGTAATAAATGCTCATGGTCGTGTGATTTTTATTATGCGTAGACTAGCGGGCTTCGTAGTTTGGATAAAATACTTTCGTGGTTCTTTTTAGATACGTCATTAAAAATGTAATTTTTTCCACTTAACAGCTTAACTTTTAGTGTGCAGTGTACACTACACTGCTGAATTTTTAGGTATACGTGCGTAAGTACGTATTGCGTGCCTACGTAGTGCGTGCCTCCGTAGTGCGTACCTACGTAGTACGTGCCTACGTAGTCAAGTACGTACTTTCTTTCATTACTGGCCATTATTTTCCCACGTTTTAAGTCTGAACATAGGCATCCTCTCTTACAGAAAGAAAGTTTAAAAGTACGTTTTCACCAGAGATGTTCTATGTTGTTTAACTACGGATGTGTGTCAAACCCACCAATAGGAGTGCGTAATCTAACACCTAGCAATCTAAGCTATGAAAATCAAGCGCCCCTATACGTAGATTTGACACACATCCGTAGCTAAGCAACGTAGCACATCTCTGGTGGCAATTCGCAGCCTCAAACTGAAACTCATGAACCAGCGTCCGTACGGTTTGGTACCTATTCTTTTACCTACAAACCCCAGTTAGAATAGCGTATAGGTATATATAGTATACCTAGGTACTTAACCGATTCCGATTATGGTTTTGGTGTGCAACCTTAGCCTAAGTCGGGAAAGTTAGATGTGTGACTAACCTCCCTTTTGTTTTACCTGTGCTTTTAAGAGCAGTTAAGCTGTACTGTGTAACACATGTGTAACTCAAAAAAATTTGTACGTCAGGGTTAGCTTTATGGGGTTCTAATTATAAGTGTAAATATCTTGTATCATTACATATTCTCACAAATAATTTTTATTTCTTTTCATTTACGTGGGTATACAGTACTTATTAGGTTAAAATCATCAGAGCTTTTTCCTGAGTAATCTATATTACTTAATATTATAAATGCAATAGTTTGGATGGATGGATGTATGGATGGATGTTTGTTACTCAATCACGCCAGAACGGCTGAACAGATCTGGATGAAATTTGGCACAGAGATAGATTAAAGTCTGGAATAACACATAGGCTAAGTACTTTATATCTCGGAAAATTAATGAGTTTCCGCGAGAACCAAAAAACCTCAATCCACGCGGACGACGTCGCGGGCCTCAGCTAGTAGCTTTACATTTTACTTTATCAAAAGCAATATGTGTGTATCAGCGCGTGTATATTAAACATGTATATTAAAATGTTTCACCAGCAGACACGATATTAATATGCGAATCCATCATCTCCGGCGTTATCGGACAGATCAGCCGCGGGTACCAAGAGTTGCGATATACCTACCCTGCACCGACCTACCTAGCTGTGTACAGCTAGTACCCACAGCTGCCACACTAAATTGTTGATGTTATCAGTAGAATGCAATGGCAAACTAGCGGCGATAGCCTAGTGGCTAAGACTTCGTGCTTCGGGCTCCTAGTCACGAGTTCGATCCCGACTCTAACTTTTCGGCTTGCTATACCGGTGAAGGAAATCATCGTGAGGAAACCTGCATGCCCGAGAGTTTTCCATACAGTTCTTGAAGGTATGTGTAGTGTGCCGATCCGCACGTGACTAGCGTGTTAGACATTAGCCGGTGAAGACTTATATCACTTAAAATGATCATGATGAAATGGACGAGAACCAGACGTCTAGGTGGTGTGGATTTACCTAAATTGATTCTCCTAGTGAACTATGGAGGTGGGAAATTGGGGAAGGTGGTACTTGATAAAATAACTTTTCACGAAACCCACCGTTGTAGATTCTAATCAGGTAAGTACAAATAGAACTAACATCTTCTCTATGCTCTAAGGACTATTACGAGCAAGTCATTTTGGTGTTCCATAAATGTCAAAACAAAGCCCTTATACCTTAGGACGCCACTAAGACTAACAGCTGGTTTTACTGCGTCCTCGGATCGTTGTCCGCCTTATAAATATCCTCGGCTTCAGATCTCTGCGGCGGGCGTCACGCTCCATCGCCCGCCCTGTGCTCTCCTCCTCTACACCCCCTCCGCACCTCATTTACAGCCCTATTTACTCCCAGCATTAAGTTCCATTTACATTACCCTGAAATTGAGCAACAATCACTGATTCAATCCAGTAACTTTCAAACTACTTTAAATCTTAATGTGTAAGATTTAGAGTTCAATTCCTATTGTGAATTGTTACAAACACATTTTCCATCGATTCAAAAATACTGTCCGGGAAATTAGTTTTATTGATCAATCAATTTTAAACCCTATTCATTTGTGTAAGAGTGTAAATTAGAGTGTATTGAAGACAAAGGGCCGGAGACAACGGAAGCGAGCGATGGTATCTGGGATTTAATTAGTGGGCTTAATTAAGAAATTCGAGTTATTCAAAGCGATAATTGGATCGTTTATTTAAAGTTTCACGGTCTTTTTTGAAGTTTGGGAAAGTACCTAGGTAATATTCCTTTTTCAAGGGATCCATACATTATAATGTTTGAAAAACGTAAGTTTTTGAAATTAAAACAGTTAATTATGCTATGTAAGTACCTACCTACCCTTCTTGAGTCTGTTCAGTGAAAGCTGAGAGAGTTATTTATGCTATTTAACGTTTTTAGTGTGGTTGAGTCCTGAGTCCTGACTAGCACAAGTTGTCCTACATAAAATCATCTTTTTTTTCTTTTTGGTAGATACTGACGGGTGACAAAACTTGGGCCATACATACAAAACAATTCGGTGATACCCAAATTGTCCGCTAAGTATTTTGCATTTTCAGATTAAGACACACTTTATAGTATTTAAGTATATATAGGTAAGTATGAGTAAGTAATCACTTCACTTAGCTCTTACTTAGATGATGGTTTTTATTTTTTTTAGAATTCAGTCCTTAGAATTCAGAAAACAGAATTTCCAAGCAGAGTAAGTCGCGGGAAATAGCTATTTTGTTCAGGTAGGTACGTACACCCACCATGTACGTCATACCCACATGTCATGTGACCCGGCTGCTGCGGTGGAAGCTGGGCGCATCTCGGCAATCAAACAAACTGACAAGCGGTATCGGTGTCAAAGCACGCCGCCCGCCCAGCCTGGCCGCTACTGTACGCTAGTGGCGCCCCCACAGGGCTTTATCGAATCGATACCACGACTTAATATTAAAAATTGACATGATATTGAAAATTGATAGGCCACATTGACGCCGGCCTGGCCGTGGTTCCCATGATTGATCATGTTGTGAACCACGCCACGGCTGCTGCGTGGTTGCTGCACCAGGTCCTCATCTCAAGCCTCACACCGAAGACCAAGTTCCGGATCTACGGAGCCTATGTTCGCTGGCGGCTGACGTACGCGGCTCCCGCCTGGTATGAGATGTGTTCTGCATACCAGAAGAGCCGTCTACAAGTCTGGCAGAACAAATGCCTGCGCCAAATCGTTGGAGCTCCGAGGTACGTGAGGAACGATGTGATCCATCGCGGCGCATGTTTGCGCGCGCGGACAACGGGCCGTACGAACACCTCCACGGGATCGCACCGCCGACCACCCGACCTCCGAACGGGCGTCCACTACCTCGTGAGCTCCTCCATCACACGCAGGCGACCGTAGTGACGACGACGACGCGACACACACCGGATTTGACACCGAAATTGCCCGCAGCGCCGAGACACCTGGACAAGACATGGGTCCTGCACGCGGAGGTGATGATGTCACCCGTAGTGCGGACCCAACACCTGAAATGACACCCGATCTAGGGGCCCGTAGCCTACAAGGCAGGCCCTAGCCAGTTTACCGGATTCAAGGTAGTCACCGGGGCACAATGTTGCTCCGCGCCCCGCCCGGGTAAGGAGGCTCAGCCGAGGCTGAGCCTGCTTACCCGGGGCTTAGGCCCGTACGCCCGCTTGGCCCTCACGGGCCAAACGGAGAAGACCCACCCAACATTAAAAATGCGAAAGTTTGATAGTTGGATGGATAGATTTTTCTTACTCAATCACATAGAACGACTGAACGGATCTGGATAAAATTTGGCACAGAGTTAGATTAGGTCTACTACTTTGATTATTGAATGAACTAGAAGTTTAATTCGCTATAATTCGCTACAGTAGACAAATCTGTGTGGTACACACTGTCGACAATGCACGATTGTCAACGATTGTGACGAGTCAACATCTCCTGAAGATGCTCCGGTCGGAGTGAAACGTACGTTGAGAGTGATTTGGAGGATTTGTGTGGTGTGGTGTTGTGCCTGTGCGAATTGCTGGGTGGTGGGTGTCGCATTCTGCAGGTGAAAGACACGTACTGTACCACACAGATTTGTCTACTGTAGCGGATTATAGCGAATTAAACTTCTAGTTCATTCACTATCATGGACTTCCGCAAAGTAATGCCTGCTTCTATTCAATACTTTGATTATTTTCATGAAATTGTTGCATTTTCCTTGGTCACGTTCAAAAACATATTGTTGTGGAACACATCATGTAAATCTACCGCTGGCTCAGAAAAATATTCCTACCGGGAAGAGCCGGCAAGAAACTTGGTGATTACTTATTAGTTTGGATGTAAAAAAATAATGGATTGGGGTCTCACCAAACCTACCACTCGGAATCGGCTTGAACCGGATAGCAAAGCTTTATGTATACGGCATTAAGAGTGGAAACGCAGTAAAACACCGTTTCCGCGTCTGTAACAAACGAGACTGTGAGTCCGGCAAGCCTTAAGGCTTGGCCTTAAGCCTTGCCTTAAAGCGATAAGGCCTAGTGAACTTCCGCATTCTTTCTCGGACAAACATCAATGACCGCTGCCCGCCGCTGTGAGTTCTACCTTCTAATGTCTAATCATAACAGGATTTCATCGATAACCACTGTTGACCTAGCCACATCACTAAATGAAGCCACGTCACATGTCACAAGTCTGCGGTATAGAGTTGCGCATGCGCTGACATATGAGCCTTATTAGCTACAGACTACATAAAACTGTGGGGAAAACAGAAACTACATAAAAACGCCTACGAGGCGCCGTCGCATTGATTGTCGGTCTGTTTGTAGCTTCTACGCTACTAATATGAGAACCTTTTTTCCGACCTCACTCTACCTACCTTTTAAGTTGCAAGCTTTTTACATATAATGTTTTTTTATTTTAAAATAAATTAATAATAATTAGCAGTTTAAATCGTGTGATTATATACTTTTAAAAATAAAGTTTAATATCTCTTAGAGTAAAAATTTTTGTGCTATTAGACATTTATACATATAATTTTATCTGAAATTATTAAATTGGATTTCACTCAACAAAAAAATTAATAAAATAATGGTGTGGCAAATAGTGCGTGACATTTAGGATGGTATCTACCCCCTATTATAATAACTAATTATTATTGGCAATAATCAACAATCGAGTGACTTCCCTATATTAGGAAGTGAAACATATTATTTTCCAAATTCCAGATCCTGGGATGAGAGATTATTAAAGAAATTCTGAGAAATAGTTATGGGTTAGAAACCTATTTTTTAACTTGCTCTACATAAACCAGAATACGGAAAACCACCGGTGCTTAATTAGGTTATTGTTATTGAATTGCTTTTCTTTCTATTTTGTGGCGATTTGAATTCAGTTTCCTGTAATTTTCCTGGATGGGTAGGAAAGATATTCCTAAGGAATTGATTATACTGTATAGATACTTACTGAATCGATTTTTTTACCAATAGAACCTCCACCACCACCACTATACAGCCCATTATCGTCCAATGATTTACTATCACTGCTGGGTACAGGCCTCCATTCTCACAGGAGAGAGGGAAATAGAGCTTAGACCCACCACGCTGCTCCAATGCTAGTTGGCGGTTGCAACGACTATTTTCATGTTACTGATAATAACTGGGACGTGCTCTCTGAGGCACACTTGTGAAACACCACAAATTTCCTAACTCCGGGCTGGCACTGAGAATTTCTAGTCAGAAAAACCCAACACTGAAAGCCCGACCCGGGACCTCAATGATGCAATATAAGCAGATAACTGTAGGCAGGGTACACTTCAGTCCATCTGTAGTGGACTCTGCCGTTCAAAGTGACGAGTCATAAATAGCGCAGTCTGCTGGCAGTGTGCTGGCAGCTGACATTACCTGTTTTTTGTTAATTAATGATACCTATTAATCTGCACATAAGCGACTCGTCTTACGTCTACTTACTTTAAAGATGTCTATAAGTATAAGATATTAAAATAGATGTAGTAGTAGGGAGTCTGAACTCGGAATACATAATAATTTATATCAAACTAGCTAATGCCCGCGACTTCGTCTGCGTGGATCGAGGTTTTTTGGTTCCCGCGGGAACTCCTTAATTTTCCGAGATAAAAAGTCTGGTCGGGATAAAAACATTATAGTCTGGAATAGCCTATTTGCTATTCCAGACTATAATCTATCTCTGTGCCAAAATTCAGCCAGATCCGCTCAGCCGTTGGCGCGTGATTGAGTAACAAACATCCATAGGTTTATTCATACAAACTTTTGCATTTATAATATTAGTAAAATGAAGATCTTAAATTGATCTAGGTGTCGTTAGACGTTATATATAAGTAGGATGTACTCAGGTAACTGTTCTATGACTATAAATTATTCATCTTGAAATAATTACAATCATCATCATCCGGCGGCGTTCACAAAGTTAGACGCTGCTTTATAAAAAGCTCTAAAAGCTCTTTACTTCGTTGGTAGATGGATAGGTGCAAGGCCTATATCACCAATGTTATTCTAATTATTTTGGGCCACGGACACGCATTTTAGGCTATAATTTAATGAGAAATATTTAATCATTATACCAACGTGGATAAAAAGTTTTGTGTTCCCATAAAAGCCTTAATTGCCAATCCAGGTCACAGGATATTCAGTTCTGAAAATGAGAAATAATTTTTGAACATCTAAAGAAAAGGAATTTCAAATGAAAAAACAGTTTTATATCATTGTTTCAATAAGTCGCGACTCTACCGCATTCCACAAGCTCCTGAAATGCTTTGTAAAAGATTTAACTGGTCACTGGTATGTTTACGCAATCATACGCCAATCGGCAAGTAAAGTAATGTTAAAACAAGTATATAAGTCAAGTGCCACACTAGGTTAAGAAACGCAAGCGTGCGCAGCGTCGCGAAAGCTCCGTGACGCCGCGCACGTGAGCCAACTAGCTGTGTCGCCGCAACGGACCGCAGTGAAACGCAGCGACACGCATCGCGCGGCCGTATGTAACGACGCACGCCAGCCAATTACCCCACGCCTCGGTACCGAGCAATTAATGCACTGACAAACGCTAATTGATATTTATTTTATGTCCAATTTGATCTTGGGACAATTAAATATCCTTCTCATTAAAATCTTCATACTAGATTGACTTAACTAGCTAGCTGTGTTTCTAGTTTAAAACTAGCTGTAAACTAATAACAATTTTAATATTGTAAAAAAAACATTGACCGCCTATTTTGTGTATCAATTTAAAACGATAGCAACTTATTTTTAATATTTTAATTAGCTATAGATATGCAAGTAATTAATTATATGAAAAATATTAAAAATACAAAGATCCTTAACCATAGACATAATTTAAAAAACAAAATATCTACTATTATTTATGCATTTAATGAATTCTTATATTAAAAAGGCTATAGTTATTAATAATTAAACGTATGGCTGACTAGAAGAATTATAATACTATTTAGAGCATGTTGGGTAATTTTCTGCCAAAGAATTCCAAACGAGTATTATTTATATTAGCGATGAAAGTTATATTTAAAGCAGAGTGCGAGGAGACCCTGCCAAAGTAGGTACTTAGTAGATAACGATTTGATTAACCAATTAATGAAACACTAACGAATCTATCGAGAAATGGCGTTTTAATGGCAAGAAGTACGTAGGTATAGAATACAGTTAATTTACTAAATGACAGTGAAATGTTGTGTTCCTCGCATCGGTCACGCTTGGGAGATGAAAGCGTGTTTCTGCGAAGACGCGCGAGCGCAGAGACGCGGCTTCGCGCGCCGTCGCGCGTCACTGGCGCGGCGCCGGGTGTACCGCCAGCTTTATAATTAAGTAACTATGAGGAGAAGGGACCTAAATTTAAATTTTCTATTAAAAATTCATTTACGAGTATATCTTTTTAAAGTTGTTATTCGATGTGATGGACGCAAAATTCTGGCGAAACTCGAATGTCTACCGATTTTGATGAAATTTAGTACAGAAGTAGACAGTAATTTATATCCCGGGAAAGTTACCTACACAACTTTAAAACACTGAATATACTAACCCTGCCGCAAACCGCAAACCTTTTTAAAAAGCTAGAGGACCTACCGAAACGTTATCAACTAAGACTAAGTATCCACAGTAGGTACCGGTCCTAACCGGATGTGTGTAAAAATTTACAACAAAATCCTAGACCACATCAAATCATTGGAGAGTAAATACAGCGTTTGTCAATTCTCTAAAAAATTCTAAACTAATTGATAGAGCCTATTACAAATAAAATGATTTTTGTGAAGACAAATAAGGCAGGCGTCTCTCTAATACCACTGATTTGCTGTGCCCCACCGGGGTTCCAATATTGTAATAAGAACTATAATATTCTACTGACATTCTACTATAAGAATAATTGTATTGGAATGAAAAATAAATAAATAAATATGAATATATAAGATAATAAGCTACTTTTTATCCCAGAAAGTTAAGGAGTTCCCGCGGGAATAAAAAAACATTCAACGCAGACGAAGTCTTAGAGTTTAAGTCATATCATTTTTCCTCATGTTTTGGTGACCCCGACGAGATCAGCCAAGCTGATGAGCACCATCTCTGCCTTCATCCTGTCCTAAACCTTCCTTATCCGACCGTTAAGTTAGTCCATCGACAATCTTTGAGTTCAGTCGTCGTGGCTGAAATAAGAAATTTGGCCAGCTGAGGAACATTATGTTTATCTCTCAATTTATCTCACGTCTATCATTTACGTTTTCCAGTCTACTAAGAATCAGTATTCCCGACGAAATTAATTATTTGTTGTGTACAACTTCAATTTAGCGCGCCATTATAAATTCAGCTCGTCGAGTTTCGGCTTTCGTCCTCACAAACTGCCGTTTAGTTCCGCGTGTTTAGTTAGGTTAGTACGCTCAATAATTTTCCCACTTGCTTCGATTTGGGAAAACTTTTTTTATAACGGTTTTTACGGCTCTAGGTTCAATCCCTTTCTACGATAAGTATGAGTAAGTTAATAAGTTGCCTGGCTAAGTTTTTTGTGGGGTTCTTTCAAATATTGAATAGGGTTCTTTCAAATGTACTATTACTTACCTATTTATCTCAGACCGCGTTTAGAACCTTCGTAACTTTAGCTTAGATTTTTCATCAATACTTACTTACCGTAAATAATTTTAATTATCACCATTAAAGATAGACATTACTTAAAATATTATAATACTTTTGACTGAAGTAAATACCTGTAGCCCTATTAGGTAAACTAGCGGCACGCTATGATGGCCGGTTTGACGTTTGTCCGCTCATGAAGTTCCGTATTAATTGATAACGACTTTGAAGGAAATAATTGTATTACTTTATTGACGATAGTGATGTGCAGAGATTCATAAATTTTATCGAATGTAGTTTCTCATGAAGTTCCGTATTAATTGATAACGACTTTGAAGGAAATAATTGTATTACTTTATTGACGATAGTGATGTGCAGAGATTCATAAATTTTATCGAATGTAGTTTTAGGTTTAGGACTCAAAATTTATTTATTAAATTGATTTCTTAAATGTATACAAGTGTAGAAAAATCAGTTTGCACCATTTAAGGGGTGAATGTACTTGTGAATATGAACAATTTTCACTATGTGGACAAACCTCTGAAATCGCAAAAAAATATCAATAAATTTTTAAAAATGGAATCTAATACGATCGTCACATAGGATCGCTGGCTAGCACAACTACTACCTCCGGCAAACTCGCGTCAATGCTCAATGCAAAACAAAGCAGTTTCGAATTGACGTTGCTTCGAAAAGTATAAACTGTCAGTGCAATGCGATTGTGATATAGTTTTGACCTGGCTTTGGATTTCAAATATTGATACTGCATTACTGTTGACCCTTGCTCGTTAATTTGGACTCTGTTCAAGCCCTTTGTTGTGGATTTCGTCGATATGACCGAACGTACGCAGAGAACTGTTCTAAATAGTCAGACACGTGAGTTCGTAATACGCCTTCGTAACTATTTCGATCGTGAAGCTCAAAATGGAGGGCCAATTTTACCTATAACGTCAGTGGTTGAACGCGTAGCTGATGCGCTTAATATTGGACAACGAACTGTTAGACGGATAACTAAAAAAAAATATGGCGAGACTGGCACAGAAGAAAATAAACTTCACACACCAAAAAAGAGAAAACGAGCAAAACCAGTCGTAGGCATCGATAGCTTTGATGCCGATGCTATCCGAAGACATGTTTACGGCTACTATTTACAGAAGGAGTATCCAACAAGAAAAAAGTTGGTGCATTCACTGAAGGAAGCTGGATTATTCTTCGGTGGGGAAAGTTCTTTAACGAAGATTTTGAAGACCATTGGATTTCGATACAAAAAATGTAACAAACGCAAAATATTGATGGAAAGATTTGATATAGCGATGGCAAGGTATACTTTTTTACGGCAAGTGAAAGAAATCAAAAATTGGCAAAATGTTGTGTTCTTGGATGAAACATGGCTTAATGCTAACCATACTGTAGGCCGTTCTTGGAACGATGACACAGCAGCATCTACTTCCAAAGTTCCTGTAGGAAAAGGATCGCGACTTATAATTTGTCACGCCGGAACCATCAACGGGTTTGTCGAAGGTTCTCTCATGGCTTTTGCGTCAAAAACCACTGGAGACTATCATGAAGACATGAATGGAGAAAAGTTTACTGAATGGTTTACCTCAATGTTGTGTAGCCTCCCTGAACCATCTATTATAATTATGGACAACGCCCCATACCACTCGATGCAAATTGACAAGCCACCTGCCCAATCCCAAAAGAAAGCTGATATCGTCGCATGGCTTCGTAAAAATGGCGTAGATGCAAACATGAATATGTTAAAAGCGGAATTAGTACGTCTTTTAAAAGAAAACAAACCAACCAAGATCCGATACGTCATTGACGAAATAGCATTAGAACATGGGCACAGAGTTATACGGTTACCGCCTTACCATTGTGAGTATAATGCGATTGAGTTGGTGTGGGCTCAAATTAAGGGATATGCTGCAAGACACAATACAGAACCCCCATTTACCACAAAAAAAATGCTAAAATTATTAGAAGAAGCTTGTGAACATGTGACTAAAGGAGACTGGGAAAAGGTTGTGAATAGAACTGTTAAATTAATAAGGGAAGATTATGAAAGAGATGTGAAAATAGATAATATTATAGAAAACGAACATATAATTATTAATGTATGTGATGATAGCAGTGACGACAGTGAAAATAGTAGTATGGACGAATCTGATTAATTATGGCCTTTTGTGGCACCTTTTTTGGTATCTTTTGTATTCATATGTTTCTTGTGTGCATATAAAGTATGTATATTCATTTTCGTTCAAATATTCAGTTCGTTCAAATAAATTAAATAAACATATACATTTTTGTTTTATTAAACCTATTTAATCAGGTACAAAAACAAAACTTAATTGTTTTTTGTTCGAGAATAAATTGACATTCCACATCACTATTGTAATGTGTCAAACCGGCCATCATAGCGTGCCGCTAGTGTAATGTAAATATTGCATGCATCACTTTTCAATTGTTTCACTTTTTCTACATCTTCTAATTCACTTTCACTTGTTTCACTTGATGTTCACTTTTCAAATGTGAATGTTGCATGAATCAGTCGAAATTAATGTGATTGTGTGAATTTAAAGTAGGTACGTATTCTTTTTGTGAAGTCATTAGAGGATGGAATCAGGTGATTGCGATCCTTGTTCACTTTTACGTATTTGATAAAATGTTTAGTACTTTTTTTATCAGCCTACAAGTAAGCCTTTGACTGCGATCTCACCTGATGTTAAGTGATGTTTCAGTCTTAGATGGTAATGGGCTAACCTGTTAGGGTTATGACAGATATATATTAAACCCATACCTCTAATCGGTTTCTACACGGCATCGTACCGGAACGCTAAATCGCTTGGCGGTACGCCTTTGCCAGTATGGTAACTAGCCACGGCCAAAGCCTCGCACCAGGCCAGACCAGGGAAAATTCAGAAATTGTAAATTCCCAAATTGAGCCTGCCGGGATCGAACCTGGTACCACCGCACGTTAAGACAACAGCGCTCATCACTGCGCCGCGTAGGACCTAGTACCCCTTAAGTAAATATAAAGTTAAAACTTAAACCCTTTAAACTTTTAGAGCTTTTACAATCTTTTATTTGGCGACATAATGGCGTTAGTCGTTTATAATGGCGGCGGCGGGGCTCGCTTTGATCCCACGACAGAATGATTAATTGTTCGGTTTGTTTTCTGCTTCTAATGTACTCGCAATGAATCAAAATTAATGTTGTCACAACATGCGGATTGTGGACAAGCTCATGTGGCTACAACAAGGGATTGTTCCTATGTAACAACAATAATTTTCATTATTTACATTACAGTACAATTACATTTCAATTAGGTACAAAAAAGACTTACAAAATAAAGATACAACCGCCATACGTAGTCATACACATTATATTGTTCTATTTCTTGTTCGCATTCTGGTAGGTACACTGACAGCCGCTAAAGATGGAACAACTCATATCCTCTGCCATCGAACTGAGGATCTCGTTGTCGGAAGCACGCAAACGACTCCAGAAAGAAGCGATTCTCGATCAAATGATCGCAAAGAAATCCGGTAATCTTGCCTTAGCGCTGCCGTACCTTGGTAACTTCATCAGTATACGATATATGCGTTATTGTGTTGCATCCTGATGTTATTGTAATAACACATTTTAGCTTAATAATGAGGTAGATGTTTATAAGAACCGGCTCACTATACTGAGCATGATGCGCCTCTCAGTATGAGAAGGGTTTGGCCATTATAGAAGACTGTACTACTACGTATTTTGTAATTATAGCCAAGGTACCATATGGATACCATACTGGCCAAGTGCGGATTGGCCCACTTCACACACCTTCGACTACTTACATGTCGACCTCTGGTGAGCGCTGTTGTCCTAACGTGTCCCACGTTAGGATAACAGCGGGTCCCGGGTTCTATCACTGGCAGAGTTCATTTGGGAATTTATAACTGCTGAATTCTCTCTGGTCTGGCCTGGTGGGAGGCTTCGATCGCAGCTAGTTACGACCCTACAAGGAAAAACGTGCCGCCAAGCGATTTTGCGTTCCGGTACGACGCCCTGTAGAAAAAGATTGCTATAGGTCTAATATAACTGCCATACCCCTAACAGGTTAGCTCGCTACCATCTAAGGCTACACTTATCAGGTGAAATTGCAGTCAAAGGCTAAATTGTAGAGGCATAAAAATGGTTTGCTCACGAAGTTTTCCTTCACCGTTATAGTAAGTGAAATAAATCGCAAGTTGCTCAATGCTCCAGAAAACTGAGAAGTGCTTGCCCTAGAAGGATCGAAGTTCGGGCAACCCGAACATCTTTACCACTTGGCAACTATCAAGTACCACCGCTACACTTATACTCTACCTAATTACTTTAATGAGAATCGTTTGTCTGTAATTAGAAAATTACACAGCATCTATATTTGGCCACCGCAAAGCCGTGTCTCGTCGGTTCCGGCACAAACCGCATCGACAGCGGGCCAGCCGTCGCGCGCGCATCCATTACGCGCTAACAGCGTGACGGGGGGAGGGGGGGGGGGGGACAGCAATGCGTGATGGAATACAAACAGTCCCGTCAAACAACGTACAGGCGAGCGCGCAAAGGTTTCCTAGGCAACGTTTTAACTTCTAACGTGATATTCAGAAATGAAGAGATCCGTAGGTATTAGAAAAAGAATAACGGACATTTAACAATAGTTCGCAAAAACAGACGAGGGAGTCCTAAAATACCGGAATGTGCTTAACCAGGCATCGAAAAGTACAGAGTTAGGGGGCTCCCCAGATCGACTTTCAGGGAGCATCGATACAATACATCGATGGCCCGAATACCGTGTTCGAGAGTCAATCACTGCTAACTCAAGAGATCTTTGTCGAAGAAGAGACTTCTTTCAGTATGCGAACATGATTTAAATTAGGTAGGTACGTACTAATAAGTAGAAACACCCGATAACCATTTTAATCATACTTTATTCGAAATTTACACACAAACACTTTACAGCCATCTTTTGACATTAATCCACCGATCTCCCGCCAAAAACGCCTCCAATCGCCCGTCACGGTCGAGAGCGCTGTAGAGGGAATCAGAGGCCCAATTGTCTAAGCCAATCGTATTCATTTGACAGCTCATAATGTATAACACGAACTTTTTAAGGAGTACATACATGCGTTTTGACGTGCAAGCTTCTATGAACTCCTTAAACAGGTCGCATTATACGTTTGACAGACGCTTACGATTACGATTTCCTTACATAATCGGGGGTGAGACCATAGATAGATCCGTCAATTTCATTCTAACAGTACTAAACCACTTGTGCACGCGATGATGCAGCGGTACGAAGCCATTTTTCATAGCGCGCTTGAACGCTCGGCTAGCGACCGGATTTAGCCGCACCGCGCCGCACGGCACCGCGCTGACGCATTGCAACTAATCGCCTTTTTCATTGCTACTGCTTTTAACTGATCCGACATCACTTTATGAGGACAGAAATTTTAATTGCCATGGACTTGTGCGGAGCTTTAAAGAGTAGGTATACGGAGTGGTCATATTTTATAAATGTCTGTTTGTGTCTAAGAAAACGCGCGCAAACTGAATGCATTCGGGCCCAGAGTTGAAAATGTCTTTGAGTGAGAACCTTCGTTCTGGCGTCCGCCCACTACATACAGCTCTTATTATCGCCGATTTTAGTAATGATTTGAACCTACCTAGAAGCAGTTATGGGCTTTTTCGCTATGTTCCATTGCCTTTTGTGTTTCTATATTTTGTCCACCCTTCTGGCTGTTGTCTTATTTAATAAGCGAGAGAGACCGTTCGCCTCGCCCACTCACACTTTTCGTAACGTTCTCGTCACGCATTCAGTCCCCCAGCTTACTTCCTAAGTCAAGCGTGCGTAAAGAAGTATATACTTCTACCATACCTTTACTACTGTTTTAATCATACTTTTGCGGGTCTAAAGTCGGCCTTCATGCCCTAGGGCCGTAATCTAGTCGATCGATCGCCCAACTAGTTGACCAACCCCATACTGTAAATATGCACAACAGAGTCTAGGCTCCAGACTGGTCGACCAAACGACCGTACCATTTGACATAACAGTTTTTAACCGGCCAATCTCCTTCGTGCCTCCCTCAAGTTACTCGACACTGGCGAAGTGCATTGTGCTGGCTTGGCACTACTCAAAGCCATAAACCAAGAGAAGAAGAAGAACAGTTTTTAAACCAAGGAGTATGTGTACCTGCATAAACACTGGCAGCATGAAAAGCAAAAAGTTTGAAATAAAAAGTTTAATTTGTCTTTTCTTTTTATTATTTACTAGACCTATTTATCCTACTTACTATGATTTGCAATAAATATCTAACCGTTACAGTTTGTTTTACTGTTATGGTAGAAGTATAAAGTAGAGTATACACCACCGGGATAAAGCAGTTTTTTTCTTGGGCGCTTGAATCCCTCACTGCACTCAGGCTCAATCTTAATTCCCTCCCTTTGGTCGGGAATTAACTTATAACACCCTCGCTGCGCTCGGGAGTTAAATTTGGAGTCCTTCGTTACGTTCAGGATTCAATGTAGCGCCCGTGACATAAAACAGTGCTTTATCCCCTTGGTGTATATTCTACTATTTACTTCAAAAAAACATTGTAACACTTTTTCTCTATTATACGCCGGATGTCACGGCAGATCGTCGGACGATAGATCTCCGCGTCAACATCTCGCTGACAGGGCGCGTGGGCGGCCCGTAAACGCGTGAAAACGCTGCCGCCCGCCATACCGCTGCCCGCTTATCAGACACTATTAATAATATATCACTAATTAAATAATTTACTTATTTTACATATTGTTTGAGGGTCTATGATGAACTATGAATGTGCTAGCTCGGATGAAGAACAGACAGTTATAGACGGACGCATTGGCATTATTAAGAGTATGTAATCACTACGTTTGTACCTACTATACCTAGCAGGCATAGCAGGTATAAGGTATTTTTTGGCACCTAACGAATAGTGAATAGCAATAATATAATCATCGATTTACCATGTGTCAATGACTTTAATATTCAAACTCAAATAGAAAGTGTTACCGGCAAACAATAGTGATTATAATATTTTATTACTCTTTGCCGGCAAAAAGCGTGGGTAACCTGCAGTCCACTTAGATTTTGATAAATAAATTATTATAGCGCCATCTAGTGAGTAATAGACTTGATGTTGTGAAGTAAAAATAACGCCATCTATTGGAGAGTAGTTATAGCTCTAGTGTATTATAATCGGCAATAGCTGGCTCTCGATTTTTAAAACAAATCTAGAA
The DNA here is from genome assembly GCA_964035005.1 of Erebia palarica. Classification (NCBI taxonomy): domain Eukaryota; kingdom Metazoa; phylum Arthropoda; class Insecta; order Lepidoptera; family Nymphalidae; genus Erebia; species Erebia palarica. The sequence continues at coordinate 11,294,304 of OZ035994.1, read as the reverse complement.
TAATTAGAAAATATAAGCTTATTATCACTACATATTTACCTTTTTGAAAAAAGCTGTGATTTGTACTTGTACATATATATTGATCTATGGCTGTGATTGTCAAATGACATATTTATCTATGGTCAAATCGGGTCAGGTCAGAGACAAGTAAATCGGGTCAAATGCAAATGTCAAACCAAGTGTTGTTCTAAAATGCTAATGATCATTTTAGTTTTTATTAAAATCTGATAATATGGGGACCGAAGTTGCTATATCTTTTAGTTCTTTACGTGCTCAACTAGAGAGTGAGAAAAGTAGTTTATTTAAAATAGATGAAAATATAAAGAAAATAGTTCAATCCTCCGGACGGTTTACCGATAGGTTAGCAATCGCAAGTAACTAGCATCCATGAAATATTTTTGTGGCAAGTATCATTAATTACATGCTTGATTACAGATTTAACGCATCAAGCGATTACACAAGAGGCGGCTCGCGGCAAGTTGGTCGGAACTCGTACCCAGACATAGCAAATAACTACAAAAATGAGGACCAAACACGGCGCAAACATGAAACCAAAACTGTGTTTAGCAGGCAAGTTTGTATTGCTGCAAGTATAGAATGAAGTTTGCTGTTTGAGTGTACTTGACAATACTGCTTACTGAGGCGTTTTTAATCCGCTACAAGTTAGCCCTTGACTGCGATCTCACCTGATGGTAAGGGAAGATGAGTCTTAAGATGGTACTGGGCTAACCTGTTAGGGGTATGGCGGTTATATTAAACCCATGCCCCTAATCGGTTTTTACATTGCATTGTTCCCATTGACCCTTCTGGGAATCAAACCCAGAAAACATTAAGAAAATAGTACTCAACACTAGATAAAATATACTGCAATATAATACCAGGAGGAGGCCACTAACTCTTACTTCTACAGAGTAAACTAAGTTTCATGTTCAATTTCAAGTTCAAGTGATGCTAAAGCTACTGTTAGTTAGGCCAGTATTACATTGCATATCATATACAAACAGTGGTTAGTTTCGTACTATTAAAAAGTAGCACTGGCTATCATTATAATTCACACTACTATGGCCACAGAGCACTTCCAGAGGAACTACTCTGTGGAAATTCCCGAAAGGGATAAATGGTTGAAAAACCAAATGACTTGGAGACAGGGCAGCCAAAAATGGTATACCGATGGATCCAAGTCAGGCAGTGAAGTGGGCTGTGGAATTTATGGAGAGCGACCCAAGGTGCGACTGCACCGGAACCTTGGGAACTATGCCTCAATATTCCAAGCAGAAGTGTATGCCGTAGTTGAATGTGTGGAAACCCTACTGGAAAGCAACACTGTCAACAAAACTATTTATATCCACTCGGTTAGCCAAGCAAGCTCTTTCAGCCCTATCCTCAGTGATCTTCAATTCGAGGCTGGTTGAAAACTGTTGGCAACTACTGAACACCTTAGCCAACACAAATAAGGTGATCCTTCGTTGGGTCCCGGGGCATGCGGGTATTGACAGCAACGAAAGTGCCGACGAACTCGCCAAGCTACGAGCTAGGGAGCGGCAAACTGGACCTGAGCCTGTGTGCGGCATACCTAGGAGCCTAGCCAACCTCACCCTGTTGACCTATTGCTATTATGAAACACTGATTCCCTGGCGAGATCTTCCAGGAATGAAACACTCCAAAGCGCTAGTGAAATCCTTCAATAAGAAGGCCGCTGCAGCGGCACTAACGCTTAGTAGGAAAAACTTGTGCATACTAGTGCGGGCACTGACGGGGCATTGTGGGCTGAACAGACACATGTTCAACCTAAAGCTCCGAGAAACAGATGTGTTCAGGCTCTGCTCTGGGGCTGAGGAAACGCCTTTGCACCTTATCTGCTACTGCTCCGCTTTAATGCACAAACGTAACCTCCTCTTAGGGAAACACTCCGTAGAGGAGGCAAAGAACATCATGGCCAAAAAGCTGCTGCTGTTCCTAGCAGCAAGCAGTATTGGCCAGGAACTTTAGATAATGGCGATCACAATAGATCGGCAACGGTCAAAGTGATACTGGGCTTCGCTACAGAGCCCTGCAAAGCCGCATCAACATGAAGAAGAAGAAGATGGCCACAGAGACAAGTGACATACTATAGAATACACGGCCATGCCTCAGGCCTAGCGATCCTAGACTAGTGTTGCCACTCTAGCGTCCACAACCATAGATAACAGCATGCAACATTTGTAAAAACTTACCAAGTGTAACTATAGCGTTTCATTGTGCAGGCTGTCAGCGCGCGTGCACGACAGCGACGGCGAAGAGGAGGGCGGAGGCGCCAAGCGCGCGCGCATGGTGTCGACAGTCAGCCGCGAGCTGCCATCGCGCGCGGCCGTGCTGCGCGCGCAGGGCGGTGACGAGCAGGCGCGCACGCGCAACCGCAGGATCTTCGGCTCGCTGCTGGGCACACTGCAGAAGTTCAAGCAGGAGGAGATTGTGCTGCAGACTAAGGTGTGTGGGGCAGTGCAGCCGATATCCAACCCATTTTTAATGAAAATATCCATCTGTTTCGTTTATAAAAGTCAAAAATAAAGAGATTGGCATAATTACAGAGCTTTTGAAATACATCAACATTTAAAAATATAGGATATGTTAGTCAAAACATAAATCTTTTCCAGCAAATACACACAATCAATATTCTAGAAACCACGATAAACCAGTAACTACCTCTATCATATTGAGTGCATAAGGTGCAGAAGACCTTTGTGGGTTCGAGTGTATGCTTTTGTAATGAGTTTGTAAGTTTGCAATTTTGCGAGTTAGATTATAATCTAACGGTTTTTAAAATCTTACGGTGACATATAAAATATATATATAGCGAGCAAACAAGCAGGCGGGACTCCTGAGGGTAAGTGATTACCCATGGACATTTGTAGCACCAGAGGAACTGCCAAGGTGTTGCTGGCTTTTGAGATATTTGTTTATCCGCCCTTTGAAGAGCCCCATATTATTATGACATCTATATATTATCATGTAGCTACATTCATTTAAAAAAAGAATAACTGCTGTTTCTTGTAGGTTCTTCGAAGTAGAATCTCCTTTCCAGAGAGTTGGTAGAGTCCTGACATATTATTAGATACAAATTGTCCTAAATAATTTCATTTCAATAATAATTTTCATGAGAGTTAACTTTTTAATTAAATTGTATTGTATTTTGCATTTCAGGAGGACAAAAAAGCGCTAGTGGAAAGAAAGATAGAAGAGCAGGCTAGACAAGAAAAGGAAAGAGAACAGAAGGAAAGAAAGACATTATTTGCTGAGCGAGAACACAAGAAAGCCACCATCAAAGCCCTAGAAGCCAAGTTGGCGCGCGTCCAAGAGTTCGAGAAGTGGGAAGCCTCACAGCAGTGCCTGGGAAACTTTATACTGACCAAAGCGCGGCCTAATGTGTACTGGCTGCCAAAGAAAATGTCTGACAAAGCACAAGAAAAGCTGGATGCGAGTAGAAAGTATCACGAAAGTGAGTATAACTTTGGAATTACTCTGATTTCAAATTCTATAATGTTTTCTTTATTTTGGATTTAGCGATTTTCATATTATTATATTAGAAATTTCCAGCAGCTTGTGACTCCCTCGCTCTGCCTCATGAAAATCCGAAGGTCGTTAGTGGGAATGAGTGTGTTTGTAATAAAATTCCACTTATCCATTTTAGTCTTGCCGTTACAAGTTTAATTTTTTTTTATTAAAAGAATGCTGTATGCTCCTGAAAAAAAGCATAGAAAATTGTGTAAATAATAAAGGAGAGTAGGTTTTACTTGCTCTAGCAATGTTTGGGACTGCTATGGGTTTGGGGTAGTTGCTTATGTACTACGTAAACTATTAGGTCCTTACATATGAAATTGGCATTTTGTCGTATTGGCCCATACACGCAACTTTTATTTCAAAACAAGCAACTGCCGAATTTCTTTCTGGTTCTTCTCAAAGGAATGTCATTCCAAACCAGAGGTAGATTCACTTGACCAAAGCACTTCTAAAAGTTTATAATTAAAGTCTGCTATTGTTTTGGTTCTCAATAAATTGTATTTTTTTATATATTTCAGCTAAATATGGTAATTTGTATCGCAGTAAGTAGATAAATAAGTTTTAAATCATTATACAACAAAACTGTTTCCATTATTCTCCGTTGGTGGTCATTTGCAAATTAAATCTATTTCCTTTATCATCCACATACAATGGAGGACTACATCTAAGTGAGAAAAGAAACCCAGGATACAAATTTATTTACTTACTTGTTTTATACTTTACGTTACATACTTTATTGTTTATATGAGAATGCTAAATTGACATGCAAAGCTTTGCTTGACATGAGACAAAAAGTTATTTTCATTAAAATGCTGTCTTCAGTTCCCAGATCTATGCTAATCCCGGCTGAGCTTTTTGTGGGCTCTTCTCAGACCAGGGAACCCTCGTGGAACCCTCGTGGCTTTAGTTTTAAGCTAATTTATAAACTCGCCGGCATATTTAGCGGAACATAAAAAAAAGGTCCATAATAAAAAAAATATGGTTTTATTTTAAAATCTACTTACTACACTTCATTTGTTATTTAAAGTTTCATTTGTTTTACTTAAAATGAGATCACATTAAGAATAGATTTTGCTAGTAAAGGCTATTTGTGAAAAATGGTACATTTTTGAACTTTTCATGTAACCGGGAAAAGTGAAATTTAATATTAAAATAACAATTCATTAAATTAGAAAAATGGTGATTAATATCGCGTATTTCCTCCACGTGCTCTTATTAAAGTTTCTACCCGTCTAGGCATACTGAGAATGATGTTATCGATGGTCTCCTGGGATAGTCTCCGCCATTCCTCAACTACGGCGATTCGCAATTCTCCCACGTTGGCAGGAGCTGGAATTCTGGACATAACTTTTCTTTTCAGCAAGTCCCAAACGTGCTCTATTGGGTTCATATCCGGTGATCTCGCCGGCCACTCCATAACAGTGATATTCATATCATTAAGATAAGCTTGAGTTACCCGAGCGGTATGCGGCCGAGCATTATCCTGCATAAAAACAAAATCTTCACCGATATATGGGGCAAACGGTACGACATTTTCTTCTAAAACTTCTCTGATATAGCGGTCTGCAGTCAGACTCCCTCTGTCAATCACTACCAAGTCTGTGCGAACTCCCAAACAAATGCCCGCCCAAACCATTATTGATCCACCACCGTATGCAACTGTAGTTTCAAAATTTGTCTGAATGTATTGTTCTCCTTTGCGTCTGTATATTCTTTGCCTGCCGTCAATTTGATTTAAGAGAATTCTGCACTCATCACTAAACAATACCTTACTCCATTGGTCCGCGTTCCAAAGTCGATGTTCCTGAGCAAAAGTTAACCTTTTTCTACGATGATTTACCTCGAGCCTTGGAGCCTTGGCGGGCACAAATGAACCCAAACCAGCTTCTTCGAGCCTTCTTCGTATCGTACGCTCACTTAAGGTTACACCCCGCACTGCTTCTAACTCATGTCGGGCTTGGGCGGCCGTCAAACGGGGGTTCCTACGTACACGAAGCCGAATGAAACGATCATCCCTACTCGAAGTGCGTCTTTTTCTGCCTTGTCCTGCTTTTCTCACATAAGTACCGGTCTCCCTGAACCGTTGGATACTGCGATGGATCGTTGAAATTGGTCGACGAAGATCTCTGGATATCACTCTGTAGGTTTGACCATTTCTTCGCATTTCGAGTGCCCTGGCAATCTCCGTTGGGGCTAAGTCAGGCATAATTCAGTCATAAACTCCAGAAAGATACGCGATTAAAAAAAACTAACAAAAAACAGTATTTCAATGAAATTTTAAATCAAACTCAGACGGAAGAAATACTCGAAGTTCGCTCCAGATAAGGTGTATTTGAATAAAATTAAAACAATTGCTTAGAATGTGATGTTCAGTTGTTTTCTTAATTTGAAAATATTTCTTTTTAAATTAAATGACGTATAAACCAGCCAGCAACCTTATACTATAATATGATACTGATATCAAACCTTTTTTTTATGTTCCGCTAAATATGCCGGCGAGTTTATTTACTGACGTTCACAAAGTGTACAGTGTGCCAATTTTGAATAACGAACTTGAACAATAAAGTGTGTGTTTGTATTGGCAGAGTGCATGTCGCGCAAACGTCACGAGCTCCAGGACGAGTTGCGCCGAATAGAACAGAAGTGCCTGCGCCCGCGAGCCCTCACCGCCAAGGAGAACGCGCACGTGAGCCAGGGGGAGCGGGGGGATGCGGAGGGGGAGGGAGAGCGCGCGCACCGCCGCGACAAGTTCGCGATGGACGTGGACGACAGGGAGGCGGAGGACAGCGAGGGCGAGGAGCGGCACCGGGGGGATAAAGTTAAACAGGAACCTGTTAAAGATGAGAAAGGTAAGGGATTTGTAGCCTGCGCTGAGAAAAACCTGGTTTAAAAAAGTACTATTTGCATTGACTAGGAAATAACGATACTGTAAATAAACCATGGAATTTTATAACATAATGATACTTTAATAAAGGCAATAACTAGATATATGATGTTTGTGAAGTCTTTCTTTCCTGTGGGAATATTATTTTTGGGAAAAAACGTTGCTTAAGTATGTTCTTTCCTGGGAATCGATCTCAGTACGAAATTTTATCAAAATCGATTGAAAAGATGGGTCATGAATCAGAGTAGCAGACGGACTGACATACTTTTGCATTAATAGTATTAGTATAGTATGGATAAAATAGTACATTAACTAAATAAACGCGCTTGATCGTTTTGTATTGCCCCAGTTTTCAGCTTTGAGACTCCACCTGATGCCCGCCTGTCAAATTGTGAAATTTTCTAAATTGATACACTAATTTCTTCACTTTGCAAAATGTTTGAATGTTTTACATACTTACTTATTCTTTACGTTTTAGTTTCAGATTCGGATCAAAGTAAAATGGACACAAGTGTTGAGCCGAACACGTCGATGGAAGTGGACGATGCTAAGAATAACACTACCGTTACTAATGACGCTACCGTCACAAATGACGCTACTGTCACTAATGACGCTACCGTCACTAACGACACTAACGACACTAACACTAACGACATTAGCGCCCCTGCTGCCGACACTAACACTAACGACACTAGCGCCACTACCGATACTAACACTAACGACATAAGCGCCACTGCCGACACTAAACCTAACGACACTAACACTGGTGTGACTAATAACGACACTAACACTGGTGCGACTAATAACGACACTAACACTGGTGCAACTAATAACACCAACGTTCCCGACATTGTTGATACACATGAAAATATTACTGTACCAGAATAAGCTGAGCGAGTCTCTATGACATCGATATCTCAATGGTTAGACTGGCCGCATACCATCAGAAATTGTCTCACACAAAACTCTGACGCCCGACTGTGATTTCGTTCGCGCGGATTTAAATTTTTCAAAATTCTGTGGGTACTTTTTTATTTTCCGGGATTCCTATTTCTGATCCATATTTCATCGAATTCAAAACATTTTAGCGAATAGGCCATCAAGGTATCAGACAACAAGACTTGTAATATTAGAATTTCGCTCCCACAGATCTGAACTCGGTTCGCCGTCAGCTCTCTGACTGTGAAGCTAATTTCTCATGGATCGATCTAGTACAAAGTAAAGGAGAGCGTGCCTCTCTATATTCCGATTCGGCAAATCGTAGTCATTTTGCGGTGTCTAGTATAAAATGTATTGAGCGCATTTGAGTGCTTTGCTTTAGACGTTTCTGACAGACAGGCAGTGGTCGAAAATTCCAACGGTTAAATTACACTCGTATAATAATACTTGCACAAGCTTTACGCGTAGAGCGGGCAATAGAAAAAAATGTAATATTTCTATGGAAAGATAAACTGGAAAAACCCACAGTGAATGGAACTTGCGAAAAACGCAAATTCAATTTGATTGTCAGTTGGAAATGAACGAAAATTCCCTTGAGATAGTCTCAAATTCAGTACCACCGATTTTGATTTCGCAACGCTTCAGCTAAGAGCGCCGGCAGTGGATGTATAGACGAACTTGAACAAGGGGGTTAAGGTCCATTTTACACTAACGCCAATGTATTTCGACGATCGAATACGCTCAACGTTAGTCTTGTGGTAAGGGTACTGGCGGCCTAGTGTGGGATTTTTTACCGATTCGATCCCGTTAAAGTTAACTGCAGTATGTATGGAATTGTCAGGCGCTTGATGTCAGATAACGGTGCTTTCTCTATTCCATAATAATCTCAGTTAACGGTTAACGCGATCGATAGATAAAAATCTCCCACTAGGCCCGCTGACATTGCGCCTCTGACTCGTCCGTGGTGACTCTGAAACGAGACCAGAGTGTGTGAGTAGACGTAGAGTAAATGCGCCTTAATGAAATTTCCTTAGTTATTATTTTAAAAATGGATTCGAGGTCAAAAGCCTCCATAAGTTTGTAAGATAGCTTAAAAGAGTGTCCGTAAAATGAAGATGTAAAGTAAATCTTATTATTTTTTAATATAATCTTAAATATTAAGTATATAAATTAAGCCGTTTGTTCAATCAATAAAAGGTAAATGAAAATGTTTGTTTGTTATTAAGAAATGTATTTAAAAAAGATCACAGGCACTTATAATTACATCTGGTAAAGATCGCTATCGCCTCTTGATTGGTGAACATCCCGCTACTCGCCAGCAACCATTGTCGCGGTAAGAATAACATAAATTCAGCCAATCATCACGATTGAGACTAGCAGTGAGAATATCAGTTGACCACAAAACATATTTCCACATGTGATCGAAATCTTTAACATCTAAACTCGGCTTTATCTACATTGACAATTCTTTGAGATTGGTATTGATTTCATTTTACACTTCTTACTAGTTGGTAACGTAAGTAGTACTTACGATGACCTGCGAATTCGTCTGCGGGATTGAGGTTTTTCGGTTCCCGCGGGAACACGTTAATTATCCGGGATAAAAAGTAGCCTATGTGTTATTCCGGACTAACACATAGCTCTGTGCCAAATTTCATCCAGATCCGTTCAGCCATTACGGCGAGAAATAGTAACAAACATCTATACATCCATACATACAAACTTTTGCGCTTATAATATTAGTAAGGGAGTTAGGATAAATCTATGAGGATAGATGGATGTTTGTACTCTTTCATACAGAAACTACTGTATAGATTTTGATAAATCTTCAATATCGCTTACTACCAATCCTACATAGGTAGGCGCATCGGATCGACGGACATCTACACCATTTATTTTGTGGGTTGTCAGGAAGTATAACCATCCATCCGGCAGCGATGTCTGTCTCCAGGGGCCTTTTTACGTGACACATTCTGAGCTTCAACTTCCTTGGCCCTTAATCAATACACTTCATTGAATTATATTCACAAGCAAAAAAAATTTAAAAAATCAAACAATACTGTGAGAAATTGTGTACTTTATGGTATTATTAATAAATGCTAAGACTTAATATTTTAATACAGAAGTAGCAATCAATATTGCACTAATCTAGACCACATGCTCATAATTTTTTTGCGTATTTAAAATTTTATATAAAAATAATGACTATGATTTACAGAGTAAATGCTAGAGATGAAATGTCTAAGAAAATATTATATAACATGTATTACATAGGTTTGAAATCTGAATATAAAAAGGACAAAGAGAGACACACACAGTCGCACAATGGTTATGGTTATGGTCTTCTCAGCTAACAGTTAAAATAAAAAAGCTAAAATTCATACATTTAGCATTAGTACTATATCAATAAAGCGAAAATATTATTTAACAAAAATAACATTAAAATATCTGTAGATTTTGTTTACGATTCTATAAACAATTAAAATATTGCAACAAATAGTCCAATATAGTCTGACATTTAGTTCTTGCGTTTTTAGAAATTCCTATAACCTATTGATACACATATTTTATAGGATACAAGTCATAATTAAAAAAATTAAAAACACGACTGCCCTGCAAAAAAACGAACCAACTAAAAAGTTAAAAATCTAAATTAATCTAGCTAAATAGAATCTTATTAAATGATATTTAATATTTTTTTGTGGATCACTGGATATTGAACTATAGTGTTATATATTTTTGGAATCTACTCATCATTTTTAGATGATGATTATATAGTTAGTCTTATTTACGTTTTTTTTCAACTTTAGTCTTTAATTGGGGCCATGGTCACCCCATCAATTTTTTTAATATTACTAGCCTATGCCACCCAGAATAAGCTAGGGATTCTAACGATACCTCATTTATCAAAATCGGTTCAGGCGTATAGAAGTTATAGTGGAATATACAAACTCACATACATACATACATGCATGAACCCTGAAAACAATATACTCCTTTTTTCAGGCAGTCGTATAAACAAAAGATGTGTATCAATCGGATTGCAACTTATTACTGTACCTTATATTTAATTTTAAGCAGTAACAGTACAACACTCTTTTGCGTTTATAATATTAGCATGGTTGATGTTAATTTACTCAAGTATCGAGGTAAACTTTTTGTGCTCTCTATTTATCTTTACAGTCTGTCTGTAAAATGTAGAAGCATACATTTCTGCATACCTACAAAGTATATGGAATGCTAATAAATAGAAGTCAGTAGGTTAGTATAATCAGTCGAGGGTAAATATCCTGTTGGCGATATCGTCCAGCATCCAATCCATTCCTTCGAGAAGATTCTCTCCGGTCACCGCTGAGCATCGCATTATGCGCCAGTGGTGAGTTTTGATGTTGTCCAGGTCTAAAGCCTGAAATAGGAAGGAAAGTTATAAAAATAGTTTACTGTGACAGATATGGCAGTTCCCATCTTGAATCTTTGTCATTGAATGTGTAAGAGTGTGTTAAGTGTGTGTTTGCCTGGTGGGAGGCTTGGGCCGTGGCTAGTTACCACCCTACCGGCAAAGACGTGCCGCCAAGCGATTTAGCGTTCCGGCACGATGCTGTGTAGAAACCGACTAGGGGTATGGGTTTAATATAACTGCCATGCCCCTAACAGGTTAGCCCGCTACCATCTTAGACTGCATCTTCACTTACCATCAGGTGAGATCGCAGTCAAGGGCTAACTTGTAGTGGTTAAAAAAAAAAAACTATCATAACCTATATCCATTTCATATCGCCATCTTAGATTTCAAAATTGCCAAAATGTTGGTTTTTATGAACCTTAAATATCAAGGGATTATTTCATAGATGCCAAAGGGAACTACAAGAATTTAAATTTTACAAACAGGCACGCCCTCATAAATATAATAAAACTAGCTGATGGCCGTGACTTCCTCCGTGTGGATTGAGGTTTTATGGTTCCCCGCTGGAACTCTTTAATTTTCTGGAGTAAAAAGTAGTCTATGTGTTATTCCAGATATTATATAACCTATCTCTGTGCAAAATTGCATACAGGGGTCTTACTGCAACACTTAAAGCCATATTGTTTCATTATTGTTGACTTTTGTGTTTAAGAATTATAATCCTTAGCGTAAGAATGTCAGGGTATGTGACACCAAACTGTCATTTTGAGTAATATTGCATAAGTATTGCTAGCATTGGTAGTATGGCCCCTGATCCCTTCTGGCGTGATTGAGTAACATCCATCCATCCAAACTTTCGCATTTATAATATTACCATTTAAATAAAATTCTCGTATCACAATGTTAGTTACCATACTCCTCCGAAATGCCTGACCAATTTTTGTGAAATTTTATATGCATATTGTAGTAGGTCTGAGAATCGGCTATTATCTATTTTCCTTAGCCCTAAAACACCTCAATCCACGCGGATAGAGTCGCGGGCATCAGCTAGTATTAGTATAGAGGTATAGATTTAAGAAAGAGAGATAAGTCAACAGGCTCACCTCTCTGATCTCCTGCAGCGTGAGAGCGCCAGGCAGGTCCACCTTGTTGGCCAGCACCAGCAGCGTGGCTCCGGCCAGCCGCTCCTCGCGCAGCAGCGTGTGCAGCTCGCGCGCGCAGTCCGACAGCCGTCGCGCGTCCGCGCTGTCCACCACCCACACCACCCCGTCTGTGCTCTCAAAGTAGTTCTTCCAGTATGACCTGCACAAACAACCATCAGCTCACTGAACACTGGTAGAGACGCATTGATATGGTACAAAGACCACACGAGAAAAACAACAAATTTCAGTTAAAATCCTATTGTTTTTTGTGAGATAGGCTTGCTCGTGACGACAATCATGATTAGTGCAAAGCAATGATGGGGTCTAGGTTGGAGTTCGCTTGCCTAGAAGATGCCTATTCACTCTTGCCTTGAAGGTACCTAAGTTATACGTGACAGAAAAACCCGTGCGCTGGGAGGGTGTTCCACACCCTAGCGGTTCGGATCAGAAACGTCGAGAAAAACGTTTCGTGCGGGCAGATTCGACATCAACCACATGAAGATGCCAACTTTGACGGTTTCGTTCTGTTCTGTGGTAGAACGGAGAAGGAGGAACCAGGTTGTAAAGTTCCTGAGCACACTCTCCATGGTAGGTATATCCGATAAAAAACCGATAAGCAGGCGACATTGCGTCGGTGTTGTAGACTGAGCAATTTTGCCTGCGTAAGTGATTGATCGCCAAGTATCCTTCGGGCCCCCGCCTATCTATCGAGTCTAATGTATCGAGTTGGTACTTGGCGGATCCGTCCCAAAGATGGCAGCAATACACCATGCCAGGTCAGACTTGTGCCTCATAGAGAGCGAGGCGCTGTTTTGGCGTGAAATATCGCTTCACCTTGTTCAGGATGGCAAGATTTTTGGCAGCTGTTTTGGCCTTTGACTCGATACATTTCCCGAAATTGAGGTTAGGAGAGATGTCGATTCCCAAGAGCTCAATGTAATCACTTACCGGTACGGATATACCCTGGAAAGTACGAGCCAAGGTGAAAGGGCTCCTCTTAGCGGTGAATAAACACGCTAGTGTTTCGGTGGCGTTAAAATGGACTAGATTGGCGTCACCCCATTCGGACACGTCCTTAATAGTAAAGTTAGCGCGATTCATCATCCACCACCACCTATTTGCTCAAGTGTCTCAAAAGCACTGGCTCGAGAACTGGACATGTATCTTTCCGCAACAGTGCTGTCATCAGCGTACCCAAAGATACCGGGTTTGAGAAGATCATTAATGTGCAGCAGGAAGAGTATTGCGGAAAGATCAGACCCCTGAGGGACACCAGCATTAATAGCCATTAGGTCAAATGAGCGGCCGTCAACGACCACCCGAAATGACCTGTCACTCAGAAAGCCAGACATCCAGCTACAGAAACCAGTGGTGGGTATGCCGTATGCCGGGAGCTTACTGAGAACACTGCCGTGCCAGACCCGGTCATAAGCCTTTGAGATGTCCAGAGAAACGGCGAGCGTCTCGCCGTGTTTCTCAATGACTTCACCCTATGTATGCGTGGCATACACCAGAAGATCTCATATAGATAGATTTTTCCGAAAGCCGTACTGATGGTCTGACAGAAGATCATTATCTTCTAGGTATGCTAGGAGCTTACCGTTGAGTACACGTTCCATGCTTTTACAAAGGATGGACGTAATGGCTATGGGTCTGTAATTGGCCGGGTCAGCGTGGCTTCCCTTTTTTGGTACAGGTTGCACATTAGCAACTTTCCACAACTTGGGGACTTGAGCAGTTTCAAGAGAGAGGTGAAACTAGCATGTAAGCACTGGAGACAACTCAACAGTACCATCTAATGGCATTTGAGTATACCTTTGATGACGTCCCTGGGGCAGTGTTGAGCGCTGTTGTCGTAACGTGGGAGGTTCCAGGTTCAATTTCCGGCAGGGTCAATTTGGGAATATATAATTTCTAAATTTTCTCTGAACTGACCTGGTGGTAGGTTTCGACTGTGGCTAGTTTTCACCGAACCGGTAAAGATGTGCTGCCAAGCGATTTAGTGTTCCAATATAATACCATGTAGAAACCAATTAGGGGTATGGATTTAATATAACTGCTATAACAGGTTAGCCCGCTACAATCTTAGACTGCTTCATCACTTACCGTCAGGTGAGATCGCAGTCAAGGGCAAACTTGTAGTTGATAAAAAAATACCTTCAGAGTTGATCAGGTATAAACAATACCCATCACTGATAAGAGGTCTAATTATGACTATCTAAATATTTCAAAGAAAATTGTATTATAGTCATAATTTTATGGTTAATATTGTTTATATATTTAATTTATTTAAAAAAAATTATATATTTTAAAAGAGACTTTTATTGACAATCCTTTTTTCCTCGCGTGGTCTTCTTATGAAACATGAGTATACTAAAATATAAATAGTTGTGTAGAAATTGAATTATAAGTCATCTGCCCCATTTTGCCAAATACTTGGTGAGCAAAATTCGCATTAGATTTACTGATCAAAATACAATCTAGATCTATCCTTGCCCACCTTACTGTTCAGGGTCAGTTTTACAGAACTCTCAACAAAAATAAATTTATGAAATGGGATTGAGGAATTGAAACTGAACCAAAATTATCTTTAAGGACCGATTTTTCAATCCTCAGATAAAAGACTAGATAGAAGATATTCGACGGATAGCACAAATTCGTATTTCTCAATAGGCAGATATGAGTTAACTGTTCAATAAAGTCTGTAACGGACGGATATATTTATATGCTTCTTTGAGAGCCAGATAAAGGGCTATCTGCCTGTTTGTTATGACATTTTCAAGTTTTTAGGTTACAGTGTGTAGCTAGTAGGTACTTATGACCTATGTGCCTAGTTTTTATAATATTATTCTTTCATTCAGAATTATCAATTTTCATTCTGGGTCCTCCTTGTACGCAATATACGGTCATTAGTGGTAGGTACCTATTGATAATAATGGATATTTTCCACACTTGTTTCACACTGCATCTTTGTCTGTGTTGGTCACGGCGTCTGTTTTTTTATTTAATAACTAGTCAACGCTACTTTGTCCTTGTGGATTGAGGTTTTTGGTTCCCGGGGGAACCAAAAACCTCAATCCACAAGGACAAAGTAGCCAAAGTAGCCAAAGTAGACAAAGTAACCAATCCGGGATAGAAGTAGCCTATATGCTATTCCAGACTAGTTATAATCTATCTCTGTGCCTTTCATGCAGATCCGTTCAGCCTTTCTGGCGTAATTAAGTAATAAACATCCATCCATACATACATCCATCCAAACTTTTGCATTTATAATATTATAGTATATAGTATTGTATAATATAAATATTGACCGGTATTTTGTTACAAGTTAGGTTAATTAGTTTAAGTTTGAAAGTTTGATGCACTATCACATTTCTTTACTTGCTCCATATTTTTAAGAATGCACATATAAGTGGGAACCTGTCTAAAATAAAATAAACACAAAACCAAACACGAAATGAAAATTGCGCCAATTCGAGGTTATGAATTCTTGCAATAAATGTCATTTGATAAACAAACGTCCTTTCCCAGTCCTATGCATTGAATGATATATGTGTCTATCTCGCTTGCACATATTTTTTGTGAAGTTGCTTCAAAAAGACCATTTCAGATAATTTTATTCTCATGATAGTTATCCAGTTGTTTATCTGAGGATTGAAAAATCGGTCTGATAACTGACAATGATTGTGGTTTAGTTTCTATAACATTACTCTCTACAATTTGGTAGATTTTTTGTATTGTAAACCTGGTGAAATACATCATGTATGTCACTAGAGCAAGTTGGGGAATACCAAAGAAACGATGTATTGGTTTTGTGAAAGATAATATGCATGTAAAAGGAATGGATAAAGATGTTGATGGATGACAGAAGCAAAGACATGCCAACCCCACATAGATGGGATAACAGATGGGACAGGAAGAAAACCACCATATGATGTATTGTATCGCTATGCCAATACAAGAAAAGAATGAATAAATATTGTGATCTATTAATTGCTAAAAATTCTAACTTAAAGTAACAGATGGTGTACACTGTCACAACAAAACTAGTTTGTTTTCACGAAATAATCGCATTAGATTAACTAAGCTAGTGCCACTTACCTCAGTGATTTCTGCCCCCCCACGTCCCATATATTAAGCTTGTATCCACGATGTTCTAGCGTCTTTATGTTGAAGCCTAAGGTTGGGGAAATCGTGTCAATAGGTTCCCCATTAAAACGTTTCAATATTGTCGTTTTACCAGCATTATCAAGTCCTCTGAGAAGTGCTAAGAAAATTATCATAACTAGGAGAAGCACTTTAAAATATCTGCAAAAGAACACAAAACATACAGAAAAAATAGTCACATTAATATCTATTCTGATAAAGTAGGTACGATATTAATATTTTGAAAAGGATACAACATGAGTATGCGCATTTCTTTTTCTTTTTGCCGAAGTTTCTTTAAAATTGTCAGAAATCCCATTTTATTTAGTTGGAAAATAAAGAAACTTGCATTATTTTTGTTTCCAAAATTAAATGCACTAAATGACACGGAATGACAGCACAGAATGACATTTGACAGTAAAGTAACCCTTACGTTATTCTAACCCTGCGTTTAATAATTTCGTACCGAATAATATTCGCTGATCATTAAAATATTATCTGATTCTCAAGATATTTGCTTTTTTTCGTTTTTCTGAAAAAATCATATTTCCTTTTTCATAATGCTTTAAGAGGAACTGCTTTTCAGTTTTACACGAATTTAAGTCAAAATTAAAAAAAACGTGTAAAACTGTATTAGCTACTATTCCTGAACTTTACCAAAAACAATTTCCTAAATTCTTATAAGAATCCAATAGCCAATCGGAATCATCTTGCGACTTGCGCCCATAGAGAAAATAAATCCATCCATGGCCGATCTCGTCGCTGTCAAGTTTCTATTTCCATTTCAATTATGAAGCATCTTCAATGATTTTATGTGTATTTAAAAAGTGCAAGTGATAGTGTGGCGGCGCGGTCTTGGTGATAGGGCTCGTTGGCCGGGGACGCCATGTTCAGCGGGACGGTGCGCGTCAAGGTGTGCGAGGCGACAGGCCTCAGGCCGACCGACTTTCAGAAACGGCACAACATGACCTTCGGGAAACCAGGTGAGTCCCGAAAGCGTATGAAACACCACACCAAACCCTCCTTTAGAAAGAACACAACTTTATACACAATTTCCGAGTCGTGTACAAACAATCTTGCTTAAAGAAAAAGCATTTCATGTTTACGAAAATGGGTGTTGGTATTATTTGTAAATACGCGTTACCCTTGCAGACGACCAGCCCATAGACCCATACGTTTCGATCGACGCCGACGAGCACCATCTAGACCGGTCCAACACCAAACCTAAGACATTCGACCCTGTGTGGAATGAGACATTTATTCACGAAGTACACAATGCTACCAAGTAAGTATTGCTACAAGTAATAGCTACCTATAATTTGGCACAGCTCAATACAAATTTTAATTTATTCCTCTACCTAATTTTAACAGAACCTTTACCTTGTTTCTTTAAGCGTTGAATATGAGCTGTTACTCTTATCATCCTTTAAAAAACTCCTGTAGGTAAATTAACATAATTTCCTCTAACACAATATTACTACTAGCGCTTAGTAGGAAAAATTTGTGCATACTAGCGCGGGCACTGACGGGGCATTGTGGGTTGAACAGACATATGTACAACCTAAAGCTCCGAGAAACAGATGTGTGCAGGCTCTGCTCTGGGGCTGAGGAAACGCCTTTGCACCTTATCTGCTACTGCCCGGCTCTAATGCACAAACGTAACCTCCTCTTAGGGAAACACTCTGTAGACCCTGAGGAGGCTAAGAACATCCCGGCCAAAAAGCTGCTGCTGTTTTTGGCAGCAAGCAGCATTGGTCAGGAACTTTAGATAGTGGCGATCACAATAGATCGGTAACGGTCAAAGTGATACTGGGCCTCGCTACAGAGCCCTGCAAAGCCGTATCAACAAGAAGAAGAAGAACACAATATTAAAACATCCAATAATAAAATTTCGAGCTACAAGCAAGTAATGAAAAAAATGTTGATAACCAAAAGCAGTATCCCCAACCATATATCAACTGTCTATATTTTGCAGCTTGGGCTTTACGGTATTCCACGATGCGGCCATTCCTCCGGATGACTTTGTAGCTAACTGCACAATTCCTTTTGAAGATCTGATGCACAGAGATAAAGATGCCACAGACTTTTGGGTAAGTTCACCACACAATTGCTCTAGTTTATTCTACAAATAAAATATCCTAAGTACTTAATTAGGCTATCAAAAGATAAACTTCCATCTGAATATTGATGTTTTTTCAACTTCACTTCAAAAGGCTAGGAGATGTCTGAATGATAAGCACATTTACTCAGAATTTTTATCTGTAGTTTGTTTTACTTCTATAACATCCCTCTTGCACATTTGATTAAAGACTGAAAAGATAATATTGTATATCTTATCAAATGTAGATTCTACGTATCTTGTTTATTTTGATTCAATCGAAAAACAAAATCTGGTAAGAACTTTCGTAATCTAACACATCTTTAAAAAAAGTTACCAAAATACATTCTATGGGTTTTTAAGTGTAGATACTAATATTGTCTAGACTATAAGTATGTATATATAGTTATTATTACAAGATAGTTTATATATTGTTGCTTTTTGTGTTTTTTGCCAGACCTCCGTAGAATTTTCTTTCCAAACTAGTGGTAAAGTTGAGACAAATTGTAGCATGAGTTGTTCTACATGAAGTAAATCATAGAATTCAAGTTTTTCATCCTTATTACAAGAAAATGACGGCTAGTATATCAATTGAAATCACCTTTGATTGACTAACATCCATTTATTGGCCAAGATCCATTGTTGCAGTAAGAAAAGTTACTATAAATTCAGCCAATTGCATGAATTGAGATGGTATCAATGATTGATACCATTGCATATTTTTAGGGATAGCCCTACTGCAGGATTTTGAACTATGGTTAGAAACGGAACGGAACTTATATAAATATTCTAAATATATTAAATAAATCTATGGTATAAATATAGATTGGCTGATATTGGTGTCAATGTTTTCCGTAGGCCCACCATCTTGCATCAGCCCATGACTCATGTCTCAATCATGTGTGATTTTCCTCAAGTTTGTTTGCTGTAGGCTGAGGGATGCAATTATCATTAGTGAAAGTATTTTCCTGTTGTCCTATTTAGTGAATCCTTTGGCTTTATTGTAGGAATGAAATCACATTTTAAAATAGATTTTCTTGGGAAAAAATATACTTTGAAAGTATTTATAATGGAATCATTTCTTGTAAGATTCAAGCTTGTAAGATTCAATCCATTTGAATCATACAAGCTTTTATTTTTGATCAACTAATTATGTACTGTCTTTCATCTTGTTACTTTTTTTATATTATGATTTGTAAAGAATCTCCCTCTCATCAGGACATTAATATCAGGAATTGGTTGAATTCCTTTTATTTTCTTAAAAATATCTTTAATTAGCTTTTTGCACGCGACTTCACACACGTTAGAATCGATTTTCGTACAAATTTCAAA
This sequence comes from Erebia palarica, assembly GCA_964035005.1. Taxonomy (NCBI): domain Eukaryota; kingdom Metazoa; phylum Arthropoda; class Insecta; order Lepidoptera; family Nymphalidae; genus Erebia; species Erebia palarica. The sequence continues at coordinate 11,274,826 of OZ035994.1, read as the reverse complement.
GCCCTCTTATAAATGCTGTCTGTATGCCAAATTTCTGCATGATCTGTCCAGTGGTTTGAGCTGTGTGTTGATAGATCATTCAGTCAGATTTTTCTTTTATATATATTGAAGCAGTGTATTTGAATTTTAAAATTACTTCAATGTTTTGTTGATTTCATTCCAATGCTGAAATAATATAATATGAATACATGTGTTTCTTAAATTGGAGCAAATACACAATTATCTAACAAGTAATAATGTTTCATTTTAGGTGGACTTAGAACCTCAGGGAAAGCTGCATTTAAAAATTGATCTGAAATGGAATTCTCAACGTAAGTTTATTTAACCTAATTGGTATAGTTTCAAAACGTTTCTGTATAACTATTATAAATTATTTGATGATCCCTGCAACTGTCCGTGTGGATAAAGATTTTTTTTCTATCTAGACCTCTCTGTCGAATGACTGATAGAAAAGAATATACCTATCTTCTTAGACTGTGATAGATAGATAAAATAAATAAAATAAAATAGCCTTTTATTGCAGAGGTTTTACAATGATGGTTTATATAAAAAGTCCCTTAGCTCTGTGTGCCTCCCCGCAAAGACCTCCAGAGCTTGCAATTTGGTGCCACCCTTCTCCAGAATGGACTAGCTGTGCGTCTCAGCTCATCCTCCAAACGGCTTTGCTGCCAATAAATAGATACATAGATAGATAGATAGGTAGATAAAGCTCATGAATAAGGGCCTGAACGGGTTTGAAATACATGAGTTTATCCGGCAATTATGTATAACTAAGGGCTAATTTTTCAATCGTCAGATAAATAAATCGGAGGAATAAATTTGACGTTTTGACAGGTATTGTACTGAAGATCCGTCAAAGCGTCAAATTTATTCCTCCAATAAACTTTATCTGACAATTGAAAAATCGGCCCTAAAATGAATATCAATTATGATAGTTTAAACGTTAAAATAGATAGATAAGATTATTTAAATAAAAAATGAGTTTGAGTTTGATCTCGCTTATCGGCGGGACATGTAGAAGAGGCGGCGGGCGCGGTTGTGGCGAGGGTGTGGCGCGCATACGGCGAGGCTGTGACGTGGCAGTGGGACGTATTTGGGGCATACTAGTGTTTGATTTCGATGCGACAACACGTCTTCTTCTTCAGATGAAGATATGCTAGCTGTGGTGCAACTGGCGAATTTACGTAGGAGAAGGTATTCGGTTCACCCTTTATGGCGATTGGGACAAGAACATAGGTTTTTCAATATAATGAAATTAATTGAAAGAATTATTATTTTAATTGAAAGAAAGAAACTTTTACAATGGTGACACAGACAAACAATTAACATACAATTGTACATAAGAATATGTTTGCCTGCTACCCGTACAAACAAAATCGATATTAAATTCCGTATAGTCGTGCATTTTCAATCCGGCCCTTTATTTCGAGCGGCGTCCACTGCCAAACGAGCGCGGCGAGGGCGAGGAAGCGTCGCCCCCGCCACAACCGCACCGCGATTCTTGATTATACTCGGCGTCCTCCTCGCTTGCATATTTTTTTATTTTTATTTTATTCATAAGGTTTGCTAGCGATTTTTACAAAGGATAATCAATCATAAGTTACATAAATTCATCGATACATGCCAATGTATGTAAAATCATATGAAAGCAAACACTACATGCATATAAGTATCTCATACATAGCATGGTTAAATATAAATTAATTTATATAAAAAGTGATACAATAGAAAGAGCCAAAAACGAGTTAAAGAGAACTCAAAAAAAAAAAATTAAAAGTACAATAGATTATTTTAAACTACAATCAGTTAAACCTAAGCTAATTTAAGTTTTGTATCAAATGTTAAAATATAATTTCACAATTTTAAGTGCCAATCTACTAAGATTGACCAAAGTAATAAAAAATGCATATGTCACCGTAAGATTGTAAAATCGTTAGATTATAATCTAACTCGCGAAATTGCAAACTGTCGAAAGATTACAATTTAACGTATTATTTTCCGGTAGATTGTAATCTGATAGGTAAACCCGATAAACTGTACCTCATTATTTATGTCGAACCCTAATTTCGATTTTACCTAAACTACAAGAAAGAGACAAGAATACGTAAATACACTGAATATTTAAAAAATTTACACTCAGAACATTGAACAGTTTACAATCTTTCGACAGTTGACAATTTCGCGAGTTAGATTATAATCTAACGGTTTTTACAATCTTACGGTGACACATACATTATGTATGAACTAGATAGAAGCGGTGGCGCCCACTCGTCACAACCGCGCCCGTCGCCACTTCTATTTTTCCCGTGCCTTAGGTTCTCAGAGACTCCTTATTGCACACACTTAAAACAGAAACAATAAACAAAAACCGGGCAAGTGCGAGTGCGAGACTCACGCACTGAGGGTTCCGTACAAATCTGTAGTAAATTAAAAATATTTTTATTATAATAATATGATTTAACTAAAATTGTATGCTTTTCGCAATTTTTCCTTTATCTGTGCTATAAGACGTTGCTTCGTACCAAATTTCGAGATTCTGAGTTCACGGGAAGTGCCCTATAGGTTTTGATTCCCTTGCGAGTGTCGAAAATTTGCAGCATAAACGACTGTAACTTTTGATTGCGTTGGCTTAGAAGTTTGATTTTTTCTTCACAGCTCCAAGGGACAGTAGATCTGAGTATTTGATATGAATTTCAGCTTGATACCACCATGCGTTCCTGAGAAAAGGGGGCGGGACAGACAGACGGACGGACAACAAAATGATCCTATAAGGGTTCCGTTTTTCCTTTTGAGGTACTGAACCCTAAAAAGGTGGAAAGTTAAAACGGAAGCTAATTTACGTTAGAAGTTATAAAAGCGCACGATGGGTTGGCGTGATGGTAATGGTGATGTATGTGTTGCAGCAGGCAGCGGATCAACGAGTACGCGCGCGGTGCGGGGGCGCGAGTTCAAGGAGGGGGCGGGCTTCAACCGGCGGCGCGGGGCGCTGCGGCGGCGCGTGCACCAGGTCAACGGACACAAGTTCATGGCAACCTTCCTGCGCCAGCCCACATTCTGCAGCCACTGCCGCGAGTTCATATGGTGAGTTTGTTGAGGGCTCTTCTCAGATTGGGGCGCGTTTGGAACCCCACGTAGCTTTAGGTAGATAGGTATAATTGTTTCGTTTCGTGTCTATTCTCTTTCTATAATTATTAATGCTTTAGCGGAGAAAAAAAAACAAGGGAATAGTCCATGGTTAGCGTTTTAAGCGTTAACAGCTTTCACTAAAGCGTTAACGATTATAGAAAGAGAATAGACACGAAACGTATGTAACTTGGCTAGGGGGTCTGGTATACAGAGGCGGCGGGGCGCACTACGCCGTTTCCATATACCCGCGCCTTAATCGGATTTCTGACATTTCTTGGTGATACCATAGATCAGGGATTCCCATACTATTTTTGGCAAGAGACCCCTTTTCCAAAATGAACTGATACCTCAGACCCACATAGCCACATTATTTTAAAAATCCTATCTCTAGTTTTTTTTCTATTGATACAAAATACTTACCAATTTAAAACTGCAGTTGGTTAAGTGAATAAACTTGACATCATTTTCTCACCAAAATTTAACAAAATAAATAGACATAAAATTCAGTAAATATCAAGCATAATTAATAATTATTAATACAAATTACGTAAAAATTCTTAAATAGGTAATTATTTTTTGAAAAAAAAAAAAACATTAAAATAGGGGTCGAGTTTTATACCTCGTCGACCCCCAAAATCAGTTTTTGTTTATGTTGACCCCTGTGAAACTAATAGATATCGACAAACTTTAGGAATCCCGACCATAGATAAAACAGGGCCCACGAATAAGCTTAGTTTAAATAAAATCAACGTAATGCTATGAATTCTAAAGATTAAATTTATAAAAGTTTGTTTGTACTAAATTGTTAATTAATTAATAGAGCACTATTTTAATAGGGATGATGATAACTCAATCAACTCTTTATCAAACTTAAAAACGCTCCTCTAGTATGGAATATGAAATTCGCAATTGTGACGTCATCAAATTTCAACGCACTTTTTTTTCTTTAATCTATATTATAAAATGGTTTTCAACCTTAAAACTAGTCGAGGATGTGAACTTTAGGTCTTTTTGAATACTCTCTATTTAATAATTAGTTAGAAATAATTTATTTTTGATAAAGGCATCATCCCTATTGTAAGTATCAAACGTGATGAACATTGTGTATGTTTGTGCCGCAGGGGTCTCGGCAAGCAGGGCTACCAGTGTCAGGTGTGCACGTGCGTGGTGCACAAGCGATGCCACTCTTCCGTCGTCACCAAGTGCCCCGGCATGAAGGAGGAGGTGAGAGACTCGTACATTTGTTTGTTTCAACACTTTGTGGTACTGCATTATATTATACTAGCTGATGCCCGAGACTCCGTCCGCGTGGATGGAGGTTTTCGGTTCCCGCGGGAACTCTTTAATTTTCCGGGATAAAAAGTAGTCTATGTGTTATTCCAGACTATAATATATCTCTGTGCCAAGTTTCATCCAGATCCGTTCAGCCGTTGGGGCGTGATTGAGTAACAAACATCCATCCACATATCCATACGTACATCCAAACTTTCGCATTTATAATATTAGTGTAAAGTATAGCTTAAGTAATACTCTTTACAGTAACTACGAAGGCCGCAGCGGCGGAAAAAAAATTCCCTTCAACCGAATTTGATGAAATTTGGTGTAGGGATAGTTTGTATGTTGGGGAAGAAAATAGGCTTTTTATCCCGGAAAATTCAAGAGTTCCCGCGGGAATCAAAAACTTTTATCCACGCGGACGAAGTCGGGGGCATCATCTAGTTGTTTATAAAGTGTTTGTTTGGACAGCTGAGTATTATGCACGTTTTCGCTTGCAGCAACTGGCGCTGGACGTGTCTGGAGGCCAACGTTTTAGCGTCAACGTTCCGCATCGCTTCGTGGTCCATTCCTATAAGCGTTTCACGTTCTGCGACCACTGTGGCTCCCTGCTCTATGGCCTCATCAAACAGGGCTTGCAGTGTGAGGGTGAGTGAACTGTCCGCATCGCGATCATCTTCGTTATTATTGTCGTCACTTTCGTCGTTGTTTTCATTGCTATCTTCAACATCACCACATTTAGCATTTGCATGAGCCTAATCATCTAAATCAACAAATATCTAACCATCACAACTGTTGCTATTTGGATTCAGTAGGAATGTATGATGGAATCACTTTTAACATAGAAAAAAAAACAATCATTTCCATTACAATCACTTAGTCATCGTCATGTGCGAGGGTGAGTGAACTGTTTAAATCGTGATCATCTTTGTTATCATTGTCGTCATTTTCGTCGTGAATAGTATCGTTGTTTTCATGGTCATTTTCAAAATCAACACATTTAGCATTAGCATAATCATCAAAATCATTGCATTAAATATCTACCATCGAAACTGTTACTAAACTCGCCGGCATATTTAGCGGAACATAAAAAAAAGGTCCATAATTAAAAAAATATGGTTTTATTTTAAAATCTACTTACTACACTTCTTTTGTTATTTAAAGTTTCATTTGTTTTAATTTGTTTCGTTTCCTCGGGTAACTCAAGCTTATCTTAATGATATGAATATCACTGTTATGGAGTGGCCGGCGAGATCACCGGATATGAACCCAATAGAGCACGTTTGGGACTTGCTGAAAAGAAAAGTTAAGTCCAGAATTCCAGCTCCTGCCAACGTGGGAGAACTGCGAATCGCCGTAGTTGAGGAATGGCGGAGACTATCCCAGGAGACCATCGATAACATCATTCTCAGTATGCTTAGACGGGTACAAACTTTAATAAGAGCACGTGGAGGAAATACGCGATATTAATCACCATTTTTCTAATATAATTAATTGTTATTTTGATATTAAATTTCACTTTTCCCGGTTACATGAAAAGTTCAAAAATGTACCATTTTTCACAAATAGCCTTTACTCGCAAAATCTGTTCTTAATGTGATCTTATTTTAAGTAAAACAAATGAAACTTTAAATAACAAAAGAAGTGTAGTAAGTAGATTTTAAAATAAAACCATATTTTTTTAATTATGGGCCTTTTTTTTATGTTCCGCTAAATATGCCGGCGAGTTTATTTGGATTCAGTAGCAATGAATGAGTCAATACCGACAGTGATTTGATGATCACTATGTCGCTATTGAATCTTTCATCATTAATTAATTATAGTCATCTTCATCAAAATCACTTTTTAAGACTGCCTGAAAAAAGGAGTATATTGTTTTCAGGGTTCATGTATGTATGTATGTATGTATGTATGTATGTTTGTATGTATGTATGTATGTATGTATGTATGTATGTGAGTTTGTATATTCCACCATAACTTCTATACGCCTGAACCGATTTTGATAAATGAGGTATCGTTAGAATCCCTAGCTTATTCCGGGTGACATAGGCTAGTAAAATTTAAAAAAAAATTGATAGGGTGACTATGGTCCCGCATTAAAGACCAAAATTGGAAAAAAAAATCGAAAATAAGATTAACTATATAATCATCATCTAGAAAATGATGAGTAGATTCCAAAAATATATAACACTATAGTTCAATATTTAGTAATTCACAAAAAAAATATCATTTAATAAAAAATGTGAATAAGATTTCAAAGGCTATATAATATGCAAATCGCTTCTTATGGAGGTAAACTCCAAAAATAATATGGCAGAGCAGTCGTATTTTTTAATTCGTTATATTAATTTTACTTGTAGCACTTCTTACAACTATCGCGAACAGATCTACACAATAGATGAATTCTTAAATTTCAAATAATAGATAATATGAACAAAATATCTAATTTTGAAACATATATATTGGAAATTAACAAATAACATCTCATTGTAAAAAATATTTCTGAAAATAAATAAATTTGTCTTTTTTTTGATCATTATAACAATTATTACCCACCACAACAACTCACTATTCCTATCGTCAGTACTGACATCGTGATCATCATATACACTATCGTTTTCATTGTCATTGTAATTATCTCCATCTGTGTCATAACTTTTACTATTTTTGTCTCTCTATATCATGTTTTTCATTTACATACATATATTTTTATCAGTATTGTTATCGTTATTGCAGTGTGTTCGATGAACGTGCACAAGCGTTGTCAGAAGAATGTGGCCAACAACTGCGGTATCAACACTAAGGCGATGGCGGCCATCCTCAACGAGATGGGCATCTCACCAGACAAGAACCCGCGCCCACGCGCCTCCAAGGTGACCCTAATGCCCTAAACCCTATAGCTAGAGTGAATGCAATGGGTCTGGGGCAGTATGGCCCCTGTTCCATTGCTTAGAGCAATACTTGGCAATGCTTAAAGCAATACTTCTATCATACTAATATTATAAATGCGAAAGTGTGTCTGTCTGTCTGCTCCACTTTAACGGCCCAGCTTTTTAACCGATTTGGATGAAATTGGGTATAGAGGTAGATTAAATCCCGGGGAAGGGCATAGGTTATTTATCCCGGAAGATTAAGAAGTTCCCGCGGGAACTTTTAACCGATTTGGATGAAATTGGGTATAGAGGTAGATTAAATCCCGGGGAAGGGCATAGGTTATTTATCCCGGAAGATTAAGAAGTTCCCGCGGGAACCAAAAATACCCCAATCCACGCAGACGAAGTCGCGGGCATCAGCTAGTTTTGAATAAACATACTTTGACTTACGGGTGTAATTCAAAGGGCGGATAAACAATAATAAGTATATTTGTTACTTACCAGTACTTAAACACACCTCTCATGGAAGGCCCCCCGGACTTGGTGTCCGAAGACGGCAAGGATCCAGACAAGCAGGACAGGAGTGAGTGCAGATAATATATCTTACTGATGCTGCTTAGGTTCTTCACAGTCTTACATAGTCCAACAAACTCATCCGAGCCCGTGGCCAAAATTGGAATTTTTTTTTATGCCTGTTTAGTTTTTGTTTTTATTTTATTTTTCATATATACTAGCGACGCCGTCACCGGGTCAGATAAGTTTGTGGGACTATAAAGTTAGAAACCTGCTTGATATGTCAAAAATTTATGCTATCCTTTTCTGCAGGCAACATTGTGAAGAGGTATCATTAGTTTTTGATAAATCAAGTCAAGTTTAGATATTTCGTTCGATATCGTTTACAGTTTAATTTTTATTGGATGTATTTTTTATGTAGCTATAGGCTCATATGTTGCATTTCAAATAGCAGGTCATATAAGTTTAATAGATAGTTAATTAGATTAGATTTTAATCGCTTTTAAATGTGATTAGTCATTTTAATTATACCATATGTTCATGTGCGTTTATTTATCTACAAATATTTTGATTTATTGCATTTTTCGTCATAAAGTTGGAACTGGAGTATACTCGATATTGGATATCTCTTTTTTCGTAGTGCGTTTATTTTTATTTATGTCAATTGGGTATTTGACAACTATTCCAATAAATTATTTTTTTGTGATTCCTATAAAAAGGATATCCTAAAAGTCGTAATATCCACGTACCCTGTTAGTTTTATGTTCGAAAGCCATTTTAAACTATCGATTGAAGTAAAAAAGCGCGTCGAACTTTAGTGACGTCACAATTCAATATTTCATACAAAATCCCATACTAAGCACGCGATTTGACGTTCGAAAAAAGTGATTGGTTGTTAAATATCTATTTGTGACCAGCAGGGCGACCGCGTATCTCTGACAGCTACAGTGTAACGATCGCAATCACCTCTGATTGGATAACACTCTTCCACTATTGAACAAAATCCTTTGACGCAGCAAGAATACCATAAATTCAGCCAATCACAACAATTGATACTGTAACAATGATTGATGCAGAAGATACGCGGTCGCCTGGCTGTATATGTGACTAAGTAATAAATCGGCGTTTTCTCCATGCCCCGGTGGCACTTGTCGGTCCCTCTGGCCGTGAAAGTTTCGTGTCGTGTGCGTGCACGTGCGTAGCGTCAGTGTGAATGTAGCGTGTGCGTGCGCGTGCACGTGCGCAGCGTCGGTGTGAGTGTAGCGTGTGCGTGCGCGTGCAGGTGCAGGCGCGGCGCCGTGGGAGGAGGAGTGGGCGGAGCTGCAGGACATCTTCACGCGCTACGAAGGTCGATACTTTGTGTCCGCTCGAGATGCTTGTTGCCTCAGGGGCTACGGTGGCGGGCGTTGCTGGTGTTCCCTTTTGTTGCTTGTTTGTTTGTGTGTTGTGTTTGCTGGCGATACTGTTTGACGCTCACGAGACAGAGAATACATCAAATGGAACGCGATAAATGCATGACAACTGAAATATGGGCAATCTCATTCATATAACTATACAAACATAGTTTTCTAGCACACTAATTTGAAGATTCGCGTGTCCTTGACATTGTATTTTATTAAAATTGTAGTAAAGTGGACCTTAACTGCCTTGGTTTTAAACATAACGCTTGTCCATTCATCTCCATGCACATATTTAGTACTCATTCCGTGCGGGTAATCACGGGAAAATTAAAAGTAGTGGCACTGAATTTTCCATATTACTTGTACCAAAGCACTATATGTGATGTTAAGTCTCATGTTAACCCTACAGTTACCTAATTGAATAGTACCAATTTAAGTTATGCGCCTATCTTGGACGAATCAACCACTTATTCGTCCGAGGTGCCAATGCATTTAACTAAACTTTTACATATCTTAAAGATGTTCCTGTGAATGTTTATTTTGGTAAATTCACTGAATTTGAGATATATTTCGAGGAAATTGTCACGAATATACCTATATCAATATTTTGTAGAATGTCTAGTTATAAACCTTAACGCATAACCATCGCTAACAAACACACGCCTTTATTTATGTTTGTTACGTTTGTCTGCCTATTGTCCACTGCACAGTGTATTGTCTGAACATAGGTTCTCTGGGGCCGAAGCCGCCGCCCGTGTTGAGGTCTGCGTGGGACGAACTGCAGGACATATTTGGGTCCTATGACGAAGGTTCAGAATGATTTTGTGACGAAAACAACCATTTGAAATATGTACAGTCCCACCAACTTATCTGGCCCGGTGGCCAAAATTGGAACTAATTTTTATGCGTGTTTAGTTTTTGTTATTTTATTTTCAATATTTAATAGCGACGCTGTTACCGGGTTAGGTAAGTTGGTGGGAATATACTTTACCCGTGCATACCCAAAAGGTTACTAGGGTTTTTTAAAACTCAACAAGATTCTAATACCCCTTTTGTTCATGTAATAATTTAACGCAGAGAATTAAGTTTTAATTCAGTCATTAACAAAATCTTGGTGACGAAATTAGCGATTCTGTGAGATCCTATACTAACTTATCTTAAGCCCAAATTATATTTCAATTCTTAAAACATTGGTCATGCACGACTAGAATTAATTGTGATTTCAAACTTTAAATTTGTTTTCAGCAGCTTTTATGGCAATATAAATAAATAAATAAGTTCATTAAAATTATTATCAAATGGTTGTTCGATATAATATGGAAAACACATTGATTTGATTATTCAGATCCACAGATAGGATCCAAGTCCAAGAAGGAGTATGAACATCGGCCTTTTTATGTAAACAACTAACTACCTCGCCATTTTTCTCTATCAAAAATATTTCTAAAATTACCACAATTTTATTGTCATGACCTGGATCGGCCACATTTGTCAAAAGTATATTGAAACGTTCAAAATCATTGAAAATGTTAGTACGTGCGAGAGAGAGAGAAAGTCTGCAATAGTTCGCCGCGGTTGATACATTCAACGCCAATGTGTTTTCCATATGTTTGGGTGGTGGGTGCACTAACCCGGTGGGTGGGTGTAGCGGTGTACGGCTGTAGCGGTGTATGGGTGTAGCGGGTGACCGGGCGCGTGTTACAGGCGGGGCGGGCGCGGGCGCGGGCGAGGCGGCGGGGCAGAAGGTGTCTCTAGACGACTTCCACTTCATCAAGGTGCTGGGGAAGGGCTCCTTTGGGAAGGTCATGCTCGCGGAGAAGAAGGGCACGGATGAGGCGAGTGTTTCCAGAAAGATTCTCTTTTCAGCCTGTTCCAAAGATATTATCCAGCATGGATTATAGTCCGTCCAAATTATCTGACCCGGTGGCCAAAATTGGAACAAATTTTTATGCCTGTTAAGTTTTTGTTTTTATTTTTAATATTACTAGCGACCCTGTTACCTGGTCGGATAAGTTTGTCGGACTATACTTAATTCTGAGATATTTAGTTAGTGTCCATTTGATGTTGGAAATCCTACACCGAGAGAAAATAAATAGTCATAATATAGGCATCTTATAGACAAGCCCGTTCCATGTCAGGCTGCATCAGCCTTATTTGATGGTAGCTAAGCGCTAGTCTAAAACAAAACTTTTACCACTGCTTTCGAATCGTTAAGTGAAATAGCAGGCCCCCTAGCCAAGTTACATATGTATCGTGTCTTTTCTCTTTCTATAATCGTTAACGCCTTAGCGGTAGCCAAGTCGACACAACTCTCGATCGCTCAATCTATAACACGGGGCGAAAAAATATAAGGGTAATAGAAACGTCAGTCACGGCTGTTAATATCGCCGTTCGCGATATTTCCGTGGTGATATAAATAATTGCTAAATTCTATTCTATCGAACGAACTGTTGTAACGGGTTTTCTTCGACCACGTGATAGCGATAGCAAATATATGAATGCTTGTATATTCCCTTAGTTTTCTAAAGCCTTAACGATTATAGAAAGAGAAAAGACGCAAAACGTGGCTCGGCTAGGGGGGAATAGTTTTGAATACCCCTATTCTGAGTATTCTGAGTAGCCAGTCTGAGGCACGAGTGGCCTTGTTGTGACAACGCATATCAGTCGATTGTGATTGTTAAGCAACGTTGGCCTGAATGATGATGATGATGATGATGATGATGAATCAAACAAATGTGAGAAACAAATTCAAGGCAAGAGTGAATAGGCATCTTCTAGGCGAGTGCGTTCCAACTGATAGGCCTATTACACTGCACTTTCCACAGGGCTCTGTTGTAAGGCCCCGGGGCCGCTAGTTAGAGCGTCGCTTATTACACAGCAGTAAGGACCAATTTAGGGACCCTTACTTCCTAATTCTTAATACACTACACTGATTCAAGAGTAAGGGTCCCTGTGAAAAGTGCAGTGTAATAGGCCTATTACACCCTAAATCTTATTAAACTACACTGATTCAAGTGTAAGGGTCCCTGTGAAAAGTGCAGTGTAATAGGCCTATTACTCCCTAAATCCTATTACACTACACTGATTCAAATATAAGTGTCCCTGTGAAAAGTGCAGTGTAATAGGCCTATTATACTAAGCGTGAGCGTGGGGGTGCGGTGGGTGTGCAGGTGTACGCGGTGAAGGTGCTGAAGAAGGACGCGATCGTGCAGGACGATGACGTGGAGTGCACGCTGACGGAGCGGCGCGTGCTTGCACTGGCGGCGCGCCATCCCTTCCTCACCGCGCTGCACTGCGCGTTCCAGACCCCGGAGCGGCTCTTCTTCGTCATGGAGTACGTGGACGGCGGCGACCTCATGTTCCAGATACAGCGCGCGCGCAAATTCGACGAGCCGCGCGCCAGGTGAGCCCACCCTACACACGCATTCCACACTAGGGGGAGGGGGTAGATGATTAGCCAGTATAACAGTTATGTCACGTACCTTAACGTCCTTAAAATAATTGTTATATTATTCTAAAACACGAACGTCGACTGATGATGCAGTCTAAGATGGCAGCGGTCTAACCTGTGAGGGATATGGCTTTTATGTTAAAGACCAGGGAAAACTTGAAAATTGTAAATTCCCAAATTGATCCTGCCAGCAATCCAACCCGGGACCTCCACTGCGCCAGGGATGTCGCCAAAAACCAACCAACACATTTGTCGTCACGTGTGGTCACTTATCGTAACGTATCGTCACTTATCGTCACGTGTGGTCACGTATCGTCACATGTGGTCACCCGTGGTCACGTGTCGTCACGTATCGTCTCTGGGGGGCAGGTTTTACGCGGCGGAGGTGACGCTGGCGCTGCAGTTCCTGCACGCGCACGGCGTCATCTACCGCGACCTGAAGCTCGACAACATCCTGCTCGACAGCGAGGGCCACTGCAAGCTCGCCGACTTTGGCATGTGCAAGGAGGGCATACTGGGTGAGTGTTCTGTGTGGTCTCATCACCAGACCGATCTCATCATCTTCTGCTGTAACATTAAGGAAAGCATCGAGCAGTTTACAAAACGGACAATTTTACAAACTCGCTTATTTGAACCTGTATACCTAAGAACCTGGCTGATTGACATCAACCTACAACTTAAACTAACAAAGAACTTGAGATTTTCGATTTCAATTAGGTGTTTGAACAATATTAGACAGCGCTAAACGTGGTTAATTAACACCATCACATCTTATACTTTGTAAACGTGACCTTCAGAAGGTGAACTGTGTAGGTACCATTTTTGAATGCTATATGTATACTTCGAGTTTGAGTTACTACTACTTATAAACGCGCTAGATAATAATCACCACTAGGTTATGACATCACAGCCTGTATTAATTTCTTACAAGTGGTAAAGTAAACTGTCTCCCTGTGATTGATCTTCACTATGACACTCAGATGAAATATATCAACAACTTTTACGACTACGACATACAAGTTAAGTGAGAACAAACTAACAGCTGTTAGTGTATTAATTGGTCCTTTAAACAAATCGGTCTGCACTACTATCCGGAACTTTAAAAAGTAGTGGTCTTATAAGAATCAAAATATGCTTAGTCGTATGATGAACAAAGCGTCTGGAGGGGGGCTGTCGACCGACGGATCACGTGTGGTCTATCGCGAGACAGAGATGCCCGATGACCTTGAGATTATGAGAGCTGAGAGTTTCATCACTGGACCTCAAATTGCTTCTGAAAGGGAAAGACATATAGAAACTAATTATATTTTTCAGACGGCGTGACCACGACGACGTTTTGTGGGACACCGGATTATATTGCTCCCGAGGTATGCTATCTTTAAATTTGTCATCTGGAACTTCCTTAAGCGTTTGACTGCGTTATATATGAAATATTTGTTCACGAATAATATGAATGTTTCCATATCATGACCGAAAAGTTTTGTGTCCGACGCTTTTTACAATTTATGTAAAAAGCGTCGGACACAGCACTACAAACATACCAACATTACCCAAACTTTCGCATTTATATATTATCTATATAAATACTAATAATATAAATGCGAAAGTTTAGGTGGATGGATGTATGGATGAATGTTTGTTACTCAATCACGCCACAACGACCGAACAGCACAAAGGCTACTTTTTGTCGTGGAAAAGTAAAGAGTTCCCGTGGGAACCAAAAAACCTCAATCCACGCGTAAGAAGTCGCGGACATCAGCTAGTTGAACATTAGGGCGGGTGATTGATGCCAGAAATTGCAAAAAATATATATTATACAGGGTGGGCTTCTGGGTCCATTCCTATTTTTGCTATTCATTAATGAATTCGTTCGAAGTTTGGTTGATACATGATGGTGTGTGGTATGGTCTAGATCCTGCAAGAATTGGAGTACGGCCCGTCAGTGGACTGGTGGGCGCTGGGCGTGCTACTGTACGAGATGCTGGCGGGGCAGCCTCCCTTCGAGGCAGACAATGAGGACGATCTGTTCGAGTCCATCCTTCATGACGACGTGTTATACCCCGTGTGGCTTTCTAAGGATGCCGTGTCTATACTCAAAGGTGGGGGTTTTCTGTATGTTTTCTTCGATTAATATGTTTTCAGCCATTGTGTTTATTTTATTATCTAGGTGATAAGGAAATTTCTTCAGGGTTCATACTGCCAACGCTTCAAGCCATATAATTTAATTAAAAATAATTATTGTTGCCTTTCGTGCTTTAGGGCTAATTGTTCAATCGTCAGATAAAGTTTATCGGAGGAATAAATTTGACGCTTCGACGTATTTTCAATACAAAATCTGTCAAAATGTCAAATTTATTCCTTCGATAAACTTTATCTGACGATTGAAAAATTAGCCCTCAGGATTATTTTAGGAATTTCAAGGTATGTGACATCAAACTCTCATTTCGAGTAATATTGCTTTAAGCGTTGGCAGTATGGCCTCTGTATAGGACATTATTATTACATATCCATACTTAACATTATAAATGCGAAATTGTGTCTGTCTGTCTGCTACGCTTACACGGCCCATCTGTTCAACCGATTTTGATGAAATTTGGTATAGGGATAGTTTGTATCCAGGGGAAGGATATAGGCTAAGGCTACGCAAAATTCCAGAGTTCCCGCGGGAAACAAAAAAAACTATTACGGGTTCTTGCGCAGGCTTCATGACCAAGAGCCCGGCGCGGCGGCTGGGCGTGGCGGGCGGCGCGGCCGGCATCCGCGCGCACGCCTTCTTCCGCGACGTGGACTGGGATGCGCTCGCGCAGCGCCGCCTGCGCCCGCCCTTCCGACCCAAGGTGGTGAGTCCGACAATACGGATGATGCTTATGTCGAAAATAAATTGTTTCTTACTGATTATTAAATAGAGGATCTTCCAAAAGACCTAAAATTCACATTCTCAGTTAGTTTAAAGTTTGAGAACCATTTTAAAGTAGAGATTAAAGAAAAAAAAAGTGAGTTGAAATTTGATGACGTCACAACCTTGTATTTCATACAAAAATTTTACGCCTTTTTAAGTTTGATAAAGAGTTGCTGATTTGGTATCCCTATACAATAGAATAGAATAATTTATTTGCAAGAGTTTTGTACAACCAGGTCTTACAATTATTTTGCGATGATACATTCAACTAGTTAATTAGTGTGCAAATTAGAATAACATATTACTGCATATTATAACCTGTATATATTATGTTAAATTTACAAAAATCATATTAATTAAAAATAAAATGAAAACAATGGTGGGTATGACATAAGTTAAATTAAGATATTATTAAATATGAATATTGAATAGCAATAAATATATTGGTGTCAATAGGTATGTCATATATTCATTCAAATTCAAACATTTCTCCTGCCAGTCTCTAACTTGACTTTAAAAGTGCACGTACACACGTATATTAATTACCACATTAGGAAGGGTGATTGATGTCAGAAATTGCAGGTGTTTAAATAATATAATTTGTTGTACAGGGTGGGCTTCTGGGTTCATTCTTATTTTTGCTATTCATTAATGGGCTACTTCGAAATTTGCTTGATACAATATGATCGTGTGTGGTATTGTCCAAATACAATATGATTGAACTGTGCGTGCGGTGTTGCAGAAGAGCAAGCGCGAAGCGGCCAACTTCGACGCGGAGTTCACTAAGGAGGAGCCCTGCCTCACGCCCGTGCCGCAGGACGTTCTGCGCGCCATCAACCAGGCGAGTGCACCGCACCACGCCACGCCACACCACACCACACCACACCACACCACACCACACCACACCACACCACACCACACCACACCACACCACACCACACCACACCACACCACACCACACCACACAACACAACAACACAACACAACACAACACAACACAACACAACACAACACACCACAACACAACACAACACAACACAACACAACACAACACAACACAACACAACACAACACAACACAACACAACACAACACCACACCACACAACACAACACAACACAACACAACACAACACAACACAACACAACACCACACCACCCCACACCGCACCACACCACGCCAAACCGCACCACACCGCGCCAGCCCCTTAAGCCAAGTTAGATACGTTTCGTGTCTATTCTCTTTCTATAATCGTTAAAACTTTAGAAAACTAAGGGTATGTATGGGCATTACATATTCGTTTCGCTAGTTCACGTGGTCAAACAAAAAATTGTAGCCAAGTTTACAAGATAACAGTTTCACTTCTGCCGTGTATGAATTGCACACACACCCTTTTTTTTCTCTTCGGCTACAGAATGAGCGATCGAGACAGTTGTGTCGACTTAGCAACTGATTAGTCGTTTTCGTTAAAGCGATATCGATAATAGAAAGAGAATAGATATGACACGTAATGTAATTTGGTTAGGGGGCTGGTATCGAGCTATTGCTATAGTAGTCTAGGCAATAAAGCTAGTTGACCCCAACAATAATTCCTCAGGCGACGAAACTTTACAGTATAATAAAGTGTCATGAGCTAAACGTATATTATAAATATCCAATAAAAAATCAGAAAGGAAGTAAGGTTTTTTATGCTATATTCAATTGTTAAAGCAGGAAGGCACATTATCGCGTAAACGCAGTTTAGGTTTGCTAAAAAATCTGTTTAAATATTAATTAAATCAGTTTAAATATTCTGCATGATTATTTCTTTTGATATTTCGGTTTTGAATGTTAATATACTACCTACTATTATTTTAAAAAGAAATCGAGAAAATATTCAGTCATAAAAATGAAGTTTTAAGTACTTAACTTCCGCATGGATATTTTTTTGGATATTTTTGTATCGGTTTTGGTTCATGCCATACTTCAATCCTGCCAAGTTTCAACGACTGAGGATTTAATGCGGGGGTCTCCATACAACGAACCGCCCCGTTGCCTAGACTATAGAGTCTATTGTCTTATAATCATTGTTCGTGTGTGCAGGAGGAGTTCAAAGGCTTCTCGTTCATTAACGCGGACTTCAACCCCGCGCCGCCCGTCGCGCCGCTCGCCTGAAGCCGCGCCCGCCGTGCGCGACACCCACTGTCACTGCGACTGTCGCGGCGTCGCTACGACACGCGACTGTCGCGTCCACGCCGACACACCCGACTCTCCCGTTGCAACGATGTGCGACTGTCGCTTCCTCGCACCATCCGACTGTGAGTTTGTCGCAACTACATCCGACTGACACAGCGACGCAATTATCGTCAACTGTCGCGCTGTCGCAACGATGTGCGACTGACGCGTTGCTACAAGGACCTCTGTATATCACGTCTTCGCAAGACCATCACACTGTCGTTCTATCGCAACTACCTGCAAATTGCGCGTTGTCACAAATACATAAATCGCAACTAGATATGATTGTCGCGCTAACGCGCCTACTCACGACTGTTGCGTTGTTGCAAGTTCATCCGACTGTCGCGTTACGAGTGGCCTCCACAGAGCTGCACAGCGGTTGAATTCCGGTCTGTTTGTTACATTAACTCGTTTATTTCGTTGTTACATTTAACACTTGTACAGTCCGATTCAAACTATGACTTCTCATCGACATCATTGAACATCGTGCGTTTCGATGCGGAGAATACAATATTAGGTATCAGCGGGATGGATCAGTCGACCGTACCTGCGCGAACCTACACTCGCAGCTAACTTCCGAGACGTCTTAAAGTTTGAATCGGACTTTACTGGGATCGGCTCGAATTACACATCTGTAATTCTAACGCTCAATATATCAATGGTTTCTAACAATATTTATACCCGACTTCCAAAACAGGAGGATATATATGATTATCACATTGTGATACATAGATTTGATGTTAATAAAGCTCTTACCGTTATCGCAAGTTTCGAGTCGGGTCGCAAGCTAAAGGGGACTTAAACGCTACGATACTGGAACTGCCCCCCTATTCTCTGACTCAGTGGCTATCACAAAAAGATAGACACTGACATATATTACCCATTATTTAGCCAAGGAGGTTTACCAGTTATTTACCCATTGAAGGTCCGCTATGACATAAAAATAACATTTTCATAGCAAACCTTCAATGGATTACTGCTTACTGATTATGTCACACACATTTCTTTGAAAACTTCTACAATACTACATAATCTGGCTAACATAATTTTATCAGAAAGTAAATATTGCAAAGGGTTTGTGTTATACATTTGGCTGAGGAGAAGACATGTCTTGTCCACTCCTTTGAATGCTCGAAGCAGAAAAAGGGTGTATTTTAGGGACTGTTGATATAAAAGCGCAACATTTTGTTTATTATCAGATTCTATTACTTACAATCGGATTTTTTCAATAGGTTTGATTAAAAATGGGTATAGAAGAAGAGTCAGTATTGACCTATAGTAGAACTGCCCAATACGGTCGAGTTATCAGTGTGCTATTCATAGTGACCATTTAGGTTCTAAGAATAAACAATAGAATATATTAAAATATACAGGGTTCATTTACACGGCTCATTATTGTAATAGTCTCTTAAGGGCAGCTTTTCTGCGTAATACTGAATATATTTTATCGTACAACTTTAAAAAAAAACTCAATAAATTCACAAAAAAAAGACTTTTAACTATACTCCTTAGATAATCCGTGTTTATAGGTAGGCAGTAGTCGACTAGAGCTATAACCGGTCCACCGCGCGCCGTCCGCGTGTCGCGCGAAGTAATGCTGTCTTAGAGCCGCCAATTTGAATGCTTTTATTGAAAAATAAAAATTGTATTCAGAATTTTAACTAAGTCGTTCAGTATTACGTACAGTAAGTGTACGGGCACGAAATGAGCGGCGGCGGGGCGACGGCGGCAGCGGGACGATGCGATTTGTCGGAGAGCTGGCGACGAATTTCGCCGCAATTTTGTCGTACTCATTTGAAAACTTTATGCACGTTTAAAACCGCAAAATTTGTCTGGCGATTTGCAGGTATTATTGAAATTACTCAACAAATACGTGATTGGAAATTCAGATTGCCAAAAGTGAATTTTTTGTGAATTTTAATGAAATATTTTTGAAGAGAAATAACCGCAAACGCTCTACCAGACTGGCAGGACTGGATTCGCCAGTTGACGAAATTATATTTTTTCACAATTTCAGTTTGGCTAAAGGGCTTACCCGAAATTCGTCGCTAGCTCTCGTACCACATCGACCCGCTGTCGCCGTCGCTCGGCCGTCGCTAGTTTCGTGTTTGACGCCTAGCTGCCCTTATAATGTTATTAATAATTTAAATTTGACTCGTTCAGTTTATTCGCGAGCTGTGTTACACTGTGACTAAAATACTGCGCGGTCATTTCGTCGTTGCGATAGTTCACTTCGGTACTGACTTTAAATTAACTATGATATCATATACGGTATTACTAATAAACGTTGGTTAGCGGTTGTCTAGTCGCACAACGTGGCTGATTACGTTGAACATAATCTTTAAACTGAACTGAAATCATAGGTTTAGACCTGTCGATTTAGTTATGAGATTGTGAAAACCGTTAGATTGTAATATATGTAACGAAATTGTAAACTGTCGAAAGATTACAATTTAACGCATTATTTTTCGGTAGATTGTAATCTGGTAGGTATATTAACCTGATTATGTCGAACCCTAACCGAACCTACAAGAAAGAAACAAGAAAACGTAAATAAAATGAATATTTCAAAAATTGACACTCAGAACATTGAACGGTTCAGTCTGTCGACAGTGTACAACCTATCGAGATAGAAAGCGTTAGATTACAATCTGACGGTTTTTGCAATTTTACGGTGACATACATAAGAGAATTGGCCACAACAAATGATGCTAATTAACTGCTGTACAGAATCTTAATACTAAACTAATTTGACAGGTATAATTAATATAGTGTTATACTTTTCTGCGGGAAGTATTGTGAAAGAAACGGTAATAACATATTCGGATCTGTTATTTTGATTTGCAGATTCTGTGCAAAAGAATTTGTTTTAATGTCTTTTTCCTTCAAATGTCAAAATACTGATGATAGAAAGAGAAAACTGTTTAACTGTTCACTCGCAACGAAGCCGTATTAGTAAGACCGATAATGTTTTATATGTTGGAACATTGGGAGAGCATTTTAAATGAAATGAAATACAGGATTACTGTATATATTATGACCTCTGTCCCACGATTGTGTAAGAAAATCGTAATCGTAAACGTTTGTCAAACGTATAATGATTTTATAGATGCTTGCACGTCAAAAAGTATGTTTGAGCTACCTAAACAGTTCGAGTAATTCGTTTTAAGCTGTCAAATGATTACGATTTTTCTGGACAATTGGGCTTCGATCTTTTTAAGTCACCCATTCATATGCCATCGCGTTTTTGAAAAATACTCAACATCCACTTAGGTTCACCATCAAAATGCAGATTTTTAGGTACATGAACTAGATTTATTTACTTAAAATAAATAAAATTGTTTTCTTATAAATGACCAAATATGACCAGGCAAAGGTACTAAATTCGGTTGTCTACTACCTAGATTGCAACTAATTATTTAGTAATAAGTAGCAGTTTTTAGATGGTTAGCTTGGTCTAATAAATTAATGTGAACTTAAGTGAAGTCTTAAGCACACTATTTTACAACCTGTCAGCATAGTGTAGTTTGCGTTTTACCGTATTAAAACGAAATTTCCTGTATTTCTATTTAGAGACTTAAAATGTCCGCCTTATTGTTCCATATCTGTATACAAACATATGAATATAATAAACGAGCTGTTAATGATCTCCCGTTTCGTTGTATCGGACTTTGATCAAGTCGCGATTAAGGCGCAACGCACACCGGCACCGTGGAGTGGAGCCGAGTTGTTACGTGCATTTCGATTACAAATTAAACTCAGCTTTAGTCAGGTATAACCTACATGCCTATTTTTCGTTATACCATTATAGACCGTATTTAAAGTGAATAAAGTTGAATTAACTTGTGATAGAAGAGATGATGTTTCTCGGCTTCAATCTCTTCCGTAGGTATGCGTTACGCAAACGCGTATTAACTTAATAAGAGATATAAATAAAATAGCTATGTATTATAAGTATAAGGGCCACAGATTATAGTATGTTGGTACGATGGAGATAATATTTTAAAAGAGCTCTAATATTGCTAATTGTAAGTGGAGAGTGTTTGGAAGCAAATGATTGTTGTACATATTGGTAAGTTTAACGAGCACTGGACAGTGACAGACTCCCACAGATCCAATAGTTACAGACTGTCTGTTCCTATCGTAGTATTTTCTCCAGAACACCCCCTATTCCTATTCTAAACAAAAGTATGATATTTACTAATGTCGGGTTCCAATATTCAATCTATTAATGATTTGATAAGTTACTTAGCAGCATGTTCATTTATCAATATTTTTTAAATGTTGCTAAGTAAATGATCAAAATATCTCATGTGTCAATGGTGTAAAGACCATTTCCCTATCGACATTGAGTGTGAGAGAGATAACTGAGAGCTAAAAGAAGCCATGAACACAATTTGGCAGAAAGTCATTGATATACCTGTTTTGATCATGCAAGGTGTAAGGATTTTCATCTTAATGGTATTCTTATTAGTATTCACCAGTACTATCATCTGTGTTCGTTTTCGGTGGCGGTGTACACCTTGTATAGTTTTTGTCTTTGATTGGTCAGTGAATAACTTAGACTCGTGATCTCCTGCTAGTCTCTGGGATTGATGTATAGAGGCAGTGCCGTCCTATTCATTACGTATTGTGCGGATAAGGACAGCATGATAAGCATCAAAGTACCCGTATTAAAAAAAGGTGATTTATCTCTTGGATTATGGTAAAAGACTATTGGATTTGTTGTGGAGAAGAAAAGCCTAGGTGTATGACTGAGAGCGGCAAATTTTTGTTTGAACTATGAAATGAAAACACCTAAAATTACTGTACGTTTAAAGTCAAATGTCATTTCAAAATAGGTTGCACACTTAATGGATAACTCTTTGGGTCTTTATTGCTAATGTTGTGCAAAACCATGACTGTGTTTATCTCGTGTCCATCTGTGTGTTGCATTCCAAAATAGAATTCTTTATATCAGGAAACAGAGACTTGTTTTCGGACACGAGGGGGTATTAGCTGGAAATAAGAACAAGGACTGTTATGAAATTAGGAGTGTATTGATTCGAAACTTGCCTTTAAATGAAGCTACATGTAATGACAAGTGATATTTGCCGCTCGAGGCATGCCGCAGCCCGTAGCGGCAACCGAGAACCCCATTCGCGATAGTTGCGTGCGTACGTGCGTACGTGCGTGCGTGCGTGCGTGCGTGCGTGCGTGCGTGCGTGCGTGCGTGCGTGCGTGCGTGCGTGCGTGCGTGCGTGCGTGTGTGTAGGTAGACGTAGTCTCCGTTCCGAACATTGTATTAGTCATTAATTTTCGTCACTAGTTTAGGTTTTTTAATCTTGCTGATAATGAAATAACGGGGAACCTTGTTCGAGGTGCTTTATTAATAAGTAAGTTTTTTTGAATGTTAGAAGTTTTCACTATTGTGTCGATGTCACTAGTTTCGTAGTCGGTTCCTACTTCGTTAGCGTAACGTGTCCCGCTTCTAGTCCTACGTTGTGTTTTTGTGCGTTTTCGCGTTTCGCCCGATGTTCGCTCGACGTTCGCCCGAAGTTCGCCCGCCTTTCGTCCGTGGGCCGATTCTCAGTGCGCTAGGGGCGCGTCGACAATCGCTCACCTCGTTAGCAGTATTCATTTGATGAATTTTCCCATCGAATGTTGTAGCAAAATGGAGTTATTCAAACTTCAAAAGTGGAATATTTTTAAATGTTTTGTTAACATTTTAAACTGATTAATAATACCCCTGGAACTGGAATTGAAAATGGAACTGCAGCTATACAAGCTTACCACTATAAAGTTTTAGCAAGACAAACCCATTTAAAATACAAATTTTGTTGGTCCCTAAATTAAATTTTGTAAATGTTATAGGAAGTCATAATTAAAAAAATTAAAAAACACGACTGCCCTGCCAAGAAACGAAATAAAAAGTTAACAAGCATTAATTTAAAAAATTAAAAAACACGACTGCCCTGCCAAAAAACGAACAAAAAGTTAATAAATGAATTTTTTTTGTGAATTACTGGATATTGAACTATAGTGTTATATATTTTTGGAATCTACTCATCATTTTCTAGATGATGATTATACAGTTAATCTTATTTTCGATTTTTTTTTCAACTTTAGTCTTTAATGCGGTACCATGGTCACCCCATCATTTTTTTTAATTTTACTAGCCTATGTCACCCGGAATAAGCTAGGGATTCTAACAATACCTCATTTATCAAAATCGGTTCCGGCGTATAGAAGTTATGGTGGAATATACAAACTCACATACATACATACATACATACATACATACATACATGAACCCTGAAAACAATATACTCCTTTTTTCAGGCAGTCGTATAAAAATCTATTCACATTTTTATTAAATGATAGTTTTTGTGAATCACTGGATATTGAATTATATTATTATATATTTTTGGGATCTACTCATCATTTTCTAGATGATGATTATATAGTTAATCTTATTTTCGATTTTTTTTCAACTTTTGTCTTTAATGCGGGACCATGGTCACCGCATCAATTTTTTTTTAAATTTTACTGGCCTATGTCACCCGGAATAAGCTAGGGATTCTAACGATACCTCATTTATCAAAATCGGTTCAGGCGTATATAAGTTAAGGTGGAATATACAAACTCACATACATACATACTTGAACCCTGAAAACAATATACTCCTTTTTTCAGGCAGTCGTATAAAAATAGTTCCAAGATGCTACAGCATTTACGTTTTATTATTTCTTTACCAAATATAATCAAATTAAATGTTATG
The DNA here is from genome assembly GCA_964035005.1 of Erebia palarica. Classification (NCBI taxonomy): domain Eukaryota; kingdom Metazoa; phylum Arthropoda; class Insecta; order Lepidoptera; family Nymphalidae; genus Erebia; species Erebia palarica. Next base: position 11,250,316 of record OZ035994.1, on the reverse strand, counting down.
TTTATTAACACATAATATATTTATTTATGAGTACTGAGAGTACAAATGTTTTATAGGTCCATGTTGCATGGTTTATATTTACCTACTTATATTATTATAGTAACAGAAGTTATTTAATTTTGTGTGTATGTTTCTCGTTTATTTATTGAGTTTGTAAGGTTAGTTATGATATAATTGAGAGAAGAACATAATTTAATAATAATTATGGTTTTTGTAAAAGAACAGAGCTAAAAATTAATGAGGGTAAGTTATGGGTAAGGTATGGGTCTCTTACCTTACCTTTAAGATTTTTGAGAAAAATGAGTGAATGCAAATAAGCTTAGTTTCAGTTGAACGGAAATATGAGAAGTGCTGGTCAATTTATGTGGTGATTGGTGGCCTGAGCGGAGTGTGGTGATTTTTTTGCGGAGGTCTCGATACACAATGTTTGGGTCAAACGAGAAACATACATATTTCGTTTAGCTTACACGTTTTGTATTATAGTTTTTGGATGGTGTTTTAAACGCGTTTATTTTCTATATATTCACGTCTGGGTTAAAGGTATTAAAGCTGGTGAGAAGTTTCAGAGATGTGCAAGATTAACTATTTTGAAGTATCGGTTAAAATGTTCTCACAAGCTCTCCGGCCGTTATTATTATAGCTCTGATTCGTAGTATTATAGTTTATGACGTTCTAGTATAGTTTGCTGTTGTGCAGGCGCCGATACCAAAGTGACCAAAGGTTAAATATTATTAGTTTATTAGTTATAGTAAAGTTAGTGGAAAGTTAACATTGTGTGCGTAGGCTCCGTTGACGAGCGAGCGAGAGGGAAGACCGGCACAAATGTAACGCTTTATGTAGTCGTTAGTGTATTATACATAATATAATAAATAATTATAAATAATCTATTAAAATCTCCGCTGTAACAAATAATCACGTCGATAGAAATAACTAAATTATTATATTTAGATAGAGTCCACGTCTTCATTTGTGTCGTTGTTTTTTTCGTGTTGTGATATTTTTTTTATACAGAGCTTGAGCTGAGGTCTATATATTACATTGAGGAGCATAATATACCTATTGTTGTAAATAGTGGTCCATAGGTGTTGGTGTAATTATACGCTGTTTGTATTATACACTGTTAAATACGAACTAGTTTTGATAGTGTACCAGGGTTAGTGTCGATGTGCCGGGTTCGATTCTCGGATCGATCAATTTAGGGTTATTTATTCCTATCTTGGTCTGAATGTCTTCTCTAATAGAAGGATTAGGTCGCGCTTACCGCTACAGGCGAAAAGTACGACCAAACGATTGCGGTCTGATTATAATCGTCACAAATTGAAGAATAAATTTGACAGATTTTACATAAAATAAGTCAAAAGTGTCGAATTTACTCTGAGGACTGAAATAATCGACCGAAGTCCCCCTAACCAGTACTTTGTTTTGTAGCAATAAATAATATGAGGGTGTCAGTAAAATTGTGATCCACCCATACCGGAGTTAAGTGTACCTTTTACACACGGTTGATAATTAATAATTGTCGTTGGAATTAGTGAGAAGTGGCAATATGTTGAAAATGTCATACACTTTGACGGAATGTCGCCAACTTTAGCTCAGAGTTTGATCAATGAAAGCTTCGACTCAGGATGCTGGAAACGACCGGCCTGGGGCCACACTGCCAACGCTTAGCAATACCTCACCGTCACTTACTTGACGTTCCTAAAATAAGGATTAAATTATAAAATAATAATGAAACAATACGGCTTTAAGCGATGGCAGTATGGCCTCAGTTCGAGTATGTTCTTTCAGTTATGGAATTTATACCGGCAAGATGCCATGTCTTGTGGAGTAAACCTAGAGCGCGACCAATCCTCTACATTTGTCTTGGGTTGAGGCCAAGTTTAACTGATCTTTTGAAACAAATAATTTTCTGCAGAAGGACTTTGCTAGTTCGTGTCATGTATCAGTGTATAATACAAGCTACGATCCGTTAACAATTTCCTATTAGAAACAATAAATAATAGCACCTGAGGCCATAGTGTGATCGTTGTGAACTAATAAACATCCAATACTAGACATAGGTCCCTTGAAGGGACTTCCACAACTTGCTTCATGCCATCAGTCAGCACCCAGTGGGGGTCTGCACCTCGCTTTCATAATGTTGACAGATTTGCGCAACTCTGGTGTCAAGTTTTTTAACCTGTAGTAGTTATACACGGATAGTTTGAGCATTTAACTTTTAAACTGTTAATGCTCGGACAGTCTATAATTATTATAGTCCACTCGGGCCTCAGGTTTACTTTGACAGAGTATATTCATATAAGTAGTGTGTGTGTATGTGATAGTCCTGTTTCAAATAATAAAAAAGTACGATAAGTTTGTCTGTGGGCGTGTAATCGGTATATTCGTTTGAGTTTTGTGTGTGTGTGTGTGTGATCGTTAATGTGTTTGGTCTTTACCGATATAAATGTTATCTAAACCGCCTTATGTTAGATTCTATGTGTTTGAACGGACCTATTTACTGTGGTTAATGGTTGTTGTGGTGATTCGAAAATTGCTATTATACTAAATATTTTATTATTGTGAAAAGCATCAGGCATAGTTTATTGTACATACAGTTAGTTAACTAATACTGTTTACAGACCTAATACCCACTAATTGCGTATATCAAAGATCGCTTGCAATAAAATATTTTAAATAGTGAAAACTAAATAAACTAAAGCTTATTTGGCTGTTATGTAACATTTTGTTTAAAAATGAACTTTCATCTATTGCAGTTTTTATCGTTTTCTTTACATTTGGTTGTTATTTCTCATTAAAAGTGTGTCAGTGGGAGGCGCTGTTAGACTTGTTCCTATGTTGAGGCTATTTTTGTTCTATGTTGCCTTCGGAAGGTTTGATACAGTCTTGTTTTGTCGACCTAACTACCATCTCTTTACTGTGATTTCATGATAGTTTAACGGAAATATCACAACTATTTTTTTATTATTTTTGTTAAGTTATAGATTGAATTGACATGTTGTTGTCAAGAGATTGAATACTATAGTTGTTAACTGCAAGATGAAATAGTTATTATGTAATATAAATGTTTGTACCACATTACAGTTCGTATGATAGTTGTATCCTTGCGACAGTTCCAAAGGTTTCTCAACTCACTGTACGCTCGATATAATGTGTTAAATGTTGTAATATTCTTTGTTCGTAATTATAATATTTTGTTTATTGTTTTACGCTTACGTAAAATGCTGCGAAATGTAACAGATTTTAGATAGCATAGTAGAAATACACCGACCAATAAATTGTCCTCTGTCTGAGTCAGTCAGTCAACTGCCATGATACATAAATAGTGTTAAGGATTTAATGAAAAGCGTTACATATGAAAGACTCTGCAGTGTAGATTTAAGCAAAAATGTAAAATACGTATCGCAATGTAAACATGGTTCGATAATTAAATTAGAACATAATGAAACATATGATGTGGTGAAATTAAATAAATGTGATGAAATCAAATAATGCCAGCTCGACACTAGCGCCATTTCAAGTTCGTGCAAGTTCCATCCGCTCCGCTCAGCTCTCACGCTACCTCAAGGCTGAGCGAGGCTGGGAAAACGAAACTTTTTAACGTTTAAACTATCGTGAGTGATATTCATTATATTATATATTGTATGTCACTGATTGTAACACATTTTGTCGGAAAATGCCCGACTAGTTTCGAACCTGCAACACGGCAACTGCACGTTAACTGCGTGCTGCCTGCCGTAACGCTCGTTGCGAGAGGGGTTGAGGTGGATACAATATATTATAGATTAATGGAGTAATACTATTGGCGGAATGGTTCCTCGCGCAACGCTCAGCGTCCTCGCACATTGCTACGTTGCTGAGCTACGGATGTGGGTCAAACCCACCAATAGGGGCGCTTGATGTACATAACTTAGATCGCTAGATGTTAGATCTAGTGTCGGTTTTCGTATTCCCGCTCCCCATTCGAGGTCGGTGTTGTTGGAATATTAATAAATCTGGCGTCGGGCGGGGAACTTTGCGAATTACCACAATATCATTTACAGTATTATTTTGTGTTTGCGGGATTACGCGGCGCTAGTGTGGGGCGGACATAAGGGCAAATTCAGACAACCGACAGTCCTCTTTCGGCATAGTTTTTTTCAACGATTTGTTTGTTGAAGATTTAGTGGTCGTCTTGAGGAGCGTCGGTTGGGCTGTCTGTACTCTGTGCTGCCGCGCATTGGGTTCTGAGTCAACCGTTCAGACGTGCTGTACGATAGTGCAACTACAAAATAGGTTCATAGGTCTATATACTAAATGCGGAAAACAGCGTGCGCTCTCATGCTGAGATCTATAGAGCGTACTTTGACTTGGCTCAGACGCTTAGAGTTATAACGAGATGGACTTATGTGAGTAACATAAATCTGTCTAGTCTAAGTCTAAGCAAAGCCAAAGTTCGCTCTATAGATCTCACACTCAAAGTCGAATTCGTGCGGTAATTTCAAACGAATTCAAACTTCGCATCAAACGCGCCGCATCGAATCGCACCGCATCGCATTTAATATGCGGTAGTGGAAACTAGGAGTGTTTAACTCGTGGAGCATAATACATTCAGGAATCGTTAATGTTTTTTACTAGACTAATACGTCCGTTGTTTACATAAGCTTTTCATATACTTCCATGTTTTACATAACAATATATTTATTGTTTTTTCTATTAACAATTATCTAAGTAGTTTTAAATATACTTTTATTGTTCTTTTTAATGTATGTATACATTTCTTGCGATATTTTGCGAGTTTTTTTTAAATTGTAACGTCTGTTGATGATAAGAATGAAGTAAGCTTATAAAAAAATATTTTAACTCTTTAGTATCGTATAATAACATAAATTGTGCAATGTTATACAATAAACTTATGATTTAAGGGCGAATAATCCAAAGGCTCGCATATCTTTCATTGATTAAATTATTTAACTTGAATAATTCGCCTGCATAATAATTATGCAGGCGAATTCTACTAGCGATTCAATTCCAAAACAAGATAGGCCCGACATTATTCGATAAAAGGCTGTGCTATCAATGCAATCGGACGAAATATGGTCCTCTGAATAGTTGAACAGACATTGTGCCAAACTCTCAGGGTGAAATCTTCACAGAATGGTTTTAATAAGGCAAATATAAATGTTAAACTTCCCTGTGCGGTTCAAGTTGCGATTATTGGGTGGTCGTTTTCGGTGAAATGACAGCCACAGGTGACGATCGCAAGCAACGATCAACTCTGAAGCCCGTTTGTCTAAGAAGATTGATATTATTTGAGGGCTCAGAACGAATTGTTCGAACTGTTGGAGTTCAGATAATTTTATGCTTTTTGACTCACTACCTATCTATAAAATTCCTTAAACAGTTTGACAAAACTGACTGATTAATATTATTTTATACAGTCAGTGTTCTATGACGGCATTGCTTACGACTGGTAAGCAGCCATATCTATATGAATAAAAAACAATGTTTGTATGTTTGTCCTCTATGTGTTCCGAAACCATTGATCAGATTGTGATGAAACTTTGGTAGGGTGTTCTGGGGATTCCCGGGTCCCTGGCCCAAAAATCTGACGTGGAATTGAAACGCATACCGGGTAGTGCTAGTGATATGTATAAAACCTGCATCAATCAATTGTTGCAGTCTTAATTTATGCTGCGACAATTAGTATTGGTCAATAGTGCAAGAGTGTTAACGAATCAGAGGTGATTGCGATCGTTACACTGTAGCAATCATTTTTACGTAATGACTCCCCAGTTCTTTGTGTATTATGCAGCGTAGAAGCGCGTGATTATTAGATTGAGATTGGAAACTAGTTCGCAAATCAAATAGAAAAGTTGGTAATTTCTACGACCAGAAATACACTTTTCTGTCATCTTCCATCGAGTGGTCGTCGTGAGTCGTAGAGATCCGCCTTTATTGTGAAGATTCACCCTCCCCTCTGACCTCTTCAGTAACTCTACAGGTTCTCTCGTCAAAAGAATTAATTAATTGTTTACTTTTAGTTACATAATAATATAGTGACATAGTCCGTTGAGATTCCACTGTGCATAATATAGTATTGAAGTAACCGAAGGCTTTAGTAGTCGCTTTTTTGTTGTTTGTCTTATTTTAAACGCTTATATTGTAATAGCTAGGCAAATGGTACATATTGTAAGATATGTCTGAGGAAATGCTAGTTGACTTAGCAAATTTTCGTTTGGGTTGGAAATGGTTTTACACGATGTAGGGCTCCCGGGCAAGTTCTTGAGTACTAAATCGAAATCAAATCGCTTTCACAGAATTATAAATGAAATAATCAAGTACATATTATAGAAATGGAACTTACTGTTCTTTAATACGGGTACGCATTGGAACAGCGTGGTGGGTCTAAGCTCTAATTCCCTCTCGCCTGTGAGAGGCCTGTGCCCAGCAGTGGGACGTTAATTAACTGTAGTGGTGGTGGTGCTTCTTTCAAAAAGTATTATTTAATCACACATACAAAAAATCTTTAGCATCCATTTTTACGATAACGTACACCGATGCTTCACAAGTCATATTATGCTTTCGCTTTCGCTCCTACACCACTAGAAGTGGTTAAGGTGGTGTTTTTTTTTTTCAGAATAATATTCAGAATAATTCTGTGAGCGCATTACATCGACAGTTTTTTTAAGATTTTCCAGACTACAGCCAAACGAGGCGAATTGTTTACGTTGTGAACGTTTCGCGCTTTGTGCATTATATGAACATATAATTCAAAAATCGCGAAGCAAGCACAAACTTTTTTAATTATACTACTGTGTTTCTAGCTATAACAGTCAACCAGCATTACCACAGACGGAAACCACATTGTTTGTAAGTAACTAAGTAAAGTAAAAACACTTTTACACACTAAGAAATATAATACACAATTTACAAGTTGTTACGGTGTAAAGGCGGCCTTATCACTGCGAGTGATCTCTTCCTGGCAACCTATACGAAAGGAGCTAGTTTTTATGCAGAGTGGGTGTTGCACACACGCTTCATGCAATCGTTGTTCATATTTGATTATTATTTATATTTAATGTAAAATTATCCGTTAAGATATCCGCCAAGTGAGAAATAACTGTAAAACTGCATAATAACTTTTGTAAGAATCTAGACAGACCGACTGCATTAGGACTGAAAGTGCAGTTTCGAAGCAGTTTTTCTGCAGTTGGCATAACCGCAATAGAATGAAATAGAACTGCACATCCGCTTCTTCATTTACACTAGGACTGCACACCGACTTCAAGGCGACTGCGCAGTCGATTTCCAGTTTCGGTGCAGTTATGCGAACAGCACAATAACTGCATCAAGTGCAGATCTAAAACAGTCCGTCAGTCAACACCCTTATACACAAAGCTATTGTACAGTTTTACAGTAATTTCTAAAATAGTACTTAATTAGTCAAGTATCCCACCGGTGAGCTGTGGGATCTAAGCTGAGCGCACATTACTGCACGCGTCGTAAGCAACGCATCTTTAGCAATAAACGTGTCATGTTTGGTCCTTAATTTTTTCGATTAAATCAACTTCCTTAATTCCAAGTCTTGCTTAGTGACTAGGAGTAAATTGGACCTAAATTCCCTTCTTTTAAGAATTGAGAAAAACCGGTAGTACTTAAGAAATTTATTATTAAAACCTTTAGGATCCAGTTTATTAGAAATTGACGTATTTCGTTATTCGAAATCTATCATCGTTGCAGAAGTATGCAAACTCGTCCTAACAGCACTGTTCCCTTGTATTCGGCCCTTCCTTTAATGTACGCTCAGTTTAATATCATTCTTTTCTTTCTGTTATACATTATACTTCTTAATATAATTTTTCTTGTGCCATAATAAGGAACTGTGACAGTGTGTTTAGTTTGTAATAGACTATTATATCGGTGGTATTAACTGAACTAAATCAACAGTTCGATGAGTAGAGCTATCCCTATTTGCCAGGAGAATTGTGAAAAGGATAGCATTACTTTTGAACATGCCGATTTAGTTTAGAGATTAATGCGTGCTTAGTATATACCACTGTATCTTGAATGGTATTAATTTTACGTACTTATTACTTTTAAAGTTAGAGTTTTACCACAGTTGGATTTGTAGGATCATTCAAATATCCGATAAAAAAGTAGTTATACGGCTACGAATAAAAATTAATTGTTATGCTTACTTACCATTTCAATATTTTAATGGTAAAAAAATTATGTCACTACTTTTATAGCTGTTTATTTTGTAAATATTATAAAATTTGGTTTACATAATTTAGATTGTGTTCATAAATAACATTGAAATGCTTCTCTTCTAATCTAATATTAAGAAAAAATAATAGCGAATGAGTTAGGGCCTAGAGCTAACCTAAACTATAGTGTGATTCGGAAGTTACCTTAGTTCAATTTCATGAAAAAAATGGTGTCTTAATATTGTAAAAAGTCTTAGTCACTACAAATGTTAAACGTTACATGTTTAGTAGAAAAAATTCAAACGCGCACAACTTTAGCGCAATTGTAGCTCAAATCACACGGATATGTTCGGAGCAAGAGCATCGAGATTTCGTGACAAAATTGCAAACAAAAAAAAACTGTTGAATATATTTTTCCGAAAACCGGTCTTCGCCTTCCCTTCATAAAAAAGTAGGTTTTATGAAGGGAAGCGTTTGCGAGTGTCGAAAATTTGCAGCATAAAGGGCTGTATCTTTTGATTGCGTTTTTTTAGAAGTTGATTTTTTCACAGCTCCAAGGGACAGTAGACCTGAGTATTTGATATGAATTTCAGCTTGATACCTCCATGCGTTCCTGAGAAAAAGGGTCTTGACAGACAGACGGACGGACAAAGTGATCCTATAAGGGCTCCGTTTTGTCCTTTTGAGGTACGGAACCCTAAAAATAAAGTGCAAAGATATGTTGTTTTGATTTTAGATTGCTATTCCTACGCTATTATAGCTATAGTCTGTTTATCTTTGTCTAGTAAAAAGGTAATTCCTCTTAGAGAAGCGTTCTGCAGAAGTTTTTTCCACCAACTAACGATGATATCGTGATTCAAGTGAAAAACCTGATTCGAGAACTCCTAAACTGCCGAAGCGCGTCATTTACGCGTTTCGCGATTTGTTTACCTCTTCTCTACCTACTCTGAGGCCATGATTATACGTCTTGTAAGTTTTACTCGCGTAAGTCACTATTACCAGTAACTTACGAAATGTAAACAGTACTTGTAAGTAGCGTATCCCACGCAAATGTTAGTTTTGTAAGCTACGTAGTTACGCTACTTACGTAAAAAGTTGCAAATGTAATCGTGGCCTGAGGAAAACTAGACTACTCATACAACTTTGCATACATCGAGATGCTCTCGCGTCGAATGGAAATTATGCATTAATAGTAACTGAACATATCACAAATTTTCCGTTAAAAATATTTTATATCAAAAATGTACGCATATAGTCCGACAAACTTCTCTGAACCGGTGACAGCGCGCTAGTATCCATGAAAAATAAAATAAAAACAAAAACTAAACATTAGTTCCAATATTGGCCACTGGGTCACATAAGTTTGTTGGACTATAGCTATACCTACTTGCAGTGGCGTGCACAGTATTCGGATCCTGGGTAGGCATTGGTTGCTTAGATACCTACTTTCAGGCAGGGAATGATGAAAATTATGCATTGAGCATTTTTAACTAGGGTAAGCAGTACCTTTATGCCTCTATGTCGTGCACGCCACTGCCTACTTGGTCTCGCGACAATGTTCGTTTTAGAATTTATTTGCAATATCCGTCACTTGTCCATATGTTGTAATGTAAGGTTATACTATATTGAATGTTTCGAGATGCGTTTTAGTGAGATATAATTTCAGATGTTTACGATATATGTTGTGCCGCGCGGTACTGTGTTATTTTGTACTCATTTTTTGAATGTTTATAATAATTATTATGACTTATGAGAATATATTTTACGCTTCCCAAGAGGTGTTTTAGCCAAAGAAATTATTGATAAATATTGTACAAATACAAAACCGAACGGCTTAAAGCCTTATTGTTCTTAGTTGGTCTTGCCAGTGTTTACAGATATGTGTATAGGGTAAAGGTTACGTTTTTGGGAAAGATTAAAATATAACAAAAACGGTTTGTATGTTTGACGCTTGCGCTGCGAGGTACACTTTGCGTTCTAATATTATACTTAATTAATTAATGTGTGTCTTGTGTCTATTAATTCCTCTGGAATCTCGTACAGATTAATACATTCTCTGCAGTATTATTACAATAATTGTATATTTTTTGAGTATTTTATTTACTTTTGTCTCCATTGTGTTAAGCATATCGAGCGACATACAAATCAGTTTTATATCTATAGAATTAACAGTGAGATTTGCTGTAAGTATAATTTGTTGGGTTTCATTGGTTGGTGTTTATATCGGAGTGTACCTCGCACGAAATAACTGTATGTTGTGTTAATTAATTGTAGCTAACACGAGGATGTAAGGCGCGCCGCCATCTTGCCTAGCGCGTGACGTAACACCGCGTCACGTGACGTCAGCGAGCGGCGCCGCGCCGTCTCTATATTTGTTGTTTGTTCAGTGATCACTTAGAAGGTATTTAGCTGGATAAATTAATACATAATATAATATAGTTTTATGATGAAATAAAATATGTATATGTAATCCTACATGTCTATTAAATCATGAAAATAGATTTAACACGGGTGGATTTATTTTGGGGCATGGGTCAAGCAGAATGCATAGTCGGCACGCATATTTTGAAAAATATTGCGCGCTGGGTTTGACCATTGATTTTCGAGGTCCTAATAAAGTACCTAAACTATATAAATGGATGAACATTCTCGTAGTAAAACATCCATTCCATCAAATCTACTGAACCAATTAAGATGAAACTCAAATAGGTTCTTATGGTATTCAGAGTTCAGAACAAATATGTTGAGAGTTCTTTTGACTAAAAATGAATGACGAATAAATGATTTTCGATTCATATCTGGGAATCCTAGACTTCACTGAAAGGATTTTGGGACATTGTTTTGAAATACCTAGAAAAAAAGCTATTTTCTAAAGCATCAAGGATGTCTGCCAATCGAAGCGGAGATGACGTGTTGGGCGGACCAATTTATGCTCGATGACATGATAATACTTTCGAGTCACCTCGGCAATCTGTTTGATATATCCCCGCTCCGCTTCAATGAGCAGGCACCCTATGTTACTCATTTCAAAACCTCATTAGAGGCAACACGTAACAATTCACCGGCAGCTGAGTTGGTTCGTTAAAACTTGCTTTACGCTCCATCAGATTAGTGCTACATAGCCGTCTCGGCTGGCCGGTGAAATGCAACGCTTAGTGCGAGTTCGTAGACCTCGAAAACGTTTCTTGGTTCCAAGTATCGAAACTGTATGAATGCCAACGTAAAATGGAGCTGAACTGCAATGTAGGTTCGAATGTGCATCCATGCATCCACAGGCAGAGACCCAAGCTAAATGAGGTAGAACAGCATAAACTGTATGGCACGCAGTAAAGATTACAGATTACGTATTGAGCATCAAACCTATTCTTCGTTTGCAGCCTTTCCCACTGCCAAGGATCACTGGTAGACTTTTTGGTACAAAAAATTTAAAAAAATACTTGACAGAAGTCTATGACGGGATGATTGGAAAGTCCGTAAGCACTTTTTAAAAATTAATATGAATACAAAACTTTAATTTTGATACTCTACCGATTCGACTTGGTCTCGTAAAAACTGAGAGACAGAAACTACGCTCTACTAAAATAGACTCCACGAAGTCGAATTTGCTGATTATCTCTTTCTAAAGCACGATGACCTTTACTGTACTTACCGGTACTGTATCTAGTTGTAGGCCCATTTTTGTGTAACTCTTCATTCCAAACAAGAATTTTTTGATGCGAGTGCCATACAGTGAAGCCTTTACTTAGATGAATTCACAGTGTTACAAGATTATTTATATAATACCCAACCAATACCTAACCATGGGTATTGATTGATAGATAAGATGGATTCTATTGTCTATGGTAATTCTAAACAAAAATCCAAATTTGTGTTTTGATATCTACTCTAAATCTATCGACGTCTTCGAGATATTAACCTACTCTTACTAAGGGCACTGAATATGCGCGGCACAGACACGGCCGAGCCAATAATATAACTCTCGGTAAGTTGGAATGAACTGCCTCTGCTAATCAAGCTCTCGCAGATTGGGAATGTCGTAGGTCGACTGGAGGGCCTAAGGTTTGAGTCGTACTAGCGTCATTTGCGTAAAAGTATGGTGTACTTACATAACAAGAAACAAGATAATGAATCATCATCAACCCATCACCTGTAGAGCAAGGGTCTCTAAGAATGAGAAGGATTTAGGCCATGAAGTCCACTATGATGGTCAAGCCCACGGCGGCAAAAATAGGTACCTTGGTAACTACCTATACCTACCCAATGAACTAGGAAGGCACCTACCCTATGACCTATTGAGCGATGATGAGTTTAATTACTCATCTTACTAATATTATAAATGCGAAAGTATGTTTGTTTTTTGTTTTGTCCTTCAATCACGCCGCAACAGAGCAACGCATCGACGTGATTTTTTGTATGGCCATAGTTGAGGACATGTAAAGTGACATGCCTTTTTATCCCGGAAAATTAAGAGATACCCGTGGGAATAAAAATCTTATTAGTTTAATAACAAAAATATCTCAGATGTTAGCGAACCAGCCTGAAACGAAATGAAATAATTTTTTTTGTGAGAATATGTCATGATACAAGTGAACTTAATTTAACGAATTAAAAAATACGACTGCCCTGACATATTATTTTTGGAGTTTACCCCCATAAGAAGTGATTTGCATATGTCACCGTAAGATTGTAAAAACCGTTAGATTATAATCTAACTCGCGAAATTCTAAAAGTTCTATCGAAAGATTAGAATTTAAGGTGCCAGCGGAAGATGAATTGCCCATACAAACGTAATACCAGAATAATTCGTAATTCGAGAATATTTCCAGCATATTATGCGATTATTAAGATTGAACTTGTATTTATCTAGAGCCCTGGATTGTTAAGTTTTCAAAATACTTTCCCAAAATTAAATGTAAGCGCATAGCGTTTTGCATGTTTTTACGACATAAATGACATGTTTTCTCCTTATTTGTATCATATTAAAACCAAAGATATCTTACGTACTAATTGATCAGCAGCATAGCCTATATTGTCAAGTTCTCGAATAACAACACGAAGTGAAAAACACAACAAGTTATCATTCATCATTTTTGGTATTTACGGAACAAGACTAAACGTATAACAAATTCTGTTCGCTCATATTGCTATCGCGTTTGCACGCGATCATGTGTCATCAGCTAAATAGAGATAGCAATATACCGGCAAATTTATATTTGCGGGTTGAAAAGAAATTGCGATCGGCAATCACCGGCCTCTTAACGCATTATTTTCCGGTAGATTGTAATCTGATAGGTATTTAAATCCGATAAAACCTAAGTGTCCGGCCTGTGGCCGGGCACTACTTGATTATTTATGTCGAACCCTAACCTAACCTAGGAAAGAGGCAAGAAAACGTAAATAAAATGAATATTTCAAAAATTGACACTCAGAACGTTGAACAGTTTACAATCTTTCGACAGTTTAGAATTTCGCGAGTTAGATTATAATCTAACGGTTTTTACAATCTTACGGTGACACATATATACTAGCCTTTGGAATCTTATTCACATTTTTATTAAATGATATTTTTTTGTGAATCACTGGATATTGAACTTATACATTTGGATATGTGTTATACATTTTTGGAATCTACTCATCATTTCCTAGATGATGATTATATAGTTAATCTTATTTTCGAAATTCTCTTTTCAACTTTAATCTTTAATGCGAGACCATGGTCACCCCATCAATTTTTTAAAAAATTTGACTAGCCTATGTCACCCGGAATAAGCTAGGGATTCTAACGATACCTCATTTATCAAAATCGGTTCAGGCGTATAGAAGTTATCGTGGAATATACAAACTCACATACATACATACATACATACATGCATACATGCATACATACATACATACATACATACATACATACATACATACATACATACATACATACATACATACATACATACATACATACATACATACATACATACATACATACATACATACATACATACATACATACATACATACATACATACATACATACATACATACATACATACATACATACATGAACCCTGAAAACAATATACTCCTTTTTTCAGGCAGTCGTATAACAAGATGTTTATATACTTAAGTTAGAATCCGTCAGCTAAATCTGACGTACAATTTTTTTTGATATACAACACAATGAGTTACAACTTACCTGATAGGGGTACGGCAGTTATATTAAACCCATAACCTAATCCAAGTCAATATTAATTTATTTAAGACCATTGGGTGAGGGAGTTCTTTAAATAATCGCTTGGTGTAAAGTTATCGTATCTAAGAAGTTCATCAGTAGGTACCTATCCTCGCTAGGTACCTACTGTTTTACTTACCTTAAGTTTATACTTACCTTAGTAAACAAAGCAAACCAAGATCCAGTAATCTCTGTCCATATTTCAGGCATTGTAATTTGAAATCGTTCATCTTGAGATAGAAATCTTTAATTATTTGAAATCGATGTTGCTGCTCTCGATCTCGTTTCCCAACAGAACGCCTACGTGTAGCTCCACATTAAATTAATGGCGCCTTTGTTATTTTATTAACCCATCCATTAAAAAAAAAAACACCCTAAAACATTTTCTAAACATTTGTCGATGGATCCAAAGTGCCCACTTGTAAATTCCAATTAATCTTCTGCACGAATATGGGTCATTGTGTTATGATCGCGCCATTTTCGCGAGGGTTCTTTACAATGTAACGTTCGAGGGCAGGTTTTTTATAATGTCAGCTGCACAAGTGGATCTATTCTATTTCTAATTCTATTGTGTGTGATATGCGACAAAAATGGGATTAAATTGTTTTTTATTGCCTTATCTCGCTTCGCCATAAGGTGTGGTTATTTGCAGAGGGTTGGGAATATTTTGCATGAGGTTTTAATAAAACATGTGCGATCAATTGCCCCATAACGCTCTTAGCTCCCTTGGCGGATATTATCTTTTTAATTCATTAGATATTATTGTATTTCATGGTGCTTTGTTGCGTGAAATCGTATCTATCGGTTTAGTTAACGCTTCATCGGAATAAAATACAAAATAGATTATGGAGTGTTGTAGGAATGGTGAGCGATTTAAACGCTACCGTTATCGACCGACCAGGGCCGTCTTCATCCGCGCAGAGGCTCACTGGGGGGCACTTTTGAAATCACTTTGGTAGGTAAGGTACTTAAGTAGATTCTACTTACGTAAAATATCTTTTTCTTAATCTAAGGGCGAGTACTTACATAATTATTTATATTATAAAGTTTTCATACAGGGGTTAAAACTAGGTTAAACCAGATAAGGTACATACTAACCAACCTACCACCTAGGTAGTTATGAACTCTACCAGAAATAACTTCGATCGACGAATGCTGAAATTTTTTACGACCTTAGTGGCGCAGTGTGCAGCGCTGTTGTCTTAATGTGCAGAGGTCCCGGGATCGATCCCCGGCAGGGTCAATTTGGGAATTTATAATTTCTGAATTTTCCCTGGTTTGGCCTGGTGGGAGGCTTCGGCCGTGGCTAGTTACCACCCTACCGGCAAAGATATGCCGCCAAGCGATGTAGTGTTCCGGTACGATGCCGTGTAGAAACCAAATAGGGGTATGGGTTTAATATAACTGCCATGCCCCTAACAGGTTAGCCCGCTACCATCTTAGACTGCATCATCACTTACCATCAGGTGAGATCGCAGTCAAGGGCTAACTAAGTGGATAAAAAAAAATGCTAAACACAGCTGAAATCTTTCGCATTCAGTCTGAATAAAAATGCAGGAAAAAGAACAATAATTCAGTCGTAAAAGAAAATAAGAATAAATATCTCTACCATCTCTCCTACCCATCGCGTGTTGCTGCTGCTGTGCAGGAGTGAAATATTTTTGATAGTTAATTTTAAACATTTTATTTAGGTATGCAGAAAGCAATGCTTCTGGCTTGTTTTTGCTTATTTTTCAATATTTCTTCTTAACAGAGGGCCTTTTGAGCCCTTCAGAAAGGGGTTCTAAAGACGACTCTGTCGCTACTGGCTAGCGCAGCCGCGGACGGCAGAAGTCGTGACCAAACGGGTAATTTAGAAGTTAAACTGTGCCGCAACTCTTTTGATTTTATTTATTTACATTCAAAACTACTAAGTTACAAACAGACTGTGAAGTGCGGACTGCAGGCCGGAGCTTTCTCGGTAATCTGTACCTACCGAACTAGCACGCGATGTTGAAATTCTGTAACAGAAGCGTGAGATTATTTTATTTATACCTACTTTTAATCTTAGCTTTTAGATGCTAGGGCGATGGCGCGAAAATTTATTTTTAGAACGCAGAAATTGCTAACGATTTGATTATAAGTGGGAACATCCTTTTAAAGAAATACCTAGCTTTTAAATATTATCGTTAGTGGTGTCCAGCAGGGCGATTATGTATAACCTGCATCAATCATTGCTACAGTCTCATTTATTGTCATGATTGGCTGATCCATCAGTGGATTTTGGTCAATAGTGGAAGAATGATAACCAATCAGAGGTGATTGCGATCGTTACACTGTACCTACCCTAGCTGTCATTTTAAGCCAATCGCCCCCCAGGGCAGTTAGTTATTAGTCAAGTATCGTTACTTAGTCGCCTCCCAAGCGATCCAGGTTCTGATCAAAATTGATAGGATTGTATAGAGTTAGGATTCTATAATAGATATTATATTGCTAAGGAGTCCTTATTAAGTTCTTTGGCATCGTTCTTTTGTATATCTACGGCCGCAGTTCTGTAAAAAAACCAACGTAAGTAGAAATTAACGCATCATTTAGCGTTGCAACTTTTTCTCTAGCATGCAAGTTAATCATGGTGGTATTTAGCGAACTATTGTAAATTGACCAAAGTTTACAAACATACCAAGTATTCTTGATAATATTAATAGCCCACTGAAAATCTTGGAAAATTTAAAAAGTGGTGATAGCAGCTGCCTAGTTACTTAGTGGTTTGGACCATCGCTTGAACATACGGCTTCTTGTTCATGGGCCTCTAGCTGTTATAATATTAATGTCTTCCCGACCGAATTTCGGCCACGGCGGCCAATCGCCAGACAGATTAGCGCGGGAGATTGCGCACAAGTTGGTGCGCCAACACAGGTGCACTCTCTGTTCCTTTACTCTCAAAGCCCGATGGGACGGAAAATCTGATACGACCGGAGAGAGATCAGGCGCAGGACAGACGGCTTCACATAGCCTGTGAGGCTCAGGGGTAAAACACCGCCAACTTCCTAACTCCGGGCTAGTACTGAGAATTTCTGGTCATAAAAACTCGAATCCGGAACCTCGTCGGCCGCAATCGAACACTAAGACCGAAGAGGATGTCAATTAGTTAGATACATTAATGTTTGTTTTGAAGAAATTAATAATTTCTCACTCGGTCAAACGTCGTGAGGAAACAGGCATGTCCGAGACTATCTAGTTAATTAGGTAGGTACCTACATAATGTTCTTAGAGGTGTTTGAGTCTGCCAAGTGCCAATTCATACTTGGCTAGTACGGTGGTGGGCTATGGCCTGACCCTTCTCATTCTTAGAGGAGACTTATAGTGCTCAGTAGTTACCCCATGAGCCGTTAGATTTGCGCGCCCAGGGATCGAGCCCCCGACTATCCTAATACCGGTGTCTAAACTCTAAACATCTAGGCTTTCATTGCTTTACTACCCTTGAATTTGTTATTTCATTCCCAACCAGGACCAGATTCACTCGTCGATTCAAACGCTCTTGTAAAAGTTTATTTGAATAAAAAACACATATGTTTGAGTTTATGTAGTACCCCACATAACATGAAAATGTTTTCAACGCTTCAGTATTATGTTGATAAATCTATAGCAGGTCGCCTGACCCGTGGGGTCACGCCGCTCGCGTGTCACACGGAACCTAACCACGCGTATCGGCGCATCTACCATTGTCCTTCATTATTTCACGCCGGGTCCCCATTTACCCGACACCTCAGTATCGGAGAAGTTTAGTAATGAGTTGCTCTCCTACTTGTACGTAGATACTTAACACGCGTCGTGACCAATTTCCGACACTTATTAATGTTGATGCTTGGTTAACGCCGTTTATGGTTAGAGTGATTGATTTACAATAAATAATAGAAGGTAAGTAAGTATCAGGTACTTTCTTGAAACCTAGGATATTATACAGTACCTAATTTATAAGGTGACCTATAGTATCTATCTTACCCAATCACCGATACCCAATCCAAGTTTCACGCACATTCTGACTGTTTATAGAATTCAGATTTTTCAAAACATTATACTTACCGAAGATTTCTTATTCTATTCTCTACCTATTAACTCGTACCTACAGTAGACTCGACTTAACTAGCTTTCTTTGTAGGAAATTAAACGGTGGAAACCGGAAACGACAGATAAATTCTTTATTTTCTTCCTTTTGTTTTTTTTCGAGGGGGAAATCTTCCTGAGTTACCTACCCAACTTCAGGGGGAGAAGTCGGGTTATGTAGGATTTGTACCTACTAAAACCCCTCGGTGGCCACCCTCTGCATATTGGGAGGCTCCGAGATCTCTATTAAGTTCATCGGTGTTCGCATCGGTCGCATTTCATGTACCTAGGACAGTTTGATACTTAGATAGCTAAGTATGTAACTTCATGACTCTACTATCGGTTCGGGAAGAAGTATCTCTTATGAAGTCGGTCCTGAAAACACATGAAAGATCTTAAAGTTGGCTGTAAGAAATGGCTATTTAGCCATAAGGCCGCCTTTTGTATTTATTTTCTTTGTGTTATTTGATGTTTTTATTGTTTTTGTTTTCTTGTGTGGTACAAATAAAGTGTTTAATAATAATAATAATAAATATTGTCTCTTAATGACTGTTAATTACCTATCCCTAGTTAACTGGGTTACCTCTTAACGACCAAGCTGATTGGTTACCATTTTCCGGAAAATCAAAGAGTTTCCACGGAATTAAAAAAAAACTTTTTTCGGAATGAAGTCTGAGGATTTAAATCAACTTAAGTAGGTATAAGTACCTACTTTGTACGTGTCTATCAATCTACATACATCTCAAACAATTAAAAAGAAGAAATAATGCTGTACTTAATCTTAAAGACAATAAATTACCTAATTCAGGCATGCGTACTAAATATATCTACCAGTAGGTAAGCAGGTACGTCAGTAGCTGAGTACGTAAATTATACAGGTAACATTTAAATCTCTTTGTTGGCTATCTAAGTCACTAAAACGTTCAAGTAGGTAAGCAAGAAGGCAATAAAAATCTTATCTCGTGTTTACTTGTTTGGGGAGACCTCGTTCCCATATCACCGGTGGTCCAATGCGCCCGGAATAATTTATGAGATCGTGCGTAATTATGGTAATGTTAATTAACCATCGGCCGTCCCATCTCTTGAGCTTTTGTGTATTAAGGACCATCGCTATGGAAATGTGGATTGATAGGCCGAGAGACTGCCGGGCGAAATTGGAAAAACTTAAGCGATTTTACGTTTGTACCTAATTACATCTATACTAATACTAGAGGTCGCCCGCGACTTCATCCGCGTACAATTTCTAATTTCCTATGAGATTTTCCCGCTGCAAAAGGCCTACTTATAGCGGCTATAGCATTGGCAGATTCTTATTATTTAAAACTAATAACCTAAATCCCGATTTTCAAGTCTCTAATTTTTTTCGCTTTTATATATTTAGATATTAAAGATATTATAAATGCGAAATTTTGGATGTATGGATGTTTGTTACTCAATCACGCCAGAAATGCTAAATGGATCTGGTTCTAATTTGGCACAAATATAGATTATAGTGGGTGAGGGTGGCGGGAAGTGGCTGGATGAGGAAGGCTGAGAACCGGGTGTGGTGGCGTTCTTTGGGAAAGGCCTATGTTCAGCAGTGGACGTCCGCAGGCTGAGATGATGATAGATTATAGTCTGGAATAACACATAGGCTACTTATTATCCCGGAGTTCCCGCGGAAACTAAAAAGTTTAAACTTTAAAGGTACCTATACCTATAAATTAAAAAGGTACAGGACATACAGGCGTCTCTTTAATACGTCTTTTTTGGCTACCACTGGTTCGGAAAGCAGTTCTGCTGAGAAGAGTTGTCAAGAAACTCGGCAGTTGCTCTTTATTTGCAGATACTTAATGAGTATCTGCAACGCTTATGTGTATAGGTACGTAGTTACTTAATTATTTCGCTTTGAAGATAGTAAAGTTTTTGAAACTCAATAACGTGCTTCGACGTAATTTCAAACTGTCTTTATAGCTATAATCTTCTAATGAATAAAAATTTTGTAACTCACTATCATTTAATAGTTGTCTATTAGAATTTTCTCAACAATAAAAGTGGCCTCTTAGGTGAATTAAGTAGACACCTAAGGAATATAGTCAAGGTATATTTTGAGCTAGATCTTTATGAATCATATCTTGGACTACACTCAAAAGGATAAGGCATCGGTAATCGATGAATTTTTAAATAGAATTGCTTTATTTCCTTATCTGTGAGTGGACGACGTCGGGTGGGCGGCATTGAGTTATTTAGATACCTAGAGCTTTCTATTGATTGAGCAATAATGTTCTCAATGGCCAATAACTGGCTACTGACGGATAAGCCGCCTTGCATCAACATAGATTCAGATGTAAATTATTTTCTCCTTTTCAAATTTCATTGCCTATTAAGTGTGGGTCCCTAACCTTAGCATCTTAATTTTTGTTCGGTTGTACTTAACATAAGTTCTTGATAACATTTTAAGAGAGTTTTTTAATCATAAGCTACTATTGGGTAGATAACGAACGGTAGGGTCGGTACAACGCAAAATTAACACCTATAATATAGCCTGTGGTTAAGATCTTAGGCCTCTGGGGTACCGATAGAGGTTCGAATCCCGTGCACGCCTATATTTCTTCTATATATTTCTATCTTTCTATATGTACGTTTTCAATAAAAAATCATTTAAAGGCAAAGTACACCTCGCAAGAAAACCTGCATGACTGCAGAGTTCCCGACATAACTATACTTACTTAATCAAAGGCGCCTGGATTTTAGAAATGGTGAAAGAACACATTTCCTGAGGAAACACGCCTGAGTCTTAGCCATAAGTACCTGCTCTAGGTAGGTAAATACTCAAATATGTTTCTTGTTGGTTCTTCTCGGTAGAAATAGCATTCTGTACCAGTAATAGATTCATGTAACGATTCAAAATACATAATCAAAGTTCAAAAGTACTTATAACAGTTTATTTGGATAAAATATTTTTTTTAAAGGTGTGGTTGTCTGTCAATCAGCATTTGACCAGCGTAGAAGCCTAAATTCTTTTCATTCTGAGAGGACCCGTGCTCAGGATGTCAGCGTTACCCACCTAGTAAAATATTAAACGAATAAAAAATGTGAGTTAAATTGTTGTCTGTGTCCCATTGTGGAATAAAAGTATTTGCTTTCTTTCTTTCTTTAGTTGGTAAGATTAATTTATTGTCAGTGTAGTTCACGAATCGTCTGTTTCCCAAATAACACAACCACAAGTTTAACTTTGGTCGAAGCTCATTCGATTTGAAACTAAATTGAATAAATAGCTTGTTCATTTCCTGTGATGATCTACGTAAACCGGCTCATAAGTCTTCCTGTGGAATTGATGGGAATGAATAAGTCATACCACATACAACCACATAAAACATAATGTTACCTAACTTCCTTTCGTCGATTGGTAATATTATAAGAAAACTATACAAAAACGTAACAAGTCAAACGATTCACATCATAATTACATTAAGTTCTCAGTAAAGAGCAATCGAGATCGAAATGATCGATAGTCCATCCAGTATCCACACCTTATCATCGAATCGAAGTTTCGAAAGCTGAACAAAGAGACTCAGAGATTGTCTGTTGTTTAGAAACATCTCGTATTGGCACTCGCTCCAAACAACGCACAATAACAACACAATTATTAAGTACACTGCCTTTTTAATTTTTATCTCGATGCTATATCACGACCACTAAATTACAAGGCGAAATATTAGATTCAGGGCTGCCAATAACCATTTATTTCTTGTCTCTACTGAGAGATACCTAAACTAAGCAAGATAGATCTGATTTTAAAAGGATGAATACTATCTTAATTTTAATACACGGGATGCCAGGGAATCAAATGATTGTGGAGTTTGCCTTCTTTAAAATCGATTTGCTTATAGGTCATATAATAAGCCTATGGTATGAAAATGAATGGGGAGTAAAATCAAAATTTCTCCGTTACGTTATTGAATTTATGTTTCCATGGTAACACTTGTTTATGTTTCCATGACTATGTAATATATTTTGATGAATTTAAATTATATAAATAAATGTACCAAGCATGCTTTCAGTAATATAAAAATGCGTTTATTTACCCTGATTTACTAATCTATAATAGTAGACTGTTCAAAATTGTTCCCATTGTACTTTTAATTTTTGATAAAATATTATATACTTTTTATTTTATTTCGTTCCAAGTTGTTTTATTTTCTCGCAATCAAAGTGAAAAGTAGAGTGTTTACCACGGGACTAAAAACCGTTCTACTAGCTTCTATAGCATCCCTCGCTACGTTCGGGAAGCTAAACGCCTCGTATGAAATGGCTCATTTTAGTCCCTTGATGAACAATCTATTATTATAATCGTTCGTAAAGAGTAAACTCCAGTCGTGCGTCGGAGCTGACACACAATTTTTTCTCTTTAATTTTCCGGAATAAAAAGTAGCCTACGTCCTTTCCCGGGATACCACCCATCTCTGTACCTTTCATCAAAATCGGTTGAAAAGATGGGCCATGAAAGCGAAGCAGACAGACTGACAAATAGACAGACAGACACACTTTCGCATTTATAATAGGTATTAGTATGGATATACTAGGATTATAATATAGAAGCCTGAAAGCTGGACCAGTAAAATACATGGCTTCTAGCTCTAGCCAACCCTAATTGGAGTCGTCAAACTATTCCTTCGTTTGCAGAACTACTTACCTACAACTTACCCTATAATTATTGGAGCTTGAACTTGTTTCGTCAACGTTCCATCATTGCAGACCATGACTCGCCAACAAAAAAGTGAAGTGAAGTGTTGCAGAAACTCAGAATGGCCTCAATATGACAAAAAATCACCATTAGTTTCGAAAAAGGAAATACGTAAACGTTTTGCGTTTTGATTTAACTAATTCCTTTGCTTTCCTCAATTTTGCGAAAGCACTCCTGCCTAAGCACCTAAATAAACATAGGTGATATATTTACATATTATACATTATAAGTTTTATAACCGATCCAGAATAGGTACCAAAGGTACGATTTCTGGTAGATTGAGGTAAGTGATGGAAATAAAACACTTAAAAAGATTTACTGCTATTTTAATTAATTTATATTTTATAATATGGTACGAAAAGAGTTCTTAGATTTGCCTTTGCATACATATAAAGACTGTGTAAAACAGCATTTGTCAAGCCGAAGCTAATATATAATACTATTGAAAGTTGCATGGAAAAAATTGGTTTCGCATTCGGCAACCCACAAATCGGTGTTGGTAATTCTTGTTACATTATGTTTGTACCTATTGTGTATTGGCTACATAATTATTTTAACAATATTTTTTAATTCTTTTAAATAAAAAAAAAGCAACAGTCCTGATATTTCGTAAGTGGCACAAGTTGCCTTATATGAAATAAATAAATCATTTCATTTCATTTTCGTCTTATGCTTGTCCGATTTTCTGGTAGGTACGTTGGTACCTACTGTGTCAATGAATCATCCTCATTATCATCATCCGCATCATTTCAATGACAATGCAGTAATAGATAGAAGCGTATGAATTTGATAGGGGTATTTTTTTATCCATTACAAGTTAGCCCTTGACCGCGATCTCACCTGATGGTAAGTGATGATGCAGTCTAAGATGGTAGCGGGCTAACCTGTTAGGGGCATGGCAGTTATATTAAACCCATACTCCTTAAATTGTAACTGCATTCGAAGCTTTCCATCGAATCCTGCGAGCCAATTCAGAAATCATACACTAAGTATATCGTCCTGCCAGGAATCTAATTTGGACTGTAGGCCAACGTACCTACCAGGAAATCAGACAAGCTTAGGACATTATTAATTGTGTAGCTATTTGTTATAGAGTTAAATCTCGACACATGCCATGTCGGCGTTCGTTTTCCTAAACGGGACTTCTTCCCCCCTCCGTCCACGCAACAATCCCCGCTTAACAGATTAACAAGAGCCATTAAAAGCCTTTTGAATGTAAATACGGGCCGAGGAATCAATGTTCAGAGACGTGGGAAGTCCCACACAAAAACACAAACTCTGTAAATAGTAACAAATGACAATTTTATCCGTACATTAAAGAGATTCTAATGAGTGTCGTTTATCCCCGTCGGGCAGCGGGCCAACATGCGCCGATGTCTCGATGCATCGCCGCAATTAACTCGATATATCGATGTATCGATACGACGTCACGTCACGGATTGTGCCAATTTAGCGTTATCTCGCGGACGTGAGAGCTACATTTAGATAAGCTTAACGGGTTTAATAAGGAAGCCTTTGCACGGCGCTGGCAGCCGGCGGCCCCAGGCCAAGCGTGACTCCTAAAGACGCTCGATAAGTTAATTATGCAATTGTGTTGATACAATCATACAGTTTAATTGTTTATCTTTGCAAGTATAAAAGAGAATAGGAATTGTTTAACCGCAGACTATTTTGGTTTCCTTCCGACATAATTAACTTTTGGCTTTTTAAAAGAGGAATTGCTGGTGATTTGCCGGCTCTACTCAGTATAATCCTTTATCCGAAGCGGTGGTAGAGTTTAGGCACAATTATTATCTAACTAGATGAGGTCCGTAACTTCGTCCGTGTCGATTAAGATTTTTGATTCCCGCGGGAAATCTCTAATTTTCCGGGACAAAAAGTAGTCTATGTCCTCCCCCGGGATGCAAACTACCCCCATACCAAATTTCATCAAAATCGGTTTAACAGATGGGCCGTGAAAGCGTAGCAGACAGACAGGCAGACGGACAAACAGACACACTTTCGCATTTATAATAATAATATGGAAGTAGGTATGGATAGTATAGATATGGATAGGTATGTAGTACAAGACGATGGGTAAGTAGGTACTAGACTTTGAATCAGAGATAGATTGTATGACGTACAGAAACCTGTCGCGTTTCAACTGTGTCTTAAGTGTAAGTCAAGTTAAAGTTGGTTGAGATAAGCAAAAGAGCACTGAAATTTCCCAACAAAACGGCTCCGACGTATTAAAATTATGTCCCCATCAAATTAAAACTATTATCTAAGAAAAGTCCAAGCAGTCCATAGCCTGAATCTGCGTGCTCTAGTTCAAGATCCTTCCTCATGTAATCCATTTTAAATGTAATATGTAATGTAACAACTTTTTACTTTCATCCCTACCTAAAAAATTACCGATTATGGCAAACACATGCCTATAACATAAAAATCCGTTAGAAAGATACCGTTTCGAATGCCACAATAAATAAAATAATGCCACAATAAAAGATGAAAAGTTATGCTAATTAACTGACCCTTGACACGCAAGCTTAAAAGTACTATAATAACAAGTCAGAATTTAAAAAAATTAAAAAAAACGGCTGCCCTGCCAAAAAAAACGAAATAAAAAGTTCTAAATCTAAATTAATCTAAGAAAAATACGAATCTTATTCACATTTTTATTAAAGGATATTTTTTTGTGAATCGCTGGATATTGAACTATATTGTTATATATTTTTGGAATCTACTCATCATTTTCTAGATGATAATTATAATTATAGTTAATCTTATTTTCGTTTTTTTTTTTCAAATTTAGTCTTTAATGAGGGACCATGGTCCCCCCATCAATTTTTTGTAAATTTTACTAGCCTATAAGTCACCCGGAATAATCACCCGATACCTCATTTATCAAAATCGGTTCAGGCGTATAGAAGTTATGGTGGAATATACAAACTCACATACATACATGAAACCTGAAAACAATAAACTCCTTTTTTCAGGCAGTCGTATAAAAACAAACACAGTTGAAAAAATTTACAAAACTTACTTTGGAGGTGTTTTTTTTCGGCACCGACTCGTTACGTCAACAACTGTCTGCGCAGCGCCGTGAGCGCAACTGAGGTTAGGGGGGTGGGGGTTCAAAATTGCGCATTTTGGTGATACATCATCAGTGTAGCCAACAAAACTCGTTCAAAAACTCATTTCTTACGTTCATCCCGTGTTACTTTCTGCCCTGGTCTCCCCAACCTTTTAAAATCTTACTAAGAGCAAAAATATGAGTAACTGGCTGATGCTCGCGATTAAGGTTTTTTGGTTCCCGCGGGAAATCTCCGGAATTTTCCGGGATAAACAGTTAAGTGTTATTAACTATGTGTTATTCCAGACTATAATCTATCTTGTGTCAGATCGTTCAGCTGTTCTGGTGTGATTGAGTAAGAAACATTTTTTTTTATCCGCTACAAGTTCGCCCTTGACTGCGATCTCACCTGATGGTAAGTGATGATGCAGTCTAAGATAGTAGCAGGCTAACCTGTTAGAGGCATGGCAGTTATATTAAACCCATACCCCTGTTATTTGGTTTCTAGACGGCATCGTACCGGAACGCGTAATCGCTTGGCGGCACGGTTTTGCCGGTAGGGTGGTAACTAGCCACGGCCGAACCCTCTCACCAGGCCAGACCAGGGAAAATTCAGAAATTATAAATTCCCAAATTGAACCTGGCGGGGATCGAACCCGGGACCTCCGCACGTTAAGACAACAGCGCTACACACGGCACATCCATCCAAACTTTCGTATTTTATTATATAAGTAGGTATACTTAAATACCGTTACAAAGTATGTTTTAGTTTGGAGCGTCTTAATACAGTCGCTTAGCATTCGGGCCGCGGACATTAATCATGTAAACCCCACACAAATCACTTAGCCGCTCAATTGTCTGTCGAGATAACTTGCGTCGCCACCAGGGACTCCACGCGTTGCCGACTGCTGCAGGATAAACATTAAACATCACACTTTTTTTATGTTTCACACTCAAATTGTCGTCTGACATATCTCTGACAATTATTATCGGTGTAAGAGACTATTTTTGCCGCGAGTTTTGATCTGAAAATAAAAACAATGGTCACAAGAAATCTTTATTTGAGAACCGAGAAAAGAAGAGAGAGAAAGTGGTAGATTCGTTTGACGATTCAAAAGCACTTGTCAAAGTCTACTTGAATAAAAAAGATTAGAAGTTTTTTAACCATATCTCTATTCTAGTCGGTTAGGAGGTCAAGGTTGAGCTGACGCTATACTTATCAGGTATCAACGTACTTGCGGTCTCGAGTTGAAACGGGGGCCGTTTCAACTCAAGACCGCAAGTACGTTGTGTCAGGAAATCGTAATTGTACCTAATCGTTCGTTGAATGGTATAAACTCCTTAAAAGGTTCGAGTTAAAATATACGTTTTGAGCTGTCAAATGATGAAGATTTGCTTAGACTAAGAGAATTTGATCGCAAATATTCTTACTTATTATAAAATTTACAAAAACATCTTCCGAGTTCTTAGTATTTTGAAACTCTGAGTGTAAGTATCTCCCTCCATCTCTTACTGAGAGCTTATTAAGAGTATTGAAATAATTGTAATTAATAAAGATATATTAAAATGAAAATTAATTAATTTTTGGTACTTACATGAATTTACTATGTTCATATATTAATTTAGCTTCGATTTATGAGTATTATGGTGCATGCCAAAATTGTTAAACTCTAGGTACCTCAATATTGTAACTATTAGTACACTGTAACAAAGTTTATACAATAAATTAAAAAATAGTGCAACCGTGACGTCTCGGATCCGTACGTCATCACTGACAACACGCACTGTGCGGAGAGTTCACTAATTCGCTTTCCTTACTTCCGCTTCAATCCTGATTCGTGGCCACCATACTGTCAGAATTGCAGGCAGTTAGTATGCGCCGCCCGTCGCCGCCCGTAGTCGTCTCACGTACCTAATTGTATTCTGCAGACTTTCAATGCACCGACGACACACAGGTTCGCACTTCCAGCAAAAATATAGCTCTGTGCCGTTTTCCTTTATAACCTGAACTGATTTACAGCAACAGACGTTAAGGAAAAGTTACGGGAATTACCAACGCTTAAGTTTATTTATTGTCAATTTATTTATTTTATTGCTTTTCTGTTTATGTATCGGAGATAGATCTTGACAAATCTTAAAAGGGAACTCATGAGTTTGATGGAATTATAGTAACATTCTAGTAACTTTATTATTATCAATCTTACTTTAACTAAGGTAAGTAGTTAAGTGTTTATTTATCAAAGTTCTGGCATAAGATATAGGTACCTAGATTTACAGATTTACAATAATAAAAAATAAATTGAAAGGAAATCATCATTGCAGCCAAATTAGAAAATCCCAATATCTAAAGTTCGCGCGCGAGCTGAATGGAGAGTAAATGTATGTGTCACCATACATTTAGTCTGCATTTCACTCGCGCAGGTGGTAGGTACCTATTTGTACATGGAGAATCTTGTGATGTCACCGGATTACAATACTTAAAATACTATTGTATTGAAGCAGGCGTTACTTTGCGGAAGTTCAAAATGTAAATAATTTACAATCGTGCATTGTCGAGTCAACATTTCCGAAGATGCTCCGGTATCGTACGTTAGGAATAATTTATAAGATTTCTGTGGTGTGGTGAATATTGCGGGCTATAACTGCAGGATATTGTACCACGTAGATCTACCCATTGTCGCGGATTATTATAGCGAATTAAACTTGTACTTAGTTCCTTAATTTTTAATTAAAATACTGATTATAAATTTGTAGCCACACATTACTTTAGGATGTCAATAAAATTAAACTGCAAGTGTGCAAGTGCAAATACCTGTTGCGTTATATTCCGAGAGTGGAATGAAATGAATGATGAATGCCCGTAGTCAATCGTACGCGCTAGTGTTGTTCAAAACTGCTATAAAACCAACGCACGCTACAGTCTATAAACTAAAAATTTTTAGCATGCTTTTAAATATGCTAAGCTATAGCACGCACGAAAGAATATGACGGACGCTCCGTTAGTCTCGCGTAGCGCGCTTAACGCGAGACTAACGGTCGTCCAGCGCGCTACTGGCAGGCGAGCGACGCTACGGGCGGTACTAATGTTACGAAACGAACTTCGAAGCACCGCGCGCGCTCGCTCGCCTTAGCACCGTAGCAACATAGAGGCTCCTCGGATAACATGCTATCCGTGCTATGGAAAAAAGCGTGCTATGCTTTTGTGCTACGTGCTTTATTATCCACTTCTAGTACGCGCGGCGTGATTGGCGGCAGGTCAGGCCTATTGCTCCGACTAGGCAGAGTTGGACGAGTATAAATCGCAAGCCACTGACTGAGATGGATAGCGAGCTATGCGCCACGATATACCACTCCAATGCACCCTCACGGCACGACAAAATTGAGTATTTGACTCAAATTTTTTTTCCTTTATGATTACGTACGGATCTCCCAAAAGTCGTAATATTTTGAACTAGCGATTAAAGTAAAAAATGCGTCGAACTTCAATGACGTCGCAATTAAGTATTTCACACAAAATCCCATACGGATCACGCGTTTTGCTGATTTGACTAGTTATAGATGTGATCTGAATAACTAACCAAACGCTTGGGTATGTTTATAAAACAATAAAAAAATTGGACCATAAGTAAATATCAATATGTCAAATCGATTAAAACTTCTTCTTAAAGAAAGTCGATTGTTATCAAAAATCGAATCAGTAGCGCGTTAGAACATCATTGACTCCATCTGCCAAAAGTAAAATTAATGATTGGACAGATATTACACCTGATATAGAGCATTTTGATACAATAAACGACGTGACGTCAATATACAGTGGAAACATGCAATGCAGGGAAATCAACTTGACTCTTAAGTTACGCGGTCTGAAGGCGCAAACCTACGGCGGCCCAATGATGGACACTCGCGGGAAATATGCAAATGATTCTACGTGGTCTAGCCGCTGCCCAGTACCTCGGCGTTATTTATATAAGCTTGTGTGTGTTATACATCACTGTGAAGTTATTACAATTAATTACCACGTGTCATGGATGCATATGGATAGAGCATGGATTTGATTTGCTCCAGCAATGTTTAGGACTGCGGCTATTTATGTTTCTGCACATTGATATAATTGTAAATTAATTATAAAAAAATGGCAACCACCGACTTCCTTGCTTGTTCTTCTCCGAAAGAATGTCATTCCAAACCAGTCGCGATTCACTCGACGATTCGAAAGCATTCCTAATAAGTTTATTTGATTAAAAAATATGAGTTTAAGTTAGAGTAAGTGTGTCACGTTACATGTAGTCATGTTGAGCGATGGAGTCACGTGCCTATCATGGCCTCTAGTTTGCCTGTCGTGCAGATCGCATTTTTTTTTGTAAATATGGATGTGCTGTTTTACATACAAATATTATATTACTGTAAATATATTGCGAGGCTACAGTTAGAATACCAATTTCTTTTAATTTCTCTCTAAGTGAATCACGCGGTTTTAAATTATAAATTGCACGTATTGCCCTTTTTGTAGAACAAAATTACCCCAAAGTAAGATTCACCCCAAAGAACGCTTTACACCAATGAAGAAAATTAGCAAATAGCTAATCAACCCCAACAATAATTCCTCAGGCGACGAAACTTTACAGTACGATAAAGTATTTTTTTATCATATTACTTTACAGTATGAGTTAAACTTATATTATAAATATCCAACAAAAAATCTTAAAGCAAGTAAGGGTTTTTATGCTATACCTAATTGTTAAAGCAGGAAGGTACGTTATCGTGTAAATGCAGTTTATCTTTGATAATAAAATCGGTTAAATATCGATGTTCTGCATGATTATTTCGTTTGATATTTCGGTTTTGAGTGTAAATATACTACCTACTATTATTTAAAAAAGAAATCGATAAAAATTCTGTCATAAATATTAAGTTTTAAGTATAAATACCTAACTTCCGGATGGATTTATTTTTGTATAAGTATTGGTTCATACCATACTACAACCCTGCCAAGTTTCAACGACTGAGGATTTAATGCGGGGGTCTCCATACAACAAACCTCCCCATTGCCTAGACTACAAAATATACAATCCTGGCAGTTTCAATGTCAGTTAACCGTCGAATATTTCTGACAGCGTAAGCAGCAGAACTAAGCTTGCCAGCAAGTGTTGATATATGGGTGCCCCATTGAAGCTTTGCGTCTAAGGTCAACCCTAGGAACACAGTAGTATTTTCTATTTTCAACATATTATCATTATAGTTTTATATCACTTGAGGAGTTCGCCAGTGCGAACTGGCATTCGGCAATCCGAATGCCAGTTCGCATTGGCGAACTCAACTCATGTAGTTTAATTTGTATTTAAAAGTAGATTGTTTACCGTAAAACAGTTCGTGACTTGAGAAATTGCAGTATTCACGGCGTCAAAGTTGTCCTTATGTCTATCGAATTTAAAAATTAAGGACGTATCATCAGCAAATAGTACGATGCTGCAAGTGTTACGGACAAAATATGGCAAATCATTGATGTACACCAGGAACATGAAGGGACCGAAAATGGAGCCTTGAGGAACACTCATTAGTAAGGCTGATCCGGATGACTTCATATCGATACATGAATGTAGATTCACGTGATAAAAATATAAATTACGTGTCTAGACTAGATGATGCCCATGACTTTGTCCGCTAGGATTAAAGGTTGTTTAAATCTTTCCGGGATAAGAAGCACATACCTAGCCTATGTCCGTTTCTAATATGCAATCTATCCAACACTAAGATTTAGTCCTAACTCCTAATCCAGTCATATTATACCTAGTTTGGATAGGTAGGTAGAGTCCATAGCTCTTATAACTAGTATAGGTATAATACATATGAGTATAACTGTAAGTTGTTTGATATCCATAATAATAATATTATATCCATACTAATACTATAAAAGCGAGAGTGTGTCTGTCTGTCTGCTACGCTTTCACGGCCTGACTACTCAACCGATTTTGATGAAATTTGGTACAGAGTAGTACATCCCGGGGAAGGACATAGGGAAATTGAAGAGTTCCCGCGGGAATCAAAAGACATTAATCCACGCGGACGATCGCGGGCATCATCTCGTTCAATGTAAGTAAGTACATAATAGGTAATTAAACGAAATGAAATTGTTAACTTTTTATTTATTAAACCAATTATAAGTACCTACACCTTTGTTTTTCTTTTTAAAAGTAAGTATTAAAATTAAGTCTATTTTTATTATGTAAACAGTATCTCTCATAAAATAAATTAATTCAGCTACTTTTCCTTTTAAATTCTGCGTGAACGGTATCAAATTATATTTAACTCAGAATTAAGGTAAACGAATCATGCGCGTTGGATATAAAATATATCACAAAAATATAAATGGAAATCATGGCACAATAGAAACATAAATTGGCCGCTGCCCGGCCAAGTGAAATAAAGCGACATCGACATTCGAGGAACTGCCGATACAACTAATCAAACGATATCGTGACTAAGACGTGGTGATATAAAATATCCATTGACTGTAATGTCACTTTTAACTACTAAAAACTCAGATGATTAGTTAGATGGGTCACCTAAAAACACACAGGGAACGGGCGCGGGCCGGGTTGAGTGCGCGGCGGGTTGAATTCCCGCCACGCGCCCGACCCGCGGCTGCGTTCTGTGTGATGTCGTCCATTTATACATGTCCCCGTATGATTATAAAAACCGTTACATTATAATCTAACTCGTGAAATTGCAAACTATCAAAAGATTACAATTAGACGCATTATTTTTCGGTAGATTGTAATATGCTAATTATATTAACCCGATAAAACCTAAGTGCCTGCGGCCAGGCACTACCTGTTTATTTATGTCGAACCCTAACCTAACCTACAAGAAACAGACAAGAAAACGTAAATATAATGAATATTTCAAAAATTGACACTCAGAACATGAACAGTTCACAATCTTTCGACAGTTTACAATTTCGCGAGTTAGATTATAATCTAACGGTTTTTACAATCTTACGGTGACATATACAAGGAGTTCAACCAGCCGCGCACCCGACCGGGCCCGCGGCCGACCCTCGCCCGCTCCCTGTGTGTTTTTCCTTTAAGCTAGGGAATAGCTAACATAGTGGACCCTTTACTTTCGTTTGAAACCGTTGAGTTTGCGATAATTTTCCGATGGAAAAGTAGCCTGTTTTTTTACATATATATAACACCAATGTTCATTATATTATGCATTTTCTTTTTAAGTCACTCTTCAGGACTATAATTCTACCTACTAATTGAAGAAATTACATCAATCCGTTGCTTCGTTGCAGCTTCCAACAAACCAAGAATCGAATACAATTTCGCATTTAAACTACGGATATTGAAAGCAATGCGAGATTTGGGATCATCTTTTCGGTTTAACTAGTATAATCAGGCTCAACAGTAAAAGGTATGAACATATTTATTTCCTATCTGTTTTAAAGTCATAGCACTCCAGGAGATAACGAATGATCTGCCATTTACTAGAGAAGTTACGTTACAAATGGAAAATGGTCGATGGAAAATAAAGCAGCAGTACATAAACACGTCAAGTAATACATTAAGTAGGTACCCGTACACAAAGGCTACCACGATAAGTCATTATAACGCAACTTAATCCCGAAAAGCCCCATCCGGCGCGGGGTCACGTTTCAGCTATTGTTGCACGACTGCAGCCGGCCAATGACCGCCCACCGCTCACCACGCCCACAGAACCGCCCGTCACCCGCCACTGCCCACCACTCACCATCCAGCCACTAAGGATTCTGACCTCCAGCCTCCTCTCTAGACTTGCTAAGCTTTTACACACCACCCAACTAGCAACTTTTGCTAAGCTGCTACACGCAGCCCGACTAGCATCTCCAACTATTCAGATCTGCGAGGTGTAGTTACGCTACACGCTAGATTTAGGCCTGCAATAATAAACCCACATCAGTTAAGAACAAGTTCTCAAATATCGGCCACATATATTCTACTGCCTGTGGTCATACTTGTATCGCCAATGTGTCGGTTTCTGGCTGAGGCAGCTACAATCCGTCAAACTTATCTGGCCAAAATAGGAACAAATTGTTATGCTTGTTTAGTTTTTGTTTGTATTTTATTTTTCATATATACTAGCGACGCTGTCACCGGATCAGATAAGTTTGTGGGACTTTAGTGAACTTACTGAACTGTATCGGTAATACAGTTCAAGTACCTCTCAACTGCTAAGTGGTTCTTGCATGATGCTTTGTAGCAACCTGAAAGTTGGGAATTTCAGTTATTTTATCTACCATGGAAAGATTACCAGATTCTTATAGATTTAATTAGAGGTTGATAAATTGAATTGCTTGTTTAGCTGGCGATTGTGATTGAATCCAACACAAATTAACTATTGTAAATTAAACTGTCCGAGACTGAATGCCTGCAGGTGGGCAAAAGGGCAACCATCTGCCTTATTCACACCCTGATGTTTATTTTACGGAGGAGCGTGACGACAGCCGACTAGTTGGCTCGTCTGTAGAAGTGTAAGCTATCTCGGATCTGGGATAATCGGAGTCAGTTACTTGCACCGTTACGCTCATTACGTTTTATTGCGCTGCGACATGAACTAGCCCGGTGCTTACTTGCTGGCCAAGAGTTATAGCGCTAGAGATGCAGACCTCGTGTAACGAACCTCGGGCCCCTCCTGAAAATTAGCGTTGCGGTATGATATGGGACATGCCTATCATGCTATGGCATAGGCTGAGGAGGTGGCCCATTAACTACACATAGTTTAAAATTAAGTAGAGTACATAGGTACTATTTAAGTTAATTTGTTAAAATTTTGATTGTTTGGGTCAATAAAGATTTATTTATTTAACAAAAAAAACGTACAAAATAACTAACTAACTAACTAGCTAACGCTGCACCAATCATTGTAACTATCTTAATTGTTGTGATTAGCTGAATTTATCCTAATATTCTAGATGCAACAGTGGTTTCAGCCAATAGTGAAAAACCAACCAGAGGTGATTGCGATTTTGACACTGTAGCAATCGTAAATACGTAATAAGGTCCCGGGCTGTAGCTGTTTTTGCGGGATCTCTCGACCTCTATTATGACAGCGGCACCTCTCTGCCAACAGCAAAGCGACATGTTCAGCAATTCAAATCCACGTTCACATTCACATTTACGAGCGTCGTGGAAAAGCTTATTAATGTTCTCTGAAGCTTTCATTGTTTCCAAACTTATAAACAGAAGAAAACACTGCATCGTGGCGTAATAATGTAAACTTCAAATAGTCGAAATAAAGAAATTACGTACTGTAAATATAGTTTTAAGAAAATTTCATAGAATGTGTTATTTCTGGAGGATCAGTTTTTTGGCACATTGACAGCTAATTTCTCCTAATTAAACTTCTTCCTTTTAAGTAGTTTAGTAGGAGTAAGATCCACCTCGAGCTCCGATTCAGCTGACATTTTTATTCGACGTTGAGCCTCTATAACAACTTTGTTTCCTCACGTCAGCACACCTTCTTGGGCGACGCATAGACTTTACGATTAGATATCCTATGTGCCTTACTACATCCCTAATACTGCACGATTCCATACACCTGAGTATTGATCAAATAGAAAGGCTACGGGGGGCGTGACGTGCATACAGCATAGGCGTGAGATGAAACGATTGTAGAGACTACAGCTAGATCTGGGACCGCAGGCTCCGGCTGACACGGAAGTCGTTACGTGGCCAGATATATAGGCCCCGAGCGATATTTATTGAGCTGATCTTCTGCACAGAGCGATAAAGGCTTCGACGCATACAATGCGCGGCGGAAGCGTAATCCAACACAAAGATAAAATAAACCAATGGGCGGATAAACAAATCCTCAGCTTGAAGCTCATTTGCTCAATATTTACATTAAAATAAAAACACCTTCACAGTGTCTACGCCTAGCAGCGTATTATTATTTTTTTGCACAAAAGGCAGCCAAGGAATAAGGCCAAATTGATCAAAAAAATTATCACGGGAGTCGAGTCGAGGGAATAGACATCCTACCATTCAGTGACGGTGTCGTCGCGTTTTGTTTGCTGAAGCATTTACTAAGTAGATCTTCTGCAAGAGGCGATAAATGCCAAGCGAGAAAACGTGAAACTGTACGTAATTAGAAATGGTGTGACGTCGCAGAGAATGGTAGTGTATTCGTGGGCGGAGTGACAAACCTTCAGTAACTTTGGTCCAACTCGAACGTTGATGTTTTAACACAGCCTCTAATGGAAGGTGTCTATTGAGCATTTGTTTTTGGCTGAAGAAAACATGTAGGCACCTCTTCAAAGTATCTTTGCATGATACTCAACAGTTTTAGGTTTGAATTTTAAACGTAATGTAAAAAATGTGTTGGTAGTTCTAATAAAGTACTTGCAATAAAAATAAAACTTTATTAATGATTCCAAATAAGTAGACGTAATATGGTTAGGTAGGTACCTAATTAAGTGGAAATTTTTCC
Source organism: Erebia palarica (assembly GCA_964035005.1). Classification (NCBI taxonomy): domain Eukaryota; kingdom Metazoa; phylum Arthropoda; class Insecta; order Lepidoptera; family Nymphalidae; genus Erebia; species Erebia palarica. The sequence goes on along the minus strand of OZ035994.1, from coordinate 11,213,567 downwards.
ATAGTCCACGCAAAAAAGCTAAGAAGGATTACTGTCAAACGTCAACCTTGATCAAAAATCAATACCGTCCCGTCATAATTAGGTAAATGGTCAATTAGGTACTTGATCACAGTTCAACGCGCTCGCCGTCTGTCTACGATTGATCTCTGAAGGCTGTAGATTTGTCTACTGCCGGCGGGGTCAGCGCCCTCTCGGTGGTAAAAAACCTCACGGCCATGACAGACGCGTCGGAGCTAATCGAATAATCGAAGAATTAGGAAATGAACCGTATAATTAAATTATGTTGGCCACGTCTGACCGTTTTTTACTCTTTGCCTTCAGAAATAGGTGAAGCGATACGTTTGATTGCAATTACAATTCGATAATTAGATTATTGTGATTACTGTTACTCCATTTATCGTAGAAGGTAGGGATTGGATTAAAAATATTTATGTTTTTGAAATTTTAATGATATCTAATGAAATAGCTGACAATGTGATAGATGGACAAAAGCAAGTAATAAGAAGATAGCAAGAACATCACGTAACCCAAACTATTGCCAAGTTGAAGGTGTTGTAGGAAGGCCATTTCTTACATCGTAGCCAGGTCAGATTGTCTGTTGGGTGCGAAAAGTCCAAGAGCGGAGCTATGTGTAGCTGAAGAGAAGTGGCTGGATTGGGAAGCCTGAGGATCGGGTGTGGTGGCGCCCACTAGGGAAGGTCTGTGTCTAACAGTGGATGTCCATAGGCTTAATGCAGGATTAATAATGAAAATCATAGTTGGATTTACTATGATCTTTTTTTTATTTCTATTATTACACTACAAGTTAGCCCTTGACTGCGATCTCACCTGATGGTAAGTGACGATGCAGTCTAAGATGGTAGTGGGCTAACCTGTTAGGAGTATGGCAGTTATATTAAACCCATACCCCTAGTCGGTTTCTACAAGGCATCGTACCGGAACGCTAAATCGCTTGGCGGTACGTCTTTGCCGGTAGGGTGGTAACTACCCACGGCCGAAGCCTCCCAGCAGACCAGACCAGACAAAATTCAGAAATTATAAAATCCCAAATTGATCCTGCCGGGGATCGAACCCGGGACCTCCCACTTTAAGACAACAGCGCTCAACACTGTGACAGGGAGGTCGTCAAATGATCTGCAGCATTCTATCATAGTTCATGCACTTCACCAACAGTTCATCCATACTTCCATACTAATATTATAAATGCGAAAGTGTGTCTATCTGTCTATCTTGAACGCTTTCCCGGCCCATCTGATTTTGATGATATTTGGCACAGAGATAGGTTGTATCCCGGGGAAAGACATAGGCTACTTTTATCCCAGAAAATTCAAGAGTTCCCGCGGAAATCAAAAACCTTAATCCACGCGGACGAAGTCGCGGGCATCATCAAGTAGTTTATATTTTTAGGTTTGCATTTGGCCGTAAGTGCTAATATTGACTAAACCAGTTTTGATGCAATCAATGCCGGGTCGTAGGGCCCCCAGTGGCGTGCCGCGCGCTCTTTTGTCGGCGCCGATTTATTGCCGATGCCGCGCCGATACCGAGCCGCGACCAACACCCGATCTGTGGACCAGGAACTGTACCTACACTAAATGCATGTTCCGTCGTAGATCGTATTATAAGTAGGTATAGGCATTTTAAAATCACTGCATTTTTATTTTGTACTAGCTGATGTGCCCGCGTGGATTAATTAATTCCCATAGAAACTCCCTAATTTTCCGGGGTAACAAGTAGCCTATGTCACTCTCCAGGTCCTCAAGTATATACCCATGCGAAAAATCACTTCGATCCATTGCTCTGTTGCAGCGTGATTGAAGGACAAACTAACAAACCAACAAACGAACCCACTTTCGCATTTATAATATAAGTATGATAACTGCCTCGTTGGTCTAGTCACTCTAGTGGTTAGCATGTTCGACTGCGGCTGACGAGGTCCCGGGTCAGGCCATAACAAGTATTAGGTTTTTCTAACAAGTAATTCTCAGTACTACTCTAATTCTCAGTACTACACTACGACGTAGTGATCGATACTTAATGTATCGATCACTACGTCGATATTTCCTGATGCTTGGAAAAGTGCTAATTCCTCTCCCTAAAAAGGCTCACGCTTTACACTTTTCCGAATTTCGCCCTATCTCCATCCTTCCATTTCTGTCCAAAGTATTAGAAAAACTAGTGTTCCATCAATTGAATCTATTCCTTAACAGAAATTGCCTTCTTAATCCCCTTCAGTCTGGATTCCGGGCAGGTCATAGTACGACTACAGCGCTGGTTAAAGTTACTGACGACATTAGACGAGGAATGGATAATAAACAGCTCACTGTGCTGGTATTGTTAGACTTTAGCAATGCCTTCAATTCCGTTGATTTTGACATCTTCTTGAGTCTGTTGC